>OY744523.1:176032985-176067985 GCA_963556195.1 Sepiola atlantica | reverse complement strand
TGACATAGATATTAATGAATTATACTATTTTATTTAGTTTTAATTATTTTGGAGTATAAATAAATGTATTTTTATTCTGAATAATAGTTAGTAATGATTTAATTAAATATAGTGGTAATTACTTTTATTTTTAGTGAAAGTCATATATGAATTAATGCCATTGGTATTAATAGATTTTATTATTCGTTGTAATTGTATTAAGAATGGTGGGGTATAAAACCTGGCAGAAGATTGAAGATACTATTGGCGGTAGGGTGTTTAGTTAAAGTTGTTAAAAAGAATTTATTGTCCATGAGTGGGGGGACTAGAAATGTTGGGGCCAGTACTTTTGAGTAAAGTAAGCAATATATAATTTTAAAAGATGATTTTGGTAATATGTGGTTGACTTTTGTGGGACTTTGTGAATTAAATATTAAATATTTATATTAAGGTTAAGTATATGGGGAATATCTATACACACATATAGACGTATACACGCACTCACATATACATACATATACATACATATGCATGCATACATAGACACTCATACGTGCAGTCATATGCATACATATATACATGAACCCATAGATACATATACATACGTACACATACACACGCACACACATACATATACAAGCACATACACATACATACAAATAGTTACACATTTCATATTTTCACACACATGCATATACATACATCCAGAAAATACACCTACACATACATATCCAAAAGTTCTACTTGAAGGTGTTCTAAGCTGTGTTTTTGTTTTAGAGCTTTCCTCTATCGGTAAATTTAATTATTTCAAATTTTTCGCCAAGGCATAAATTGCATGGTGAGTTTAGGGAGCTACAGGTGCTAGTGTTTCTGATAGTGTTCGAGATTACAGTTGGTGATTTATTTTTATTAGTTAATTCCCAGTGGTAACTTGAGAGTGAAGTTCTATTTTGGTAGTTTGGGTTGTTGAAAGAACATTTATGGCCGATGTATCTTTCTTTGAAAGTATTACCTGTCATACCTATGTAGTATTTTTTATATCTGAGTTTTCCTTAGTCGAGATTGTTGCTTGGTAAATAGTTTTTGTTATTAAACAATTTTGTTGCAAGGGGCATTCATTTTTATTCATGCAGTTACAGGACTTTACTTGAGTTGATTTTTGTTATCTTATTCAGGGTTTAGGTTGCTGTTTAGGATTTTATTATTGTGTTTTTAATTATCATTTCTAAGTTTTAACTGCAACTGTAACTTAGTTTAAGTGTATTTTTGTTGAATATTTTATGTAAGATGTTGTTTGGGTGGAAGTATGTGTGGATGAGGTCTAAAAAATGTTTTACCAAGTTAGGTTTTAACTGCTTGATTTAAAGAGGTGTAAACCATATTATATTTCTGTTTTTTGTTTTATTCTTTTTATTGTTAGTTGCTGTGGGTTTGATAAATTTAATTTGTGTATTCTTGTATCCACTGTTTTTTAGTGCTTTATTATAACATTATTTATGTTTGTTAAAGATTGTTTCATTTGAGGAGTTATTGCTTATCCTTTGTTGGATAGATTTAGGGATATTCTTAATGATAGTTTTGGGGTGGTTGGAGAGGGGTGTGCATAGTTCGGGTTAAAGTGTTCTTTATTGTATGGTTCATGTTTTCTTCGTAAAGTTATGAGTTACATCTAGGAAGTTTACTATTTTAATGTTAGAAGTTATTTCAACCTTAAGGCATATCCTTTTCATATCTCTAATGATAATCTTTTTAATATTTTCGCACTCTGCCTGATGAGACCTCAGCTTTTGATAGCTGTAGATCGATAACATCGACATGCCAGTGTAGCATACCTTGTACATGTTCTAATAAAAACATTCACAATACAGCTCTATATCTTTATTGAGCACTCTTTTATAGACCCGGTTTGATTCCCTTTGGATTTCTACTCTGTGGATTTTTACTCTACCTGGATTACTATATATATATATATATATATATATAGTAATCCAGGTAGAGTAAAAATCCATATATATATATATATATATATATATATATTATATATATATATATATATATATACAGGGTGTCTCAAAAAAATGTACTCACTCTTAGAATGACGAGAAAACCTTTATTTATGAACATAGAGAGAAATGAAATAGCTTCAAATACATAAAACAAATGTAATTTAAAAATCATGTTCGCAAATGTTCAAATTGATGTCCATTATAAATTTACTCACTCTTTTTTTTTGTTTCAGATATTCTGAATTAATGAAGCCATGGCAGGAAATCAACTTAGTTTCGAAGAGAGAAAGTTTTTCCTGAAATGCTATTGGCAGACCGAAAACGCCACTGAAGTGCAACGCCGGTTCACAAGGGAATTCGCAAAACCGCCACCCACGCGCCGGACCATTGCGCGCATCAGAGACAAATTTGAAGCAGATGGAACCGTACAGAATACCAACAAACAACGTTCACGACGACCACGGACATCTACGTCCCCTGAAAAAGAACTGCAGGTGCAGGAAACACTCCTTCGATCACCACAGAAATCACTTCGCCAAACTGCTCGGGAAACCCACATCTCAAAAGATAGCGTCAACCGCATCATGAAGCGTCTGCATTGGAAATGCAACATTCCAAGGCTGTGTCATGCTCTCAACGAAGACGATCCTGACCGGAGAGTCGAATTTTGTGAATGGTACCTGGCAAAATGTGGAGAAGATGTCGAGTTTGCACACAAAATTGTGTGGAGCGATGAAGCAATGTTCAAATTAAATGGTACCATTAACCGTCATAATTGCACGTACTGGTGTTCTTGCAAATCCTCACGTAACAATTGAACACCATGTAAACTTACCAGGAGTAACAGTGTGGTGTGGGATATCCGCATTGGGCATCATAGGACCTTTCTTTTTCAACGAAACTGTCAATGGGTAGAGCTACCTCAACTTGCTCCAGGAATTTGTTGGTCCACAAATTACAGAGAGGTTTGGTGATGACGGCGATATTTACTTTCAGCAAGATGGAGTTCCTCCCCACTACCATCGCGATGTACGAGCTTACCTCGATGCAGTGTTTCCTGACACATGGATTGGACGAAGGGGCCCCAATGAATACCCTGCGCGTTCCCCAGACCTAACACCCACGGACTTTTTTTTGTGGGGATACTTAAAAGACAAAGTTTATGGCAACAAACCAAGGACAATTGATGCATTGAAATTGGAAATTGAAAGACACTGTCGTGATATTCCTAATGACATGTTTCGCGACGTTTGCGAATCCCTTGGTGCGCGTTATCAGCTTTGTTTGAACAATAATGGTCATCAGTTTGAACATTTGCGAACATGATTCTTCAATTACATCTGTCTGATGTATTCGATGCTATTTCATTTCACTCTATGTTCATAAATAAAAGTGTTCTCGTCATTCTACGAGTGAGTTCATTTTTTTGAGAAACCCTGTATATTTATATATATGTATATATATATATATTTATATATACATTTATATATATATTTATATATATATATTGATATGTATATATATATATTTATATATATATATAGATATATATGTATATATTTATTTATTTATATATATATATATATGTATATATGTTTATATATATATATATAATGTAATGCACGATGAGAATTAAAATTAGAAACCGTACAATATATATAAAATTATTAATTAGTTTAAACAAGGAATATATAAATACACTTTTTTTTCTTTCCTTAACCCATGTATCTTTTAAAAAGGTATACTTTTATCATGAGAGCAGATTAAATGAGAACACATGTTCGAAAATATAAAAACATTAAACAATATAAAATCAATAAAAAATCGTTTGAACCAAGGAAATCATCGTTTGATCAAAAAACAGATCCATGCGATCACATATAGTAAGCAAAGGGTGAATAGCAGACTGTCTTTTAAAGTTCGAATACTAGAAAAATTCCGGTTTTTAAAATAGAGGCATTAGAGTCTTAGGCTAAAGTTCATCGTCAAAAACATAATTCCCCAGAAGAAATACAAGTATATAAATCTCAAGTAAATTAGTATAAACTGAGGAAAATTACTGGAATCTTTTCTTTCTTGGCAGAGTATAAAATGTGACGGTTTCAGCCCCTACGGAAAAAATCGTAAAATAATAACAAAATATATAAGATTAAAAAAGGAAGAAAGTTGTATAACAGATTAAAAAACATCATAGAAATAAGGAGAAAGAAAACGGATGGGAAAAAACAAGGACGGAAAAAAGAAAATAATATCAATATAAGGGGCAGAGGAAACGACGATTGAGGAGTAACAGGAAGAAACAGAAAAGCACCCATGATATAACAATGCATGACGTTTGAAAGGATTAAGCTTGGAGGGGGTCAAATATTCACTCTTACACTTTTCATAGACCTTGCTATGAAGAAAGCTACATGAAGTTGTCCATGAGTAAAGCAAGGTTGTGGTAGGTAGATCCCCACCTTATCGAAAGTTGTCCTTGAGCTTTATTAATTTCGACGACTAAACCTTAATTTCTAAATGCTTTAGATTAAATTTAATTTGGCTTCAATTCATGATTAGCATACAAAGATTCGAAGGTCGTTGCTTTTGATGTAAGCGTGACACACAAAATAACACACACGCTATCGTAATAATAGGTGTCTTCTCGGTCGTCTACTTCCAACCTTCCTCCTCCTTCGATGTAGAAAAAATCGTAGAGGTGGATTAAGATCAAACTACCAACTGACGTCAAAATGCTACGTTGCTAACCGTTGCGCCAAAGGGAAATTAGGTGAATTGAATGCTTTTCAAAATCTAGGTGCGGCACGCATGCGAAGAGCTTTTCATGTAAGCCTAACACATGAACACACACGCTATCGTATTAATATATAGATAATTAAACATAGCTTTAAGGTGCTTTGAGACTTGAAATATTGGCGATTAAAGGGGAATTATAAACTGCAAGAAAAACAATGTAAGAAAGAGTTAAAAATTATTGGCCTTTCACATTCAGCAGCTTTATCAAATACATTCACCTGAGTTAGGAGTTGTTAATTAGAAAAATGTATATTTAAAATTAACCGAATTGTGCAAATTCATAAGATAATATTTTCTCAATAAATATAAGATTAATATATCGTTTGATAAGGGTTAAACTTGCAAAAAGAATTTTTATAAGTATATGGATGCACGTTTTTAAAGCATTAAAAGTATAAAATAAAGTATAAAGTATGCATGTTTGATGAATAAACATTTTATGAGGGTGAATTTTAAATGACAACAGGGAAATTTTCAATTAAAATAAAAGTGAAGGATATTATAAGAGGTACATCAATCTGAAACTCATAGCTAAAATGTATCTCAAATTATGAAAAAATAAAATTTTGGGGGACTAAATAGAATTAAGAAAAATGGTTTCAGATATTATGAAGTGGTCTATCTAAGAATTACTTTTACAAAGTAACGGTGGTGATTTATAAGTCAATAATTTATCGAGCCGACTTTGCAATTACATGGGGGTGGGGTATCTGTTGGAGTTAATAGTTATCTGAATTTAAATGTTCTTTTATGCCTACATGCCGAAATAATTTTGCTTTTTTAAATGCATCATATTGTTATTATTAGAGGAGGTTATTATCATTACGGCTTCAGAGGTAAACAGTTTACAAAATGTAGATCAAGGAGTGCCATATTTTGACATTTTTAAGATCGACTAATCTAATGAATAGTGGATATTTTTTCAATGTAAAATCATTAATGTAGCCAGTTAGGGAAGTGCCTTCCTTTTTTTCGTTGTTCTTTTTTTAAAGAAGATCTATGATTTGAGATGCAGTGTTTGAATGTGTACGCGGTTTCTCCGAAATAAGTATTTTTAATAGGGTAATGATTTCGTGAGGCGTACCATTTATAGTATTAACTACATTCAGAGAATATGTGTGTTAGAAGGTTGGTTTAAATTATTTGAAGCGGTTATAATATAGTGCTGGATTCTTTGGGTGTGAATTCTCCTTACTGAATCGCTATAATTATTGATGCTTGGAGTCACATCGTGCGCATTGAGTTGAGGTACAGATATAGAATATACACATATACTAGATAGAAAAGTTGTATGACTACTGATATTATTTAGTACATAAGCTCGTGGATGGGATTACATAACTATGCAGGCATATATTACAGATTTGTGCATACAATCGTTATTGGGTTGGCATTGCCGTGATCTTTGCTAGTTGCAATTATTAACAGAGGCTAAAGGTGGATGTGACTATAAAGAGGACCACTGACTGTCAGGAAAATGAATGAAGTACTTTGCATGTCGTGTCTGCAGATTAAAAAAGAGGTTCTCTTCATAGGTGCAGGTGTTTATGGTGATCTCTGATTTGCATATGTGGATATCAGCTGATATAAATTAACAGGACAGCTGGGAAGGAAGGGAAGCGATTTGGATTGGAGAGAGAAAGTCAGAGAGAGAATGAGTTGGACGAAATTCGGTTGGAAATTGAATGACAGTTTAAAAAACTTTTTCAGAGAAATGGATGAAAAAAGTGGGTTGCAAGAAATCCGGTTGGAAATTAAATTAGAGTAAAAACTTTTTTTATTCTTTTATTTTTCTGACACAGTCAACAGTTCATTAGCAGTCTTGGCAAATACAATTATCTTATTGTAAAAAGTTATTCTTGGTTTGGGTATGTTGGGAATTGCGGAGTAAGAGATGTTAATAGAGTTTATATTAAAGATAGTACTAAATATGTGGATGTTTAAAAGGTTTTTCTGTAATTTTGACCAATTATCTTAGAATATTTGTTTCACAGTCTAATTATATGGAGGGTTTAGCAATATATTATTTTTTCTCTTGACTCGTTTATGTGATTTAAATTGCCGAAGGGTTGGCCTGCTTTTCTATTATTAGAAGGTTCCAAGGTCTATTATGATAAGAGTAATTACAATTAGTAGCTGTTCCATTCTTAGTATATTTAAGCGTCATATTGTGTGTGATTCAACTCAAAGGAATGTTACCTTAAGTATGAGTTTGTTGATATGTTAATTTTTTTCAGAATATCCTGAATTTAAGAAAGCATCATTGAAAATGGCAGAATTTTGGACGAACATCGAATTATTTGCTGAAAGTTGGTATAGTTTATTATAAATTAAGGCGACTATAGTTTTAATGATGGATTTAGGGTGGTTAGAAAATTTAGGAACATAAAATAATGTTAGGTAGAATTTATCGTAGAGGCTATAGGATTCAGAGTTAAGAGTAAGTGTTACGTCAAGAAAAGTTTATATTTGTATTATGTTCTATGGTGATGGATAGGCTAATTTAACAGAAAATAACATACATATTCTTAATAGTATTGTTGTACTTTCTACGTCTAACGCTAAAGACAATAACGGCGTCATCTCTGTATAGAACTCCATAGATATTTTTTTAATTCAAATTTAAGTTAATGTAATAGGTAAAGAAACCCACCCAAATAATTTTGATATTATTATGGGTTAATCGGACTCTGCTTATGTTACAGGCTTAGTGACCTACGCGGTCCAATCAACCCATAATAATATCATAATTGTTAGGGTTGGGTTTCTTCGTCCAGAGTTTATTGTCAAATGTAAGAATTGATCTCCTAGCTAGTAAGAGTATTCAATTTCTAAATCAGCCAGATCAGAGTTGTTTTAGGTAAAATAAGTGTTTTATTAAGGAGGATAGAGGAGATTGATTGGTAGTAATTATTCATATTAAATGATTTTTTTTCTATTTTACTATTAATATATATTGTCAATGTCCGTGCCTCTACCATGTTCTTCTTAACAAGCACAAGTAATTTATTAATAGCCAAAACAAGATTTTAATCAGGTTATGAAATATCTTTTAGCTTTTAAAACCTATAATATAAGATTTTCGAATTGGTTAGTGTGTATTTAGTTTTGATATGCATTTAGGTTATTTTGTTTGCGTACATATATTGACGGTGGATTGTGGCTTATATATGCAAGAGTTCGACATTTAAAAAGTTAAACAATGTACTAGAATGGGTTGTCTCCAGGCAATAACTCCTCTAGTGTAAGAACTATAGATGGGATCACTTTAGGGGGGATGCTTAAAAGTTTTACAGGAAATGCGAGATACACTTTTTGAAGAGACATTTCGAATTTCGTGGCGCATTTCCAGATAGTGTTAAAAATATTTGTATATATGTGCCTTATGAAGAAATCGCTTTTTTAATTCTTGTTTGCGTACGTGCTTTTATGGCGTTATTACTTCAAATTGTGCCCGACTCCCTGTTTTATGAATACATGTGTATACATATTTGGCTGATACTTCTGGCAGCTTATTCGTAATTTCAGAATGTTATTATTTTACTGCGTCTGTAAAATGGTGTTAATAATTAAATGCCATCATCATCATCATCATCGTTATTATCCATTGATTTATCATTATTATTATTTCATATGAACTAGATTTATGCAAGAATCGTCACCTCTAATCGCTTCAGCAAGTGGCGTTTCCTCGATTTAGAGTGACACGTTGCATCAGATTTCTAGTGCAGTTTTACTTGTTCCATTACGATTCCAAACAATACGGTATCATATGATTGGATTATTCTCTCATACATGTTGACAGACAGTCTCAGTTTCCCTCAGTTATGTTAGCACTTTCAATCAATGTTTCTTGTCGTGTTTACGAATAGTGGCTCGTCAGAATAAACTGAATATGTGTATCAAGTTCTTCACTTTGAAAATTTTTTAATACGTGCCACATTTGAATAACATATCTCATGGTCATTTTTTCAGATTTTTTACGGAATAATCTTACTGTTTCTTCGGCTATCACGATATTTTACTGGATTCTGCCTGCTTGAGGTTTGCCATTTAATTTGCGGTGCGAGTGAAACCTAATCATTTGAGTCGATGGGAAGTCTGAGGAGAGAAATAACAATATACCTCCACTAGAAATACTTGAATCGTGAAGGGACTGATTATCACTCAAATGTCAGAGAAATTCTTGCATGTACTATGTTTTATTTAGGTGTCTGTCTGCTTGAGGTCCTCCAATTAATCTGCGGCGCCAGCGAGGTCTACTTTGACGTGTTTCCCTTCATATTGATTATTATTTTGTCCAGTGTTCTTTCTTAGGAGAGTTTGTGCTTTTGTATTCAAATGTCCCAGAGGACTTCATGCGTCTATTTTTACCTAGACCGACTGCGGTTACTGCCTATACAATTTGTCTTCATGTTTAAAAATCGGCTGTTTTCACAGTTCGAAGTCAGGCATGTTTTTACTTTCATGTTTCTGTTAGTTTACTTGTTTCGCTATGATATGGTTTACCGTTTCGTCTACCGTCTTCATTTACTGTTTTGCACACTCTTGTCTATTCAGGATTTCGTATAGTTTGTTCTAATAGCGTTATGCTGTGACGCTGTCATTTCCGATTCTATTTTTCTGCCATATTTTACTTTCCGTATTCATGTTTTTTTTTAATCAGCCATGCAACTTCTTCTCTTACTATTTTGCTATTTTGCTATTTCATATATTTTCCAGTTCCGGTGTTGTCTATATACTTCACCTTGCCCGTGCCATTGTCGCTGTATTTTTTATATAGTGTTCTTGTCCTCTTAACGCATCCTCTTTACCGTCTTCAATGCTGACCAGTTCTCTCTCACAACATTCCTGCGTAAATAGAGTCAGTAAGTAGCACTTTTCGTGTGCAGTTCTTTTGTGCATAATCATGCCTTTTCTGGTTGTTTGATACATGTAATAGATTAATTCTATTGCCCACCTTATGCATGGTCCAGAGTATCTTGCTGGGTTCATTGCCCCAGTACTTATTTATTTTATTAAATGTTTTCTATGTAATACAGTTTTCAATAGGTTATTTGTGCGTCTCATCCGTTGCGTCGTCTTCAGAATGCTCAGATATGTGTAGTTCCACGTTTACCAAATATCCTCATTAATGTTCCGCTTATTAATATCTAGAGTATACCCGTTGTTATTCCTAATTCTATTCATATATCCTACCTAAAGATTCTGCTTGTGGTCGTTTAAGATCATTAGATACATGAGGTAGTTTATTTTCGATCTTTGTGTATTTGCGTCTCCTTAATGAGTTTTTGAGTGGCATTATCTCTGCCCGACCATATCCCTGAGAGCTCAACTTATAATATATGCCACCGTATTTACACAGTAACTATGTACACACACAAAGTTGTGTGGCTTCATATTGTCATAGTTCTGCCCCTATAAACATATATTTAAGACGAACACTGCAAGATTATTTTTAATTTGTTTATGCAAGCTTTCATGATCAAATCCCGGTCTCCAACTATTGCCTGAATTACTAATATGTTTATGTGCACCATTTTAGCTATTATTATTTCAACAAACAATCGATCCATCTGATTTACCCTTATTTTCAAATGTATTTTGGCGTTGATACATTCTGTCTCATTGTTTAATTTCGACATAGTGTTACATACGCAGGATTGAGGTTGCCGAAATTATTGCAAAACATTACAGTCAACTAATTATATTCCTACTAAGGTCCCTGCATGTTTTCCTAGTATGGGCTCCTCCGTGATCTCTTCCGACCGTGGGAACGCGACTCAGAAATAAATCATTTAAAAAATTGAAAATTGATAACTCAAGATTAGGATTGATGGACGACATTTATTCAACTTGATGTTTTCTTCCAAATTGACTGACCAGTGGAGGAAGAATACAGAATGATCGAAATCACTAATTGATTATATTCTGTCAGCCCATATCATTATGCATCACTAATTAATTATATATTTTCAGCCTATATCATTTTACATCACTAATTAATTATATTTTGTCAACCCATACTATTTTCTATCCCTAATTATTTATATCGTGTCAGCCCATATAATTTTACATGTCCACGCACTGTGTTCTCCCAAATCGACTGCCATCTTTTTTCTCCCATCTTCTATCTGAGCTATTTGACATCATATCTGTGATCATTAGTTCCCACAGTTTTGCCATCTTCACCTCCGGTTTATAAAATGGACCCTGGCTGACCTTTAATTTCCTGCTATTCGCAAAAATACATTGTACATACCAGTTGGTCGACTCGCTATATATATATAACATCATTAGTAAATAAATATTTATATTTTTAAACCTATTCTTATATCTTAGAAGAGATATATTTTCACATATTTTCCTAAAACATACAATATACAGTGCAGTCGGCAAAAATGCCATGTACATTTCTTCACTATTTTCGTGGCGATATGATTTAACACGCCTTTGTAAGGAAATTATAAATACGAATCTGACTTTTAGTTACTATCGCTAAACACTACCTAGACATAAAAACAATCGCTAGTAAAATTTCCACGCATTTAGCTTGATGATTTCCTGATGTATATATATATATATATATATATATATATATATATATATATATATATATATATAGAGAGAGAGAGAGAGAGAGAGAGAGAGAGTAAGATAATACTTTACATATATAAATAATATCTTTAACCAGTAGACTATCAGGATAAAAACAAATCTCAATATAGTGTATGGAGAAATAATATTAATTGAATCACATAATAAAATGAGAAATTAGTCAGCTTTTGTTAAAGTTAAAAAAAAGGAGTGATATTGCGTCCTTAGCTCATGAGTTTCCAAAGAAAATCTTATATATATATATATATATATATATATATATATATATATGTATATTACAGTTCTGTAATTCATTAATATTAGATTATAAACATGATCATGATGGAGATAATGGTTGCTTATATCTTTTTTCCGTGAAATACGGTTTTCCGCTCATTTTTGGGCATTGCTTTTCCTTGCTTTTCCTTGCAATCAGAGATAGCAACACAAAAAATGTAACCGTCTTTTTCCCAACGAAGTTTATTCTCTCTTTCCTTTCATGAAGGAATTTTGCAATTTTTTTTTCAATGTCATGCGCGAAATTTAACTGTGCAAATTCTGAGTTCCTCTTGACATCACGATCTGAATTTATTTGTAATTAAGTCATTGTCTTATTTTAAAAAAAGAAATTTCGCTCTAATTCACGACTGACCTTCATTTTCATTTGATTAAGGCAAAGCACATCCTTCATGCGTGAATCTGTGATTTTTTTGTAATCTAAATCTTTAGAGGATTTTCAAAAGGTTGAACCATTCTTAGTAACATTTCTATTTTTGTCAAGCCTTACGTTATGAAAGGATTACTTTATTAAACAACGCTGCCTCGTTATGGACAAGTATTTACAACATGTAACATTTAACAATATATAACTACAATATACATATCAAACTGTATCCCCACGAGGGCCAAGTAAGACACAAGGTATTTTTTAGGTGGCCGATTCATCTCCCCGAGAAGGTGAACTCTGGATAGGATACAAATAAAAATCGTCACCGCCAAGAAGGATGGCTCAGGATAAAACATATTCTAAATGTGTGCTCTACTCTAAAGGATATAACGGTCTTCATTTATTAACTCTTACCAGATTCTAGATCTCAAAGTTATCTCCCCTTGACCGTTCGTTTTCCCGTAACGGCCTAAATTTAAAATTGAATTTAAAAAAGAAAAAAGAAAAAAAAATCAATTAAAATAAAAAATAAGAAACTTATATTAAAATAGTAAATAAACAAATATTAATGAGATAAATTACGATAGGATTAATTAATATTGATTTTTTCTGCGTATCTACTTTCAATTTTCGCGGTATTTCTTCAACAGTTGATCCCATCAGTCCATCTTTTTTCGACCACTCGGTCAAATTTTTGGTCTTTTGATAATGAGAGGTATCTCTCTCGAAAATATAAGTTTCCCTTATTCCGGAAGTTTTATTTGCCAGGCAGTAACCTCTTTTTATTTACTGTTCTGGTATTTAATCTGTTTTACGTGAAATATTAATAAATTGACTTGAGATTTCATTCTTGTTTTCTCACCTCATTCATTTTTGTTCATCTGTACCACCTTCCGGTACCTATATCACATTGCTCCCGCCTCGGATTACAAACATACACTTATATATATATATATATATATATATATATATATATAGATTTAGATTTTTCACTTATAAAATAGATCATTCAGTGAAGACCGGGGTTGTTCCAATAAAAAACAAGCTCGATGATACTCGATTACAGAGTACAGAGCATTTATATGTGATTTTATGAAGGCTTACAAAAGCATTCCTTTCAAGACACCAATGATCACCATTAAAGATATTTTTTCTTACAAATACTATTTATTCAAATTAAATGTTTTTTCCTACACGTGTTTCACTACCAAGCAGTTACTTGCTTGGCAGATCATCAGGGAAATTAAATGTCTGGAATACTGGTTTCAACTGCCGACAAAACACAATGTGGCGTTGTAATAGTTGAGGTCACTTAAGAAGAGAAGAGGAAAAAAAAAAAAATAAATAAATAAAAATAAATAAAATAAAATAAAAATAAAAATAAAAGTCAAACTTAAAAAGCAAGGAAGAACAACGATAAGAAAAGAAAGTCCTAGAAAAGTCTTAGAAAAGTAGCTTGTTCATTATTTCTTCCACCAAGCCAATGTTGTTGGCTTGGTGGAAGAAATAATGAACAAGCTACTTTTCTAAGACTTTTCTAGGACTTTCTTTTCTTATCGTTGTTCTTCCTTGCTTTTTAAGTTTGACTTTTATTTTTATTTTTATTTTATTTTATTTTATTTTATTTTTTTATTTTTTATTTTTTTTAATTTTTTTTTATTTTATTTTTTTTTTCCTCTTCTCTTCTTAAGTGACCTCAACTATTACAACGCCACATTGTGTTTTGTCGGCAGTTGAAACCAGTATTCCAGACATTTAATTTCCCTGATGATCTGCCAAGCAAGTAACTGCTTGGTAGTGAAACACGTGTAGGAAAAAACATTTAATTTGAATAAATAGTATTTGTAAGAAAAAATATCTTTAATGGTGATCATTGGTGTCTTGAAAGGAATGCTTTGGTAAGCCTTCATAAAATCACATATATATATATATATATATATATATATATATATATATATATATATATATATATATATATAAAAATAACATTTAAATTCCCGAAACAGTTTTTCATGGTAAACAACTGATGATCACATAAATAATGTTAGAAGCAAACTAATATAATAACTGTAAACGCTAAATTGACTTACATGAGTGATTTTCCACTGAACGACTTGTTTTTTTTATTTTTTTTATTTTTATTATTTTTTTTTAGTTTTAACGGTTGAGAAACTTCCTTGACTATATATATATATATATATATATATATATATATATATATATATTATATATATGAAAATATTGTCATGTTAAATGAACTAACATAACGCAAATAAGTGGTGACTGACTAAAATTACATTCGCGAGAGAAAAATCAATGTTCTACCGATATGGAATTAATTACTCGACAGCGGAAACATATGATATCAAGATAAAAAAAAACAAAGCCGAATTCAAATTAGACAGGTTGAGCCGGCATCCTTGGAAGGAGAAAGTGTCTAGTGCATGTTGAATTCATTAGCAAGGTTTAACAGATGGACAATTTAAAGATAGGTATCGTAACAATATGGTAAGTATTAGAAAAGCTTGTAGGGTAGGAGTCGATAAATTTACCACTTTCCTTGCTGAATATATAAAAGAACTTAATGAGTAAAAAACTATGTACACTATAGAATGGTCAATATTTTTTAAGTGAAACGGACTGCCAGAATCCGTGGTCAGTCGACAGACGACCAAATATTTCAAGGCAGCGCTGCATGCACCGTATCCGCTGATCTTTGGGATATTGACCTTCACTAAAGCAGCGAAAGATGCATTATATTTTGATATAACTTTTTTTTTTACCCGGAGGAGAGGTCGTTATCTCTACGAAACCCAGCGGAGGATGTTCCATTGTCGATTTCCTCTCATTGGAGAGCATTCTGTGGGTGTGTTAATGCTTCTTAGTCTGATCTACCAGAGGTCGTAATGATGTTTATTGTATCAAGGATTGAGGTCGCCTAAGATAAAACATTCATACGCTGTTTAAATGTATATATCTTCTAAATGTTATTTTTGCTAAAAGATTTGATTTTATTTGATTTGATTCTATTTTCACATTTCGTAGAAATAAAACAAATGAGTTATTATTTATTGAAGATAAGGCCTATTGGTACACGGTTTAAAGCACACAAAATTTGCTTCGTAACAAATTGCATTCAAAAAATTCATCGACCATCTGAGATGCTAGATATAAACATCCATAAGCACACCTTTAGACGATTTTAGATCGAACCCTTCGGATGAAAGAATCAGAAGCCATCCTTAAATCCAGAACGTTTAAGATAACCTTAGCTATTTCAATATAATGCTTTTGAACTGAACAACGGCATAACTACAATAACCCTATAAGTCATATAAGTGTTTATTTATTTCATATATATATATATATATATATATATATATATATTGAGAGAGTAATAGTCATCAACGAGGAGATGGTTTCGTTGTATAACAGTTATTTAGTGTTTCTGGACCACCACCAATTCCAACCCACGAATCAAACCAAACAACATCAAGTCGATAGCCAGCGACTCTCACAACCAGGCCACGGGACAGACATTGTTAGTAAATTATATCTGCAATTTTATATATAAACATTGACCGGCACTTGAAAGTGCTTGATTTCTTTATTTACATAGATGTTTGTATTACGTAAAGTAGTAGTAGCCGACACATGTAACGACAATACTAAACCGGAGAAGGCGGTGGGGTTTATATAGTCACCTCAAAACTGACTGTTTTGCAGTATCTCACTTATTCACTGTGGCTAAAAAAGATCTGATACTAAAGAAACCATCTCAATGTTTACACAAAATGAAGTCGAAATAGTTACAAAAGACGACAATTTTTATATACTTTCATAATATATCTGAATATTATAAACTAACGACTCCCCACTTACCAAGGTTCAAAGGTCAAAGTTCAATCTTGAGATGTATTTATTAGATTTAGATCTTTATTTTTATTATGTTTCATGTTAAAAAATATATATATACACACACACATATATATATATATATATATATTATATATATATATATATATATATATACATATATATATATATATACATATATACACAATAGAAAGAGAGATAGAAAGAGGGAGATACATGACAGAAATAAAATAGACACTCATACAGCCTTATATGTTTTTTAAAACATTCTTATAATTCCTTTTTCACTTGTGCCTGATACTATCGGATTTATTTCATCTTTAATTTGTCATTTATTTATATATATATATATATATATATATATATATATATATATATTAGTATTTATTATAGATGATAACGATACAAAATAAATAAATGCATTTTGCCGTAACATGTTATTGCAGCTTCATAGATCATCCGAACATCTGAACTGAAGCAATAAATTCCTTAACCCTTTTCATACATTTGAATACAAAATTGATATAGAAAACGACATTAAGGAAGTCGGGTAATGTTTTGAATCTATGGTAAGTGTTTGGCGGTGGGAGAGTGAACAGAACAGACAGACAGAATGTGAATCTTTGTGTTTCAATCCTCAACCTTTTTTCATTTTACACTTTTTTGCATGTTTTCTTCTCACACACTTACATTTACATTTCTTTCAAATTATGACTTTTGGTTTATCCTTCGTCAACCTATCTTACTTGTTACATTCATCTGATGATATAAATCTATTCTTTGAAAAGCTTGGGTTAAGGAAAGAAAAACAAATATTTTTTAATTGAATATACCTTGTGTTAAATTATTGAAGCCTATTCATTTTGACATTATTTTTATTTTTCGTCTTTCATTAGTCTCTATAATTGCTTTATCCCGTATATTGAGCTTGAAACAGTTCACAATAAGTTCAAATGTTTATAATATACGTTTCTTCTTCTACTGTTACTTTCATATCTTTATATATATATATATATATATATATATATATATATATATATATATATGTGTGTGTGGGGGGGGGGTGTTATAATAAAATCAATTCCAGGAGGAAATCCGGGTGTGAGAGCTCAATGTAATAAAAAAAGAAAGAATACAATTAAATATAGTAACACGAAATTGCATAATCATCGATGCAATACTTTATTTCAACCCTGTGGTATTGTAAAGCATCCCTGTGAGATCAATTTTAGTTGGATGCTTGAAAATACTACAATGTTGAAATAAATTATTGCATCGATTATTATGTAATTTTGTGTTACTATATATATATATATATATATATATATATATATATATACAATAACATAGAAATCAATTTTTTCGAACAGAACCGAGTGGGCTGAAGATATCAAAACATGCACACATAACATGTGAACTATTTTATGTCATAAAATGTGGTATTTCAGCAATTTACGAAATGTGCTATTTTGTAGATAGGATTTTCAAGTTTAATCCAATTTTACGTTATGTATTGTTTAAGCACAGAATAGTTAACAAAACCGTATTTCCTATGTTATGTTTTTTTCCAAATAAAAACATTATAATATTAGCACTGTCTGTAACCTGCAGAAGCATCTACAATATTAACAAGACCAATGCAAACGTCAATATTATGCACATGCGGAGTAAATTCTTTAACGAATGCAATTATTAATCATGAATACTGGTATGCGTATCCTATCACTCTATTCTTTACGCATCGTTATATATATATATATATATATATATATATAGTAATCCAGGTTAAGTAATTATCATATAATTTTTATCAGACTAATAAAATGGTGCTCAATAATAAATAGAGCTATTTATATCCGTATTTTTATTCTTACAGACATGTACCAAAGGCCGCTACACTCTCATGTCGATGTTATTGACCACTTGCTTGTAGACACTAAGATCTCATTTTCTCACTATCAATATCTGATTGAAATATTAGATTTGTTCCGCCCAATTAGATGTTAGTTTATAATTTGTATTGATCGATAACATCGACATGCCAGTGTTACATGTATATCTCCGTAGAAATTACATTCATCCTATGCAACAGACTAGATTCCAAGCAATTTAAAACTGTTGGAAAAACTGAAGAACGACAAATGGCGTGGAAAAATTAATACGTAAAGAAAGAATACAAATCAAGCCACTTAGTTGTTTTTCAAATCGGACAAACAACTCCTTCCCTGAGCATCAATATATATATATATATATATATATATATATATATATATATATATATATATATATATATATTGATGCTCAAGAAAAGAGATATTTGTATATATATATATATATATATATATATATATATATATATATATATATATATACTTCTTGTCGGAATTATATAAATAGGGTGGCATCAATGTTAAATTATCGGTTTGAAATTATCGAAAAAGTAAATCAATACAACAATGGCGAGAAGAATCGGCGCAAACAAAATTTCTATGACAAACAAAAAGCTCTATAATGGGCACGTACAAAGATAAAGAGGCTACTCTATTTTTTCATGCGAAAGTTGGCATTCGTCTTTTGTGCGAGATAGAAATAAAAAAGAATTGACAGCAAAATAAAGTAAATGTGTGATTAAATATTATTTCAATGGCGACTGAATTCGTTTCATCTTTCTTCTTCCTTCGAGGGCGGGAAGTTTACCGCCAACCAGAAAAATACATTACAAGAATGAAATAAAAAGTGAAAATTGGCATGAGAAGTTAAAGAAAGCCCCGTTCTAAAATACATGTGAGGTGTGCCAAAAGTAGTGAAGAAAATTGAAAGGACTTAGGGCAGAAAGAATGTATATATGTACACATACACACACACATATATATATATATATATATATATAAATATATATATATATATATATATATATATAAATATATATATATATATATATATATATAAATACATATATATATATATATATATATATATATATATATATATATATATATATATATATATATGTATATATATATACTTTCGTTATGTTGACAAAACGAACAATCATATTGCTGCATCCTTAGAAAGTGACCTCCAGGCTGTAGTGGATTGGAGTCATAAATGCTTGGTAACTTTTAATGCTGCTTCTCTCCTTGAATAACTACAACAAACCTCTCCAAACACCGATTGTCATGGCAAATAACACCTTACCTGAGAGTTCAATATTCAAACTTGTCGGCCTAACCTTCACAGGTAACATGAATTGGCACAACTACATTCCAGATATTGCCAAGGCTTAAGCAAAGAAGGTGGGATCCCTCTACCGTGCTAGTAAACTCCTCATACTTGACATTATACTGTATCTCTACAAAGCCACATCCGCCCATGCGTTGTTGCCACATCTGAGCTGGTGCATCATCCACTAGTCTCTCCTTCTAAGGTCAAAAAAGAGTCGCCAACCTAATAGGTCCCTCACTGTCAACCAAGCTCCAGTCCCTATCTCATCGTCGAAATGTAGAATCCTTGCGTTTGTTTTACAAATACTTCAATGGATTATGCTCCGATGAATTGGCTACTCTGGTGCCCCCTCGACGTAAATTCACTAGACCAACTCGACAATCGGCTAAATCCCATACAGTCAATGTGGAAGTCCCCAGATGCTGGAGAGCCTTCTACTCCAAAAGCTTCTTTCCTCATGTTGCTGGCCTCTGGAACTTCCTCCTTGCCCCCTCTTTCCTTGAGAGTACTGACATGCAGAGGTTTAAAACTAATGTAAACAGACATCTCGCTGCAGAGCTCCCAACTTAGAATGACATCCTAAACCTACACACTAATTCTCAGTAGCCCCTTACGTCTACAGTGGCGTCCTGCCTTGTTTGGGGTGAAATATAATGAACACACACGCACACACTATAATATATATATATATATATATATATATATATATATATATATATATATATATATATATATATATATATATATATATATATATATATATATATATATATATATATATATATATATATACATGGATTTAGAATATATATATATATACACACATATACATATACATGGATGTAGAATTAGTGAGATATAGAGGAGGAGAGAGACGTGGATGTCTATGTTTTATATTTATACTAGCTCTACCCACCCGCCCTGGAGTCAACGTCATTATTTTTCGTTGTTTTATTGAAAGCGAAATTTTACTTTTATTTATGAATTAATTTCTTGTACGAAAGTTGTTACATTTTTTGTACTAAAGTCGATCGAACCTCTTGCGAAATGCATTTACTTAAATTACATAAATATATGTTTGTACAGCTATTATAATTACAGATATAAGAAAATAATGAGAGGCGATTATTTACTTCACCATTCATTCATCAGATAATCTTGGTTAGAAAAAATAAAGTAAACTAATCAGATACGTACAACATACAAAATAGAATATTTCAGTCATTCATACAAAGTAAATAAAATATACATTTCAAGCAATATCTTATCGGTATTTCATTATTGAAATTATTTAATTATTTAAATTATTTAATTACTTAAGATTTTTTTAATTCACATGAACTATTTCAAAATCTCTTACATAATGTTGAAATTAAAATCGCACGAATACATGGTTCTTTTTTTACGTTTTAATATTATAAATAATAAAATGCTACAAGACAGATTGTTATGTTTACTTCATCGATTGTCCATGAAATAAGGTTATGATCTTTGACTTGTGGTCAACACGAAAAAGAAAAAAATGAAATAGATGTTGCTGACTGTAATTTCGGAATATTTGTGAAGAGAAGATATCATAGGTGTGTCTTCGTTAAATAGACGTAAACAAATAGAAATATATGTAATTAAGTATGGCGACCGTGAAGCGTTAATAATAAAGAAATCTGAGGGTCGCTTACATCATTTAAAATACTGTAATGGAAATATTTTATCCCTCGTTTCATGTTGTGAAATGACATGTAAAACCTAATATACAAGGAAAGGTATGTCGTGTGGTAAAGTAGGGGTATTTTAAAGTTTTTGTTATGCACATGAAATTGTTTATTCGATAGCCGATATTTGAAGACGGTTGCTAAACCCCGTTTAAGCTAAAGCTTCTGTATGAGTTATTAAATATTTATCAAATGTAAGTTTAATCCTACGATGTCAATATATTTCCGAGAAAAATCAGAAAAAAAAGAATTATATCTGCACCATAACATAACAGATGAGAACTAATTAAAACATATGGTAGCAGGTATTAAATAGCGGTATGTCTGGCGGATTACTATTTGGTTGTTGAACATTGAACATCCGACGGATTTCACATTATTGATATACTTGCAGGGCTACCGGGTGTTGCCCGGGCTCAGAAAAATAAGATAGAATGACTTAAATAGTGTTTGTAACATCCTTATATTACACTTTCTCTATCTGTATCTCTTTCTTCTTCTTCCATTATTTCCCTCTCTCCCTTACACTCACTTTCTCCTTCACCCAGCCCATTCCTCCCCATGTTTTTATATGCTGACAAAAATAATAATAACGTACTAGTTTTTTACCCCGCCTAATAAACCGGTATCGTCCAGGCCTTTGGGTCCGAATTTACGCCGTTCTCTTGGGGGTTGTCGGTTCTGTGCAGTTCTAGGAGGTACATCCTCCCAGGCTTTGCCTCCCCCCTTTGGGGAGGAGTAAGTGTGTTGCTTACTGCCTGAGGCGCCCCTACCGGGGAATGCCGACGGGGCTGCCCAGGCAATTTTAAAACAACCAGAGTACTCAAATTCTCGAGGGCTTGTTCTTTCCCACTTTCCCGACCTTGTGTCACATCTTACCTTGTGGGAGGAAGATAAATAGAAGCGTAATTCATTTACCGGAGCTATTCCTTTTAATCTTACATTTATTGCTGCTGGACAACGCAGAGTAGAACAAAACACAATGAAATTATTGACGCCCCGTAATTCTGTACCCCCACTTGCTTTCACCATAATATAAATATAAATGATGTTTATAATCAAAATAGTCTAAAGAGATTTAAGTGTAATACTATACTTTATGATTGTTTATTCCCAGATGAGCATATACATAGCAGCAGATGAGAATAACATCAGAAAAGATGTAGCCATAACGGAGACAGAACGAAATGGTCTTCTTATTCAAGAAGACGGAAACAGACGGAGACAAGTGTCCAGATGGGAGATGGAAGCAAAGTGAACAGTGTTTTGGGTCACGGAGTTTGCTCTAGTCAAACATACCAAACAAACACATGGAAGTCAAAGACCTGGAAGGAAATATTCTACAACTTTGGTACATGTAAGATAAATGCCCCCCCCCCCGCGCGAAAAATAATCTGCCAACAGCATTGCACCATGAAAGAAAAGGCGTTCAATGAGGCCGGGCCTGACTATATAAGTACACAATTAGCAGCCCTTATAAAAACTAGTGATGGCACGATTTTAATATTTTCCCGATTCCGATAATATTACTTATTTTATTCTTTTTAAATTTCTAAATATTTAGTTATGACGCTGTTGCTTTTTTTAAAAAATTCCGGTTTGCCCTAAAAACTCATGTAATGTGTGCATATATTTTCGCAAAAGTAAAAATACACTTTTGAGGTGTACATTACGCGAGAATATTTTTCTACATATTTTTATCTCAAATGTTTTCCCCGTAATTGATTGAAAATAATGATGCAACTATAGATCGATTTCTCGTTTAAAACAAAGTCGATTTACAGTCGTTTCTCGTAAGTTCACAACATGTGATAAAAATGTATTCATAAACAATTGAACATAGTCGACCATGAGCTAAAACTATTTTGAAATAGACTAATCAGGAATTAATTTTAAATAAAGATAAAAGATAGAAGAAAAATTAACAGAAAACTTTGCTTTTTTTTCTCTATTTGAAGATTACAAAATATACCGCTTTGATATTTATTTCTAACAAACAACTTATTAAGGTGATGTGTTATTAACATTACATACATATCTAACCCCCATATTCGTTGTCATACCTTCTAAGAAAATATGGAAATTCATGTCTTACAAAATTAAATTGAACAGTTCTATATACAAGAAATGTAATCATACACACGTAACTACATGTAATTATGCAGAATGCATACATTAAAACGGGTCCATTCTGCCTAGTAATTACGAAATGTTTAGTGTGTCAATTTTACATAACAAATTGTATGCTAAAAATAACCTACGTAAAGAGCACAGCTGCACACATTCCGTGTTTTACGGTATATTCGATTCTGCAACGGTATTCAGATAATAAAAAATTTTTTTTGCCAAACATGTCATTTTTCAATTTTTGAGGAGTCACAATGCAAGTCACACTCGCTATGTTTGTTTAACGTAAATCGACCACCTACACAAGATAATCGCACATCATGCAACGTGAGAGTCAATTAAGGTAAACTTACATGACGATCTGATCTGTCCTCATAATCTAAATATTAAAAAGATTTTCAAGTATTATGTTATATTCGTAACATTTGTAGTGTCAGGAAAGTTCAATATTTTTGCAAGGTACGATAATTTAGTTACTATCAATAAAAGGATCGTAATTGAATCATGCAAATTATTTACAGTGAAACTTCAAATACAATTCTAATTTTATTCTCATTTTATGTTATAAATTTATAAAGAAGTAGCATACGTGTATAAAGTATTACAAACATACAAATGTTATTCTCTGGAAAACTGTACTTATTACAACTATGGGTAAATTAGTAAAAGTCTCTACAACTAAGAAGTGATTTGTATAGTTTTGATTATTCGGACTACATGTTTTTATCTTGACTTTTATCATTATAGTGATGCTAACAATCAAGATGAGAAATATAGTCCGAAGAATTATTAATCCTCATCTAAAATGTTCACCAACTAAAAAGTGTTTGAGCATACTTCTTTGTAGAAATACTATGTTTTATAGATACATGCTAGAACCATGACATTCGTATAGACAATGTAATTCCATTGAGTATCGTTTTTTCTGCTCGCGTTACAATGTTTGATGCTAACCAGATAAACAATACACTTCGAGGGACCTGTTATGCGCTACAGATAGATATATGACGGTGGTCACTTCTGTTTGAAATTATTTTATGTTGGATCTACTAATTGTTTAGGTTTTAAAAGGATAATGATTATGGTGTATATTACATTTTCAAGATGGGATATTTTTCCACTGATTTGAAGTTAAAACTCTCATTTAGACTAAAATAATCCGGCTGGTCGAATGTGCTAGGAAAATTGTAAATTAAAAATAATACTTGATTGTGTTCCCAAATATTTGAAATATTGTTCTTACACAATAATAAGTTTGCATGAAAGAAAAATGTTCGGCTGCCCTAATAACATTCTACTTTATTTTTCAACGTATATAAAATTGAAAAAAGTACATAGTTAGATCTTTATGCCGAACAGTTTCTGTGAATTAAAAGAATTCAAATATGTTTTATATCTTTAGAAATACTTTTTCGAACCTGTTGAGATACATGAAAACTCGAAATTAAAGAAGAACTGACACTAAGGTTTTGTTATCTCTCATAGGCGTAAACATCTTTAAATTCACAAATTAATTTATACCAAATGGGACACAAGATCAGGCTTGTCAAAATGTTACAATGTTGTTTTCACTCCTTTTGACCATCTATTGTAATAATTTTATAATATTGGAAAAAGCCAACCGTCATATATTAAAACACAAAATAATCAACGTCAACAGCATCAAATAAATTTATTTAAAACAAAATTAAAATATATTTTATATTTAACTTTTTTACAATTTAATATTATCTTGGTAAAATATGTTCAATTAATTGAAAAACAATTTTTAGAAACCGTACAAATTCAACGGCATTCGTTTAAAGGTTACCAAGCGAAATTATGCAAAGTTTCATTTTATTTTCCTGAGTAAAAATAAATTTACATCGTATTTTAATGTTATTATAACAACACTGTATGGTAAAATTGATCAGTTATAAGTAATACCGGAAACCCGCACAGGTAAGAATTGCACAATTGAATGAAATGGTACATAGCAGGAAGAATTTGATAATAAAAAATAGAACCGTTCGAGGGGGCGCATCTAGGATCTCTTGTATATAGTTCTAAAAAGCGACTCATACACAAATGCGGTGATTCTTGGCCAATGAAAGGTGAATACGTTAGCAAACAGACGATTATTTTCTTTACCTTATATGGATGGTGAGATTTGAAATGTTGACATTGCACAGTGCAATTTAGCTTACAATATACGGAATATTTAAACCGCTGATCAGTGCTAGTTATAAACGGTACACGGTTATAATGGCACAAGTAACCATGGCACTATGAAAATGGCACAGTAACAATTGTACAGGCAAAAAGGCGCTTGTGAATAAATAGGAAAATGGCACAAATAAGAAGAATTCTGTAAAGGGAAATTATGACCGTTCAAGAGTAGTGACGAGTAGGACCCCTGTAATTTTTAATAGAGCTAAGTCCCATATATTTAAAAATAAATTTTGTAACATGTGTAGTGTGTTGTTTACAAGGAAATGCAATTTATTTATCTCAGGTTTTGGTAAAGGGGGCTTAGTTTACTTTATTTAAGTTGTAAATGAAGTCGTATCCCACTTTGTGATATTTTAAATTAAATATTTAAAAATATGTATTTACTCTGTTATTTTCAACCAAATAAAATCGATGTGTCTACGATACAAAAGGCAGGGTTCTATCCCCCTTAATTTTAAATTAGTGATATTGAACAAAAAAAACTTGACATAGTACTTGGCCCCGACCCGTGGCTACAACGATGCTTTTGATTATATTAGACATGTCTGCCCATATAAAGATATGACAAACGAACATTTCATTAAGCCACACCAATTGAACAACACTATTACGGAGGCAAGATCTAGGAAAAGAAGTTTCCAATGAAATAGCTGATCCTTTTACTAGTTTGCCTGTCGATTTAATCGTTCGATGGACGTGAAAAGGTTATTTTAGTTTGACACACTTTCATGTTTTATACGATCCGAATAAATGGAAATATTATTTAATTTATTTGATTGATATTATTTTATCTTTATTCTTCACACAAAATAGCTCAATATATATGATAAATATCTCTCCATATATATATATATATATTCTGCGTTTTCCATATGATCAGAATATTCCATATGTTTACATAGTGGACATATATAAATGAGTGTATATCACATGTACTGCACTATCTTATGCCAGCCGTTTATGGTTTCTCGTAATGATCAAGTAGAAATGGAGTCCCTAGTCGTTCATAAAATTTATTTACGGGTACAAGATTACAAAATATAATGGCCCAGCTCTTTACTTATATAATGAAGTTTGACCTAGAATAATGTGCAAAATGCTTTCTCAGAGCTGGGATGAATATCCACGCGGAAAACATACAGCTTAATGAAGAGACTGAAATCAAATACCTAGAAGAGCAGTAACAATACAAATACTTGGCACTGACGAAAATGATTCGATTGAACACTACAAGATCTGATAAAAAAATTGCCGAAAATGTGTTAGCCGGGTAAGAAGGGTATGTAAAAAACAACATACAAACAAAACAAAGTAGCTGTCATTAACCAACTTGCCATGCCATTAATAACATACAGATTTAGCTATACAGACGGACACAAATAGATAGTAACAGGCATAAGATGTTGACACTCTACATAGCAATGTACAGTAACAAGTGTCTACCAAACATGGACGGCGGCACCGGGGGGCAGGGGGGACTCACCCCCCACCCACACACACACACTTTTTGACTTGGCCCCCGCACTTTGCGGTCATCAATTATGAAGTTATATATGCATGTGTTTGACCGGGCCCCCCACTTTTTAGGAGAGCCCACCCCCACTTTTATAACTGTCCCGCCGGTCCTGCAGGCTGTATTTACTCAGATGAGCAGGAAGTATGGGTCACTAAGAATTTGACCATCAATATTGAGTCACTATTGTGAGTACTGGCCAATATATTATGAGCTCACAGAACCCAAACCTTATTATGATACATCAATATTAAGAAACAAGAGCCAGTAGAACAAACTCAATCACAAAAGTGGTCAAACATTTCATAGATGACTGTCTCAGAAATGAGACGGACATATCAAGCAAGCCTACCATTGAAATAGCCCCCAAAACCTGCCAGAAATACACAATGTATACAACGAAAGGAATAAGGCAAACCAACAACGTACGAACTATTTTCTGGATAAACTATCCCAAAAATATTAGATAAGGAATGCTTTGTTGACTGGCTCAAAAGACAACCGCTTCACTATAATCAGGATATAGTGATAATGGGTGTCCAATATCAAGTTTGATGATTAATGCTTTTCAGAAGCGGAGTAGTTTTAGAAAAGAGGACAAGTGCAATTTCTGCGACACAGAAGTAGTGAGTCTGAGCGACCTGACATCCAGTTGTAATATTCTACTGGAGAGACGGCTAGTATACAGTGCAATACATTAGAGTGTGTACATATCTCCGGTAGACAATCTGTAAGAATTCCAATACCCAGTGTACCATCAACTTGGAAAATATACTAGCACGAACTGTTAAAAATAGGTCATACACTATCTACTATGACTATGCAATCCCTACAGCTACATAAACAAGACATAGTTATATGAGACAAGGGAGAAAAAGGTTAAGACCTTAGTTTAAGTCAGTATCCGAAATGATGCTAGCTCAAACACATCTGATAAAGAGAAAATAACTTAATAGCAAGGTCTTATGTACGACATGAAAAGGACCTTAGGAACACTTCATCATTCGAGTAATGATAGGAGCAACCTAGCTAATGTAAAATAATTTTTAAAAACTACTTGCCACATATACGTCCGAAACCAAGTGCCAAAAGAATACAAACTATTGGGCTAAAAAAGGCGATATAAATCTTATAAGATCTATCGATTACAATCCTTAAAATATCGAGTGAATATCTTTATCAGGTAGGATGCCCCGTTCTTGTAAAAACAAAATATAAGAAAATTGAGACACTATTTATAATTTATGTATGATTATATATTTTAATGTGCAGAATTAGGCGTAAGTGGTCCAGATGTTGGCTAAATTTAGTTTAGTTTAATTTTAGGCAAAGGGGATAAGAAGGGGGTTGTAGCTTGTGACAATTTAGATACCTACGATTGTTTGCAATTTTATAAGACATCAAGTAATAAATATTTCCAAAATCTAACTTTTTTAGAGTATTTAAAAGGGGTTTTAATATGGCAGGACCTTCCAGTTCAAAATTAAAATTTTTAGATTTGCATTGAATATTATAAATTCATGTATTAACATGTTTCTTTTGCTTTTAATACTTTCAATCATAGGCGCAAATTTCGCCTACCCACTGGTGTCGTATCCTGTTTATTTTTGGAAGATCTTCAACCGGACCCTTCTAATATAAGCTTCTCTAAAATGAGTGATACTACATACACATAGATGACATGTTAATTTTCATTCCCAAAACAACTAAAATCGAAAATATCACTGAAAGACTAAAGAAAATAGAACATACAATCAAATGTACGTTCAAAATAGAAAACAATAACTCTATACCCTTTCTTGACATTCTTCTAATACACAACAATAATTAATTAAATCATAAGGTCCACCGAAAACCAACCAATAAGAATGATTATTTTCATTTTTATCCGCACCACAATAATAAAGTAAACACGGGCATCAGAATTGAATTTTACCTCATAGCGCTGAGTATATACAGCGGCGATCATCTAAACGAGGAATTTAAATGCATTGAATACAATCTGGAAACATTACCGGACCCAACGTATTTAATATAGAACTATGTGCATACTATAGATTTGCCCTCAAACCATCACATCAACACTATACATAGAATCGATGTAGCGTCTAATAATATTGCAATTGATTCTGATATTAAAAATATTAATTGTAGCCGGATCGATATTTCTCCAAATATACATACATACATAAGTTACCCTCTTGTGAAACATCGCACCTCAAACAATGTAAGTTCTTTTAATAGGGATAAGAACGATACTAGTACCACAAGTTCTCCAGACTGAGATATTTTCTGAGCAGTAGAATGATCCAACTATGTTTCCGGAGACCTTAGCAACATATCTTGTGTAAAACTTCCACTTCAGAACGCCAGTTCTTGAAACTGATCAAGACAGAAGACCTCCTCAAGGGGAGGTCCATTTATTTCAACTGGAACAAAGTGAGGATCCGAACGCTGGTGGTGAAAGTAGACAAGTTTTGTTTTAGATGTATTAAAAGTAACCAGTACCTTTTTTACGTATTATCCAAGATGTTCTATGTTGGAGGAGAAATAATCAGAATGATTATTCATGCTCTTCGAAGTGTTCCCATAGATTGTCGTGTCGTACAACGAATTAACTGTTAAAGAATTTCCGAAATTGAGTCATGGACAATTGAGAAATAGCTATGTTTGTTAGAAATCTATTATCGCTGGTTTCACTGTATTTCAGCAGTTTTTTTCGTCTGTGAGCTATATTTATATCCCCTGAAATACACTATATACTTTATGGTACACACGTGTTGTTTATTTTACACGTTTTTGTTGTTTTTACGTTAATCATGTCTTTTATGTATTTTTCTGGTTAGCCCCCGTTCTCTCTACGATCGCATCCGCTACAACCTCAATGCAAAATTATTTATAAGTACTTTACTCGTATTCACAAAATTCAATTGAAGCATCTTAAAAATGCAGAGCGCATAATATAACAAATAGCATTGTGCACATAAAAAGAGCAATATTGAACGCGAACAATAACTGTAATAATATGTTGATTACAGCTGCGGTGGAGAACATTGCCTATTAAACTGCAAATTACTTGCAAATTCATATTTGGCAACGTTAATCGTGCAATAATAAAGATACTTATGTAGATGTATAGGAAATAGCATGGACAGATAGACGCATAATCACACGCGCACTTTTCACAACAACCCGCCAGAACACGCATCATTGTTATAAGCGGACGTATGAAAAGATAGGTGAAAATCTGATATTAAAGGCAAAAACATGCACAGAAGAAGCCAGGAAAATGTTTTTGTTCAAGGGAAAACAGACAATAACACTTTGGAAGCGTGCGGATTTGGTAAAGATGAGAATATATACTAGTGTAAAATTGCAAGAAAAAAACACATTCTTATTGTTTCAGGTGCGTTTTAGATTACAATATTTAACATTTCCCAAAAACTCCTTTTACCGCGATATATCCATCTAATTTTGAATTAATGAATATCAACTAGTACAGAGTTCTGAAAAACTAAGTGGCATCTTTTTGCCAACATTGATTGTTGAGTTTATCATTTGGCTATACAAACATGTATTTAATGTGTAAAATAGTACTAAATTAAAATAGTAGATACATTTTCAATTAAATATATATATATATATATATATATATATATATATATATATATATATAAAGCGAGATTCAAACCACGTTTGTTGTTGTTGAATCACTATTCACTGCTCGCTATACGCGCCCGCAGATTCGGCGTTTATAGATTTAAATCCCTCCTTATTGTCATGCTGATTCACGCCGGCCGAGGGGATAGACACCCGACTACGAATCAGTGGCGATTTGTAAATCGGGTTTGTGCCCTCCAACCGACGTGACTTAACATCCACTACACTACACTACATAAAACATCGATTTCTGTAGGTAAAAATAATTATTATTTACTTTAAAATGTTAATATATATATATATATATATGGAAAATAAATACATTTCTATAACTGTCATGTATATATATATATATATATATATATATATATATATATATATATATATATATAACACGACAACTAACAGTACTTACTAGCTCAAAGTTTTGAACTTCCAATGCACGGTTTACAACGATTTGAAACTGCATATTATACATACCGTAAAAAGGCAATGGTGAACATTTTTCTCCGTGGGGGCGAGTTTTCAGCCACAATTTTGAAAGTAAACACTGTCATTTCAATGTATTCGGAAATGGCTCAGCATTTTCTTTCAAAATCATTTAACGTTTCTTAAACTTCTATTCGGACTAGGGAGAGGAGGACGAAACTCGGAAAGGGTGGTTTTAGTAGTGCTCTGGGATCATTCTTAATTTTCACCGTGGTGGTTTCAGTAGCGCTGTAAACGGGTGCAACAAATGTGATATTACAGTATTATATTCGGTAAGTGGTATACAGTAATCCATTTTAAAGTGTTCAACATTCTCGATAGAGCAGGTGTGTTTAAACACAACGTTTCACGGGAGAAAGAACTTATCTATCTGTTGAAAACTCGCTGTTGCCCGGAAGCCAACATAGTAATAATATGGTATGATTTTGGGCAAGTGCTATATGTTAATCTAAAGTGCTCAATATCCTAGATAGAGCACGTGTGTTCAGTCGGCGTTACCCGTGAGTCTAGTATATTTTAAGTAGAGAACTCCTGCATAGGTTTTTAACGCCGTATATCTTGGTATAAACATTTTCAATGTATTTTGTTATACTATTGTATACCAGAAAATGTACTTTGTATAACTCGGGGGTTAGTGCTCAATATCCTAGGTGTGTACAATAATGTGCTATATGCTTAACAGAGAAGCAGAATACAACCATATCAGCGTTGCTCAGGAATACACTAAAATAAATGTAAGTTTCATTATATTATTAATGGTGGCGGAGATAAGAAACTCGGCGTTGCTCGTGAATAGATTAAAAGCAATATGTTTTTGAAGAAATGGAGGCGAAGGAATACTTCTGTGTTGCCCATGGCAATGACTTTGTAACTTACAGTTCAGGTGAATGACTTACTATATTATTGTGTTCAATGCATTCGAACAAGAGATATAAATTGGTTGGGAAGAGGTTAAAAATTGGTAGGGAGGGGGTGTAAAAGCACGGGTAAGGAGCAAATAGAGAGATAGGAGATTTAATATCAAGTTGTTACACACGTTTTTTAAACTAAAGTCTCAAGCAACGCCATGTATCTATATCTATATATATATATATATATATATATATATATATATATATATATCTATATATATATATATATATATATATGGGAAGAGAAGGATGAAGGTAATCCGACGTGATGGTAAAATGAAAAAGGAAAACCAAAAAATGGATGTTTTTTATGTGTACATCAACGTTTCGTCTTTATTTATAAGACTTCATCAGGATGATGATATAGAGAAAATATGTCATGCAAGTACAGATACATGTAGGGTAGACATATTGGGAGGAAAAATAAAATAAAATGAAAATAATGGCCACTACTTGGTGGACGTCCGTACTTGTTAGAGAATAAAAATGAATGAAGAAAATGAGTGGGGAAAAATATGGAAGGATGGGGTGAGCAAGGACTACTGTGGCTGGTGGTAAGAGAAAGAGGTGGGGGATGAGCAGGGGTAAAGTGGATGGCAGAGAGAGAGTGGAGGAAGAGGGGGGAGGGAGGTGTTTGACCAGATGGCTGCGGTCAAGATTGAAGGGGAAAAGTAAGTTGAAATGTTTGTGTGTGGGGGGTGTATGCAGGGAAAGGAGGATGGGTAGAGAGGGAGGGGGGCTGTTATTTTGGTGGATGGCCAAAAGTTATGGTCTTAGAGAGCGTTTTGAGAAAATGAGGGAATTTAAGAAGAGGTATGGGTGAAAATAGTTGAGAGAGGGAGAGGGAGGTTTTGTTATGATAGGGTGTGAAATATTTGAAATATTTGGAAAATGATAGCAATGAGTGAGGGATTGGAATGGGTGGAGGAGGGCGGTGATTGAAAGGGTGGGTGAGGAATATTTGAAATATATGAAACATGAGAAAGTTTATTTGGACTGCAGTATTAAAAATGTGAGGGAAAAAAACGGAAAAAGTAAGGAGAAAATGAAGATTCAGGGAGAAGAAGGAAGGGTGTGGGTGAAATAAAGGTTAGAGATGAAAATAATTATCTCTCCCCCTCTCAACTATAAATAAAGACGAAACGTTGATGTACACATAAAAAAACATCCATTTTTTGGTTTTCCTTTTTCCATTTTACCATATATATATATATATATATATATATATATATATATATATATAATTTTTTCTACTCTTTTTATTATATCTCTTTCCACTTTATTTTATTTTATTTTATTTTGTTTCATTTTTATTCTATATTTGATATTTCGGTTTTGATTCTGATTTTAACTTTTTGATTCTTAACGGTCTCAACCACGTTACTTCCCAAATTTTGAAATTTTAAATTTCTTTTTTTCTCTTTCTCCCTATTTCATTCTTTCCAAATATGATCTGATGTGAAGATCGGATTCTAACTCTGCCTGATGAGATCTCAATTTATAATAACTGTTGATCGATAACATCGATATGTCAGTGTCGCAGATTTTGTACGTGTCTGTGTAAATAAAAATAATCATATATAAAAGCTCTATTTGATATTGCGCACTTTTTATAAACCCGGTTTTAATTCTTTGGATTACTACCCTGTTGATGTTTTACCTGGATTATTATTATTAGTAGTAGTAGTAGTAGTATTATATATATATATATATATATATATATATATATATATATATATATATAATGGTTATTGGCATGTTAGATGAACATGACTACAATCACGTGATTATGATATAAGCCATATACTCACCATAGATGAGCTTACTTATAAAGTTACACAGTTTTCACAACACTATAATGATCACATCCCGAATAGCAATTGATTCTAAAGTAAGCAGATACGAAAGATATTATATTTTTTCATATTTTAGGAAATTATATAGTTTGTCTTTTTATAAATGGACAGGAAAACACACCAAAGTCGTATTTGTCTTGGACACATACATACATACATACATACATACATATATATATATATATATATATATATATATATATATATATATATGTATATATATATGTAAATTATAACTAAAAGAGAGTTGGACCTATTTTAATCTTTGAAAAACCGGGTTTAAGGAAAGAAAGAGATGAAAAATAAAAGTTTTTATTAACTAAACTACTCCTTGTTTCGAACAATTGAAAATACCGATTTGCTTCCATTTGCAGGTCTTATTAATTTTCATTGACGTACCATATATATATATATATATATATATATATATATATATATATATATATATATATATATATATGTGAAAAAAAGACAAACAGAAACCAGGTTTATGTAAATAATCCTTATGTAATGTGTATTAAATAAGGTATATATTTCATTGAAATTGGACCTATTTGAATTGTCGGTTGACCTATGGTTTAAATGTCAGTGTGTGTATGGACGGAGAGCTTATGCATCGGGACTGTCTTCATATTATCAAAAGTTGCTGAAAGTTGGGAATATACATTATTTTTGGTCATTTACCTATGATTTAAATTTCATTTGAATTAAAGGGAAAACAGTTCTCAGAGGAGGCTCTTAATATTATACAAATTGCTGAAATTCTGCGGATGTACATAATTTTAGATAATTTACCTATGGTTTCAATTGCATTTGAATCTAAGTTAAAACAGTTTGCAGTGGGGGAGTTGTGTCGCCCGGAGACCCCCAGCGTTGAAGTTAAATATTACTTACATAGCCTCTGACATTTACTGAGAGGTCAGTAGTCAACAGTCCAATTTTCAAGCCATTCTGTCCAGCGGTTTGAGTGAACATAAGATACAAAGATCAGGCGGACACACACACACACGCGGAAATTATATTTGTATATATATATAAATAAATATATATGTATATATATATATATATATATATATATATATATATATATAAATAAATAAATATATATATATATATATACATATATATATATATTAATGAAACAATATATAGGAAATTGAATAGTAAATAACAAATAATGCGTATATGAAACGAAAATCTCGTTAGCAGGAAGGATGTCTAATCGCAAATGTTCATCTAAGAAACGCTGCATTATGTACATTCATTTTCTAGAGTGGGAGAACATATATCAAGGAAAAGTAACACGACTTTCAGAAAATCTTTGTTCGATAAGGAAATCGGCTTAGATCACTTGAAACATTGCTAAACACGACAA
>OY744523.1:175970485-176027985 GCA_963556195.1 Sepiola atlantica | reverse complement strand
CACGTGCGTTCTCTCTATATATAAGGACTGTATCCACAGGAGAAAGGCACTTCTGATAAATTGGGCAGAACAAAATACATAGGTCATAACCGCAGAGTACCCAGAATACGGACTTTTAGGATTTTGGATTTCACAATGATGAATTCGCCTTCCGAATATCGGATTGAACTGTATGGTATCCCGACTGTGGCCCTAAACTTGATTTCTATTATTGCATGTTGTAATTATGGATGGTTTTTATATTTATGTATATAACTTTTTTTAAATTTTAAATTTTTAAATTTAAAAAAATTTTTTTAAATTTTTAATTCTAATTTCAAATTTCAAATGTGGAGTACCCCATATCCCCATTTTTCCTTCTCTTGCCTTTTATCTTTTATTTTTATTTTTACACAATGTTGTTATCCTTTATTTTATTTTATCTAACAGTGCATTTATTTCATCTTTATTTTTCTTCATTTTTCTTTATTTTTCTTCATTATTCTTTTTCATCTATCTTTATCCCCCCTTTTATTATTAGTACCGTAAAAAAATTTGTATGATTAGTACCATTACGACTTCATAAATTTATAAATGGTGTGACTACAATTTATTTAATTATAAGCTTTATTTTTAATTATTTATTATTTAATATTTTTAGAAATATATTATTACATTAGCATATTATTTCAATATAATTTTTTAACTTAATATAAATTTATTTTTATTTTTAGCGTTATCTCCATTTACTTTCGATAACATATATAGCGTCTCCATTAGTTAAATCTGAATACTTTCCATAACGGGCTACGTAATTCCACGCACGTGACAATTTAAACATGCTAGGTTCCCATCTGTCCAACTGTTAACGTTATTCCCATTTAATTTCTTGCTTTTTCGATGTACAGCGTTGCTGTTGTTTTGATCTGAATCTTTTCCATAACTGACTACGAATATTCCACGCACGTGACAATTTTAAATCTGAAAGTGTTCCATCTTTCCAACGAACAATATTTTGAAATTCCTGGCGGTTGTTCTCACTCATTAAGCTATACGACTCCGCTGATGAAGGTCCGATTTTCTCGGATCTGAAACCTTGGTCCGGATGTTGTTGTAACACTTTATTTAATATTAATAAATATCATGCTCTTATTAATTATTTAGTTAATTTTACTTTTTCACTAATAATTGAGCACTCTGCTGGGAAACTCTCCCAATTAAGAAATACGGTATATATATATATATATATATATATATATTTATATATATATATATATATATATATATATATATATATATAGTAAGTCCATGAAAATTGATTAGACCTGCAAATGGAAGCAAATCGATATCTTCAGTTGTTCAACACATTTTTGCTCTATCCAGTATATTGAGCTTTCCTTATTTCACAATAGGTCCAACTCTCTAAAAGTTTACCTTTTAGTTATAATTTACATATATATATATATATATATATATATATATATATATATATATATATAGTCAGTTCACTGTTTTACTAAGGCTATGCTTCATAAGTTCTTTTAAAGTATAATTTATTTTCTTATATGCGTTTATAAGGCCGAGGCTATGTTTTAAATCTTAATTAAATACTGTATACCTCATTTGATATGTTCGTCAATTAGTTTTGTCACTTTTTTTCTCTTCACTTTTTTATCAAGCGATAACTTTATTTGGTGGCTTATTATAAATATTCATGTCGCAATGCTATGCATTTTCTTCTTTCAGTATATCGATCGTTCAAAAGAGAGAACTTTTAAAAAAGATGATCGTAACACCATTTTGGTTTAGGACGAGAAAAGACTAATGATACATTTTTTCGGCGAGGTGATTCTAGCTTGTCATATTGAGAATGGATGACAATAAAAAGCATCTGCACCGGTCAATTTTAAGAACAAATAAACCTATATCGAAAAGGTCAATTCAAGTTTGGATGTAAGATCAGAAATCGATAAAATCTTTGAGAAATTATGTGATAGTATTTTCCAGAGGCTTTAATGGCGAAGGATTCGCCTTGCCGATTTTATGTAAGTTCATGTTATGTTATTAACTATCTAATAAGATGTACACCATTTGTTATTCACTATTGTAAGACATGTATGCCAAGGTATTTGCACCTTGGATACTTCAGTTTACCGGTTTGGCGTTTGTGTCAAACGGCGATTATTATGGGTTATTCAGTGCCTTTTGTTGTTGGAACATTCCTCCGTGCATATTGAGAACAAATTAACCTATATCCAAGTTGCTAATTCTCATTCAGTGGCAAGATCGAAAAATCGATGAAATCCAATCAATCAAGACAGTCGAAATACGAACAAGCAATTCGTCGCCATGAAAAATGCCGACAAAGGCAAACACTCAGAAAGTTGGCGCCGAGAAATAAGCAGTCGAATACTCTGTAAAGTTCTTAAACGTCACACTTAGAGGAGAATTCTTAGTTTTAACGCACTTAAAATGATAAATTGATCACATGGTTACTTTTTATTTACGGTGTAAAAGCATTTGTAAATGTAGTCTTAGATGTAACACACTAGCGTGTATATCCGACCTCAAATAGGTTCAACATAACATTATTCTTTAAATGCGTATACATCTTCAATACAATAAATATTTTTATAAGAAAATGGACAATTTCCGTTTAATAATAATAATTTTATATCAGTTTATTTCGTCTCATAGTTTTATTGATATATCAGAATTAGTTGATGCTACTCTAGTTATAACGTAATGTTTCATTTTTGTATATCTATCGTTTTTAATTTAGTTTTGTTTTAATATCGTTTTGTTTTATTAGTAAATGGCCATTCTTCTTCCCTGTGAAACTTTCAGACTTTTTTACGCGATCCTTTGTACTCTTCAACATATTTAAAGCTGCGCCGTATAAACAATGGGACAGAGACAAGGTAGTGTTGCATCGTATTGTCTTTGTCCCAACATTCACAAACTGTTGGGTCAGTGTTGTAGCCCCATCTACTAATGGCAACTTTTGATTGGCTCATGCTTGTTCTCAGGCGGTTGGTTATTTTTAACACGGGCAAGGGTGCCTCTGAACCGGGAGGTATGGCATGAGAATGCGGGATCCCCATGTCAGTAGGAGGGGAGTTTGATCCATAGCTGTAGTCTTGTCTCTCCCTGATCAAGTAGCAGAGTTCAAGTTGCGATTTCTTTAAATTAATACTTACTACTACCTTCGAAGTCTAATGAAAACTTTTAACCGAGCCAAAAGTCGACCTAAAAAGACGAGCGATATTCATAAGCTCAACATATGCTAGTAGGTTAGCGTTGATAATACCATACACTATTTATCTATGGTGTAAAAGTAGGTTTACATCATCAGATGTTGTTTTATATGATATCGAAACATATTATACTTGACAGAAAAATGCAGACGCATGTGTATTAATATTCTTAAATATAAACCTGGAAAAGTACAGGAGGAGTGGCATGTATTCTTAAAATATTGAGACTGAAATTGAGATTTTAAGAATTAAATGTACGCTAAATTACACTTAATAACAAGGTTGCTCAAATGACAGGCATATGCAATGGTTTTTCTTAGCTTTTATATTGCTATTTTAATAAACACTAAGATGACATAAAACACCCAATATATTTTTTTCTTTAATTATACAGTAGATTTCATCTGAATAGCAACTTCAAATAAACAGAAACGTAATGACTTAGGCAATTTAAACAGTAGGGCAACTGATATGTGACTTGATTTACTGAGTCAATGATTTAGTGACTTGCTCATTACACCTTTATAACTTGATCACGTTATTATTAAATTAAACAACATTTTTGTGTTAAAAAAAAGTTTGAAATGTTTGTTGAAAATTTTGAAATTAAAAAAAATATAATTGTCGCTTGAAAGATATGCAAAAAAGTACTATAAGGAAAAGTTAAAAAATAGATGCATAAACAAAATGGTGCTGACAATTAGAAAAAGTTAATTACTAAGAAGAATTGAATGTAAATCAATTCCATCAAAGTTTAGTTTAATTGTTTAATTAAAATAAAATAAACACATGTGCTTTACATGTACCACAGAAAATCTAAATTTGATGACCTATGTAGTATGGATACATTGTTAAATACGGGCAGATTCCATAGTTGGAAAGAATCAGCAACAGAATACACTCCACTCGAGGGAATGTGATTCTTCACATTTCTAATTTTACTTAATTCTTCAAATCTTATTTCAAACTTCAATATTTTCAGAGTTAATTTAGAATATTAATTCACATGTGCCTACATTTATTAGTCTAGTCCGTTTTCTTAAGGCATTGCAGTTTTTATTTTTATCATAAAAAAACAACTAACAAGACCCCAAATCATCAGATATACTTTGAGTTGGTAAAAATATTTTAACAATTGCTAATTTAGTTTTACCAAAATCATTATGGCATCACAATAATCAGAAAATCGACTTCATTTGTGTACTAGCCACATTAAGTTAAGAATTATCAGACATATTACTTTTTCTATTTAAGCATTATATTTTTTAAAATAATAAAATACAATTTTATTTAATAGGTTCAGTTTTTTTCTTTTTAAATATACTAATTCTATATTCCAATTGTAAATTAAATGATTTTCAAAACTTTCAAAATTTTAAAAGTTTTAATTTGTAAATGAATGTAAAATAAGATCAAAATATGTCGAATATTTTCAATTCCAATATTAATAAATTAAGAAAACTGATTTTCAGAATGAGTTTAAGAATAATATGAATAAATTTCAATTTCTGAGTTTCAAATAAGTTCAATTATTTTTTATTGTTTCAGAATAAATTTAAATATTATAAATAATTTAACACTCCATACAGTATACATTCTATTTTAGAATTTTTATTTTCAGAATTTAGTTAAATAAGATAAAAATATGTTGAATATTTCAAATTCAAATATTTATAAATTCAGAAAAAACTTTAATTTTCGGAATAAGTTCAGAATAAGTCTAGAATAAATTTCAGCATGATAAGAATACAATTAAATTCCCGAGTTTCAAGAAAGTGTTTATAAAGTAATTTCTTTTGAAAAAAATTAAAATAAGTTTCCAAATAATAAGTTAAATATTTCAAAATCAATTATTAATTTAGAAATAAAATCTCATTTACAAAGTTTATATTTTGTTCAAAATAATTATCAAAAAATAAGAATCAATTCTATATTTCAAAATAATTCTTTAAATTTAGGAATAAATTCTAATATTTTATTTTAGTTACATAGTATTATTGGTGACTTCAGTATAAATATTTTTTTCAGAATAAATTTCAAAATATATTTTCAATTTCAAGCTTGTATTATTCCCAAGAATAATACAACCACCTTAGGTAATTTGGAGAAAAAATAAATTTGCATTTCATTGATAATGTGGTCACCAATTCCATTTCAATTTTCAGTGCTATTTTTCTACTAGACAACTATAATAGCGTGTTATAGATGATGCTCCACATGAAGAATGGCGGCTTTAAATATCAAAATTAGTTCCATATATTTGCTATTTTTTGAAGTGAAGTTCATAATATCACAATCAATTATTTGTTCTCCTTCATTAAAAATCAAGAATCTATTAATTATATGACTAGATATTTGAAATCATGTTGAATTCGATTCTTGAAGTTTACAGATTTTCAACATGAGTTATGGTTGAATGTAAATAATTATATTGTTGTTAGCCATTAATATCATTTAATATCAAAGCATATTTTATATCAAATAGAAGTGCAGATTCTATACCAACTCTAGTTGTTGAATTACAATTGCAAACATTGTTATTTAATACATGACAATTTGGCTGATGCTATCTTATGCATCTAGTATGATCGGTCTGAATAAATAGAAGTATTTTCCTTGAATACTAAGTCTAAATAAAGTGAGAGTTATTTCCAAAATTTATAATTTCTATCATCAAATCTTCTTCCAATAATTCTTCTCAAGGTAAAAACATTCTTCTTATTAAAGATGACATTACACAATTCTTAACAGGCTCATTCATATTATTATTATTATTATCATTATTATCATTATTATTATTATTATTATTATTATTATTATTATTATTATTATTATTATTTTGTTATGCATCCTTTAACTATCTTTTACATTCAACTGTTAAAAAATAACACTCTTACTACAGTATCGATATCCAGATTAAATTCTGTTAAATATTTCATTTGACAAATGTCAAAAGTGCCCCCATAATGTCTCCTTCTTTCTACTTTCTCTGAATTAATCTAAACTCATGTTAAACTGATCGACGCTATTGTTGTTCTTAATCCGATCTTGCAAAATTATGCAAATACTCACGAAATTTATTCAATTGAATCAGCAATTGCACAACTGAATTTGCAAAACATGCATTCCCTTGATTAATCATAGAATGCACAGTAATTAAAATTTGGGTCAATTCATGTATGTTCTTCTTCTCAAATTAAGTCCTTTAGTTCTTTTTGTGGGCATGCTAGAAGCATTTACCATTCAAGGAAGCGTTTCTCTGCAAGGTAGTAAGGGAGGCAAATATGCTCTTCCAGTATTAGCCCCTAATTTGTTGTACTATTCCAATGCAGATTTATAAACAATGGTCAATGATCTAGTAACAAAGTCACAACGATACACATTGCAAACTGCCCTTGCTCTTTTAAGAGCTACACAAGCTTGACCATCAGCAATAGTTGATTCCCTAAATCAGCAATAATTTCATCCACAGAAATTCATTGTGATTTCTTTTCAGCATCACTCTAAAATTATGATTTTAAAACAAAAATGGATTTTCAATGAAAATGGGTTTGTCTTTATTAGTATCAAAATACACAAATATTTTGTCAACATTGTTTTCAATTTCCAAATATTTAAACAACTGTTCCAATAACACCAATGTTTCTTTTCAGCATCACTCGAAAATTAAGATTTTAAAATAAAAATGGATTTTTATTAACAAGTGGCAATTTCATTAAATCACCAAAAAATTGAACATTCAGTTTTCCAAAAGGTCCAAGAGTAGGGTTATTCCACAGTTTTGATCGTATAGCTTCTTTTGCTAGAAATATCAACACCCACTTAAATAACTATATCAGATGAGCAAAATAAATGGTGTCCGAACAAATTATCAGCACACGCATATGCTCCAATAACTTTTTTACCAATTGACAGAAGACCAGCTGACTTGTATCTTCCATATTTTGATCTAGTTTGATCCAGATTTTCCCAAACACTTTCAGTTTCATTTTGTAAGATTTGGTTTGATAACTTGTTACATATCTAGTCAAAATTATACTATGTTCTCCAATGTATTCGACAGCATTATTAGCTTTTGAAATCAAAAGAAGTAAAGGATTGATATATTTGTTCAGTTTTTTTTTTTGAAGTTGCTAACGTTTTTGACACCTTTACCATTTTTCTTGAATTCACACTATCAGTCAAAGAAAGACATTTGAATATTCCATCAGATCTTGGAAATCCAAATCTTCATTTTCTGCATTTTTCCCTTTGCCAAAAACTTTCCAACACGTGTTGCTGCTAGAATGCATGTGAAAGTAAAAGAGAATGTTATAAACAGAGTCGCAAGGCACCTTTTTCATCGAAAGAGTAAAGATCAGATGTATTTCTATTCTAAAACTGTTTTGAACTACTGACATTTTCCATCGTCATTAAAAGGTTTCCATTCCAGAGCTGTGTCATTGTTCTGTAATTATTGATCTAATTCTGACAAAGTCATTTTTCCTGTTTGCATTGACTTCATCGTGACAAAAATTCCAGCATCCAAACATCGTTTGTCTGCCTTGACAATATTGTAAAAATATATGGGATGTTTTTTCTAAATCTAGTGTCATCTTAAATATGTCAATGTCGATTTCATTTTCTGAACAGTGTGATGCTCATAGAATGATTCAGTAGATTGCTTGGTCAAATGGAAGGTGACGATTGTTAACTGGATATCGACACGGACTGAAGACCCGGGTGTTCCAAATTCGACTACAGTCGGTTCCACAGTACCACTGTTACTTAGGTATGTTGACAACCTTCTTGTGGTCATTCCCGTAAGTACCCTATGTCTTTCCACAAAGATTTCAAACTAGGAAAACATCGGGAAACTAATGCCAACACCGGAATCATCTAATTCACACGAAAGAAGAAGAAGAAGCTTGGCCAAATGTGTCAACAAATGGTCAGAATATTTTGTGCAGTTATCGCCAGTACAAAATAAAATGTCATTGAGATCATTAGTTTCATCAATTCCAATGTCATTTTAAATTTCATTGTTATCTTTAAGCCAATCAAGTGCATTCAAAACATTTTGAATATTGACTCACGTTTATCACATTAATAAAACATTTGACTCTTAGTATCAATATTTGTTAATAAATATTTAATTTCTCTAATTCTTTGGGAATCTTTTCGAGTTAAAGACGATTGATTGAAGGCAGTAAAATAATTTTTCCTATTTTCAAATAAGATTGGCAATTAATAAACATAAATGACAAAGTATGATTTTCTGTAATGAGTTCAGGAACTTTTTTCATCCAATTCAGTCATTTTTTTACAATCACTGTTACATTCTCACTGTTGGCAAATGTCACAAGAATTAGTTTTTATCTTTTGCATTTTTAAGTTAACATTTTTAATGAATGGACCAAGTTTATTAACAATGTATGGTTTAGTAAACTTCATTTTCTCTCTCAAGTAAACTTCCAATAATTTCAGGACTGGTGTGAGTAATTGTGTCTGTTTCCACTAATTTGTTTAACATAGGCTGCTGTCCTTAAAAAATTGCAATATGATTCATAGACACGATTCAGAATGTCGACGTCTCGTAGTGTGGGGGCCATTTTTCTAATTAGTTAGAGTGTATTGGCCACAACAATACATATAATCACTATGAATGCCATTGCATTCGTCGAATGTTTTCATTTTTTTGTGAATTTCCTTCTACACTCAAACTCGGTACAATTTCCGGAATTGTTTCATGTATATTTCTTGTTTCTAAAAGTAGAGTTCTTTCATCAGTACACCCTGCACAAAGACGAGCCAATCATTTAGTATCATTAGCCTTTGAATTTTCATCTTTTTTTCTTTTCTTGATACTTTTTTTTATATTCAATGTTTTTTAAATTCACTCGTATGTTTATTTTTTCTTCCATATTTGTCTTGTCGTTTAGTATTATTGGCTTTATTATTCTTGATTTCTTTCTATTCTTAATTCTCTATAATTTAAAAAGGTGGCTCTCCTCCCTCTGAGGCTATACAAGGCCAGGCGCGCCGGGCTTGACCCGATATTTCCCAATGTAATCCGACGAAAAAATAAACACTTATTTATATGTTTATTTTTTTATTCCCATACTCTTTGGTCACTCACATACAAATTATAATGTGTACTATATGAATGTACTTAATTCTGTGTTTACCTATTTATATATACTGTCTTATTGCCTGTCTATTGATTGCCCACTGAATAAATTCTTGAAATCCTACGCTGGCTGACTAATTATTTAATTAATGTAGTTGTTTCTAACGTATCAATACATATAGACAAGACAGGCAAATTATTTATTTCACAAATTCAAAACATATATTCCAACAACTCTACTTACTCGGCCAACGATATGCGAACAATAAAATAAAAAAGTCGCCTCACTTGATAACCTGGTAATCACCCCATCTTATGGCAGATACATCATAAAAAACTTTGACAATTCCAAAGCTTGTAGGCCTGATCTTATACCTGTTATAGTAATAAAGAAATGCTCTGTTGAACTTGCCCCTGTCCTCTCTAAACTCTACAATAAATGTTTAGCTGAATCTTGCTTCCCCGATAGCTGGAATATTGCCTCTGTGGTTCCAGTCTACAAGAATTCTGAGAATAGAACCGATCCTCAGAACTACCGCCCAATCAGTCTACTGCCGATATTTTAATCACTAATCAATCTAGCGATTGTCCGGCACTTAGTTAATGCTAAACTTCTTTCTGACCGTCAGACATCCTAACGATCATATCTGAACGCAGGTATCATACACTCGACAAGGTAGACGACGCTAGGGCAATAGCGCGTGATATATCCAGGGTATTTAACAAGGTCTGGCATTAAGAGCTTCTCCAAAAATTGCACTTATATGGTATTACTGGGCAATAACTTAATATAATTAGATCCCTCCTAAGTAAAATAAAAGATCCAGGTTGTCCTCAATGGCCGTTCATTTAAGCAACATGACATAAATGCTGGTGTACCCCAAGGATCTATCCTAGGAGCTTTATTGTTCCTGATCTTCATAAACGCTCTGCCTGATGACATAGAGTCTGATATTGGTTTATTTGCTGACGACACCACGCTTTACTCTCGTCATGTTGGCAAAACAGACGCGATCATATCCGAGGCAATGGCTGAATCCTTAGAAAATGACCTCCAGGCTGTAGTAGAATAGGGTAAAAAATTGTTAGTAGTTTTAATGCCGCAAAGACAAAACACCTTTCCTTCAAGAACTATAAGTAACCTCTTCAACCACCAGTTGTTACGGCAAATAACAGCCTACCTGAGAGTTCAACATTCAAACTCCTCGGCCAAACCTTCACGGGTAACATCAACTAGAACAAATACAAGACTGCAGCCAAAAGGTGGACTCCCTTTACCGTGCTAGTAAACTCTTCACACCTGACATTATCCTGTATGTTTAGAAAGCCAACATTCGCTTATGCATGGAGTATTGTTGCCACATCTGGGCTTGTGCATCGCTTACTAGTCTCTCCCTCCTTGACAAGATCCAAAAAAGAGTCGCCAACCTAATAGGTCCCTCACTGTCAACCAAGCTCCAGCCCCTGTACAATCACCGCAATGTAGCATATTTGTGCTTGTTTTACAAGCTCCGATGAACTGGTTACTCTAGTGCCCCTTCGACGTAAATTCACTAGACCAACTCGACAATCAGTTTAATCCTATCCATTCACTGTTGCGGTCCCCAGATGTCGGAGAGCTTTCTACTCCACAAGCTTCTTTTCTCGTGCTGTTGGCCTCTGGAACTTCCTCCCTACGCCCTTTTTCCCTGATGGTACTGACATGCAGACATTTAAAACTAATGTAAACACACATCTCGCTGCGCAGCTCCCAAGTTACGTTGATTTCCCCAAACCTTTTCTCTTTTTTCTCAGTAGCCTCTTACGTCTACAGTGGCGGCCTTCCTTGTTTGGGGTGAACTATGTTTAAAAACAAATGTTTTGATTTAGTAATTTATATTGCTTATAGGTATTTTTCTATATATACTTTCGGATTTGGCATGTGTTTTCCTTCAATTTTACTTCATCCAATTCACTTCATTTCATAATCAATGTCCTAATTTTGTTATTATTATTTGAAATGAGAATGCTTTTTAAACAGACACCAACATCGAAATGAAGCAGAAACACAGGAGTGAAGTTGATTGTGATTGGTGCTTAAAATTTGGCTTGGTAATTGTAGTTCGAATATGAGGAAATTATTGTTGTTCTGAATTTGGGGGAAAATTGTTGTTTTTAATTCATAGGACTAATTGTTGTTCCAGATTAGAGGGAAAACATTGTTGTTTCGGATTAGAGGACTAATTCTTGTTCCGGATTAGAGGTAAAAATGTTGTTTCGGATTCATAGGAAAATTTGTTGTTTCGGATTAGAGTGGACAAATGTTGTTTCGGATTTGTAGGACTAATTGTTGTTCGGGATTGATAAGACTAAGTTTTGATCCGGATTAGAGAGGAAAAATTGTTGTTTCGGATTCATAGGACCAATTGTTGTTCCGGATTAGAGAGGACACATTGCTGTTTCGGATTTATAGGACTAATTATTGTTCCGGATTAGAGGAGAAACATTGTTGTTTTCGGATTTATAGGACTAATTGTTGTTCCAGATTAAAGGGGAAACATTGCTGTTTTGGATTCATACGACTACCTGTTGTTCCGGATAAGAGAGGACAAATTGTTGTTTCGGATTTATAGGACTAATTGTTGTTCCGGGTTAGATAGGAAAATTGTTGTTTCGGATTTAGAGGACTAATTGTTGTTTCGGATTAGAGGGGAAATAATGTTGCTTCAGATTTAGGAAACTAATTGGTTTTACTGTATTTAAATGAAAGTGATCATTGGCTATTGGTGCAATGTTAGCGTTTTTTTAAAAAATAAAACGAGTTCAACATAAAACACGGTTGCCAGATTAGTCGTTTTAAAGTTATTGTTTGCGAATTTAGCGGTTTTGAAGCAATGTCTCCTTCCAAAATTGTGTGAGAATATATTAAAATATTACATTGTTTTTTTTTAAGCATTCAACACCATTTCTCATATGAATAAAACGTTTACTTAAGGTGGAATGTTATTTTCAAATAATTAACTTTAAAACTATTTATTTAATTTGTTTTAAAAAAGTTGGAAACGTGAAAATAAGAACATTCTAAATTAGAAATGTTTAACCTTTAGAGATTTATAAACATTTTCACAATAATCAAATTTACATAAGATTAAATCTAAAATCTAATGCGATTGCAAATTTCAAGATTATAAACTTGTTGATGAGGACCCTAAGCAAAATTATCCTTTCACTTCCAAAAAATAAGATTATACATTTGTAAGGTCATTATGTAGGAACACTCTGAAAAACATGGGTAGAGAAACAAGTATTTAATAATTTCGATTGCGGTATCAATTTCATATAAAATTTAACGTAAAATGAACACCTACTTTCCGACCAGATGGCATTTGAATGACATGTAGACGTTCAAGTTCCTATTTACGTGTCTCTCCGCGAGGTTTGAGTTAGACACATTGTCGGTTTTGAATGTGTCGAAAATCCAGATCACTAAATAGGGGGACTCTGGATTGTAACAAAAATAAAAATTTCCTGAGTATAGAGAGAGTTATCCTTCACTAACCGAGGAGAGAAAATATGAAGTGTAGTATCACAAAAGATACTACACTTTGCAATATTTATTTTCATTAACAATACAAATTATACAAAATTGATACAACATTCTGCTCTTTGTGGAAAGACCAAGAAAGTATGTAAACGTTCTGGTTGAATTTCTTGGAGGTTGCAACCTAAACTGAAAGTAATTGATAGAGTTAAGGTAGTTTTTGTTTCCATCCTGACTTAGCGTTAGTGGTAAGATAAATTGATTGTTTATTCTCCCCCCCCCCCAAAAAAAAACACAACTTACTTGCCTTACCCCAAAAATATTTGGATATATGTTCTTAAAACGCTATCCAAATAGCGATCGGCCAGAAATGGGTACAAATTTTACGTAACATATTCATGCAAGATTCTAAATTCTGAAATAATCTTTTTTCTCGCCCAACCTGTAATTTCCTAAAAAAGAGTAATCTCACATTTTAACGGGGGAGGGGGGAGCGCTACGTGTACTTACAATTATCTTAATATAACCTTTTCAAAGATTTCTTGCAGTCCGCTAGGATTTTTAAAATGATATGTATACTGTATGATGTAAGTACGTGCAAAAATAGTTTTTTATAATATAATAATTGAAAAAGATGGTACTTGTGTAGGACTATTTAGTTATTAAAACCCAAAGAAAACAGTCAACACTTGAAAACAATGAATAAAAGTTGATTAAAAGATGACACAAAATATTAAAATATTTACAAATCTTACATGGTAAAATGTTTGTTTGAAATGTTCGTTGGAAGTCAGTTCCGAGAATAGTAATAAGCACATTTGTGCGACCATGTTTGTACATACAAACATGGTCGCACAAATGTGTGTGTGTAGCCATGTGAGGCTTGGCGTTAGTACGCCGAAGTGTGTGAATGTGCGTGTGTGTTTAGTAGTCAGCCGACGCGCATGGAACCACCTCTGGCCTCTCGCGCAAAAGCGAGGGGCAAGAGAAAAAGGGGGAAAACAGACTGATTTTGTCACGGCTGCTGGTTTTATTTTGTTTACCCCTAGGTTGGCGGACGTAGTAGTAGACAATCACGTGATCAATATTTTGGGCGTTTTTAGTGCCGTTTTGCTAGACAGCTTGTGGGAGCCGATTTTTATGCCTAGTTTGAGCGTTTTGTTGTTGAAGTGAATTTTCTATTGCTTTGTGTGTGTCTGCTTACGCCGGTATGATAACATATTAGGATGTCAATCCGATACTTGTGTAGTTTACGGACCGGGTTGAAATAGTAACATTATTTAAGTAGTGATGGCGAGAGGGGCTTTGCTTACGATTCTGTACTTCTACCGAACAATTTAATATACAAAAGATATCGTAAAAATGTAATTTAGCTTGAAAATCTCATCTAAATAATAACCCAGTCCGTAAACTGCCCAAGTACCAAAATATAATAAAATAAGTTTTCTTCTTTGGTTGAGTAGGGGCCGTATTTACAACTATATCCACCGCAAAAACGCTTATAAAATCTTTTTTCAATCGATGTTTTTTTCATAAATACCAAATTGACGAATTTTCCGTTACCCAATTTTCCGTTGCACCGAGGTAAACACAAGGTCCGAATTTAATGTGTGGAAAACCCAGATATCCCAAAAGTGAAACTCTGGATTGTAACAAAAATGAAAATTGCATTAGTCTAGAAGGATGACTTCTTCACTGACCGAGGACAGACTAGATGAAGTGTAGTATCAGAACAGATACTACACGTTGCAATATTTATTTGCACAAAAAATACAAAATTATATAAAATGGATACTACCATTTTGCTCCTTGCCAAAAGGCTAAAAATGTATGTAACCATTCTAGTTACATTTTTGGGGTTGCCACCTAGACTTAAGGTTATTGATATAGTTAAGTGATTTCTTTTTTTTGGGGGGGGGGGGGTCTGTTTCCACATGGACTTAGGGTTAGTGGTAAGATTAATAGATTTTTTATTCCCCCGCCCCTCCAAAAAACACACAATTTATATAACTTAACCAAAAAATATAGTTATATGCTCTTACAATGCTATCTCGATAGCGATCTGCCAGAATGGGTGATAATTTTACGATACATTTATATGCAAAACTCTAAATTCTTAAATAATCGTTTTTATTTCCCAACACGTAATCGCATAACAAAAGGATAATCTTATTGTTGTTGCTGATGGTATCTATTTACAGATTTATCAACAATTATTTATATATAACATGTTAAAATATTCTTTAAAATCTTCCAGTACAATATAAAAATATAATTTATATATTGGGCGCTTGGTTTATTTGGGTACCTAGACATATTGACCACTTTTTTTAGATATCTTGACGACGTTCCCTACATACCGTCCTTGGTGAATCTAACAATTTCCCCCTCTATCTCTCTTTCTATATATATATATATTGCTCTCTTTCCCCCTCTCTGTATTGCCTTCCGTTATAAATTGTGTAATCTCCCCTTCTCTAAAACTATATATTAAATATGTTCCCACTCTCCTCCTCAATTTACGTCTTGAATAACTCATTTCCCCCTTTATCAAGATATGTATTAGATATTGTGTCTCTCTCTATATATATGCATATTGAATTGGTGACTGTGAACTTCTCTTTTCTCCTTTTAAAAAGTGTAGTCATCTACTGGAATGCTTGACAATTCGGGAAGGTTGACATAAATTATTGCACCGGTGATTATGGGACCCGTGTTACGTTATTTTAATTTTATGCTTGCTCTGTTTATTACATTGAGCTCTCATACCTGGATTTTCTTCTAGAATTTATTTAACTATATATATATATATATATATATATATATATATATATATATATATATGAATATATATACTTGGAGAGAAATTACAAACGTTACTAATCAAGCAATATTGCAAATATTCCCTCCTTATTCCTTTGAAAACCTTCTCAAATCTATTGTTCTACATATGGTTATATTTATAACGTATTTTCTATTTAAAAAGGATTCCATGTGTAATGATACCTTATAGAGCTATTGTCGAAATAATTACTGAATTTATAATATTTATAAGTATCTGTATTTATTACGGGTTTATGACATGGTTTTGATTTATGATGTTTTGGTCGCTCAATTCAACATATTTATCATCTAATTCACATGTGTATCGACTATTCAGAATTATATTTATTGTATGTGTCTGTTTTCATGATGGAAAAAGTGCATTGCTTCTTTCAACAATATCGGTGTTAACCAGAGTCGATGTATTTAAAAGTAAAACATGTCAAATCAGCGCAACATATATGAATACGCAGAGTTTCACAATTGTTGAACCAAAACCATAGGGCAAAATTCAAGGGCAAGAAAGGGCAATGGTATTTACATGTATTGAAATATTAACATTTAATATATTAACATATGCATTAATATGAACAAACATTGTCAACAAGAGATCAGGATAATATTCTTCACATGTGCGCTATTCAGCCGAAAGAATGTTTGGACGCGGTCTGCAAATTTGTTGATGCCACATGAATGTAAATTCCTTCCGACAGATTGCCGGACTATTCACGGTTATTGCCTCGTACATTTGCTCCATTGAAAACAATCTATAAATATATAACAATACGGCTCATTCACGTTGGCACACCGGTTCCCGTTAGATCACCGAAGTTAAGCGTAGTCAGTACTAAATGGGTACCATTTTGGAATACCAGCTGCTCTCTGTTTATCTCGGCATTGTGTCCAGTCGTCTTGAATCGCTTGACATTGGAATCAAGCAGTGCCGACTCAGGAGATGTATTGTTAAAGATTGCGCAACTCTGGCTTCACAATTACATGCGCATCCAGCCCTTTGCAGGGATTTCCATAGGCTTTCTAGACTGAAAAGAGGGCTTTGATTTGACTTTGAAATACATAACATAGTATAGCAATATATATATATATATATATATATATATATATATATATATATATATATATATATATATATGGACGTTTAAGAGTCGAACAAGAATAAGCAATAACATTTCTTTCAAGTACTCATCTGTTTATTTAGTGCTCATGAATGTGTTTAAATTCTCTATATGATAACACACTTTATGGATCTAATTAATTCTCATCGTAGCAAATTATTTAATGACAATTAGTAGCAAATCAAGTGAATATGAACTCATTACACGCAAAAAGAGATGAACGACAGAAGTTCTTGGAGCCTTCCACATTTTTGTTTAATGCGTTGTACGATCGGCAATTGTAGGTTAGCTTCTGAGTTAGCTGTTCATTGGCGTTTGAAATGCACACAGTATGCTAGCCTAATATCAGTGTCAACCATAGTAAACCTGATATTTATAACTATATCTTACTATGTGACGTACAATGTGACTATTGAACCTGACTGTAACAAAGATATGCGATTAACATTAAGAATCATACACTTTTAAGATATGTTCATCGACCCTTATATAATATGAATGTATAGATCATGTATAATTTATAAAATATCATAGTAAGATTTTTGTGTTTTAATTGATGTAATAAATGACAAGTTAAGCATAGGAGGCATGTGATACTATAACTGTCTCTATTCCAGAGCAGAGGAAATGATTCACCAAGTCGCACAATTGACTGTAAGAGTCAAGGCCACGTAATATATTAGGAAATGACTACTCACTGCACCTAAATGTAATCGGAGATAGAATCAATAGTTAGCTGGGGAGTGGTCGAGGAGACAAACTACAGGATATATGATTCCCTGTATAGCTAAATATATTTAGGAGTGAAAGTGTTTGCGACAGTTTTTTTTATACGTTAGTGTTATAGCAGGCGACAGCTTACAGCAGTTACTTGACAGTGCTGCGTTTCGGAGAGAAGACGAAAAGTTTGAAGTCAACCTCGGAATAGCGCAGGGGTAAAGAGATCGGCAGGCATAGTTAGACAAAGAATAAGCATGTGATGAAATGAGCTGACGAGCGACAACACTGATAGCCTCAACAGACGACTTAATTTCAGTTTACTAAAAATGTGAACGTTAGCGTTAGAAGAGGCCTTTTTCACTATGGTATCACACGCACACAACCAGAGCTCCAGGACTATACATGATTTATCTGAGTTTGTATTTTTCTTGTGAGTTGCGTTGTTTGTTTTCTAAACTTCTAAGCCAGTGTCTGTTCCCTCGGAGATTGTTAGTTGAATAGACAGCATGGCTAGAATGAAATATGAAAAATGAACAGAAACCACGGCACACACAACGTTGCGGCACACACAACGTTGCGGCACACACAACGTTCGGGGTCGACGGTCGTCGGTAGAACATCACATATATCGTGTTTTTTGTGCTATGCTCTTGATGAACTTGATTAACTTTAATGTAGGTTTTTATGTGAAGTTATCGAGGTGTGTTGAATACTTTGGCTCATATAACGTACATATACGTATACATCTAAAATATTAAATTCTTATTGTTATATGAGGAAGTTCTAAACATGAAATAAAATGTCAGACAAAAAGTAATGGTTAATAAATATAATTAGCGGAAAAGCCTAGAAAACATTCGTTAGAATAATGACACTAACACATGTTTAAAGCATCGATATTTCGGTCTTTAAGGTAGACCTGATTCATGGTAAAGAGGCATGTATTGAAAATAAATCTCTCTATTTCTACTGCAAAACACTCGTCTTATCACTCATCAAATACTCACCTATTTCTCACTTACCATTTTTCCGCCCCTCTTATTTCATAGCTGGCATACTTAATCAATCCCCAGTTTTTTCGGCCGATCTCAGCTATCAACACCTCTTCACTCACCGCCATCTTTAATATATGTCACCTCTGTTCCTACGTCGAAAATACATAACAATTAAATTCCCGCTAATTCCATTTCCCACTTTCCCATATTCTTCCATATTTAACCCATCCCATCCCTTGCGTGTTTCTTTGGCGTTAATACCGCCTGTTCCACCACCTAGTGAATTTCAATCAGCTACTTTGTATAAATAGGTATGTTATTAAGGTATATGTTATACAGTATATGCTTATGTATAAGATTTTCTCCTAAACTAGTTAATCAATAATTATGAATTTTGGAACACAACTGCTTAGCGTAATGATGGGTGATGAGGATATAGTTAGTTTTATTTAACTTTAGGAAAATGATGCAAAGAGGGGGTAGAAGTTTTTTGTGGAAATTCAGAGAGTTCTGATCAATACTGACATTAAAACAATAAGTGTTAGGCATAAATTAATAAATATTCCATGAATTTCCATTTCTTTAGAGTACTGTCAAAATATTTTATACTCAACAATATAGGCAGGACTTGTCATTTGAAAATTCAAATATTTTAGATTTGCATTAAATTTGATTCATCAACATTAGATACCAAAAAAAGTACAAGAGAATGAAAAGAAATACAAACTCATCAGCGAATAAAAATCTAAATAATTACGTAGGAAAAATGTGTATCGCACTTATGAACATCAACTGCAAAATGTTAAAAAGTAAAACATTAATACTTAGTTACAACCGCGACTAATATATGACTGAAATAATAAAATACATAACACAACATATATATTATGAATGGCAACCACACAGATAAAATACCAACAACTTCATGAAAATTGCATTTTGAATAATAATATCTTCAAGAAATAATCTATAATATCTTTAAAAATTATATATACGCACCACCAGAAATGTAATAAAACCCCAAACAAAAATATATTAGTTTTTTTTAATGAAGAAGGTACACTTCCAAGATATGTTTTAATTAGAAAAATACAAATAGATTAAAAAAAGTGTTCATAAAATATGACACGCTATACACTTAAAAATACGCATCAATGTGAACCTACAGAATTCTAAAGTAGCTCGGGTAACAACAAAACGGGCACGGTTTGAAAAAAAACAAAAAAACATCCAATTTACAGAAAAAAGAAGTCGCAAAACAATTATTAGAAACTATGTTTCAAGGCAAACCTGGTTATAGCTTCATAAGTTACATAAAAAGTGATGATTAAAAGCTTAAATAGAAAATGAATACAAAATAAAACGAAAAGTAAAAGAATAACATATCCGCAGTGTAAGTCGTGATTCCAAACGTTTATTCATTGCCAAATAAAAAAAATAATACCATTATATATATATGTATGTCTGTGTGTGTGTTTACCGATTGTACGTGGACACTTTAAAAAAGAGAGAAAGTAGGTATCCTGAAAACAATACAATAAACCTACAAATACAGAAAACAGAATTATATAGGAGGTCCTTTTGAATTTTTGGAATGCAAACCATTTATGTATACGCAAATGAATGGAATTTTATACACTGATGAAGCCTCTTCATAAATATCATGAAAATGTACGTTCCTGTTACCATTTTAGGGATAATATGTGTTTGAAGGTTATATAGAATGTTTCTCTGAATAATAAGCTTCACGTGATGTTATATATATATATATATATATATATATATATATATATATATATATATTAAAATACTATATAAGTATCATTAATCATAACACATAAGATATTAAATATAAATAATTTATATATATAAAAATAACAATAATAAATAAGAATAGATGGGGCCTATCTGAATTCATGATATATTGTATATTACTGTTACGCACATCTATATTAAAAGATATGGTTCAGGAAATATGTGCAATATCAGCGCTCTTGATTTAGATCGGTTTCTGCATTCAGATTTTAACCACCGTTTCGGGGAAGTTGATTATATGTTATATATAATACCATATACCTGATATAGATTATATATATATATATATATATATATATATATATATATATATATATATATATATATATATATATATACATATACGAAACAAAAATATATAGATAACGAGCTTAAAGGGAAATAAAATAAGGAAAAGTCGTATTTATTGTAATGTTCGAAGCATTACCGATTTTGTGTAAGTAATTAAAAAGAGAATACAAAAACAACTTAACATTAGCAACACTCGATCAATGTCTAAATCCCCTCGTGGCATATCTTCTTATACACAATAGCGAAAACGGTTCTTGTCTTTAAAGATTCTTGTTCTATTTTTACTGTTTATTTCTAGAGTGATTGTATAAAGAATAAACGCATTATACAATGCAATGATTCAGGTAGATCGGGAAAGACACATAGTAAGTGAAATAAAAATTATAAGGGATGAACGTTTTATATATATATATATATATATATATATATAAATATATATATATATATATATATATATATATATATAAATATATATATATATATATATATATATATATATATATATATATATATATATATATATATATGGGAGGGTGTATCTCCGACAACAATAAAAACAACTAATTCTTACATAGGTTTTACTTCCACAACACTATCCCGTACACTCACCCTACATCTCTCCGACACTAGCTCTATATGCCAACACCTAAAAAACATAATTGTACCCCTTCCAATATAGAAACATCCTTGTCAACAATACCAAAATAATACACCACGATACCAATATCAAAAAATTAAAAATACTCGAAGCCCTCTACATAAAAACTAAACATCCCACAATTAATAATGTCAATTATGAAACCAGTCGCAACATTTTAAAGTATCTTGCATAATAACTAACATTAACAAACTCTTAGCTATTAGGTAGTTATGCGTTTGAATTGTATGCACATTTTTTAACGTCATCAATTTCTTAACGGTTTAAACCGTCAAACTTTTAAATCTCTCAGATGTGTAGAACGCCATCACGCTCTCATGTACATTTAAACTTTACAGACGCCTTTTCAAGTTATAAACTACTTGCCGTTATAATTCAAAAATGAGCACAACAGTAAAGTAATTATTTGTAAAGACATTATAACTAATACCGCTTGAAGATGACTTGACGATTCAAATCGAAAGTACTTGCAAAAAAGAAAAAAGAATGGAACAAGAAACCCATGGATCATATTTACATCAATTTGACCGAAACATTAGATAGACAATTCGGAAAATAGAAAAAATAAAAAGAAGTCGCATCAAACAAAACTACTCCGTGTTATTTAATAATGTTTGTCTAAATATATATATATATATATATATATATATATAAAGATAGATGAAATAAGAGGGTTAAACATGTACGAAGGACAGATTTATTTCAACTTCGATTGTTCAATGCAAGGTATACACCGTAATAACATTATGTTAATCATTATTTCCAAGGCTTTTCAAATTAATTCCGAATAAGTGCGCTCCATCTCCGATTTGCACTCAACATCTCACTATTGGATTTACTTAGTCTTGAACTCTTTTCCATGCTGCCTTCACAAAAGCCCTCCTTTTTCATCTGTAAATCTCCTTTCATTTGACACATCATCAACGGACAATCACCAACTGGACTTTCCCCATATCTGTTTTACACGAACTTTTTTTCACTCTCCATAACTGAATATTTTTTCAAATTTTTAATTTTGGCTTTTCCAACGCCAACTTATCTATCTATGTAATTCCTCTGATGATTAGATTTTAATCTTTGAAAAGTCTAAGCTGAAGGAAAGAATCATCTATCTTCATAATTGCTCTATCTCTTATATTGAGCTAAAATGACTTCACTATTGGTTATATTTACTAAAAGTACACTTTTAGTTTAAAATTTTATTTCATACATATATATATATATATATATATATATATATATATATATATATATATATATATGATATTAATTTCATTGATTTTCTCAACAAGAAGTTCATAATAAAATATGTTTCCTCAGTTATATTTTGCAAATTCTAAGAAAAGAAAATTGAATGTCCGATCAGTTTTAATATTTGAACTCTTAAATGATTTATTTTTATATTCGTTGAAAAAAATGTTATCACTGAAGATACTGATTACCTATTTTAGCGCGTGTGCGAATGCAACATTATACTAATACCTACTAACACTTTTCAATAAGCTTGCAGATTGAAACAAGTTACAGTTAGACACATTTTCGTTAATTATTATATTAAATAGGCATTTCGTTGGAATATGTCATATTTTAAACAAAAAGCATTTAAGGGTTAATATTTAATTCTAACTAATATTGTATTTCCTTAGTCAGAAATAAAAGAAAAATATTTTCAATTTAAATTCAGATATACTCCTACGCTACCCATCGACACCGAGACAGCCATCTTTAAACATTCATGCTTACAGATGAGAATGGGCAGTTGTGGTTTGTCTTTCGCTTGTTTTCTCTGTTTATTTGTGTTGGTTTATTAATGATGGGTAGAAAAGCAATACACAAATAATACAAGAGAGAAAAGAAGTATTGATTTGCACTTTTCGCTTATTCGTCTTATTTTCCTTCTTCCTTTTCCTTCAGCTGACAAGAAAAGAAAAACAAAAAGTCAAGAGAGACGAATAAACTACATTAAGAGTGGCAGCTGTTCAGGTGTTAACCAACATTAGATAGAGGATTATTCGCAGATTCAATTGATTAGCACGCAGTACTTAGAAGCACGGATTAACGGTTCAAACCACACTCCGGCATAAATAGTTTTACTCTGAATCTTTCCTAAAGTGAAATTGAATATTTCACATATAAATATTATAGAAAGTATTTCATTTTACTTTTATTATTCTGTAATCTTTATGGAAATTAGAATCTTTATGTAACGCCGAGTAGCTCTGTTAACATAATAATAACAAGTAGAAATAACGCAAATAAACTTTGTTATATTGCTTATACATACATTGATCTATATAAAACTCAATGTATGTATGTATGTATGTATGTATGTATATGTGTGACATAAGAAAAAAGTTAGAGAATCTAGATTAAATCTAAAAGTGTATTCTTATGTAAAATTAACCGAGAAAGATAATGGAAGTATTTACGAATCTCTAAACGCACACCTGCTATGTGCAGAATTCGTTCAGGGTGTAGATTATTTCAGCTATTTTCAGTTTAATTTCAATTTAATTATGTATTAATTTTAGAAGAAATCTGTTATATCATGTTATAATTTGTAAAAAAACTTCAAATCAATCCCTAAAATTCAACAGGAAATTACATACAAAGTATAGCTGCGGAGTGGGGGTTAAATATTAATAAACGCAAATTCGGGGGAAATTCCGGAACCGTCCTTGATTCTGTCGGTCTGAGTAAAGTTCTAGGTATGAGGAGGTCCACTCTCCCAGGCTTTATTTTGATACCCGTGTCATTCCTAAAACTAATCAGGAAATGACCTAATAGAGAGGCGGAGGGGGACAGGAAGTAATTCAACATCTGATTGATATACAAGATATTTCTACAGTCCGTAACATTTCGATTCTTTTGTAAAACAGTGGTGCGGCTCTGAACTTTTGACTCTTTTGTACAACAGAAGCGCATCACAAAATGTTTGATTATTTTGTTCAACGGAGGCGCGTCTCTAAACCTGCGATTCTTTTGTACAAAAGAGGCGCGGCCGTAAATGTATGTAGTTTATCCCCTATAATAAATGTCGTTCGGGGACTTATGAATTTAAGCCCCCCCTCCTATGTAAAACGCTTATCAAGGGCTTGTGCACTTTAGCCCCCGATGGAGAAAGCTTTTCGAGTGTTTGTGCAGTTTAGGTTACCTATTGAAAACGCTTTTCGGGGGCTTATGCAGTTTAGGTCACCTATGTAAAACACTTTCAGGGGTTTGTGCAGTTTAGGTCACCTATGGAAAACGCTTATCGGGGACTTATGCAATTTAAGTCACCCAAGGGAAACGCTTTTAGGGGGCTTGTGCAGTTTATGTAACTTATGGAAAACGCTTTTCGCGTGCTTTTGCAGTTGGCATCACCTATGCAAAACGCTTTCTTAACATGTTAAAATTAAGTGGGTAAGAAATTAGGTATTGACGGGACCATTCGGTCTACCTGGTATTGTGCCGGATGAAAAATTGTAAGATTACAGTATTACTTTTGGTAACTAGTATATATTACATCTCTTCGGACAGTTGTCTTCATAAACACACTTTTTCTTCATATGTTTCTGAAATGGGGGTCCCATAAAATTAGATATAGACCGGGACTATTTGTTCTACTCGGAATTGTCCGCGATTAATACTCATTATCACCATTATTTTTCTTTATACTTTGATTTAAGCAGTACTGTTGGCAGTTCTGTGAAAACCTCCTACTATAACATTACAGTATTAAAAGAGAGCAGGAGAAAGATAATGAGACGGCGAGAGAGAGAACGAGAGAGAGAGAACTTTTAATATATAAATATTACACATGCTATTGAACTTCCATTTCTTTTTTAATGTCCAGGAGAACCAAATTCAAGATTACACTATTACATTTAAACCAGATGTCTTCGGGGAAATGAATTACATAGTTATTTGTTTTTAACAAGAAAGAAATCACTTACAAATCGGGGGAAGGGAGGTTTTAGGGGAGAGAGGGAAATAATGAAGACGCAGGAAAGAAAGATGGATAGACAGACGGCTAGAGAGAGAAAGATAGATTGAAGTTTGTATATTTCTCTATTTTATCATCCTGATGAAGTCTTATAAATAAAGACGAAACGTTGATGTACACATAAAAAACATCCATTTTTTGGTTTTCCTTTTTCATTTTCCCATATATATATATATATATATATATATTTAGATTTTTCACTTAATTAGTACAATAAGAATAAGCTCGATGATACTCGGTTACAGAATACAGAGCATTTATATGTGTTTGTCGAAGGTTTTCCAAATCATTTCATGAACGAAATGGTTTGGTAAACCTTCAAAAAACATATATATATATATATATATATATATATATATATATATATATATATATGTGAAAAAAATGACAAACGGAAAACAAGTAAAAGTGCAGGAGAAAAACAAAAACAAAAGATTGTGACCGGTTTCGTTCTGTTGGGGAACGTCTTCAGAAATGAAGTATTGAAAACAGTTTTATTTTGAAGGCACAGACACGGGATGAGAGGATGATCTGATCGGACCATATGAAAAAGAACTTGGGTGATGCTGAAAAATGATAGGTAGGTGGCACAATATACTATGTTTCTTATTCTTCTGTTTATATTTCTATTTATTTTCTTTCTCTTTTTTTATTTCAAAATAACGTAATCTGATATTGTCGGAAAATCATCGGAGTGAACGGGAGCAGTCATTAAGTCTTTGCGTATTGCTTTATATTATGTAGTAATAAATAAGGGCGGGCTGTTTTGTGTAAATTAAACTGTGTTAATTAGTTCCCGGTGTCGATGAGTGGAGTGACAGTACATAATTATTAGGGAGGAAAGTTTTTGCTACCACCTATATGGAGTTGTGTTGGCGGAGAGACGTGGAAGGTGGGCCAAATGTAATATTTAGTGTAAGCTAGAAAATTTTTTTTTACCAAAACAGGCTCGAGTGAATAAGTGTAATATAGTGGTGAGTTTAGTTGCCTGTGATGCATGTGGTTATTTTCCTATACTCCGAAGAGGTACAGGGGAAAAATCGTCTCTACTTTATGTATTAGATATAGCATTGTTATAGGTCATTTTAAAGTGCGTTTTTCGCTTTATCGAATCGTTTTATTAGTTTCAATTTTAAATTTCTTCATTTATTGTTTTCGCAGGCTTTTCGACAGCATGGGCAAAATTGAAATCCGCACGATATTCTTGTTCCAGTTCAAACTAGGCTTAAAACTGCCGAGACAGCGGGTGACATCAATGATGCGTTTGGCCCAGGAACCACTAACAAACGTACGACACAAAGGTGGTTCAAGGCCGGCCGACTGCGGTTGATAACGAACATCTTAACACCTTAATTGAAGCCGATCCTCGCAAAACCACACTAGAAGTTGCTGATAAACTCGAGGTCGACCACTCAACTATCGTCGATATTGGTCAATATGCAGGGACTAATTCTCCTCCATGACAACGCTCGCCCGCATGTTGTACAACTGACCCCGCAGAAGTTTAACGAATTGGGCTACAAGGTTCTGCCTTATCCGCCATATTCACCGACCTCTCGCCCACCGATTATCACTTTTTCAAACATCTCGACAACTTCCTGCGCGAGAAATGCTTCAAAAGCCGAGATAATGCCGAATCGGCCTTCAATATCTTCATCACTTCCATAACTCCGGATTATTATGATAATAGAATAAATAAACGTGGTCCCTGTTGGCAAACATGTGTTGATTCTAGTGGTTCTTATTTTGATTAATAAAGTTTACTATAAAAGAAGTTATGGTCTTTTGAAGTTGAACGCCAAAAAACTCTATTATATATATAGAGAGAGGGAGATGTATATATATAAATAGAAACAGAAATATAGATTAACAGCTGAAAGAAACGAAGATGAATACGGATGAACACAAAGTATGAGATAAAAACCCATACGTAGATATAAATATCGTGTGATAAGCACACACACATACTCATACAGAAACATATATATATATATATATATATATATATATATATATATATATATATATATATATATATATACCAATATTAATTTTGAATAAATAATAGTAAATTGTTTTTATTTACATACGCTAGCGTTTCGAGCTTTCGCGCTCATCATTTGTTATGTATTCCAAGTTGAAGCCATACCTGTATTTCATGCCCCCCCCCCCCAAAAAAAAAACCGTGTCGAATTATGACGCGATTATTTTACATATAACTCTCAAACTTTTATCTTCATCCCGGTCGGTCTACTGCGACTCGTCTCAGTCGACATGTGCTGTAAGCCGCAAATAGCTGAAACAGAACTCATTATGGGCATTTTTTCTTTATAAAGAGAGACAGAAATACTTTAGCCAGGCACCATGTCGAGTGAACAATCAATAATTTCTTTCAGGCGTTTCTTTTAACACGTGTTGGAGCTTGTACTTGTTCTGTGTTTGCTAATTCGTGTTTTCTTTAGCGTTCACAATATTTTATAATTTTGGTCTCGATATTTATTTTCTAAATAAATGTATTCTACAAACAATCATTAAATATCCTCTGCTAGAAACAGTCGTATTTTATTTATGAATGGACTTTGAAAAAATAACACTGAACGTGTTTGTTTTAGCACATTCCCGACATATTCTTATCACACACACTAAATGAGTTGTCAAAAAACACTAAAATCCGTAATGGTTTACTGACTGTCTCCGACCAGATAAAGTATATTTTATTTCTTTTTTATTCTCTATTCCTATTATTCTTTTTAGTTTTTCACTAAAATACTGGACGCTCCTATACCAACACCTTTTTCTTTGGGTGGTGAACTTGGCAACTCTAAAGACTTTTTTACATTTCCGTTTAACATAATTATAGAGTAGCAGATTCTCGTTATTTCTATTAACGGTCGGAAGCTTCAAAATTCCTAGGTAAAACGTACCACTTCATTTTATTCCAAAATCATAGACTTTTCATTCTTGGTATAACGGAATAACATTTTTCGAACATAATTACTCACCAATCTTCGATTACAATTTTCTATGTATAAACATTAATTATTTCAATTTATTACATGCTAATAAATATTTTTTGCACAATATGTAACAAATGTTGCCTCAAGGCCAACCCCATGACATTTAACTAATCATTTAACTTTTTCTCACTTCATAAAGCATTGATCCTCAAACAGGTTTAAATCATTGCGTTGTAAGATGTGACTATCAATAAAACAAGACGACAGCTTTTTACATTCTCGCCATAACGGAATACTTTTTCTCAGTTTTCTATTCACTTGTTGCCGCGGTTCCCTTACTTGACGTCACTCTCGCCAGACAGTAGCATTTAGACTGGTTGTTATGTGAACGATTTCATTTTACGCTGATTAATTTTAACTACGCCTTCTATTTAGGTTCAGAGTTAAAACCGGCCGGGTTACTCCAATCTGTAAAGGAGTGCCGACAGTACAGACCAGGATCATTTGTGGATATATTGACTCTTAGCGGTCCTTTAGAATATACATTTACTGTAAAGATGATGTTACGCCCACTACGCGCACACCGCTTCCGTATTCTCTTTCATCGTAGTTCCAAAGATACCGGAAGGCCACCCTCGAAGGTAAGCACCTTATTTTCGGGCGGGAGTAGGTGTATCGCTAGTGGTTTGAGGCCCTCTTATCTGCGAGGGAGTGTCGACGGTACAGGCAAGAATATTCTATACGAAATTAAATTTTATCGGACTTAAAGATAATTAATTTCTTCCTAACAGTTTCGTCACGCCTGTTTTCTACTCTGCCACATTGAAGTGAAACTTGGCATTTCAAAATCAGTCAAGAGAGAAAATTCGACGCGGTTGATTCCAAATGTCTGAGGAAGATTTTTTGGCATAAAATGGAACGATCGAATTACCAACCAAGAAGTCAGAGACCGAACTAACCAACAGGTAGTATTGTCAATGTCAAGATTGGCACCAGAGTGATTTACTAACCAAATGCTTCGGTTGGCCGCAGATGAAAATAATTATGTGAGGAAAACTAAAACTGAACTTGAAGCAAACAATCAAGAGATATTTGATCGCAACGGAAGAAGCTGGAGAGACGCTGTGGATCTTGTTTTATACCGACAACGATGGTGCACTTTGCCTGCCTTATGTGTCGCAGAACGTGTGAGTTCATAAATATAAGTCGAATTGTAAGTTACGCCTGTTACGCTTGCATCATTTACGTCTTTTTAATTCCACCGATATCGATAAGGTTAATGAAGGGCATGCATTCTCTTTTTACTTATGTTAAATATTACTATCCTTCCATAGTTTGTTTATGGATACAATTATTTAATCCACCTTCCCCCAATTTTTCGCTTCTACGTAAGTAGGTTGTTGCAAAGGTGTTCACTCGTAGCAATAAAATAAGACGAACATTTATATAGTCATTATTATTTGTAAGATTAGAAAACACTACAAATAACATTTAGAGCTAGAAAAATATTTATGTAAAATTATTTATATAGAGTCAAGAGGTGAGAGTTTCTTGGGTTCATCGAATTTCCCAGGAAACGTCAGTGCACGGGTCAAGCTAGTACATTAAAAGATGTGTTTGTTCATTCGTTGCTGACAAACAAAGTATATAATTACAGTAGTTATTATGTAACAGTTACTAGAACAAATGTTACATAAGGAGGGCCAGGTTTGAAAGGAAAAGTTTGAGTTACATTTGAAGTGTCAGCAGTGAACGAGACGAAAGCCACTGGACGATTTTATATCTGGTCTAAGATTTTCTAGACCTTAGCTTGCGAGATTTCAAGTAAGCAAAAGGTGTCCGGAATGCTGTCCCCAATGGCGAACAGGCAGGCACAATCAAACTAGATGAAGTGAGACTAGCTATCCGTCTGACTATCTCTCTTCCTTTCTCTTCTTTCGTGCTTTCAAAATAACCCGTTGCTCTTATGTTTTCTTTGATTTTTTCTACTTTTAAATTACCCCTTTTTATATCAACATCGGCGTCGTGGGTGTTTTCAATCCGGGAATAAGCAATAAACTTGGTTCACGACGATGACACGGATGTATAATGGTTTATAAACCTATGGGTAGCTTACAAACTAACTCACGAAGTATTACTACGAACATCTATTTAATTCCACATATCAAAAATACAAGTAAACATCATTAGGAAAAAATCATGAATTTATCAAATAAAAAGATGTATATTGATCAACACTATCTTACTTGACGTTTCCGTCCACGCAAGGAATGTCGGATGTATGTTTGATTAGATCATTAGAAATCGTGAATTAATTGTATAATAAATTAGTTTTGTACCGGAAATAACGACAATAATTAGTCAGAGGAGGCGCGCAGTCTGTGGTTCGTGTCGGGTCATAAAGCTGTGTCAGAAGCATGGGGGCGATCAGATATTTTGGTTCTTATCAGTATTATATTTCACAAAACCTCACAAACCAGAAAACCTAATTATATATATATATATATATATATATATATATATATATATATATATATACATGAGGGTTTCAATATATTATCTAATAGCTTATCTTATATTCCATAAACTAACTCTTTCTCTCTCTCTCTCTCTCTCTCTCTCTCTCTCTCTCTCTCTCTCTCTCTATATATATATATATATATATATATATATATATATATATATATATATACGTGCATACATAAATATATATAGAGAGAGGTCAATATATATATATATATATATATATATATATATATATATATACATCAATAAATCATAGTTGTTAAAGAAAAACATTCCATATTAATTCAATATCATTAGAACAGACATATGGTTCTTGCCCATTTCGAAAATCTGCATTGTTCTGGTATACAAAATATTCAGGAAAAGGCTTAATCAGTGTATTAGCCACAATCAGACTGAATAATTAAAATGTATGTAAGCTCACTTAATTTATGAATGTTTAATGTGTATATTAATTTTACTTTTTTCACTCAAATAAAAGGGAAACTTACTTATACTTTAGATGGAATAAATGGGCAGCGAGAAAAGAAACAAAGAAGCAAGAATGACGAAATATAACAAAATAAGAAAAAATGTCGAAATGCGAATTATAGCGGTTAGTGTGGATTAATTATTCTTTTATGTGGACATTTTTACTTATTTTTATCGATCGGATTTGGACATTTTAAACGGTAAAATAAATATGATCGACATACTATATAAAAAAACTCTTAAATACAAAGAACACCCGAGTTTAAGTAAGGTTTCCGTTTGATTTTTCAATCAGACAAAGAATAAAGAAAATGGAATACAAAATTAAATATGCATACGTTTAAAAAATAGTGGATGCATTTTAATACTTCGGTCTGTACTGACGAAGCATATTTGTAAATATTTCTAAAAAATGTGTATAGTACAAAATGCATATTTTCGATATAGGCCAAAAGAATAGTTTTACTGGAGTTTATTGACTCAAATAAAAAATTAAAAGATTCTGAATAGCAATGAGCATATGATGAGTTCTAGTGGTATTGTACCCTCGTGAGCCACTGAATAAATAGGTAATTTAAATAATATATTGTCGCGGTCTGTACGCGCTCATGTGTTTACTTTTTAATCAGACGCTATCTTAGCAATAAAAGCAGCTGTTGACCAAATAGTAGGAGCAACTAATCAGTTGCCCCTGCTTTTTGGTCAACGGCTATGACGTGGAAATTACTGGCTGCTGCTGTTTTGATATTGTTTGCTTTTTTTCTCGAAAAATAAACATATAATTTTTAGAAAAAGCTAAGGTGAAAATAAACACTGTCAAGTAAATTTGTTACTAGATTTGATCACGATAAATTCCAGCAAGTATTATTGTAAATCATTTGTGTTTTAAACAAGCCAGCGCTTGTAATGACTCCTGTTCTAAATATATTCATTAGGTTTTTACCCAAACACCCAGCGCAGACGGGGGGGAAGAGGTCTTTCTCCTCCGATTGAATGAACTAGTCGTCGAGCAACGAAGCCGAAGCCGAAGCAGACAACATCAATAAAACAGCCATTTTCAGGGCTAAAAATTGAAACAACTAATGCGATAAACCTTAAACTTTGCTACTGCCTGCTTCATGCACTTGCCTCCAGCCTGCCACTTCCAGTCTTCAGCTGTCTAGCGCACACCAGCCGTATATCGCTCTGCAGCAGCATAAGCCTCTCTAGCAGTGCAGCGCTATGAAGCAGTGTCCAGCAGTCCAAAAGTTTGCAGCATAGTCCAGAACTCTACAGCAGTCCCCAGTCAACCCCAGTACCTTACATCAGCCCTATTCCTCTCAGCAACCAAACAGCTTTTTTCAGTGCTAACTAAATCAAACTAATTGCGATTACTTGCTCAAAGTTTGCTACTAACTACGCAATTCACCTGAATCCAGTTTGTCTCTTTCAGTCTCCGTCAGTTCAGCGCTTAGCAACAATGCAGCCCTCTGCAGCAGCACAGCTCTCCCCAGCCGTCAAGCACTCTACAGCAGACTTCAGCACCTTGCAGCCCTCGCCAGCAGCTACCCCAGCATTCCGAAGTTCTCTGCGACATCCCACAGCGTTCTGCAGCGCTCACCAGCAACACGCAGCTACCCAGCTTTCTCCAGTAATCTCCGTCAACCAGCACCTAACTCCAAGAAATCCAGCCTTGGTCACGACCACACGGACCAGACCTATCTGAAGCACTTCATCACACCTCAGGGACGTCTACACAAATCTCCGTGTGACACCAACCGAAGCAGTCCAGGTGCCTGTTCTTGTCGACCAAGCCTTTTATGCTGTCCAGGTTCCGAAAACTTTCTCTCCTACTTCCACTGACGTCATCACTGTCAGTTCAGTCTTCCTACTCAATGGCAAAGGAGAGAGGACACACGCAGATAACAATTTTAAATATAGGAGTTTATTTACCATTAAAGTTGAAAACGTGATAATTACTTGTAAAAACTTCTCTCTTCTCCATCTTTCTTTTCCCCTTTTTCACCCCCTCTCTCTCTCTCTCTTTCTCAACTACCTTCCTCATTAATATCTCCTTAATTACAGAATTCACCTTTTCTGGCGCTATCCAATTTGCTCGAGGTCTCTTCTTGACGTCATTCAATATGCAGTGATACAAACAAGCAAACAAACAAGATTAACAGTTTAAGTAGTATATATATATATATATATATATATATATATATGTATATATATATATATATATATATATATATATATATGTAAATCACATACTATATATATATATATATAGAGAGAGAGAGAATGAGAGAGAGAGCGAGAGAGAGACAGAGAGAGATGGATAGCATCAATAAATTCGTGTTATATAAACCGATAATAATTATATACGGCCCTAGAACCAAGGAAATAAGAAAAATGAACGTCATGCGTGATTTGATCATACGCCCAAGAATATGGACCTCTTATAGACAGGGTGGTCTTGACTAGCGAATGTCAAAACAATACCTAATTACTACTTTCTACAGTGAAAAAGTCATAGTCTTTACGTTTACCATATTTCTTAAGATTGGGTATAAAAATTAAGTAATTGATTTAAAAACTTTAATATTTAAAAGAATACTTCAGTTGTCATGATAACAACAATAATAATAGTAATGATAATCATGATAATAATGATAATAATAATAATAATCATAAGAAGAAGAAGAAGAACAAGAAGGTTAGCGTAGAAACTGAGTGGATATATCACAAAACAGACGTACCAAGGTGGATGACAAAAGGAAGGGCACCGCTAATACAAACATACGCCAGAAAAGAAACGATCCCAAGTAACTAGATACCAATAACCCCTTTACCAACTAAGTGTAAATCCTAACGGCACAACCTAGAAAAAAAATCTACCACTCCTTGAACAACTCTGGAGTGCTCCCCGAATAACAAAAAGTATGCCGGAAACAAAAAAGAGGGACGCATGATAAAAATATCCTGAAGATGATAACAAGCAGGGGAAAGAGAGCATATTCATGGCATGTATTGACTACAATAAACATACGACAGAATCCCTCAAGCATGGATAACCTAATGCTTAAAACTGTACAAGATACCTAACATGATTATTAAGAAAGCAATGGGAACATGGAGACTAGTACTGACAGCTGGAAGACAACGCCTGACTGACATAAAAATGAAGAGGGGTATCTTCCATGAAAACTGTGTATCACCATGACTATTTATCATAGTCATGGTGCCACTCAACTACATACACATTTACAGACAAAGAACAAAGAATAAACCACCTCATGTACATGGACGACCTGAAACTATTTGCAAAAAGCAAAGAGGAAGTAGAACAGTTGATAAATACGACCAGAATCATCAGCCAGATTATTTAAATGGGATTTGGAATAGAAAAGTGTACACTACTAGATATAAATAGGGGACACCTTGAGACAATAGAGGGCATACAACTGCCTAACCAAGTGGAGATGGGGGCGCTAGGCGAACAGGATATCTATGAATATAAGGGAGTTCTGAAAGCCGACCAAATCAAATCGACAGAAATACAAGAGAAGATTGGAAAAATACCAGAGAAGAACAATGACACGCTTCGAAACGAAATTATACAGCAGAAATCTTAAAATAAATACACACCTGGGCAATAGCATAAATAAGATACTCCGGAATATTCAAAGACTGGACTAAACAAGAACTCAGGCACCTTGCCCAGAAGACTAGAAAAGTAATGGTCCTGCTCAACGCACTACACCAACAAGACAATATGGAAAGATTGTACGTGAAAAGAAACGGAGAGGAATAGGAACTGGTACGTATAGAAGATTGTATGGCAGACACAAAAAAGAGCTTGAGTAAGACATTACCCAGGACACATAAAGGCTGATCACTGCAGCAAAAACACCGTCAAAATGAACAACCCAGAAAGCACTGTACCCAGAAACAGAAAGTGAAGAAAAGTAGGCAAATAAACATCAGCATGGACGTTTCATGATAATGACAAGAGAAGAGACGCACCAGCAATCATTGACATAGCTGAGAAAAGGACACTTGAACAGAGAAACGGAATATCTACTGACAGCTGCACCTAACAATGCGATTAAAACTAACTAAATTAAAACTAAAATCGATAAAACACAGAAACAGTAAATGCAGATTGTGTGGACAAAGAGACAAAACAGTAAATCATATAATATGTTAATGCAGCAAACTAGCCCCAAAAGTATAAAATAACAAACAAGACTGCGTAGGGAACAAAATACACTGGGAACTATGCAAAAGACTACATTTCGAACACCCGGACAAATTGTACAAACATAAACCAAAGACAGTACTAGAAAACAACAATCATACAATCTTCTAGGGCATGGAGGTGCAAACAGATACACTGATACAAGCAATGAGATCGGATGTCATAATAGTCAACAAACGAACAATCTTGCCAAGTTGTAGATATTGCCGTTCCAGCAGACTACAGATTGAAGATCAAAGATGATGGAAAAACGAAGCAAATACACGGGATCTGCCAGTGAACTGAAAGTGATACATAGCATAAATAAAGTCATTATTATACAAATAATTGTAGGAGTGCAATGGAATTCTCAGAAATAAAACTGGAAAACAGTCTGGGAGGAATTGGAATCGAAGTTATCACTGATACCATAAATAGGACGGCAATTATAATAAACAGCTGCAATCTGAACGTAAATCCTCGAATGCGGAAATCAACCCGCCCGCATAAGCTACGAACGGTATCCAGTCACATAAACGCTAGACAAAAAAGAATATAAAACCAGAGGAATATCACTACATGAAACCAAGGAACAGAAACTGCAGGAAATTTCATTAACTGCTCTCCACCTCCCAAGAACGGTGATGCTCGTTGCCGACGAGAAATCAATGTTAAAAAGAATTAAGACACCCAAAGGATTAAACATTAATGTTAATGCACAACATACTACACTCAAAAGACGATACGGACAGAGTCTACATGAAAAGAAACGAAGGGGGAAGAGGACTAATAAGTATAGAAGACTGTGTGAGAGACACACAAAAAAAAGCTGGAGAAATAAATAACCCAGAACACTGAAAATCTAGATTGCATCAAGAGACATTGTACTAACGAATAACTCGGGAAACACCGAAACCAGAAACAAAACGACAAAGAAGAAAAGTAGCAAGACAAACAACTACATGAAAGGACACTTTAACAGAGAAACGGTATCTTTACTGACGGCTACAAAGAACAATGCTATTAGGCCAAACTATATTGAAGCAAAAATAGATGAAACTTAGGAAAACAGTAAATGCAAACTGTGTGAACAACGAGACGAAACAGCAAATCATATAATAAGTGAATGCAGCAAACTAGCCCATGATTAATACAATGAGAGACATGACTGCGTGGGGAACGCAGTACACTGCCCACTGTGCAAACGATTGAATTTCGAATACGCGGACAAATTGTAAAAACATAAACCAGATACAGTACTAGAAGACGAAAAAACAGAAAATCCTCTTGGATATGGATGTACAAACGAATAAACTGATACAAGCAAGGAGCCCGGATGTTAGAAACATCGACAAGAAGAAAAAACATTGACACATTATGGAATATGAAGAAAGTACCAATAATCGTACGAGCACTAGGAACAGTCTAAAAAACTCGGTGAAAAGACAAGGAGAAATTGGAATTAAAGGGATCACTGAGACCATACAATTAACGGCAATGATCAAAACAGCTGCTACTTAAAAGAAAACATGCGAATGTGTAAAACAACCTGCATAACTACGAGTGCTAATTCTAGGCTAAATCTACGAAAAAGACATATTACTGCCTGAAATTACCAGTACTGCACTGATGAGAGTGTACCCGAAACGACGTCGTTTGTAAATATAAAATATTTTGATATTTAATTAAAAATATTATCTCTCGTTCTCTCTCTCTCTCTCTCTCTCTCTCTCTCTCTATATATATATATATATATATAGAGAGAGAGAGAGAGAGAGAAAGAGAGAGAGAGGGGGAGACATTAATAAATTGAATGAACATGATTTATCAGAGGGAAGTGGTGCCTAACGTAATATGAAGAAGTAAATTGTGCATAGCAACTATAAAGACTTATATCGTCTTAAAAGTGTAGTAATATTATGAAACATACTAGAATTAAGAAACATAAAATCACATGGAAATCTCTAAATGCACCAAGTGCATACAAAATAACAAATTATAACTGTAATGCAATTATGTCTTCTCTTCTTTTTTTCTACTGCAGTTTAGCTATTTGTTCACATTACTTATGCCTGGCAAGACTTAAAAGAAGATCATATATGTATATCGTTTAATAGTCCATGTTTTAGTGTTTAAATGAGAGATTGTTGCGTTTTGAATATCTCGATGAATCCAATAGATTAAATAGGAGTACGCATTAATTGCAATGGTAACATCTAATTTTTATTACTCACCGGTTTAGGGCACGATCTAAAAATCCAGGATTTTAGGCATGGGCTTGCCGGATCATCGAGTTTCTTGCAATCATAACGAACTTTCCTGAAACATGTAGTGACTGTATTGTGATATAGTCTAATTTTCTGTTGTCTCCGCTATGTTATAGCTTAGGCCCTACCCGCAAAACATATACGAATCAAATAATAATAGGTAAAACGCTTATCTGTACGACCTGAAATTACAGACAGAATGAAGCAATAGACAACATGTCGGCACACCAACAACTACAATACAACTAAGCACAGCGAACAATTACCATGGCTTACATTGCTTTTTGTTGCATGGCATATGGACTGCAAACTAGAATGAATTCACAAATTGCAACGCGTTCTACGCATTTTTGCTGAATCCGCGTCAGTATTCACAACTTTTTGTCAACTTTCTACAAAATTGTCAATAGTATTAACGGCATAAATCACCAGGTCTAAATTCGAAAAATTGATCGAGTTATGGTTAACAGATAGACGTTGTTGTTCATCGATTCCCAAGTTTGTTAAGTCCAACGACCCTTTCATTACTCCTGACAACCATTACGGTGCATTTGCTTCAGTCATAGCGTCGTCTCCGAGAATAAGCGGTCATGATAGCAGAACGGCTGCTAGATGACGTTTAACCCACCTCCAAAGATTGCGTAGCGATGCAATCATTTTTGGTGCCAACCTCTTCTTCTGTGCACGAAATCTCTGTATGAAATAAAACAATAAAAAAATATATAATGTAACTTGTTTCAATCGACTAATATAAATAACAAAAAAAGTTTCAGAGAGAAGCAAGTGCATGTTCAGAGAAATGGAATAAAAAACTAAAGCCAACCGAGAGCAAAAAATATTTCCCCTTTATGTACCATCTATATAACGTACTCGTTTTACACGACTTGACCGTTTTGCTAAAAATGTTATTACCGAAATCCAATTTATTCAACGGCAAATCATTACGCTGAAAAATTCAGATACCTTCGCAATGACTTTTAAACATTGAATAAATTCTTACCGACCACATATTTTGACTGTTTTTTTTTTATCAAACACGATTTTTCGCAAATCTAATTAATTACTAGCAAGGTAACCTGGTGTTGCTCAGGATTATACTTTCCGTAAATTACGTAGATTCCAAAAGAAAATAAATGTAAAACTACAATTACATGGTAAACAGTTTCTTAAAAAATTCAAATGAAATTAGTGAATATGTGATAATATTATCGTTTTAAGATTGTGACAAGCTTTTTTACAGCTAATTTGTAAACATCTTTTGTGTTGTTTCAATAAAAGGAATATTAGTATTTTTAACATCCTAGGAATTATCAAAATTACTTACTGGGATAATTAAAGTGCTTGCTTCTTTTCAGTTGACGTAAAGTCAGTTTTTCACATGATACTCTACTTCCGATTACAATAAGACGCTACTTTTAGAGAATCTTGATTATGCTCGCATACTCACACATTTTAAACTTGTTTTCTTCAGATTTCACCCGTAATTCTGACCCGAAATTGTTCATCATGTACTAATCTTACAAAAGCATCACCATGACACCATTTTTTATCGGCCATACACATTTTTATCCCTTTCTGATTGGGACGGCGATCTTATCATTTGCCAATCAAATAATTGTCCTCATATTACAATGTCAAAAGTTTATTTTGGGATATATGATTGCCTCCGAGGGCAAGTAAGAATTGGTTATGATATTTACTACATAAGAATCATACTTTCCGATTATTATCATTATCATTATTTACTCTGAATTTCGATAGACCAAAAGCAACGAAAGAAAAAGTTACATTAAGAGTTCTTTTTCGTCGGTCATTCACCATTGAATAGCGAAACAGTGGTCTATTATTAAATTAGAACCAGGTTATTAAGGTGGGAATATTAGGAGCCTTATTATAAAAGTAAGACGGTTTCCGCCCTTCTTTATTAATAACAAATAATTGATATGAGCAAGGATTAAATACGTAAATCTATTGAATCGATAAAAAATACATGTTATTATTTTTTAAAACACGATCAATATTTACATAAATCACTGATGAAACAGTTTTTTGCAGCTTATAGTCAAAGGCGTATACTAACATAAGTACGATAAAAAAATTCATATAAAATTCGTATATTTTATTATATAACTATTAAGAGGACAAGACAAACACCGTTTTAGTAGTAAATATGAGAACGTTATATACTACAAGGTTTTTTATAGGTATATACTTTACGTGATGTCTATGACATTTAATTACACATAGAAAGAGTTAATCAAATATTAGGCCTTTACATTAGGATGACGTAGATTTGCTAGTATATGAAACAATAAAATAAAATTATATTGAAAATTATAACGCAAAAACCTTTATTGTTTCTTCCATGGGGTTGCTTTCAAAATGCTATCGGCTATGTTTACAGTAAATGTTTATTGACAAACTCCTGAACACTTAGTCCTGTTAACTCTTGGTGAAATCACACTGAGCCACTTTATTTGCCCTGTTTACGTTCCAAATTATATCTGGTTTCCTGTTCTAGGTTCCTTTTGCGTGAGAAGTAAAAAAACGTGCTATTATCTTAATTAGTTTTATTTCCAGCCGAACCAACGGAACTCTCAAGATAGAAGCTCGTATCCTTGAGCAAATGATGCCATCATGAAAAAACGATCAATGCCTGATTCAATCGGTTTTGTTTAAAAATAACACAACTACCAGCAGAAGTAACCATCTAGATAAAAGGTCATTACACTCTAATAAGGATTTCGTTGATATGGTTCTATAACAAACATTTATACAAAACATAACGGTAAACAACTGCGATCATTTTAGCAATGCATATTTATTTAGATTAGAATAAGTGTGTTCTAGTAGGCTGGTACGAATGTCGATTCTTTTAAAGAAGGGCAACAGAGTTAGCCCTTTCAGTTACAGAAGAAACATTGGACGTTATTATGTAATTATTTATTGTCATGAATACAGTGTAACGCTGAAAAAAAATCAGATGGTGCTCTGGTCGGGTTTCTAAATTTTACAGGATCAAACATGTGGGTATTCTCCGGTAGGAACGCCTGAAATAAACGGTTATAAACTATCCCTCCTTGAAAGTGAAAGTTATATTTAGTTCCGAACAGGACCACCATTTCGAACCTAGACAAGCCAGACCTCTAGGTCAGGCAAAAGACAGTTACTAGATTTTGATCTCCACGATCAAAACGTAATATATGTTCATGATATGATTTATTAACTTGCTTGCGATACCTGCGTTTATTCTGATTAATACATTATTAGAAATTATCCCGGATCACCCTAGGCGTGACGTGCTATATCTTACTTATAACAATCAAACGCCGACATAAATATTAAAAACAAACAGTTGTTTATTATGTACGAAACATTTCATTTCGTACTAGTAGCACCTACCCGGCGTTTCCCGGAGTATTTTATTCTTTCATTTTTACTAACTGTTTTTTGTTCTTATTAATGACTTCGTTTTATGACTCGTCTACGATATTTACATGACTGAAGCAGCAATTAATGTAACGGTTCGACCCTAGTAAACTATAATACTACAGCATTATGACGTTGACAGACTGTTTCTCGTGAGATAACCGACATTAAGTTAGATTCAGTCTGTTAAGTACTAGATGCGTGATCAGTTGGGAATACAAACGCTGTACGTAGTAGCACGGTTACGCCTCACTGTTAAAACAACGAAAAGTGACGTCTTTATCTCTTTTTACCGGGATTGGGAACCGCCTGTGAATTTAATATTATCTTAAAAAATGTGTTCTTCTGAAAAGGCCGGCTCAACCTGGCTACGGTGAATTCCACTCCAGGTATTCACTATAATGACATTTTTTCTCTGGGAGTCATCTGATGAGTATAACGTAATGCCTAGAAAATTACGATATGTTTACTATATATATTCATCTTAGTAGAAACCATTTCTTTTGTTCTTCCTTCCTCTATTGAGTAACATGGAATGCAACTATCAATGGCATGATATGCAGCAGGACAATAAACATAACTTTTTTCTACTCTGCAATTTTCCCATTTACTCATATTTTCTTGCGTTTATTATATTATGTCTCTTTACACTTGCTGTATATGCCTATTTACAACCAGATTCACAAGAAAAATAAAAGAATCAGGTTCATTCAATGACATATTACGAAATTGCTAGTAAACGTATTGTTATATTTTAGTTTTCCATATCTAAAACCTGTTTATTATCTCCTGACCTAAATGTTCTTTTTTTCACTGTTGAGCACAGTACGTTAAATACCTAAAGTGGTATGAGTGATATATCTTCAATTTTAGCAGAAGGGAACCGGATAACTTATTCTAATTAGATACTTACTGGAGTTTTTTTTTTACAATGCGCGGGCATAGAAATACCTGCTTTCGTTGTGTCATATACCCAGGCTCCAGGTTAACCAACTGAGAAAGATTAACCTTTAGACATTTTGCTACTGAAACATTGCTTTGAAGAAGTAAAAGTCACCTATATAAACACCCTCACTGGTAGAGAGTAAAAAATAGCACCCTGGGTGTATTTAAGGCAGCTCCATAACTTCTGCATCTCTAAAGTTATCTTATACATCTTAAATGTCATGACCCATGATTTTTACAAATCGGACGAAATTGCTTTCCTCTGGGTTAGTAGCTGTTTTTTGTAAGCAGTATATGAATACGTTTGTGTGTATATTTTTGTTTTCTTTCTTTATGTCTTTTTCATTAATAAAGGTACTGAATGTAAACGTTATATCTGAGCTGACGTTATACACCTTAAAGTCTCACGACCCGAACCCTAAATAACCCTAAAAAGACTGTCACATACGCAGGTGCAAAATATATGAGCTATTTTATTATTGGCATTTAGACAATGAAGTAGTTCCAGTCGTGAAAAAAATTACAGTTATTCATTCTACAATGGTTGACACAGATAGAAGGAATGCTATCTTCTCTAAGTGTTGCACTCAACTCATCTACTGACCTCTTCCGCATTTCCGAAAAAATTCTAAAGTAAAAAAAGACAAAAAAATACAAGCACTGTCCCAGTTCCACAACTCCAAATATTTTCTATCAGGTATACTTTTTCAACATTAGGCGTCTGTTTTTTTTTAACTTTCCAGAGGTTGAACCCCATTTACATGCGACTAAATCCGACCTGTTCATCCTATGCGAAATAGCCATCGGTCCGTCTACTACTTCTGATAGTTTCATTTAAACTTTACCTCGAAACCCGACTCTCAAGATCGCCAAGGAGATTACATTGTTGATTACATCAAGGACTGGTTTCTATGTTGAAGGCACGCCTTCAACGAAAATCCTGAGCTGCTATATATGTGTTTTCGTGTAGCGTTTATTTTCATAACTTCTTTCATATTTGCCCTTTATTACTTTCACGACGACGGAGTTATTGTCATTGAGAGTAACTATAGAAACATTGACAACATCCTCTCTGATTATCATCCCATCAACATTTATATATGAGGCAATTTTAATGTACACAACGTTAAATGACTAGTATACTTCAATAACATTTATGATGAGGAGGGTTTCATCAAGATATTACCTTGACTACGAGCTAACAATGATAATTGACCAACCTATTCGCATACCTGATGCTAAAAGAAGACTTTGCAAGGATTTTTGATATTTTCTTTACAACTTGTCCTGAACAGTGCATATCTACTGCTCCTTCTTGTATATTCCTATCACTCGGTTGTCTTAATCATCAAAGAATTAAATATGTAGACGACCTCTGATGTTCCTTTTCTATCGCAGAGGGTACACATTCAGTGTACGATAAGGATGGTTTAAATATTACATTCCGGCAATCCCCTTTAATACTATATTTAATGTGTGTCATGTATTGCTTCAGATATATACGATCAGTGATAAGTTGGTTTTGAGAGTTTTATACCCTTTAAAAATTGCAACAGTGACAAGAAAGCCAACCAAAGTTTACTTGTGAGTATACTGCTGCAATCGCTCATATAAATAACTTTTGTAATCGGTATTAATAGAACAGATATCATGAAAACTAAGCCGCTTTTAAAATTGCTCGCAATAACTGCAAATAAGTTATAGTGAACGCGAAAAAGTCCTAGGACAATTATGTTAGTGCCTAGATTTCTGAACAGAGTCCCCGTGAGTTTTATAAAGCTAAAACAGGGTATTAGACAAATGTAATACTTATATTCTATTAATCATATACGATCCTGAGGTGATTTTATCAAACTCTGATTACAAAAAACGTTACTACAAATTAAGCCTTCTACGATCACGGCGATTAACATTTGGTATTTCCCCGTATGATTGCAGACACCTTCAGTGATATATATCGATCGGTGCGATACTGTACCATACTTATCTGAATTCTCGATAGAAGAATGGACACTGGTCATGACTACATTCCAGTGATAATGCTTAAATAATATTTTTTTCTATCTCTTTGGAAAACGTCGTTGCTCTGCCTAGTCTATAAAAGTTGCCTTGGTTTGCAAAAATCTGCAGCACATTGTATCAATGTATGTATCTTTCTTCGGCCCAACGCGTATCCTAATCCATCTAATGATTATCTTAGTCACGATCTGAGATCAATTGTCGACATCTACGGAGATGATACAACTTTCTATGGCAATACATCGAAGAACACGGATGATAAAGATCTCACTGATTCCTTCGCTTCGTGGTACAATAGAGAAAAGTGTATTGTTACTTTCAACACTTCTTTAACTAAGCTCCCATACTCTCATCCTTTATTTTGTTTACCCTACTCAAAATGAATGGCTCTCTCCTTAAGGAATCTGTTTACTTTAATAAACCCCTTAGACTGACTTTGAGTCCAGCTCTAAAATAGGATGCTTACATCAAATATGTTGCTAGAACTATTTGACAAATGGCTGCCTTATTCTCCCGCTCAGGAAGTAGCTCACTCCTGATGCGACCATCTATCTATATAAGTAAGATACGGCTCATGATGGAGTATTGTGCCACCAAAAGCATTCTTTGCTGCCTCAACGGAATTCAGAATCTACTTCGAAATCCTTACAGCACCTTTTTCCGTATAAGAGATATTGCTAGTCTTTTTCTACTTGATCGTTATTTCAATGGAGGATGTTCGACTGAGCTTGAGGTTTTGGTCACATCGTGTAAGAGATAAACATACAGGACGCGTTTTCCTATCAGAACAAATATATATTTATTCTTACCTGCGTGTACCAGCACCAAGTGAAATTTCAACGAACAAAGCATCTTAATTAGACGTTTCCGTCTGTAGTACACATTGCTACCGAAGCAGCATCCAGGCAAATTACAACTGAGTTGTCTGCAAAGCCAATGTAAAAATATTTCTTATCTAGAATAGTCCCCACAAATATTTTGAATTTATTCTGACAATCATTCCATCTCAGTCAACATTATCGCCGAATCCTTACTATCCTTAATAAGTAATGACTTATTTTAATAGAACAATGAGATGACACTTCCCATTATTTCCAATGTTATACATATATATATATGTGTGTGTGTGTGTGTGTGTGTGTGTGTGTGTGTGTAAAGGAGCAAGGCTAGCAACATTTGTAAAAACTTTTTTCAACATTTATTAGTTTGTTACTGTATCATTTTATAATTGTATATAACGCGTTCCAAACGGTGGTTCGCTATCATCAGGTATGTAAATCTATTTGAAGAAATGTCTTTAGATTTGGAAGAGTTTGGTATATATATATATATATATATATATATATATATATATATATATATATATATATATATATATATATATTAGTAAGTTTTTGAAAGGCTGTGGGCAATGCAATTCCGGGTAAGATGCAAGTTGAAAGGAAAGGAACAAAAACAATAACAATAAATCGAATACGATATAAGACTTACTATTTATTTTTCCCTTTTTTTTCTTACATAACAGCAAGAGTGTTTTAGCTGTTCGTGTGATGTCCGGGTGATTAAAAATCACTATTTGATATTTCGGGAAAAGACATCCCTTTGTCAAAAATAATTAAACCAGAAGAAGAATATTTTTCTTCTCCGACTGTGTAGAGAATAATACAAAACAAAATGGCTGCCAGATATAGACCGCAGCAAATAAAGCAGTTTCGCAGGGAATATAAATTAAATTAAGTTTTATTTTAATATTATGTTAAATATATGATTGGTGTTTAAAATATTTGTGTAATGTTGGTTAGGTGTATGGTGTTCGATAAACTGTTAGTTTTGATAATATATATATATAATTTTTTTTTTTTTTTTTTTTTTTATCAAGCTTATATTTGAATATTTACTTTGTTTTATCTTCATATTTTTATTTTTATCTTTGTTTCGTAATTTAAGAATTTTAATATAAGGTAAAGTAATTAGTCTCATATTTTAAATATTCTAGATCTATCAAACTTATCGATTATCATCTATTAAAAAAGTGTTACTAATTGTGAGTTTCGTCAAATTAGATTAACGAATTAACTTATTAACTTGATATATTTACTATAAGATAAAGGGGAGTAACTCTGGATTTTTATTATTTTTTTATAATTAATTTTTTTTTTTTAGGTGGAGATCTGTATAACAATATTAGTATATATATATGAGTGTGTGTAAAAACACTTTGAAAAATGGATTAAATGTATTCGTAAGCGGTTTAAGATGCGAATATTTAAAAAAATGATTTCAATTTTTTCTTGACTTGTTTAATTATTAATTTCGGACAATATTATAGACATCTTCAGAAAACAGAGTCTTATCAAAGCAAAATAAAATGTCATACCGTTACATGTTGTTTCATGATAGTAGAGTCTTTACTGCGATGTTAATGAAGTAAAAGCCAGGTGTTGTCGAACGGTGTACGATGAGCAACGTCTATTTATATATACCCTTTTTGGAAGTGAATGCTCTCTTATAAGATAATAGAATTTGGCAAAAGTTCAAGAAGCATATTTTAAGAATTTTTAAAACTTTGTAAACAAGACAAAAAAATGCCTTAGCAAACCACGTTTTAAGATGCCAATATGCTTTTTATTAAAAATAAATAAATAACGTTTTCTTGAATTTTTTTTCCTCATAATTTTAGAAAATAACATATCCACATTCAGAGAAAAAGAGATTCTGAATAAAAAATAAACTTAAAGGTTATACTGTTACATTTTAGGATCCGAAATTAATGAGAAAAAAATGTAAAAAAACATTAAATGAGTTTTAATAAAAAAAAATATTCGCATCCTGAAACGTGGTTCACAAAGTCATTTTATCTGTTTACATTTTTTTAATTTTTTCAAAAGATGGTTTATAGAATATGGGCTAAATTCTATTATATATATATATATATATATATATATATATATATATATATATATATATATATATATATAAGTAACGTTGATAAATATTCCAATTACCATAATTTTATTTTTTCAAAATATTCTCAAAAAACAGTACACCTCAGTGTGATATATTATTTTACGATTTGTTTCTCTTGAAGTAAAGCTACTAACATAAAAATCTGAATACTAGCTCTGTATACTTCAAGTTCCTCACGAAGTTCAGAAAAAAAGAAAGACCTCAATTTGAAAAAAAATAAAACAACTACACTACGCATTGGGTCGTATTGGTCAGACAACAAAAAACACTCACACATGGAACCTCACTACTCCGCCATTTCGCAATTTCACAGTTCAGAGACAGCACACAAAAATACGCGGATAACTCCATAATTTTAATTCAGTGATATTCCGTTATTTTTGTAATAGAAGTACACTGTTTTCTCCGCGTGAATTAAAACAGCTTATGAATAAGTGATCATTTATTCATAAACTGTTTTAATTCACACGGAGAAAAGTGTAATTGCCTAAAATTACTTCATTTAAATTACAAATGCCTATTTATTTCATTTGAATAGGAAACTAAATGCAGAGCTAATCTCTTTTAAATTCACTAATTTGAAGTCAACTAGACAGATTTAGCAACCCATTCGGGAAATCTTAAGTTTGTAATATTTCGGTATTTTAGTGAATGATGCTTACTATATATTTCAACAGTTTGGAGTCAGCCAGACAAACCTAACCACCTATTATAGATCTGTTATACTCTACTATTTTAGTACATAATGCTAATTACTTATTTATAAGAGATCAACATTTTACCCACATTACACTCTCATTAGAGTGTATACTTTCATTCTGTTGTGAGTGTTTAATTTCTTTATTTGTTTCATCTTACTTCAGTCGAAGTTCTCAGAAATCAGGGGCAACATTCCTGAGACCAACACTTGATATCTATATGAGATAATGCATATTGGAATATTCAATTAATGTTCTCCTGTACCTGTCAAACGTTGAATAAGTAAAGGAGTAAAAAATATTAATATTCCCCTCCAATTTACCCGTGTGTAATGACAAACGAGAACAGACATAAGTTGAGAAAGCTTTATTCCGCATACAATGTCGGTACAATATTAGTGCTGCTATTCATATTTTTAGTAAAAGCAGGAGAGATATTTCAAAATAGGTAAACTTATTCGTAATTGTTCATTACATCCACCCATTCTATTTAAATCATGAGGTGAACAAAGTCGTTTCAACGCCCGTGTTTTTGCTGGTTCTGTTAGAACACCTCGGTTGTCTGGTATTGAGAGTAGAAGTAGAACTCTGGTTTTCCGAGTCTGGCGATACGCAGGGGTCGATTGTCTCTCTCTCCGTCCTCAGTGAGTATAAATCCACCTCCTTCTGCGTGCAGGTGGTTGTGATTCTGAAACAGGAGTTATGAATCGGTTCGGGTATGAGCTCGTTTTGAAGCAAGTGGATGATCGTTCACCTCTGGCTCGTTCTGGGCACCTTGGGTTTCTACAGATTTTATGGACCCCGTATCTGATGGTTGCCCTGAGTCTGTAGATAGATCATATGGCCACGCTTGACCTTCAGCCGAAGTGGAAGAGTCTGTAGATTTAGGCGTCTCCTCGGAGATTATATTGCGTGTTTTCCCATCAGAATGTTGTGCCAATGCATGATGGGGATTTTCCTCAATCAGTTCTACTTGGTTTGTTAATGAGTCATTCTTACTATGACAGACGAAACGTCTCAGAAGAACCGTTTCAGGTTTCGAAAGCGATGAAGAAAGCGAAATTCCCGCCGAACTTCTTCGTTTAAATGGGAAAAAAACTTTCGTGAGGCGTGGCACTTGTGGCTGTAAATGATGGCGTCCTAATAGCATAAAGAGATTCAGGGAGGAGATCATTCCGGTGGGTAAAAATGTTGGATAGTTACCCTATGGAAAAGGACGTATCTGTTGAGGCGGGTTTGACATGCGCGAATTGTAGCGGAGTCACAGCGTGCAACTTTGGTGCGACGGTCTTCTCACGGTTCGGGTGACAGTGACAAGACCCGGAGGTGCTGATCATTAGATTTCGTGACGTCAGTTTTCCCCGATGGGAAAACGAGATTGAGATTCGACAGTTCTCGACTGGAAGCCGACGAAAGAACAAAGATAGTCATGTAGCTGTTACAAGTTGAGGTATTTCAAATCCCCCAAAATGAAGGCCAGAGTGAATCTCCAATCTTCCTCTCTTTGCAAGTAGAAGTGATTAGGTGATTAACTTAGGAAATGTACTATCGTGGCCTCTCTATCTGTGACAACGAACTTCCCAGGTCCACACGCAGAATACCAATAAATTTCTCTAATTTAAAAAGAAAAAGAAGCCTTGTTATATTGTATCGTGTACGGGGAGATTTGATTTCAGCACACGAAAAAACCGCCAGGATCGTGAGAAGAAACGAAGATTATGGTGACCGCAGTCGGGTTGCAGACAACAGAGAAGTGCGTCTACTTATATGTCGGGCGACAACAACGAGACAACAAGGTTAGTACGAATAGTTGCATACGGCGGCGAGGCAATGGAGAAAGAGAGAGACAAGGTTAGTACGAACAGTATTCATGCGATTTGGGAAACGCGGAGAGAAACGGCATATCGTCCCCATTAGTAGCGATGCCGTTCGTTCTGGATCAACAGACGAAGAGTTCTATAACGACAAGAGATTGATGACACAACGTATTAAGAACTTGTAAATGTAACAATAAGCCATTTACAGTTCGCGGCCGCTAGTTGTATGCCTTTCCGTTATAGCGCTCACATTAGGCGTTTCATTGACGGTGGTATGGCGTCGTCAGGCATGTGGCTACTCCTCGTTCATGAAAAAACTGTTTAAGTTGTGTAGACATGAAAGAGGCTTCACGATCTGAATAGATGGAGGATGGACCACGAAAAATAGCAAATAAAGAGCACAAGCACCGTATCACCGATTTTGCTGATATGTCCGGACAAGGAAATGCGATTGGTAATCGTGAATATTCGTCGATGACGGTTAGAATGTAACGATTCCCATTATTAGATGGTAGTGGAACCTTAAAATCGATGTGTCTACTCTCGAACGGTTGATTCGTTTTTTTCAATGTCCCGGTTTTAGGCCTAAAGAATTGTGGTTTATGTTCTTCACATATTGTACATTTTCTTTTCGTCATCCAATTGATATGGTTGATTTCTGGTTCGTACCACGTGCATCAATCTGCTTATTTCTTGATGGTACAGTTCATTGTGTAAGGTACGAAATTCATCCGTGTTGGGTATCAAGATACATACCCTCGATAATGCGTCAACTTTGCCAGTTCGATGGATTGCATCAAAAGAAAACAGGAGAGTTCTATTTTCTAACCTCGCTATTTGATCATTATTTTATTTTGCTTATTGTCAGTGTGTTAAATAAAAATGCAACAGATTTTTGATTAGTCTAAAATGTCGTCCGATCAAATAGTGTATCCACTTTCTGAGTGTTTCTACTATAGCATAATCTTATTTTTCAATTGCTGAGTGTTGCTGCTCTGAACGCGACAAGGTCCTTGAAAGAAAGCGACAGAAGTCTAAATTGTCTTAAAGAGGAAGCAATTGCATATTCAGATGCATCTGTATCCACCACCCGCGTTGGCTATATCATTTTTAATATTCTTAAAAGCCCCTACTGATTTGTGCGAGAAAGGGAAACTGTCTGTTTGTACCAATGGGTGAATGTTGTTTGCAAAGGAAGCAATCTATTGTGAGTAATGTACAAACATACTAAGGGCTTGTTTTAGGGCACGCATATTATTAGGGATTGGTCATTCTAGAAACGGCGTCAATTGTTTTGGGTCTGGTGACATAGATCGTTTGCTCACGGTGTACCCTAGTAAATTAATGGTGTCTACGCTAAACACGCATTTATCGTTTTTTACTGTTTGAAGAAGGCTTATACATCTATAATAGTCACATACTGATCGAGTTCCTTTTCCCTTGTATAACCAGATCAAAGTTGCGTTTATCCAGTTCTGAAGAACTGGAGCACCCATCTATATGTCAGATATGAAACAGTTAATTTCTACAGCGCTCCTGTAACCACCAAAACTGATAACCGCAACAGGGATGGCATTAAGGCCAGGTGTCTCCTCCATATTAATTTACTTGATACTATTTTGAATATCAAGGACGTTGTGGGGTTCCATCATCACATGGTTGATCACTTACTGCGTCAGACCATTGATGAGCTCATCATGAACCACTGACGATTATAAAATAGCTCCGATAATTGCTCAGTCCACCATTTCATGATATCCTCGGAACTTTTATGGAGAATAAACCCATGTTTGAACCTGAGTGGCACAATAGAAGAGGGTTAAAGTCCAAAAACATGCCTAATCATGTGGTACACCATTTTCATATTGTTTTATCATAGGCCTTCTGTGTTTTCTCAGAAATATCAAGCCCCTATTGGTTCTTCATTTTACGAATATTGCGCTGGAGTGCCGATTATAAATTATTGATATTTGCTGTAGGGATTCACGATTTTTTTCTGTGCACTGATTTATCGTTTGTACAACCTGTTTTTCTCTTACAGAAGCTCGTTCATTCGGTTGTCATTGTCATCGAACCAGTCATGATGATTCCGCTTCTTAAGTCCAAGAACCTCGACGCAAGTCACAGTCTTGAAATGGTTCCATGTACCATCAAACTCTACATTCTTGAGCGTGCCTTGAAGATCGCCACGTTCATTCAGGGTTTGCAGTCTCGATACATAAATGCGCTTGGGAACTTTTACTCCCCGAGATTTACGCATGACATGGCTCTTTAGTTTACCACGCACAAGCTTGTGGTCTGAACTGCACTCTGTACTCCTCATAACACTTACAGAGCACACATCTTTAAGGTCTTACCTTCGGGTAATACTATAGTTGAGGATGTTCCCATGCTTTGACCGTGGGTAGATCCAAGTTGCCTTATGTGCACCCTACTGATGCGAGCAAATGTTGCAGATGACAAGACCGAATTTAGTGAAGAACTAGAGCAGGAGAATACATTGCGGTTCACTCGCTACGCTCAATATTTACCTAATGGTGTCCATGTTTCATGATCTGTTCCCCCCACCCTGGCGTTGAAGTGTCCGTGAATAAATATTTTATCAGCTTTTTGGATCGAGGTTAGTACCGTCCTGAGATCTTGGGAGAAGGACATATCCCCCTATCGTCACTGCTAAGAGTTAGAACATTAACAAAAGTGACAACCATGAAGCGATTGCAGCCCAATGGTACACGAAGGTTTATACTCTTTTCACTAAAGCCATGGGGCTGCTAAATTCTATTGGCTAACTCTGTCCGAACAGCAAACCATACTGTACCTATACACCTTTCTGCCTCCGAGATTTCGCATACTCAGCTCCACACTCTGTCAATTAATCCTCATCGCTGAATGGACCTTTTGCCAGTGCAGCAATGTCGACCCAATACCTGTCTAGTTCCTTTGAAACTATATCAGTACATCGCTCAGAATTCTTAAACTAATCGCGATCGAGAAGTGTCCGAACATACCAAGCTTGTTTTTTTCTTTGTAGTGCTTTCTTTTCCCGTTGCTAGTGCAAAAGCCGGACATAATGACATATCTTTATCGCCGTGGGTCTTGTACGAATATTAGTGTATGCAGACAGCGATGCTGTGCTCTAGTACGGCACGCAGAGCACGCTGTATTTCTACAAAATAGTTTTCTCCTAAAATTTTCTTTTCTATTCCTTTTTCTTTATGTAATAAAATACAGTTTTTTGTGAGTTTTTCTCTTTCAGCAATGTTTCACACTGAAAACACTGTTTATCTTTTTAAGAAGAACAGGGAATTCTTTGTTTTAATTTTTTGGTTTATTCCTACTTAAGTAACTTAAATTATCGTAAGTGGAATGAGTCGAAAAAAAAGTATTTTCTTTATTTGTGTTTGCAAGTGTTCGGATTTTTAGCTATTGTACTTGTATGATATGTTGTTCGTCTTTTTATGTAGTTGAGGTTCGTACTTTTGTTTTGAACAACCTTGAACTTACGAAATGTTCTCATGTGTTTGACGTTTCGTTTTCTTTGAAAATGTGTATAGTTTAAAATTCGGGTCATCATTTCATAGGATTTCATCTTCGCAATAAGTTTGTGTAAATAACTTGACGATATAAATCTCCCCAAAGAAGAAATAACTATCGACAACCTACATATACTTACTCTACTTAAGAGAAATTTATAGGAGCAAATCTTCGCATAGACTGTAAGACACACGCTTATAAACCGATAACACTGAAATCCCACGCTCTAACTAACGGCAAATACAAAAAGTGTTCAGTAAATTACCAAAAAATGTGTTTATACCTCGCGACCACTTCAAATGACAATTACTTTTTTTGTACGCATGAGCTCTCCGTGGCGTTCCTAACGAGCTGTCCATAGAGGCATAAATTTCAAATAAGATTACATTAAAATAGCTTTTTTTCATCTGTTTAGATAAGTCATCGTCTTGAATAGTAACATTTTCAGTCATATTAATAATCAACAAAGCCGATACTTACTAACCCGAACCCCTTTCTCTCTCTCTCTCTCTCTCTCTCTCTCTCTCTCTATCTCTCTCTCTATCTATCTCTCTATCTATCTATCTATCTATCTCTCTCTCTCTCTCTCTCTATATATATATATATATATATATATATATATATATATATATATACAGGGTGGGCCAAAATAAGGGTCCTATCTTTAAATTTGGATAACTTGAATTGGAATAACTTCCACAAAATAAAAGTTAAACTCACCAAACTTTATGTGTGTGTAGACTGACCCTTCCGAGATTTTTTGAAATAAACAAAACAAATTTTAGCCGAAAAACACTTCTTAAAACTTACAAAAACTAAAGTATTGTTTTTTACACTGTTTTGAGTTTTTTAAGCAAAAATAATGTTTTCTAAATAAGGGTACGTTCCTTAGGGCTAATACGGCTCATGCTTGCTTCGGAAGGGGTCCTTTACTTATTCTAAAAACAATTTTTTTTTAAATCAATAAATAAAAAGTTATGAATTTTTAAAAATAGGACCCTTATTTTTGCCCACCCTGATTGTGGGTGTCTATCGTTTTTCGAGTATGGTCAATTTTTAGCGTATTAATGTGACACTAGTGCAATACATAGCGATTAGCGGCGCAGATATTTCTTTTTAGGCTTACTATAGTTTAAACGACAACATCACAGATGTGGCAGGTGTTATGATGATTGTATCGAATTCTATAATTGAACCTACCTTTCACTTGTGTGTGATTCTGCTAAATATGCACTCTTATTCGTGATTCAGCAAGCTGGCAAGTGGCATGCATATCATATTGCAAGCTTAGTCTGTTTGCTGTAATTACAACACATGCACCAAAGTAAGTATATAGAGGTTTATATATGTCGCATCCTGTACACATAGTGGTATCTACATAAAGATCACACACTGAAAAATATTAATACAGAAAAAGAATTATACTGACCCACGCTTGTGCAAAAGGACGACCAAAAAGTCAGATGACAAGTAGTCACTTCAATCGCAGGTGCTATATTTCAGTTTTGCGTTATCTATATGCCTGCCTTAACGAATACCTAAAATGACATATGTCCTAGTATAGTCTCTGAGTATATATATAAAGTTTCGTATTTATTCATTTATATATATATATATATATATATATATATATATATAAAGGTTAACCTTTTTCGCACCTATCCTAACTACATGAACATCACACAGCTTTATATACTACTAATGTGCATATTTCTATTTTTACAGTTTCTTATATATTAATATTCTGTAATATACACTTGTAATTTATCCTGTCATATTTTCTTACATATACGAAATAGTTTCCTCGAGAGTAACACATCAGATGGTGCTGTTAGACAAAACAAAAAGAACCATCAAATTAATGATTTTATGACTATAGATTTTTAAATAAAAAATAAAACTGATTTAATCTATTATTGTATTATTTTGTCAAAGGGAGAGTAGTGTAGTATCGGTTCTGTTGTCATAAGACCGTCTTCTAAGAAATTACCTACACATGCATAAATGAGTAGAGATAACTCTTTCAGGTATTACATCCTCCTTTTAGAAAACAAGTTATTACAGTATATGTTCTGTTGCCATGACGCCATCCTTCAAGACACTGCCTTAACTGTTTTTTGTAGTATATTTTCTTTTTCTATTATACTATACTCGCAAGCATTAGCTTCTCGCTTCATGTATGGATCCTCTCAGGTATTATCTCCTCAATTATGTAGTAGTGATTGTAGTATTTTTATGTTGTCATGATACCATCCGACCAGACATTACAATCTCGTTTGGGTGTAATGTAGGAGTATGTTCGTTCATTGTTATACAATATTCTAAAGCATGTAAACCTTGTTTATTGGGGATCTAAATAATCCTTCCAGGTTTAATTACTTCTTTGCGGTGAGTAGTTTAGTATATTTTCGTTCATCATTATACATTATCCAAGGCATTATCTTCTCTTTGTGGGAGTGCAGTATAGAATATGTTCGTTTTGCACTATGCTATACTTTCAGAATTTCCTTTTCTTTAATTGTTTGGGGTATGGGTAGGCGGTAGTTTACTATCTATGCTATTGTCTTGATATCATCCTCCCATCCATAAACTCCTCTTGAGAGGGAGTAGTGTTCGTTACTCATGATATAGTCTTCTTCTTTGGGAGTAAGTGTAATATATGTTACTCCCCCAGTGCATCATCCTTCCAGGTTAGCAAAAATATGCTGTCTCCGGTCGCATATTTTTCTAGCATTAATATGGACACAGGAAAGTTACAAATGTAAATAACAGTTGTAAAAAAATATAAAACATATCACATCATCACTTGTTCAAAACAAGTAATTTATTTTTCCTAAAACCATGGTTTTTCAAAGTATTGAATTTGTATCATAAGAGGAATACAGATGGATGAACTGGTAAAACAATTACCACGGTCAAAGTTTTAAAAAAATAAACGGTAAAAATTAGAGAGAATAAATGTTAAAAGTGAAAACATGTGGAGAGTATACAATGTAACGTAAATGAATTGAGGGCATATGAGAAAAAAGTTCACCGTAAAGGACGTTCCTTGAAAAAAAATTAATCGTAAAATCCATAAAGTTGAAAAAAAAACAAATCAACAAAACCCAAAATTCTGTTGTTTGGAAGTTGCGTGTAAGCAAATTTTATATAGGTATTTGTGAATCTGAGACAATTATAAAGCTTCTATCGGCACTCGAGATGAAGTATTGTGAGTCCAGATGTTAAATATAAGTAAAGAATGAGTGGTTCTCAATAGCAAGAAAACACACAAAGCTGGCAGCAGGATAACCGAACCCCCAACCTGATTAACATTATCCGATATATATATATATATATATATATATATATATATATATATATATATATATATATATATACTCCACCAATTAACATCCGACACCCGTATAATCGCTCGCCACGTCGAGAAATTGACAAGAAAGATAGTGAAGAGAGAAAACTCCGTGGTCTTTAACGACGCTTGCATAAGAAATGACTTGCTGCCGAACTATATATATATATATATATATATATATATATATATATATATATATATATATAAATATATATATACATGTGTGTGTGTATGTATATATAATAGGATAATTGAAACGAAGTAAATTTTACATGGAACATTAATTAGTAATCATCATTGAACTGTCGAGTAATATATATATATATATATATATATATATATATATATATATATATATATATATATACATATATATATATATATATATATATATATATCATTAACGTTCATCCTACATATTTTTGTCGTCTAAATAATCGGTTACTAATAGGAAAGAAAAAAAAGTTATTTGTGAAATCATTGATGCGGTCTGAAAGCGGTTTGAGAAGCTGGTGAAAAATACTGGCGCTCAGATTAAATTCTAAGTAAACCCAAATGTTATACGCTTTCTTATTACATTGCTTTCAGCGAATAATAATATTTCTGTGTTAAATTACGAGCAGATAATTATAGGGGGTTACTTTTAAATTACCTTGTACATATAGTTATATCTCTGGGGGTTGAGCGTAGAATATATAGAAGGTTACTAATACATGGATTAACAAAATAAACGAAATATAAAATTAGAAATACAAATAAACACTTAAAAGAGAAGTAAATTAGCATATTAAATTTCTGAGCTCAAGCTGACTCATGTAATAGTTACATAAAAAAAAATTATCGAACCAATTAGTTATTTTAAAGCATTGTTAAAAAAAACAAAGAACGGGAAAGACTCAAAGATGTGGCGTATTTGCATGTCTCGAAGATATATCCTCTTAGAAGCCGTTACTGATTGCTTAAAGGCACGCATTCATTCAAGCCGCCATCACTATTACACGATGTGTC
>OY744523.1:175855485-175967985 GCA_963556195.1 Sepiola atlantica | reverse complement strand
TTCTTCTTCTTCTTTATTCGACTTTTCATTTCTCATCGCGCATAGTTTATAGGTAACGGGTTCACTCGACCGGCAGCTTGCCAGTCGACTGTAGTAACACTATATTCGCCTGGCAGAAAATCTCTGTTCGATTAGCCAACACGCTTTTCATATATGTTGTTCGCCAGTATGAGAGGGCCTGGTAGGTGTGTGCATGAAGGGTTTCTGTAAGTTAGCAGAACACGCTTTGTACGGATTTAGGGTCACGGCACCAGGTGTTTGACCGTTGTTTAATTGTTCTTCGTCTAAGTGTTTAGGATGCAAGATAGTGTGTTGCTAACAGGAAATATGTGTAAAGGCGACGATACTTGACCTTTGTGTGAGGTGATTTACGTTCGCAGTTGTTTTGATAGACGACAGCGATTATGTTCGGGACGGAGCGGGGGTTCGCTAGTTGGATGCAATATTTGCTTCTTCTGTGTACAATGGTAGAGGATGGCTCGGTGGCGCTGTTTCAACCGAATACTAAATGTATTTCGTTCATGACTTGCTAAGGCCCAAGGCACAAATATGAAGACATAGTTAAATAGATCTTGTTCGCTTTCATGTAATGTTCATATAATACATTTTACTTCTCTGATTTTTATTCAACCACCTCCTATTTGTAGCAATATATATATATATATATATATATATATATATATATATATATATATATATATATATGAAAGCCAAATAGAAAGAGAAGTGATCATCTAAACATTGCACCTCCGTGTTGCGAAGGCTCTTTCAAAAGTTACAAGTAAAGTCTAGAAGCAAGCAACAGACGAAAAAACATGTTTTTGTGGAGATGTTGGAGGAGGAAATATGAGCATTTTAGCAAAACAGAATTTAAAAAGGAACCAAATGCGAGTCCCTTCGTCTGTTGCAACTTTCCCGTCTTGTTGCTCATAGAACACCTTTAGCAACTTCAATGTGAACATTGAATTCCTCTTACCGTTGGCTTTAATTAATTAAAATAATTCATATATATATATATATATATATATATATATATATATATATATATATATAAAGAGAGAGATAGAGAGAGAGAAGGAGTAAGAAAGAGAGAGATAAAATATGGAATAAGGAAGAGGGAGAGAGGACGAGACGTAGAGAGATATGGTAGAGCGAGACAAAGAGATTTGCATTGTCTACGTAACAGAATAACGTACTAATATATATCCTTTTTTCTATAGCCGATCACTGGCATTGCACAATCGAAATAAAAAATATGTGTTGTTATTTTAAACATTCCTATATAAAAGACGTTTGTTTTCATCATAACATTAAGCATTTAGTATTTCTTAAAAGTTACTCTTACTCATCACTTCTAATTACTGGCAAAATAAAATAGAGAAACCCATATGCACAAGAGTTGAACAGCAGTAAATGTTTTTTTGTTTAATTTTCTAATCTATAATTAACTGTATTTATTTTCATATTTATTCAAATTTATTCGTTAATGGATAATTCTATTTGCTTCGAAAATATTCAAATAAATACAGTATGCATTTCTGGGGTATTTTTTATTTTAAATATTTTACTTCGTTGTTTTTTTTTTGTTCGTTTAAACTGATATTTATATAAGGCAAACATATATAAAATGTTCTCAGATTATTGATAAAACGTGTTTACAATTATAGAATATCATCTCGTAAACAAATATAATATTTAAGAAGAGTAGAAAGTGAAATTTCGGTTTACTTACGGCGCTTTCGTAACTCTCACGTCCCTTATTTTGTCCTTTAGTCCTCAAATTGCGATGGGCGATGGTTCAGATAAAGGGAGAATAATTGCTGTGGGTGGGAATCTATCAATCTCACACTTATAATTAGAGTATTTTGTATCCTGAGGTAGTATTTTTTGGTTCATTACATTAAATGGCTTCGTGGCTTGTCTGAAGCGATTTCCATTACGAAAAGTTGAATACAACATTACCATGTTGTAGGTGTTTTCTCTCTTGTTTATTATATCACCACGCGGCCATTTTGCTTGTATGTATTTATCTGTTTTCATGTCTATGACCCGGAGAATTTCATACGTTTTATGTTCTGCTATTAGCTTCTATCTATGTGTGAACCATTTGTGAGTATGTTGAAAATGAATACCTAAGCATAGTTACCAGTAGAATACCCTTCCTCCCTGCCGTATCAGTACTAAGTAGAGGTTCTCACACACGTAATCATAAGTGATGATAACCAATGGTTTCCCTTTAATTCCGAGTGACAACAAGCCTCCCCAGATTTCTAATACTCTCCATCTATTTCGAAAATAATTTCAAATTTGTTTGCCTCATCGGAACCGCAGCTTTCTATTGATTTCTCGCTAGCAACAGCCATTAGTTTTATCCGGAATTTGAGTGGCAGTAAGCCCCCCCCCCTCCTTGACCCATATTATTCTCCACACTCTTACAGTGGAGGTCTGGTTAGTGATCTCTCCCATCGGTATTTCCATTCTTGTTAACCGATCACAACTATTTCGTGTGGTATCAGCCGAAGCTTATGCGATCACTTTTTTTAAGGGGACAGTTTATGAAATTTCTTACATATTCAGTTCTCTTGGGTAGTATATTATTTTCATTATTATTATTAATTATAATCATAATAATAATTGTATTATTATTAATCTTATTATTAATAATAATAATACTAATAGTATTATTATTATCATTATTAATATTATTATTAATAATGATAATAATAGTATTATTATTATTATCATCATTATTATCATTGTTGTTATTATTAGTATTAATAATAATAAAAGTATTATTATTATTATTATTAATAATAATAATAGTATTATTATTATTAATAATAATAATAATAGTATTATTATTATCAATATTATCATTATTATTAATATTGTTGTTATTATTATCATCATCATTAATAGTAGTAGTATTATTTGTAGTATTATTATCATCATTATTAATATTAATATCAATTAATTGTTCATTCTGTTATTCTGTTTATTTTTTCTTCTTGCTATTTCTCTTCCTTCCTCTTCTTTTCTATCAATCTATTCTTCCTCCACTATACCTTATGCTCTCCAAATATTTTTACTTTTATTTTTTGTGTGATTCTTGATCTTCCGAGATTAATCCCTTAAAGTCTTGTCGTGTAATAAATCCGCTAGAAACAAATAAATACAAACTCTGTTTGTGAAAACCCGGACGCCGCGTGCATCTACATCGACATGCATAATCCATCGAAGTTATTACTTGTCAGCAATAAGGAAGAATACTAAACAGCAGCTTATTTAAGTTGCCTTCATGTCGCTTCTATTATTCACTCGAGCTTTTGTATGTCGAACTCTTTCTATATCGCTTTTATCAATGTCTTTGTCACGTAGTTCTCTTGCAATTTGAATATATATTAATAATTGGGCAGCTTCTGTATCTGTCGGAAACTGATAATGTGATATATTAAGAGCGAGAATAGGAAATACATTCGTGACGTCACCGCGAAAATTTGCTGTCGGGAGTCGGACTCTTTCACGGTCGGTACATAGTTGCGTGACACGCACGTTTATTGAGAGGCTCATGAGCAGTACAATTCGGCAGTGAGAGGAAGTTATGTACAGTTCAAAACGGCAGTTTTCTGAACTTCAGGTTACGTTAAAACATCCTTGCACGATGAAAGATAAGCTTTAAAGTGCTATTATGATGTTATTTCTTTAATATCTTCTGAACTCACACTGACACAGCTGTCAAACCTGACATTTGCATATAGAACAGGAGAGAGAGAGAGAGAGAGAGAGAGAGAGAGAGAGAAAGAGAGAAAGAGAGAGAGAGTGGCAACTTTGGTTGAGGTTAGTGTCCCTAATGGTGGGGGCTTAAACATAGCTGAAAGAGAAAAAATAACATAATATCAAGGTCTAATGTATGATATAAAAAAAATGGAACCTCAAAGAGATCGCCATCATTCCAGTTATCATAGGAGCCACTGAACTCATGAAGAAGAACTTGAAAAAGTATTTGGCCAGTATACCTGGTGAACTAAGTGCAAGAGAAATCCAAACAACTGCACTCAAGGGAACAGCCAGAATCCTGAAATAGCTCTCGGTAGGAGTCTGTAAATAGCGGGTGATCGTATGGCATTTGGAAGAATGCCCCGTCCTAAGCAAAGTAAAGAAAATGAAAATAAAAGAAAAGCATGCACGTGTGACATAATCCAGGTAACAAAATAACACACCTCACACTTTGCAACAATTGGCTGCAAAATTACTAGACATAGATGCACTAGAGTTAGTATTATTATTTATTGATACACCGACTGTGTCATCGGGGATACCAGCATTTTTATTACTACTGATTTTCTTCATTACTACTACCACAACTACTACTACTCTTACTACTACTACTACTACTACTACTACTGTTTCTTCTACTGCTAATGATGAAACTAATAATGTATTATAGTTTCCATTATTGGTGTGCAGAACTGCCCCATATTTGGCATTGGCACCCGTATTATGTAAAATATATCTTAGCAGAGTCAGCATCCGAATCAATGCACTGCGAGTAATGAACGGATATTCATGTTTAAATTCACTTATCTGTGTTTCTCATTTTTAAAGAGACACAAACCAATAGTATGGATGTGCTACATACTTTAATGTATCCTGCCACCGGAAATATACTTCAAACGTGTGCTGAAAATAAAAGTGAAAGAAAAAACGATATTTTAAACATTGTTTTTTTTTGTAAGTGAAATTAGTTTAAGCCCACACCTATGGTACACACCTAGTATCATCTCAAAACTGGTCTTATCGACCAATATAAACCGGTAACATATAGGTTATTCCCCATTCTCAACAAAATTGAAGTCAATCGATTCCATCAGGCATCAACTACAAAGAAAGCTTGTCTTCATCAAAGGAGATTTATGTGGGCCGGTCTCTTTCATCTACAAAATGGTGAATCCGCATGTGCCAATATTATATGGGCTGTCCTCATTTGCGTTTACTTGTACTTAGAAAGAATCTCTCTCTCTATCTCTCTCTCTCACTCTCTCTATCTTTCTATCTCTATCTATCTAACTATCTCTTTCTCTCTCACACACACAACCATTTCTACTTACTTGCCGTTTATCTACACCAACAAGTTGACATGAAAACAAAAAAAACGAAAACATTATATATATATATCGTCGTTTTTGGTTTGTGTGGCGAAGTGGCAACTTCAGTAAACAATCCATATGAAATGTTTAACAGTCGTAAATCAATCTTACCATATGTTCAGTTAAAATATCCCACGTCTACTATTAATACAATTACTATGTTCCCATACCTCAGTGTTATGGAGGGACAAGTTTACACGTTTATACAGTATTATATGCACACAGCTTATAGAAACAATGACTACAAACATGTTTTGCTTACTTTCAGTTATATCTTAATTGAAGGTACATGTGAACTCTAAAGAACATGAGTTAAATGCAGATTTGTTATATATATTTCCTTCTGTTTCTTTTTTTACTCTGTGACACGATTTTGAGATAACTGTCCGAATTGAAGCCTTTACGTCATCTGATCTTTTGATACTTTCTGAATTTGGGGATTATGGTGAGTCGAGTGTGCCTTTTAGGTATGAGGTTTACCGCTGGCTTAAAAGTATAAAAATCCGCTTTCTTTTATCTCCGACAAACAGTGTGTAGCGAACAAAACGCTGATCCGATTAGTGACATAGTATGACACTAATTGCCAGGTAAATGTCACCGATTAATGTTATGTCGTCATATCAGGAAAAATAGGTAATGAAATGAAATTATTACAGAAATTCTTCCATAGAAAATTATTATGATCTTTTACTTCTTTTGAATTGACTCCTTTTTACATACGTACTCACATCTCAACGAAGAGCTGTGTCTGTGGGTCGGTCTGGTACGCTTTTATTTGCATTACTAAGCGCAAAAATTGAACGGACGCATCTCATTTTCCTTGCGTACAAGCAACCCAATAAGGAGTTAAGTCTGTCGATCGATCTGCCACGCTCAAAATTGTAAGGTTAGTGTCATTTTTAAACGCGCAGATTAAATAGATTGAGAGATTTTATTTTTACTTTGGGTCACCCAAAAGAAGGCATATTGACACTGAGACGTAAGATATTTTAACAAATTCGTTGTTAGATTTATTCTAATAGAATCGTGACAGAGAAGTCCTTCGGCTTGTATTTATTCGCATTACATTTAAATTACTGCATGTTAGTGCAGTCGAAGAAACGTGAAAATGGGAAAGAATTCCAAAATCAAGCGGTTTGAGGAAAAAAAAGTAGAATTAGTTTTGGCATCTAGGGATTTCTACACTGCAGGGGTGGGTGGGGGTTTCTGCTGGTCGGATTGTTGGGCTAATTTAATTTTAGAACGTGCAAGTGCATTTAGTTTGTTGAAAAACATACCGTTGAAGTACTTGTAAAACAAACACAGGAAGACAACATTACGGTAAGGAGACAGGAGCTGGAGCTTAGTAGACAGTGTGGGAACTATTAGGTTTAAGATTCGTTTTGCACCCTGTTAAAGATGGGGGGGGGTCTAGTCGATGCTGCACCAGAACAGATATGTAATTTGGAAATAATATATGCATGGATAACTAGTATATTTATACATATATAGTATACTGGTAAGTATAAGACATTTCGTCACCCATTCGGGTGCCCACATTCTTTGCAGCAGACCTGGCATTATCGTTTATGTATTCATTCCAGTTCATATTACAAGTGAATGTTAGGCCGAGTAGTCTGAACGTAGGCTCTCGGGAATAGTGCTATATACGTTCGATTATGTTCGACGATCTGACTGTTACACGTACATTGTAAATGGTATTTTCGTCTACATGTCACGCTGAAGTATTTTTACTTAGTATTTTTAGATGTTCTAGAAAAATATGTGACCGTTGAGTAACGATTGACTAGTGTTTATACAGGTTGAGTCAAGAAATGTGAATGTGAAAAGCCAGTTAAATATAAAACATATAAGAACAAAGTCCAAAATTAGTTATTTTCTGTTCGCTATATTCCCCCCTCTTATCCCTGTGCTCTGTTTATTTTTCTTTACAACAACGGATTAAATAATATTACAACTCTTATCATATTCTGTTTTTTTATATAATAGACTATTCATTTCTTTACCTAGCATCATTACCTGCGACTGCTAATAAACAGATAGAAAGAAAGAGACTGAAGTGAGTATAATCGATACGGTATAAAATAAATGCAGATGATTAAATATTATACTATGGGAGAGGCCGATAGTGTTAGCGAGAAACTGCGTAAGAGATTTGTTATTTTCTGGGTTAGGACATATAAAATGGAAGTGTTTTCAAATATGAATCTATTCCTAAAACTGTGGAACATTTTAGTATGTATTTTCTGTTATTTTGATACCTAGGAAAACAGCCTTAGCGCAACAAATGTTGATTTACTGAGATCTATGATAATAATAAAAGATTATAGGCGATATTGAATTATCTAACATAGACGTCAGCTATTCCGAATTCGTTGCCGTTGCCGCCATCAGTGGCCTATCACTATCATACCATGGCGACGATATGGACGTATACAGTTGTCCAACCATGTTGCCCCACACGACGATCGTCGACCCCAACGTTGTGTTTCCGTGGCCTTCTTCTTTGTCATCATCGTCCAGCCGAGTCGTCTATCTACTGACGGAACGTCGAGGGCACAGAACTGGCCCACAAGTAAAAATAGAAGAAACACAACTCTCGAGAAAGAACACAAACACATATACGTTGTGTATAATTTTGTTTGAACTGTGAGTGTGTGATCCGTTGCGTACTGTCGAGACCTCCATCGTCGTTGCTAAAGTCGTCAGCTCATCTCATCGTTTTCCCGGTCCGATCTGCTCTCTCGGGAGTTTCGATCCTAACTCTCGGGAAGTTCGATCCTAACTGTTCGTCTTCTCTCCGAAACCTAAACTTGTCAACTTTTTGTCATAAACCTTACTGTCGTCAAAGTGTCGTAAACTAACCTACCCCACTGTCGCAAAACACCGTCACTCTCAAATGTCGTGTCCGGTATTTTTCTGAGTAACCGGTCCTGAACAATGGAAATTGACCACTCCCGCATTGTCTTTTGTCTCTTTCGATGAGTCATTTTCTATCCCGTATTTTCTTTTGTCTTTGTCGATTAGTCACTTCCTATCCTGTCGGTCTTCATTGTATCACATAGTATGCGCACCGGAGTGCGATAGGTACGTATATAGTATGCATACCGAGGCGGCGATAGACATGTATATAGTATGCGCACCGGGGCGCAGATAGGTACGTATAAAGTATGCGCACCAGGGCGGAAGTAGGTGCGTATATAGTATGCAGACCGGGACGGAGATAAGTACCTATATAGAAGGCCCATACAGAGGTGGTACTTTTAATGAAAATATGCTATACTTTTGCCCTGGGAAACGGAAGAGGAATGGTGGGGAACAGACAGTTTTCGCCGAAGGCAAAGGGAGAAAGTAGCGGTTAAATTGGGAAACCAGGGAAGAGAAAGGTCGAAAGATAAAAAGACGGCAATAGAGAGAGAGGGGGAGAAATAGAAGTTCGAATATAAATATGTTACACACGCGATTTTTCTTCTATTCTGTGTTTTTATAACTCCGGGCAACGCCGGGTAGCCCTGCTAGTCAACTATAAGTTCTATTGTGTCTTGACATTTAATTTTTTTATTAAAAAAATATTCCAGCAATGTTTTATACAATTTAAGTTTCAAATTTTACATGATGACTATTGTATGTGAATTTTTTATATTGTGTCTGTTTCATGCAGTAAAGGAAGTCTATTGATGGCAGCTTAGTTTTGTGAATTCGGAATAGCGGCGTCTATGTAAGATAATTCAATATCGCCAGATTCCGCATCTTTATCATAAGCTCTGTTTGACAGTTTGTTGATCCATCGTCCTTCTGTCACGTTTAAATTTTAAATAGCGTTTTATCGAAAAACGTATAGATTGAATAGGCGTAAGTTAAGAATATATGTTCTAACATAATCTTTACCATCTTCTCTATCAGTAGGATATTAAAATTAATTGCTTGCTTTAGACGAAACATCGCAAAGAACCTATAGTTGTCAGTGTACTGTGATTTTTCTGCATCTCTGTCTAGATCTGATTGGGCATGCAATTAAGATTTTGCGTGAACATTTCCTCTTGTTTGGACTTAATGAATAACCGGACTTTGTCATCGGGACATAATTATGTGTTTTATTGATGACACTTTTATTCGGTGCCGGTGCTCTGGACTCTGCTCGCCTCCCGATAGATGATACGGAGTTCTCATTAGAAGTTTAATCTTGTGGTTCATATAACAGGAGCGCTCATTAAAATGTGCGTTTTCTTTTGGTTTGGGAGTGCATGAATCATTATTTACGAGGGATGAGTTAGACAAACGGTCAATTTCATAACTTAATTGGCATATCTATCATTATACACGTCTTATTTTTAAACGTTTCTCTCCTCTTTCAAAACAGGTTTTTTTAATTTTAATTATTTAATTTTTGAAGTGTTTACATTTCTTAAAACTTAATAAATAACTATTTTAATTAGCTAAGTAAATACTTTATTTGTTAAGTTTAACAACAAAATTATTGTTCAATGTTTTAAAAAAAGACACATTTTACTGCTCTCATCGACCAATGGAATCGAAAGTTTAGTTGTATCCCACAACTCGTCTGATCAAATTACGAAAAAAAATTGATTAATATGTTGGTATGATTGTAGAGTAATAAATACCCTTTGCAAAATCACCCCGACTCCCACAACAACAGAAACATCTACTTATTTCAGGTGATTATGTGTTGTAGCAGTTACCTCCTCCTTTCAAAACATAACTACACCGGTTTGCCGGTAGGTGTCGCTTTTTCACCGACAGGTGGCACTGTAAAGCGACACCAGAGTTATCTGCCCTTCTGACTATAAAAACCGTTGCAAACGGAAAATCCATCTCTTTTTCACCGACCAGCATCGGCAGAAGTGCGCTGGCACCAGCGCTTCATCTCTCTCTCTCTTCTCTGCTCGGCAGAACGACGCTAATACACTAGCGCATCGTCTCACGCCTTTCTCTTAGACTGGTCTCAGCAAAACAACTACCAACACACGTTTCTTCCGTCAACACGTGGGCAAACAACGGTAAGAGTTCTCAACTCGTTTTCTTTGTGTGCGGCTTTCAAAGACTTTTCCTACGCCGGATTCATTTCTTCTCATACCTTTTTCAAGAACTGTTTTTCTATCGACACACATGCATACATCACACACTTCATCATTCCACGTACACACACGTTCAATAAACGTTATTTGAACTACTTCATTTTTTTTATTAATTATTACTCTGCCTTTGCATGCAACATTGTTTGATTCAACTTTGCACGCTTATAATCGGGGGAACACGACCCTCGATCCGAACAGTGTCAACACCAAGAAAAACTTGTCGGAAAAGAAGAAAAAAGAAACAAAAACATCGTTGTTTTTCTTTAATTCAGAGTGTGGGATGACTTTCCTATAACAATTTTATGTAAAATGATCACCCATTTAATGGCCATACTAGCGTCTAAGACAACTATTCTTTTTGCTATAGGAGCTAAATCCCATGCTTTTCATTAAAAGGAGGGGTATATTTAGGCGATAACATGTAATTCATGATGATTCAACTGATTTGGATTAGTTGTAATAAAACTGTGTTAACTGGCCCCAGTTAGAATAGTCCGGAATAGGGGCTAATTTTACGTTTTATTTATAAAACTGATTCCCTATTCTAAATTCTAAATAATTATTTAAATTTTTTTTTTTCAGGATGTTCACACGTAAAACATCAGAATCTCATTTTTTCCGAATAAGGAGGGAGTAGCGGAAGTAAATTCACTTATATATTTTTTTAAATCTTGTATTATACTAGGTAACTTTTTCTTTTAATGTTAAGCAATTTTGTTTTTCTCGTGAAAATTGAATACATTCTTTTAAATAAGCTAATTAAATACCATTTTTTTTAAAATAGCTTCATTTTTAAGACGTGAATGAATATATTTTAATGTTCTGTATTATTGAAGATCTCGACACTTAGCTACCGAAAAAAATAAAATGAGATTACTTTAGAAGATCCTGAAAGATAAAGAACAAGAACAACAATTAATTTAGAATTTAGACTGGGGGATCAGTTTTTCATATGAATTTAACTCAAAATAATCTTCAATTTCCGGGTTATGTTAGCATTTTAGGTCAGTAAAAAATATGTGTTCTTTTTGCTTTGACAGATAAATTATGTGCGTAATTTCTTGGGGAGATCATTGAGTTTTTTAGGCGACCGCGTGTGGTGTTACGACTATGCCAGTCAGACTAAGGATTAGTGGTAAAATATAAAACCTATAAAACGGTACTTATAGTTTAAAACTGAAGATCATTTTACGTTGAATTAATATATAAAACTGATCCCCAACTCTAAATTTGAAATTAATGTTTCTTTTTCTTCTTACCGCCAAGTTTTTAAAAGTAATATTCTGCAAAGGAAGTAGAATATACTTTTTAGAGAGGTAGCAAAAGGTGTTAATCTCCAAATTTACAAAAAGTTTGCTGTTAAAATGATAGAATTATTTGGGTAACTGTACACCTCCTCCTTCCGAAGAGGACGGGTAATGTTAACAGTACACACACACACACACACATATATATATATATATATATATATATATATATATATATATATATATATATGTGTATTTTTATATGTAGAATTTCTTATATATATCCAAATATTATTTTTATAATATAAAGTAATTATAACAGGTCAACAGTGTAAGACCACAGTCATTCTATATTTAATATTTTGTATGTAATTTTTATATACCATACAAATGTTATGAAGAACAAATTCACGTCATTTTATGAAACTTATTTTTTATTCAGCATACAATTCATACGGTTAACACCAATATATTTGCATTAATTTCTTGGTGTTGTCATCATCAGTGCTAATTCTACAGAACAAAGCCAAACAAACGCAAAAAAAAAACAAATGCAGAAATAACTAGGCGAGCAGAGGGTAATTTACAATCAGAATTCATTATCAACTACATATATATATATATATATATAATAAGAAATGTTGTCCTTGGAACTATGGTCCCGTTATATCCAGGTGGTAACATATGTGTTTATTCTTTTATCAATTTGTATTCCTAATAATTAATCATCAGCTATACCTATTACTCTAAATATTTCTGAATTTAAACATGTATTTTGACTGACAGGGCTTTGTTGTTTCGCCCAGTTATTTACTTTTATTCTTAGGCTTTTAAGTAATCTGTTTCCTTATGTTTTGTTTTCTTTGTTACATTATAGTTTTATCTGCGTAAATTTAGGTGACTTTCGTTTTGCCCGGATAACTGGAAGTGTATATATATATATATATATATATATATATATATATATATATATATATATATATATATATATATATATATATATATACATATATGTATATATATTTATATATATGTATGTATATATATTTATATATATGTATATATATTTATATATATGTATATATATATATGTATATAAATGTATATGTATATGTATATATGTATATATATATATAAATATGTATATATATATGTATGTATATGTATATACATGTATATGTATATCTATGTATATAAATGCATATATATACATACATATATATATATACACTATATATATTGTTGTGACCTTGTTAGCGGCTGAAATAAAGACACGGAAACTCGGGGTTACAGGAACAAAGAAATATTATTGAAGAAAAAGAATATATATACAAGAAGTGGCATTCAGGACTGCTAGTATAGAAGTGGGGTGGAAGAGGACTGTGAATTGGAATGTTTATCGCATTTTATCATGGATGGATCAGTCCATTTGTTCTTCGTACAGGTACGGCACCATAACACCCCCTTCCAAGCCTTACCTCCTCAGGAGTTTTAGTAACGTTTTCTTTTCAGAGTTATCTCTATGTAGTCCGGAGCCATTCGTTTTCTTCTTGGCTGTCGCTTCTGTGTGATTACCTGGAGTGCTGGCAAGTTGAAAGTGTCATATATCACGCCCATCACGTCTTCTACTTGTGGAGAGCTGTCAGTGTCATCTGACAGTTTATTTCTGATTCAGATGTCTCTTATACGAGAACTGTGGTCCTTTTATAATGTAGACCATCAATCTGATCTTTTTCTTCACCGGTATTTGGAAGTAGGCCTCACTTAGGTCTATTAAAAAAAAAAAATTCCCCATTTAAACTTGAGAACACTTCCTCGTTGCTGTGCAGTGGGTAGTGATCGTCTTCTAGAGCTGTATTCAAACCTGTTGAAAAGTCTGCACATACGCGAATCTCATTGGATTGTTTTCTTTACATAAACCGTGGGTGTTGCCCATTGGCTGTGTTGTACTTTTGAGAAAATACCAGTCTCTACAAGTCGGTCTAGTTCCTCGTTTATTTTTTCTATCGAGGGGAAGGGTACTTTTCTTTCTTTTTTAAATATCAGCTGTACATTTTCTTAAGTTGAAATATGGCAGCAATCTTAGTGCAGCGCCCAAAACCGCCAGACAAAACCTCGGGATGAGATTTTTAAAATTCTCGTTACAGTTTTTCCGATTCTGATGTCCGACTATTTATTTTTTTACAAAATGTATTTATTGGCAATTTCCATAAATCAAATGCCTGCATCCAGTCAAAACTGAAAAGATTATTTTAATCTTTCAGCAGCAGTATTTTTAGTTTTTTAGTATTTCCCATTAGAGGCATACTTGTGATTATTTCTCCTTCAAATGTAATTCTTTCCCCAGTCACTGTGCTAGCCAGCCTGTTTGCTCTTAATAAAATAGGTTTATTTAAGTTTCTCCACGTATGTAAATTCATTATGGAAAAATCGTAACCCGAATCCAATTGTAATTTTATGTTTTTATCCAGGATTTTCAGCTGTACAAATTTTCTTATGTTCATCCATTTTTAATTGTTTGTCCTAGTGACTGGAACTCGCGTTTTATTTCCTCTGCTTGTTCTGCAGTGCGAACTTTCATGTCCGACTATTTTGCAATTCACACAGGACTTAAAACGGAAAGGACAGTCATTGTATTAATGTGGACTACCACAGCGTGAGCAAGGGCTCGGTGGCCATTTATTTGTCTTTTTAGCTGGTTGACTTTCTTTGCTGTATAACAATCACTATTTCTGTTTGACTTATTTTTTATAAGGTTGACCTTTTGTTTTTATGTACTTTTTTATATGCGCAATGCCTGATAATTCAATGTATTTTGAGTCTTGTTTTACATTGATAAATATTTGCCAGTCCTCGGCCAACTTTTGCAGTGTAAGGCTTGGTTCATTCTCTAATTTATTTAGGACTCTACGCCTTATCTTCGTGTCATTTTTTTAGACTAACCCTTGTACGAAAATTAAACACTTGAAATTATCGGCATTCAATTCTACTAGTTTAAAGTCGTCACAATGTTTGTTTACTATTGATGAAAAAGTAGCGTAATCTTCCCCGTCTTTTTTACCAGGTTTATGCACTTCATATCTTCAAACATATGCTGCGAACGTATTTTCTCCGAATACGTGAAATTATCGATGGCGTTCCACACGACGTTCTGCGAAAACGCGTTGTCACTTTCATTCCTTTGGTCTCTACGCGATATTGTTAGTATAAGTGTTACAAATTTGTCGTCATTTTCTTATTTTTGCTGACACATTTATATATTTTGCTCAAGGAGAAGCTTTTGAAACTTTTCTTTGATTTGCTGTTGTGTTTCATTTTTTCTGTTGTTTTTCATTTTGCTCGAGTAAAAGCTTTTGAAATGTTTCCTCAGCCTGTTGTTGTTGGGAGATTTGAAATCTGGTTTATTCTGCGATGATTGACTTACAGTCTTTCATATTTATTAATTAATTAATTAATTTTTTTAGAAAATGACTGTTTTCCTTTTTAGTATGGCTCTGTAAGAAGAGATGTTCCTTAGATTGGCGCTTGCTAGCCGCCATCTTAGTTGTGAACAGATTATGACACCTTTTTTTTTGGTTTACTAAGCTTTACGCGTTTTAGGTTTAGAAAGAAAAAAATGTTTAACAATGTTTTTCTTTTCGGTGGAAATAAAATCATATATTCCCTTATTTGTAACATATTATAACAGAGTCGGATAAACAATGTAGGGAGAGAGAGAGAAACAAAACAAAATCAATTTGGTTTATCCTGTATTTTTTTCTTCACCGAAAACTTGATTTCAGAACTAGACAATGTGTATTCGATTTCATCAAGTTTTGTTCCTTTTAATTCTTTTTTTTAGTCGGTGTTTCGAAGGTTCCGGCAAAACCCTTAGTTGTTTTGTTTTTTTCTGTTGTAACTCGTCAATAGTTTCGTTGTAGTTTCTCGTATAAGTTTGGGTACTTTGTCGACCGTTAGTTGGCGACCCGTGTCAGTTCGAATTGGTTCGTTCCGATTTCGTTGTGACCCTGTTAGGGGCCGAAATAAAGACACAGAAACAAGGGATTACAAGAACAAAGATATATTATTGAAGAAAAAGAGTAGATATAAAAACAGTGGTATCCTGGACTGTCAGTATAGAACTGGAGTGGAAGAAGACTGTGAATTGGAAGGATCTCGCATGTTATTATGGATGGGCGAGTCCATTTGTTCTTAGTAACATATATGTATATATATATATGTCTATATACGTATATATTCATGTATAGGTATATATATATATATATATATATATATATATATATATATATATATAAATATACACGAGAACAAGAAATAAGCTTAAAATAAAAAGAGAACACAAGAATTCCGAAAGTCTACCAACAGAATGAAGAAGAAATATAATGAAAGAAACAAACGAATGAATAAAGTAAGAAAGGAGAATGTATGAAGTAAAACAAAAGTAAGAAAAAGTAGTTATAAAGAAATAAAAAAAATATTATAGAACGCAAGAAAGAAAGAAAAAAAAAGGAAGAAAGAAAGAAAGATAGAAAGGAATATAATGAATTTAAGAAAAACATCCAAGAAATGAAGTTAGGAAAACGTACAGGACCATAATAAAAGAAATTATGAGAGAATGAAAAAAAAACTACAAAGAAAAGTACATATTAAAAGGTATACGAACAGAATGAAGTGTTCTGAGATGATAAGGCATACTTGGCTTTCATGTAAATATTTAGCAATTACGTTTTCACATTTTTGTTAATATACAAATTAGCGGTGTATATGCCTTTGATGTTCTGGTAATAAAGCGAAACCTTGAATGTCGCGTCAGGCTTTTGAAAATACGTTTTAGCAACCCTCAAAGATTACAAAATAATAATGACCGTTTATCTAACGTACATAAGAAGATTAAATCCCCGGAGGAAAAAAGCTCATCCGAACTAATACACACCCACACGCGCATATGCACATAACACTCACACACACACACACACACACACACACACACACACATACACATATATATATATATATATATATATATATATATACAAATATATACATATATATGTATATATATACATATATATATACATATATATACATACCCATTCCACGATACATCAGACATTTTAATCAACACAGATATTTTTCAATGAAAAGTAGAACTTTGATTTAATACTTGCACACGAAACCAGGCGCTCTGTACTACTACTACCACCACTGAAATATTTACATAAAATGTCTCCATATAACAGCAGTCACTTTCTCATGCCTTGTCTTCATTTGTCGGAAAGAGATAGTTTATTGCGTGAAGCACCCTTACAAGGTAATGCCGAATGTACTTCCCAGGTTATCTTTAGAGGTCAGTCTGGCTCCTCCGATGGTTAGATGGTTTTTCACCACTAGCTTTCAACCTAGTGTCACATCTTCTTGTCATTTAAAAGGAAGTAAATAAAGCGAATTCTATCTCTCATTTTTAAATCTTAGCATCCATCGTTATTGCCTTGCGTAAGTGTCTATTTTGTAAGAATAAAGACTTCATAAGACCTTTATTCGTTCTAAAAACGTTAGTTAGCCTTTTTTCAACCTTCATAACAGAATATATTTTAAACATTTTTAATCGATGCATTACTTTTATTTTGAAACACTTTTATACCCATTTGATGGGCAATTGTGTTGCTCCATTTGTTCTTTCTCGTTAATTATATATTCTCTTTACCGACGATTGTCTTTCTTGACACAGCTCTCGAGAATAATTTTCCGCTGCTTTTATTTAAAATGATTTACAAATTCTGTACCTCGAAACATATATATATATATATATATATATATATATATATATATATATATATATATATATATATACATATTATTGTTATCATTATTATTATTATTATTATTATTATTATTATTATTATTATTATTATTATTATTATTATTATTATTACACTTCTTTGTTGTCACGGTCATTACCTTTTTTCCTAAAATCCTTTATGACTCACACTTTACCCCTTCCCTCTATTAACATTAATAGAAAACAAAGGCGGAAATTACTACCACAATTATGACAATTGTCTATTTATTTTATTTTTGACGGCGTATAACTAGTTAGAATATAGTAATTGAAATCCCCCTTTCTATAATATTTTTCATATCTGGTCGGCCCTTGTAAGTACTTCATAATAACCCCAAATGTGCATGTTGCCTATTGCTAATTTCTTAAAATAATTTACCAATATGCTAGGAATGTACGTGGATAAGGGGTAGGTATGTGAGTGTAAATCTATGTGTGTGTGTGAGTGTGTGTCTTACTGTAAGGAACTAATCTAACCAAAATCAGTCCCCCCTATTCAACATCGAGAAGTAGTACGCAATAACTCTAATCTTTAAATAAACACTTTTACAAATATGAGTCATACTAACTCAATGCCATAACTGCTAGAATTTCTCATCCAATGCTCTAATTCAACACGTTTCTGTTCAGTCTGTCTGCAGACCTGTTGGATTAAACTTAATGACTCCCACACCCTAAGATGTAATGTCCATCTGTCCATATTTCATTCCCACCCGTAACCTAGCCCTCCTGAAATAGTTGCCACGGCCAAAAACATGAGGCACGCTTCTTTTATCACTTAACCAGTCGCATTCTGTTGATTTCCATGAGAAACTCTACTGTGGAATAATAACTTCTTATGGCCGTTCAGACTCTCCTAACCTACTGAATTACATACATAAGACATATGTAAAAGGAATTAAAAGGTTGAAAGACTAAAGCCTCGGAGGTATGGCTACATCTTTTCCCGATGGAATGTAAGTTAAAAACAATATTTTTATCCACTTCGAACCGTAAGAAATCTCCTCAAATTCATCTAGGAAATATCTTCGATCATCTAAACACAGATTCTGTTTGCTTCGATTTTCTCCAAACACGCCCTTAACAGCCGGACTCTATTTAAAATATTTCCAGAAATACCCCACCCTCCCACATCTAATGCCAGTCCAGTTTTAGTTTTGGTTTGAATGCGGAATTGATATAGGAGCACAATGGGAAATAGATAATATTTATTTTCAGTAAAGCCGGTTCTCTCCTCCTTACACACCAGTGAAATTAATGAGAAACTTTTTTCTCATCCCTCATATCTCATATGTATTCATGCATTATGTGTGAAGTGCTGTTGCTATAGTCCCAACTAAACTCCTATTTCATTAAATCCCCTAATTCCTGGTCGCTTCTAATCCTTTCCCTATAATACTTTTTTATAAGGTGTTTTTCTCCTCCTAAAAATTATCTTTGTCCATATCTTCCCCTGTGCTCTTTCCTCTCCCATCTTGCCCTGCACATCCTCTTGCAGGATGTTTTCATGAACAAATCTTTATAAAAGTAGCCTTGATAATATTCAACCTTTGTTTTCTAAACTTATTTTTGTTTCTATTTTATATATATTTTTTAATTCCTACTTTTATTTTTATTTATTTTATTTTATTTTAATTCCAATTATTTCCTTTATAGTAATCTTATATTTTCACTTTGTATTTTTAATTTTTATTATCATGTTCTTATTTTTATTTTTTATTTTTTATTTTTATTCTATATTTTATTAGTTTACTATTTATTTTATTTTTTATCTTTTTATTTTTCATTTTTTATATTTTTTTAATAATTTTTTAAATAATTTTTTTACGATGTTTTATTATTATTATCATTTTATCTTTCCAATTTTAATCTTATATCTGGAACTTTTTTTCTAATGTTTGTATCTGTGACTCTTTTTGCCGATAGATGTTCCTCTACGACAAGCTTGTTATTTTTTCATTGATTTTCTGTAAGACGTGGTGCTAAAGGCACTGATGAACTGACATTTTGGAGTAGCTTTGTTAATTTATACAATAAAATAAAGTATTCCCAAAATGTTTGGGAAACGGTCGTACGCCATACTAGACTTGATGTTCTAATTCTTGGAAAAATTGTAATGTTCTAATTCATTGAATCCTTTATATATATATATATAGAGAGAGAGAGAGAGAGAGAGAGAGAGAGAAAGAGAGAGAGAGTCTTCCGTGTTGTTAAATCTTACTAGACCTAAATATTATTTATATATATATATATATATATATATATATATATATATATATATAGTATTTCATGTATCCATATGACATTTTATAAGGCGATGTAATTTTTATGTATCAATGTTAAGTATTTACTTCAGCAGTGCTCGATACGTAAGTAGAGCTAGGTAGTTAGCTATGAAAATATATTTATGGCAATTAAGCTACACAGAGGCTCCCGCGTTTTATATATATATATACATATATATATATATATATATATATATATATATATATATATATATATATATATATATATATATATATATATATATATAATTAACTTGTTACAAATATCCAGGGGGTATGAATCCGAAGGAAGTTGAAACCGGGTTTATGAGAGTGCTCAATGAAAATTCAGAGCAAAATATATATTTATTTTTATTTTAATTTTATTTTTATTAAGGCTTTTTCATAAGGCTGTTGTCGCTGCGACTGTCGTGGGTATGGTTGGCGGACATTGCCATTGTCATAATCGGTTTTGTTGGTGATATGACTGGTAACACCAGAAAACTTCTTTTATAAAAGATTCCACTAGTATTGATCTCGGTATAATATAATCACAATTTAAAAAAAATATAATCACAACAAAATTCACTACAAATAATAAACAAAACATTAAAATAAAATAAATAAAATGCAAAAGTAGCAATTAATACCCTAAATTAAAATTATCAAACATTTTTATCCACATGATAATTACTTATTAGAATTAAAATAAAATAAGAACGACGGTTATAATCATGGTTTTATTCTCATTTTGAATTTGACTCACTCTGGCCGTCGCCCCATCTCCCCCCTCCCGCCCCGGCCGAGATTGAGATTGTCGCAGCACTGACACGTGCAAAACCTCCCACGTAATAATTTGAAACACGACTTGTTGAGGTCCTCCCCCCTCCCCTCTTATGTCTCATGTCGCCGTTATAGACAAAGCCACAACTCTATCCCCCTCCCCCTCCAATGTATTTTCAATTTTCAATCTCCCGTTAAAGTAAATTTTATGCCATTTGAATTTCTTTCGTCGGCCTGATTAATTGGTAGCTATCCGCACCAATGAAACAAAACCTGTTTTGTCGCAACTAATGGAATAAAATCAAAAAAAAAAAAAAAATATATATATATATATATATATATATATATATATATATATATATATATATATATGTGTGTGTGTGTGTGTGTGTGTGTGCATTAAGGTGAGATAATGTTTTAATAATATTTCAGAAATATTGCTTTTCCTTGGATTGGAAATTAAAAAAAAATGTTGCCACATAATAATAACGAAAACTGAAGAATACGATAAAACATCGCTTTAACATCAGCGCCGGAAGTTTTCATGTAATTATCCACCTTAAAACTGAAAGTTTTAAAATGTTTTTACAACGCTATTTTTGAATAAACTATCTTTAATTAATTGTATTACTATCGCTGAAAGTATTATAAATATATAATAATCACCCAGCATACTGAGAGCTTTTGATTATGGCTCCCAGGGTATACAGAAAAAGACAGAGAAATACTTTATCCCGTGCATCACTGCGTTTAAACATACCTGCTTTATCTACGATATTGGCCACTTTTATGAGAACTTTTGTAGGATTACCTGCTCTATCAAGGATATTCCTATGAATAAACAAAATCAATGAAAAAAGAATTAAATGAGAAAAAAGGAATGTGGAATAAATTTAAAAAATAAATGTAAATATGACTGAAAAAAGGGCGATGTCAGATAGGGAGGCCATGTGTAAGTGGATAACACTTAATTTACCAGTTAAAAAATTCTTAAAAACAAATTATTTGCAGGGAATAACATCCGGCCTAAAAGATGATGCAGGGTGTTTCTTTTCATTAACATCGGTTTGCAAATTCTGATGTCAGATAGGGCGGCCATGATCAAGTGGATATCTTCTATTTAATCAAATTATTGAAGAAAATGATGATTTCCGAAAAAAAAATCTGAATATCATATATCTAAACAATTTTTATCTGGAAATAACAAATTAAAAATAAATTCCCTAAAAATAAAGGCGATCCTTTATTAGGAATTGAAACCGGAATCTTTCTTATGTACTTTACTCTATCCACTGGCTTACTATGAGAAAATGTAAAGTTAAAGGAAAATTAACTTTCCTAAATAAAAGTTGTCGTGTATGTATTCACAATTTGCAAAGAATGTGCAAGGCGATTTCCCCCATTCCTGTGTCTGAGTATACACACAGATTCGCGTAATAAGTTGGCATTATATTTCAGATTAGTATATTCAGAACATAGAAAGGGGTACCCATGCGTTATCCAGGACCATATAAAAACAAAATAAAGAGTTTAAAAAGTATGTGTAACAGTTAATATTTAAACTTCTCGCTACTCCCAATCCGTCTCTCTATCTTTCTCTCTTCCTCGTTCTCCCACTTCAAGAAAAATAAAACTACATTTATCAAATTTAAATGTGTTATTAATTAAAACTAAATGATTACATTATAATAAAGTTTTTTTACGAACTTATGGTTTACTTTGCTTACGAAGCAATCCAGTAATTTGATTTTCGGTTCAAAGTTTGTGGGAGCACGTGCAAACACACGCATAATCGAAGAAAAAGAAATAAAATAAAACTGGTTCAAGTTAAGTTTATATTTTTTACTATTAAAAAATAGTAATTTTATACCAGCGATTTTTTACGAACGTGCGTTTTAAAAAAAAATATGGTTAAAAAAATCTGTAGAAAGACAAATATAGTTACGAATAGAAAGAAAGTGAGAAAATAAAACAACTTGGATTAACGTTCATATTATTTATTAATGAAAACAAAATGATTACCTTTTACCAATGATTTTACGAAGAATGACTTTATTTAATTAAGTGTTTAATTAAGTAAGTGTAATTATTACCATATTTTGGAAAGATGCAAGTAAACATTTAATGAGTAAATGGGCTCTGCCTATCGCCCAGCCTTCGTAATCCTTCTCTGTTTATTAGCCAGGCGTAGAGGTAGAAGCACTGGGACGCCTCTAAAGACACCTAGCGCTTGGCAATGAACACCATCTCTCTTTCGCTCTATCTGGGCAACTTGGGGAAAGGTTTTTCGCCACTAAGTCCTACATGACTAGTATGGGTTGCTCTTTTTCTGACAGTTTGCGGGTACAGCTTAGAAAGCTTGTTTGGCTGCTGTTTCCAACTGGTAGTTAAAAGCCCTAACTCTTGGGTAGCGATAAGAATGGCTGCACCATTAACAGTTGCATAATATCGTGGGGAACTGTACGTGCATTGTACAGCTATCCCGAGGACAAAACCCCCGTAGTCACAACTAATAGACTGGTTGTATGAGCTTATTGGAACCAAACATGCATCAACTTTGCCCTGCCACTCTATCTCAAAACAAACATGACTTTACAAAATAAAATGAAAACTAAACTAGACACCCAACTAAAAACATATTCGCCTCCGCCCTTGAGGCCCGCATTTACAAATATCCGGTGACTTAGAACCAACATTAACGACGTAGAAACTTTTCTCCTAACAAACTCCGGGGATATCTTTGCACTAAGTCAAACGAACCTTCAATCCTCAATATCCTTTCACCACTTTGACATGACTGATTACCTTCCACTCTACCGTTAGGACTCTAACAAACTTATGCATGGGCTAGGAGTTTATGTTCGGAACACCTTCCCCTTAACTAGAGAACATCGGTTAGAATCAGATGACCAAGCCTACATGTGCTTTGGATTGACCTTACATCACAAAGTTAGATATTTATATTTCTTATATCGTTCTCCTTCGACTCAGGACAACAGCCTGTTTGACTCTGTCTCTAAAAGCTTAGATAGATAACTCTCACTCGACTCGAATGCCCAAATACATGCATTTGGGGATTTTAATGCACATCACCGTGACTGGTTGGGATATTCCAGCGTTACTGATGAATCTGCGAACTCTACGTTTATTTTCTCCTCAGCTCACGACCTCTAACAGACTGTCACTTTTGCGACCCGCCTTCCTGACCGTGCGGAACAGCTAGCCTCACTTCCCGACCTGCTGTTGGCATCACTACCCGAGGCTTGTGTGGCGAATGCCCATATCCTGCTCGGAAAATCTGATCACGTTGTGGTAATGATACTTACTGAGCTGTTGCTCAAATCGACGAGAAACTATGAACAGGCTGATTTGTAATCCCTAAGGGATCACATTAGCAACGCCTCATGGGGGGGGGAAACCTTCTCACTCCCTGCTTATCAGTGTGCAAATTAGCTAAACGAATGGGTCAAAGCAGGCATTGATGCTTATGTCTCCATACATCTGCAGCAAACATTACTCTCCTCAATGGTTCACCTCAGAATGTGCAGCTGCTATTGCTGAGAGGCAGAAGGCATTCCGAAGATTCCGCCGCCATAAGTCAACTGCGAATAGACATACATTTATAAAAGCAAGAGATGGTTGCAAAGTAGTGATAGATGAATTAAATCCTACCTGACAAAAAAGAAAGATCCAGGTTGTCCTCGATGACCATTCACCCATGCAACATAACATAAATGCTGGTGTACTCCAGGGATCCATCAACTGTTCTTGATTTTCATAAACCCCCTCCCTGATGTCATTGGGTCTGAGATAGGAATTTTTGCTGACGACAACACGCTCTACACTCGGAAAGTTGGCAAAACCGACGCGCACATATCTGAGGCAATGGCTGAATCCTTAGAAAATGACATCCTGTCTGTAATGGATTGGTGTTAAAAATGGAAAGTAACTTTAAATGCCGCCAAGAAAAAGCTACATTCCGTCAATACCTACAATAAAACCTCTTCAACAATGTATTGTCATGGCAAATAACACCGTACTTGAAAGTTCAACATTAAAATACATCGGACTAACATTCACAGGTAACATGAATTGGAATAAATACATTGAATACATTGCCAGAGCTTCTACCGTGTCAATAAAATCCTCACACCTGACATCATCCTATATTTCTACAAAGCTACCATTCGCCCATGCATTGAGTATTGTTGCCGCATCTGGGCTGGGACATGATCGACTAGTCTCTCCATCTTAGACAAGGTCCAAAAAAGAATCGCCAATTTAATAGATGCCTCACTATCCATCAAGCTCCAGTCCCTGTACCATCGCCGCAATGTTGCATCCTTGTGCCTGTTTTACAAGTACTTCAATGGATTGTGGGCTGATGAACTTGCTGCTCCGGTGCCCCCACGACGTAAATTCACTTGACTTACCCCACAATCTGCGAAATTCCATCCATTCACTGTGGAGGTGCCCTGATGCGGAACAGCTTTCTACTTTTAAATATTCTTTTGTCATGCTGCTGGACTGTGGAACTCCCTCCTTGCTCACTGTTTTCCTGACGGTACGTACATGCAGAAATTAAAAACTGATGTACACAGACATGTCGCTGCACAGCTCCCAATTAAGGTTGACCCCGCCCAATTTCACCCTTTTTATCAGTAGGTCCTTACGTCTACATTGGCGGCCTGCTTTGTTTGAGGTGAACTTTTTTTTTAAAAAGAAAGATTTATTCTCTGTTTGAATGTATTTTGCTTGTTAACTTCTGGTGTTGTGATGTCTACGCATGCGCGATGTGCTAAAAACCAAGAAGTATTTCCCACCACCCTCCATGACAAATTCTGTGTCCGTTCTAGAGCAACGCATTCATGTATTTTTCCTATTTTTTGATATTATATGTCCGAAATATAGCCGATTTAGAAAATATAAATTTTATGAGTATTTGTTTCGCCTTTTTATTTTAAGCTAGATAATCGCGCATACAAATATACATATACATATAGACGTTTGCCCTTCATATAGATGGTTAGATAAGATTTGAATATTAGATTAGCTAAATGTTGTATTCTCTGTTATATATATATATATATATATATATATATATATATATTATAAGTAAAATATATCATTTTTTTACCTGAATCCGCTAGCGTTTCGAGCTTTCGCTCTCGTCAGTGCAGGGATGATAAACTCGGACGGTTGCACGGTTTGAACCCCTGCCACGGAATCATCACATGCACCATAAGCAAGCGGTATAACTATAAGGCTACGGGACATTATCACATTATATATATATATATATATATATATATATATATATATATATGTGTGTAGAGAGAGAGAGAGAGAGAGAGAGAGAGAGAGAGAGAGAGAGAGAGAGAGAGAGAGAGATTATATATATAGATTATATATATATAGATTATATATATATATTAAAATTGAAAATAGAAGAATTTATCAATGCAATAATATTTTTTTTTTACTTTAATCTTATTAATTTCGGAATAATATTTTATCATCAGAGTTGACCAGTATTGTGTCATTTTTTATCATCAAAAAACCACAAAAACAAAAATAAACAAACTTTTTTTCTTTTGTTTTTTCGATAAAATGTGCTTGATATGGTGTGTATATATATATATATATATATATATATATATATATATATATACATATATATATATTTATATATAAATATATTTTAAGAATATAATATATTTCATTTATAATAAATATTGTTATAAGCCCTGTAATAAGATTAAAGTTGAGCCATGTATGGGGAAGTGAAAAATAGACTGTTACGTAGTTATAAGGCATATTGAGACAAAGTTCGTAGAATCTTTAGACAGTCTTTCTTGATATGCGCCCTTCGCATGAATGTAATTTAGATTACCTTCTTGAATGTGGTAATGTCCCGTGGCCTTATGGTTACTGCGCTTACCGATTCTACGTTAATTATGTGGCAATAGTTCAAACCGTGCGATCGTCTCAGAGCATTATCCCTGCAATGACGAGAGCGAAAGCTCGAAACGTAACGTATGTAAGTAAAAATAATTTACTATTGTTTATTTTAAATAAATATAATATATATATATATATATATATATATATATACGATTCATAAGTGGGCTTAGCCATATTGATATTCGAAATAAGGACCACATTGACTGACTAACCTCCTAGTTGTAGTGGTAGAAATTGTAATCATGCTATTTATTATTTTATATTTAATATACGATACTTGTGTTTTAAAGGATTTTATTTGTTTTATAATAATAATTCATAGTCGTGAGTTATGAGTATCCTAAGTAAACATATCAATAAATGACATTATATATATATATATATATATATATATATATATATATATATATATATATATATATATATATATATATATATATATATTAGTACTTCATGTATTCACATAAAATATTATAAGGAGATATAAGTAAGCAATGAAAATATATATGTGTAGCTTGATTGGCATATATATTTTCATTTCTTACTATATATATATATATATATATATATATATATATATATATATATACATGTAATGTATTTTAAGTAATTATTTTTATTGGTGATTGTAGCGTTCGTAGTAATTTTGCTTACTATTATTTCGATGGTCTCACTTTCCTAAGTGATTAAGATGCAGAAAATTGCATTATTAGTCGTCCTTAACTTCATAGGACGTATTTTTTCGTTAATATATATTTTTATCTATTTTATACGTACATAAAAGTAATCCATGGACACGTGTTTCTGGCTCTCATCCGTCATCAGCATGGCTAACTTAGACAGAGATCGAACCTTCGATATTGATGTCTGTAGTACAGCGTTCTACCACTACGTATATATATATATATATATATATATATATATATATATATATATATATATATATATATATATATATATATATATATATATATATATAAAAAGGTGCTTACTCACAAAAAACAATGCAACTTCTCCACACACATAGATACACAACTAGAACAGGAAAATACCTCCAAAATCAAATACAACTTAAATAATACTTTCAAACATAACATCAATACACCTCGATATGCGATTTCTAACTCGTTATATGCTTCCATAAAGACACTTCCTATAGTGAATCTACAATGCACTATGTAAAAGTGTTATATAGTGGCAACTTCATAATATATATAATAATCTCATCTCTACTATGTCGTATAATTATTAGACCCAAATTAGTTCGAGGGGGAAAGAAGCTTCCCTCCATTTCGTTGAGAAGACTATCATATTCTCTGAAAGCGAATACAATGTTAAGTTTAAACTAGATTTTATTTGCTTAGCTAAATATATTTCAGATTCAATAACTATACGTTGTTCAGGGACTATCAATATATGAAGATGTTGCGTCGGGTCTGATTTTGTAGAACCTTACATGACGTGTGGCTGTACTAAAATTCTGGCATCAACTGGATTTAACTGCTATATTCCAATCCCCATAACTTCCTGTGGTTTAGCAAATTAATCAATGGTGGTTGATGGGGCATTATACGCTCAATCATCCATAAAAGACAATTGCATTTGGATAACTTTTACTACACTTCATTTGAACACAGACAGATTATACATCACACTTTTATGTGGTGTATGTCCAACTTCATCTAAAGAGGAACCCATGCCATGAAATAATTTGAAATTTCATCAGTGTAGATGACTGTCTACCTCTTACTAAAAGCATGACCTATATTACACTTTTATAAGAGCCCGAAGAGAAAACTATCTATAAAGGAATTAATTAAAAAGTTTGCTTCTTGATTTTAGGGCCTGTTAATAATCGTTTAGTAATTTTATGCCGAAAATCTGCACATGTTTTGTCTACAGTTTATTTGTAGATTTATTTGTTTACTATGCCAACATCTTGTAAAATAGTATGTATACAACAGTTTCTATTAAGCTCATAGACGAGGTCATAACATATACGGTCAGAGTCCACATGAGTGTAGTGATGTACAAAAAAGTGATTCTACCCCATAAAGCTCCTAAATTGAGACATTACCCTTAGATGCAGTTTTGGTTACTATCCAGTACGATTAGACGACAATGTATAGTAATTGAAATGGATGGAGAATAAGGTAGATAGAAATACAGGATGGAAACGGCTGGGGAAGACGAATATCGAGGTGGTAGTTTCGGTTAGAGGCGAACACGTTGTCTATGGAAGTTTGAGACAATTTAGTATTATTAGAAAACAAATAAAGAGAGAGACGATAACGTTTCAACTTTAACTCTACACCGTTTAAGAACACTTGCTTTATAATAGTACACTTGGCAATAGGACAATTTATAAAAGTACACTTTATAATAGTACACTTTTTAATAGTACACTTTATAATAGTACACTTTGTAATAGTACACTTTATAATACTACAATTTATAATAGTACACTTTATAATACTATCTTTATAATAGTACACTTTATAATAGTACACTTTATAATAGTGCACTTTGTAATAGTACACTTTGTAATAGTACACTTTATAATAGTACACTTTATAAAAGTACACTTTATAATAGTACACTTAATTATAGTATACTTTGTAATAGTACACTTTATAATAGTACACTTTATAATACTACACTTTATAATACTACATTTTATGATACTACACTTTATGATAGTACACTTTATAATAGTACACTTTATAATAGTACACTTTATAATACTACACTTTATAATAGTACACTTTATAATAGTATACTTTATTATAGTACACTTAATTATAGTACACTTTATAATACTACACTTTATAATAGTACACTTTATAATACTACACTTCATAATAGTACACTTTGTAATAGTACACTTTATAATAGTACACTTTATAATAGTACACTTTATAATAGTGCACTTTGTAATAGTACACTTTGTAATAGTACACTTTATAATAGTACACTTTATAATAGTACACTTTATAATACGACACTTTATAATAGTACACTTTATAATAGTACACTTTATAATACTACAATTTATAATAGTACACTGTATAATAGTACACTTTATAATACTACACTTTATAATAGTACACTTAATTATAGTATACTTTGTAATAGTACACTTTATAATAGTACACTTTATAATAGTACACTTTATAATACTACACTTTATGATACTACACTTTATGATAGTACACTTTATAATAGTACACTTTATAATAGTACACTTTATAATACTACACTTTATAATAGTACACTTTATAATAGTATACTTTATTATAGTACACTTAATTATAGTACACTTTATAATAGTACACTTTATAATACTACACTTTATAATAGTACACTTTATAATAGTACACTTTATGATACTACACTTTATAATACTACACTTTATAATACTACACTTTATAATACTACCCTTTTTGTGCTCGTATAAATAATAAATCATTTTTCATAGAAAATCTAGACGCTCAATATTAATCTTCATCTAAAAATATTTTTATTAGTTCGGTTTTCAAACCTGAAATTCCTTAAATGCTTCCCGGTTTTAGAAGATATATTTACAAAAACAAATCGTACAGTTATTAAGTAGTGTTTATATAATGTGGAGGTCAACCGACACATCTTGGCCAAACTCTTATAATTTGTACGCAATATTCCGACGAAGAGTTGTCTTTGTTGGTCAATGTTCGTTTATTTATTCTCTATTATAAGCAGGAAAAATCTTGTTGTGCGCTGATAATTGAGTTCGTTTCCTTTTTTATCCATGCGTGAAAGCAATATCCGTTTATCGAGTTTTCGACTGTTTATTTAGTCGGAAGATTTTCCCTCCGTTGTTTATTTAGAGTTCACGAATTCTTTCACAACCGTAAGCATCGTTGTTAAAGAATAATTTTCAACGTGATCATATGATAATAAGCATGCCATGTTCATTAAATATAACTAGCAACCACAATGTTCTCTAGATGCGAATGTCTGATTTTTACGAATGCACAGCTCAAGATAAAGTTTTCCTTTCAAGCAACGTTGAGCAAAGTCAATACTAAATGAGTGACTATTCTGGCATGCAAAATGCTACAATGAAGTGTAAGTAGCTGTAAAAATGTTAACTTCAACTAATAATATTAATATAACGATAACTTCCTAAGCACATTACTGCGTGAGACTATATATATATATATATATATATATATATATATGTGTGTGTGTGTGTGTGTGTGTGTGTGTGTGTGTTAGTATGTGTATGTACGTATGTGTAGAGCGATTAAGAAATACATCGGCTTCCCTTGAAAATAGCTCTTCATTCAAAAAGGTGACATTTTATACTTAACATGCTCGCATTTGATAGCTGACTGTCTGATGCAAGATATGTTTGTACAAAATGCTACTGGTTATCTTTTAATCTGTTTTCTCCTTATTGGTTATTTGTTTACTTGCTCATTCTATTATATTTTCTAAAGAGAATGTACTCATTTTGGTAAGGGACTGATGTAAAACTGGTTACTTTCATTGTATTATTTTTTTATTTAAAACAAAAATAAAGTATGCTTCGAAACGTGTGTAAATCGTTCTATTGGAATTTTCACCTCGACAATTTTATTTAAATGTAATTTTAAATAAATATAATTTTATCGGCACATGTCTGATTAAACACGACAGAATCTTCTTTTTCGTATTTTTTTTACTTTTTGTCTCGACGTGGCGAGCTTGTTTCCGGCTTTTTGGTTGAAATTCATATAGTTTGGATTCGAGAATTATTTGTTCAGCCATCTCAAGCGCTTTCGATCTTCACGATAGCCTTCGGCGTTTTTTCTATATTTTCGTGGTTATTTAAGGTGTTTATTATTTTGCTGGCATATTTTAGCGAGAGAAGAGAAGGTCTAATTCAATCTATTATATCTGTATATGAATTGTCTATATTAATGTGTTGCTTTGATATTTTGTCTTCGTGGAGGCGATAAGTTGTAGTTTAATCAGTTATTTATGTATCTGTATTGTGATAATTTTAGTAATGCATTGCTTTTAAACAAATATTGTCGTAAAAATAAAGTTTAATCTTTATTTTTATGTACTTGTATACAGTTTCTATTTTTAAATTTAATTGGAGAATACATTTAATATGTCAATTAACGGATATTATATTAATATTAGGGTGTTTCTTTTTTATGCATGATGATTATAGGATTTTAAAATGTCCTGTACAGTTATTTTGTGCATTATTTTTGTGTTAGAGATTAGTTTTTCTTTATCGTAATTGTTTTCTGTGTCTAGTGATGTGAGGTTTAATTTCACAACTGGATGATAGATGCTATGTAAGGTGTCCGAGGGGAGTTGTTGTGTAGCCAATGTATGTACTATATATTTCGGGTTAGGAATTAACCAGATATTCCTTTAATAGGCCAGCGAACATATATAGCATGTTTGTTTGGCTTAAATTTGGATCAATAGTGTTATTGTTTTTATTATTAGGTTACTTGTTTTAAATGTAATATATATATTAATTTTAATTAATTTTTTACTACATAAAAGTAATCCATGGACACGTGTTTCTCACAGTTGTCATCAGCATGGCTAACTTAACAATAATCGAATCTTCGATGTTGATGTCAATAGTCTAGCGTTTTACCCCTTGACTATGATGCCTTGCCTTGAAATATGTACGGTTTTTATCACCAAAATATTTTAATGTATTTATATGTAATTCTGTTTGTAGATGATTTCAGCGTTTCTTACTTTGCATTTCCTTTATTAATTAGTTGTTCACATAATTTGTGATACATATTAATGCAGAAAATTAGACTATTAGTCGCCCTTAATTTTATACGACGTATTTTTCGTTTAAATATATATTTGTATTAATTTCTAATATAAAATTAATAAAAATGGGATATCAATATATGCTAACAAAAAATACATCTTATAAAGTTGAGGGCGGCTAATAATGCAATATTCTCCATTAAGTGTATCACTTAGGAAGTGAACAACTAATTAATTAAGTAAAGGCAAAGTAACAAACGTCGCAATCACATACAAAAAACAATTACAAAAAACAAATACATTATATATATATATATATATATATATATATGTGTGTGTGTGTGTGTGTGTGTGTGTATTATAGAGATTTCAAAAGGACAACCATGTAATTATTTAATGAATGACTTCATTTATTTTAAAGTCTAAGATATACAGCAAATATGCCCTCCTCAAAGCAAGACTTTGTTTTTTATTTTACTGGCAGTAATGTTATGAGGGATGACACTCCCGCGTAAACTGAAAAATATATAAGTCCGATTTTCCTGATGCGTTTTTTTTAAGTGAGTTAGGTTTTGGTGTGTGTGGCGAGCTTTTTTTAAATAAAAGAAGCTGGTCACATTTTAATAAACATTGTGTTCGTATAATATATTTATAGAAATGTAAAATACACAACAATGTAATTTACGAAAAAAGATTAAATAAATTCATTTATTTTAAAGACTGAGAATTCGTGCAAAGCAGGAATTCTTTTGAAATTTTTTATTTTACTGGCATTAACCTTAGGAGGGATGGCCTTCTCCTGGAAACAGAAAAATACACGTGGGATGTTGTTGACGCGAGTTTTTAACGTAAAGTCTTGTTTGAATAAGTCTTACGTTGTTGGCGTTTTTTTTATAAGAACAGAGCTCGTCACTTTTTAGAAACTTTCTGTTCGTATAATATATTTATAGAAATTTGAAAACCACAACAATGTAATTAAAAAAAATTACACACGACACCAGACTTTACTTTCATTAAAACAAATGATACTTACCACATCCATACAATACTACTTTAAAATCTAGCGCCAGCAACATTGGACGTAATTCTTCTGTTTACACAGGAGGTTCATTCTCTTTAAAGTTAATACCAGTAAAATGCCAAGAAAAGAAGTCTCGCTTTCAAGAGGGCATATTTGCCGAAAGTCTCACTGTTGATTATAAATGTATTAATATTGATTCTGCCATGAGTTCTCTTGATAAATCCTGTACTTAAGATAATATATTGAGCAAATATGCCAGCTTTGTATTCAATTAGTCTGTTCTTGAAGGGCTATATTCCTGTATATCCATTGTTGTTACCTATACATTCTTGCATCTTGTCATTCACAAACGATACTTCACAAAGGCACACACGTATATATATATATATATATATATATATATATATATATATATATATATATATATAATGATAATAGAATTAACGATAAGCGAAATATCGTAGTTATCTATCTCGATAAAATAAAGCTCAATACGTTGAGTAGAGCAATCAATATTAAAGAAAGATGAAGATAAAGAATTGTACATAAATTAATACAAATTTTATTACATCGGAAGTTCAGATGCAAGGAGTTACATTAATCCTTAAACCATGGTTTTTCAAAGATAAAACTCTTATCGTCAGAGGATAAATCTGGTAATATGGTATTTATATCAATTAAATATTACCTAGTTCCATTTCACTTTGAAAAAATTGAAGAATAAAAACCAAAAGGGATTGGGGATAAAGAAGTTAAAAATAAAATAAAATAAAATAAAAAAATAAAAAAAAATAAAAAATAAAAAATAAATAAAAAATAAAATAAAAGGCCGGGAAGTGAAATTTAGCAGTATTGGGAGGTGATTTTGTAGCTAGTTAATAGCTAAAGTAACTTTTGTAGAATTGAAGAAAGTTTTTTTCACAAATAAAAGGTGGAGGGTTCAAAATATCTCACTTGGTCCGTATGGATTCGTACTCCGTTATAGTATATTTCCGTGGAGTTACAAGTAAAAATTCTGTACTGGTATTTTAAATATCCAATTCGGCAAATCCGAGGTTAAGATTGTCTGTTTAAAGGCGTTATGCGGAAAAGTTCATGTCTGCCTTTAATTGTTTGCTTCCCTGGCAGAGAAATGTTTCAAAAGTTTTTTATATCATCTTGAATATTCTGCTTGGGTGTGGATTTTTGCCGGCTAAGGAGAGTAGAACCTTTCCAACCGATGTCAAAGTGAATAATGCCTGTGGCTGATATTTTAAGGGTAGTGTGAAGGAATGGGCGGGGTTGGGGGGAAGGGGTTTTAGTGAAGTCTATAACTTCAAGTTTGACGGTCAGCTAAGGTGAGTTTGTGGGTGGGGGGATTCAGATGTTTATATTTTGAGGTTAAGGGGTTTCTTAGTGCGGTGAAAACCATCTGATGGTTTTCACCGCACTAAGAAACCCCTTAACTTCACTATAACTAGACTGGCCTATTAAAGGAATATCTGGTTAATTCCTAACCCGAAATATATAGTACATACATTGGCTACACAACAACTCCCCTCGGACACCTTACATAGCATCTATCATCCAGTTGTGAAATAGACTTCACTAAAACCCCTTCCCCCCAACCCCGCCCATTCCTTCACACTACCCTTAAAATATCAGCCACAGGCATTATTCACTTTGACATCGGTTGGAAAGGTTCTACTCTCCTTAGCCGGCAAAAATCCACACCCAAGCAGAATATTCAAGATGATATAAAAAACTTTTGAAACATTTCTCTGCCAGGGAAGCAAACAATTAAAGGCAGACATGAACTTTTCCGCATAACGCCTTTAAACAGACAATCTTAACCTCGGATTTGCCGAATTGGATATTTAAAATACCAGTACAGAATTTTTACTTGTAACTCCACGGAAATATACTATAACGGAGTACGAATCCATACGGACCAAGTGAGATATTTTGAACCCTCCACCTTTTATTTGTGAAAAAAACTTTCTTCAATTCTACAAAAGTTACTTTAGCTATTAACTAGCTACAAAATCACCTCCCAATACTGCTAAATTTCACTTCCCGGCCTTTTATTTTATTTTTTATTTATTTTTTATTTTTTATTTTTTTTTATTTTTTTATTTTTTTTTTTATTTTTTTTTATTTTATTTTTAACTTCTTTATCCCCAATCCCTTTTGGTTTTTATTCTTCAATTTTTTCAAAGTGAAATGGAACTAGGTAATATTTAATTGATATAAATACCATATCACCAGATTTATCCTCTGACGAGAAGAGTTTTATCTTTGAAAAACCATGGTTTAAGGATTAATGTAACTCCTTGCATCTGAACTTCCGATGTAATAAAATTTGTATTAATTTATGTACAATTCTTTATCTTCATCTTTCTTTAATATATATATATATATATATATATATATATATATATATATATATATAAATAATTCAAATTTACTTCAAATACGAGTCATTCTGATATTATCATAAAACCGACGCGAAATATGCAGCAGACGTTTTCATATAAAGGGCTAAAAATATATTATATTACAATCATAAAATTAATAAAGTTCTCTTATCTGAATATCAAGTTAATGGTTAATCGTCTATACATTCCTAAAAAAGAGCATTAATATATGTCTGTGTGCTTTTATATTTAATAAATGAACCATCGCATATGTCAATAGACAAGAATATATTAATCGAATGTTTTGGAAATGACAAACCATATATCTTTATTACGTCCATATCTTTATTACGTATATAATATATATATATATATATATATATATATATATATATATATATATATATATATATATATATATATATTGTCGGGTCTTTTTCTGCTTTTGGACCGATCATAAAATTCAATTCAATTTATTTTACCGTTTACTTGTTCAGTGAAAACACCTTTATTTTCTAGAGTACAATGCCAATAGATCTCATTTTGAACCCACGTGCTGATCTATATTATCAAGAAAGATAATTAAAAGAATAATCAGTTTTTTTCTTGATTTAATAATTGTATAAATGGTATCTTGACAACCTATACGCTTTCTATAATATGACCTAAAATGTTGTTCCATAAATTTAAATGGATATTAACTTACATGTAATTTTGCTAATTCACAATAAGGCACGTAAATACAATAGCCGTTGTTGAATATGTATTTCTGTAACTCGATGTAAATATGTTATATTGTAATAATTTTTTTGAATTTTTAGAATCTACGCTATGAAAATATTAATGCTCTGATTGATATCACCTATTAAGTATTTAGCTTATGTTTAATTGAGTTATTGAAACATCTACGGGTGTGTAATAATATCTATTTTTACTAATTTTATATATGGAATTATCTTACTCATGGCAATTTAAGTATTGTTGTTTGGCTTATAAACTGAAACTTTTTTAAATATATATATATATATATATATATATATATATATATAAATATATATATATGAATATAGGGGTGTACTACTTTACATTATGTCACTTTATATATATAAATATATATATATATATATATATATATATATATATATATATATATATATATATATGTATACATAATATAGAAGGCGACATAATGTAAAGGAGGTACCCCTGCTCAAGCACTTCGGGAGAGTATCATCGTAACATGGCTAACATCCAGCGATCATTCTAGCTAAAACAGAACAGATTCAAATACATCAAAAACTTGTAAGCAGAAAAATATCAGGTATATATATATATATATATATATACATCAAATAGCTACATATATCGATATATAAGTGTATGTGTAATTATATTGGTTTTTATTATCCTAAAGGTATATCAAAATAACCAAGCAATCTTCACAGGCGTTTTTTTTATTTCGTTACAATGCGTAACGTTAAGACAGACGCTCAGCGTAAAACCTTTAAGATCCTCCGTTGAGTGGTGAAAGATAAAATCGATGCGAATAAGTATTGGGTGGATGATGTACACTGTGGCAAAACACCACAAAAATATCCAGAACTGATTAAAGGCTTACATGAAAATAAACTTTCAACAAATAAAAAAATACTGACATGTGCCAAAGCGTATCATGACAATACTTCTCGGCCTATCTTTCCGTTCGCGTGTGTGTGCTTAGAGGTAACAACAATAGAGGTTGTCTGTCAGTATATTCAAGAGAATGTGTTTATATATGGCGACAAAAAAGATAAAACTAAATAAAACTGATGGTTATGAATAATAAAGAATTAAGCATGGTATGAGGATACTTTAATCGATCTGTATTGACTAGATTCTATATAATACGAAAACACGGTTGAGTATTCTGATATAATCATACAGCACAGAACATCTTGCCGGCTTGTTTTCACACTGAATATTTTACATGGTGAGTTAAAAAATGATTGCGACACAAATGATGGGAAGTGTGGTATAGGAGAAAGGTAATTCGGTAGACGTAATAGTATAGTAGTACAAGTTAAAGAGAAGGATAGTAAATGTTTCAAATATTGTCACGTAAATATCGAAGGAATGGAAAATATTATGATAATAATAGTAGCGATACCGTAAAAGACACCCGTAAAAGGATTAACAATATATATATATAACCTAAGCGAAAAATTAAAAAAATAATAATATATATTCTTCATTTCTAGGAATGTAATTCATATAGCAATGTAGAAACTATAAACAATGACTCACTGGGTCATGAGTCGTAAAATTGGCAGTTCCTTATATATATATATATATATATATATATATATATATATATATATATATATATATATATATATATATATAAGGAATAAAAGAAACAATGTTTCAGACAAAATGTAAAAATAAAAATGGAATAAAGATAAGCAAATCAACAACTAGCAAGAATAAACTAAACACACATATTGAATAGTTCGACCAAAATATGTCAATTGTTAAAATACAATCATCATCAGTATGTAATTAAATTAAATAAAATGTTAATTAAAGTTCTGCTACCAACTGATGATGATTGTATTTTTACAATTGAAATATTTTGGTAGAACTATTTAATATGTGTTTTTGGGTTATTTTTTGCTTGTTGTTCATTTGCTCATCTTTTATTCCATATATATATATATATATATATATATATACAATAGTTTTTATTTCATTTTTACCATATCCAATGTTATGAAAGAGAGTTGCAAATCATTTAACGTAAACTTTGTATATGTTTCGACTAGGACACATCGGGATCATAGTTTCATTTGGAATAGAAGAATACGATGCTGATAATGATTACTGATTGTAATTCTCGCTTTGCTTGCCTTATTTTATCATTGTATTACCTTTGTTTTATATAATTAGGAATGAAGATATCGACACCAAAAAAATCAATGAATATGGGCATTTTACATATATATTTGTGTAAGCTGAAACATTGCTATGCTTAATATAGCACATTTTATAAAATGATGCGAATTTGTATTTCATAACATGTGGTATGGTGGAAAATTAAATTAAAAATATTGTATACAACATAACTCTTGCTTTACACAATTGAGCTATTACATTGCTTCATGTTATAAAATTTATATTTGAATATATACTTTTTAAACCGAAAGACACACTCACACACACACACACACACACACACATATATATATATATATATATATATATATATATATATATATGTGTGTTTTAAAACACCAAAATAACAAATAAATAAAAAACAGTAAATATTTATTCAAATATATTTTGAAAATTCATTGTCAAAATTAGACAATCCATTTCATTATGCATATAACACATTTACATTTTGAAACTTCGTGCTTATCTCGTGTGCTAGAATGCTAGAAATGTGATAACACATCGGACGAATCTTCACCGCGTACACACATATGTTCTGTGCGGGTCGGTTAGTTTCTCTTCCTGCGCTATTACATTTGGTGTTGATTGTATAAGCAGTTAGTATAGCCGTTTTTTTTCTCTCTCTCTCTCTTTCTCTCTCTTTCTAATAGACGCACACATGTCACCGTCGGAGTTGCAGACCATATAATACGTTATTGTCTCTTGCATAATGTTGAGAGCGTGTATTTAATAACAAGACATTATTCTTTTTGGCTTAATATTTTCTCAGTGTTATTTTCCATTTAATCCTGTGTAGCTTATTACAGATTTAGAATTATAGAGAGTCGGCAAAAAATTATTTGTAGATGATTAGACATTATGAAATGTAGGGTGTAGAAAAACACGTTTGTCTTGTCTCGCCGATCAAACAAACGATAACTGATTTATCTTCTCTGTCCCATGTCAAATTATCAATCTTCATAAAAAGATTTCGAGACATAATGGCTTTAAAGAGCCAAATATACAACGAGCCATTTATCAAATGTAATATTAGAGTGCGTGTATGTTTTTGCAATTTCAATATTCTCAAATAAATCAACTTTTCATTTATACAGGACGCAAGATACGAAGATGCATGTGTTTAGACTAATACCGCATGATAGCTTTCAAGGAATTAATATGTCTACTATGAACATATATGACACTATGGAAAATTAATTCGAACCAACCTGATGGGTACATTGCGTCTCGTTGCCAGAAAACAGATGCCCTCTCGTTGACACGGTTTAAATAATTAGTTCAATAGATACATGAACATGTCTTTTTTTCTTGCTGTTACGCCGTCTGTCTAATAATATATAGTAGCATAAGTTTATTTATATCCTTCTATGCTTTGGTGTAGTAATATGCTAACAAATAAAAAAAGCAAACAATATCGTTGTTCGATGGCCTCATGCTCTTTTACGCGTTATTCTTTACAACAGTGTAATGCTACACATTATATAAGCTTTCGATTCGCGTACTCTCATGTGAGGGAACGAACAAAGACAGAGCTAAAAGACGTCCGAACCTAACCAGCTCACCTGCCAAAGAGAAGGGCGGGTCACTCTTCATTGCTATTTACTACTTCGGATTACTACTCTATGAAGTCACATCCTCACCCATAACCCTTATTCTAATCATTTAACTTTAATAGAATGTTCCACTTTCCTGCTTTATCTAACCGTACGAACAAAATTCCGTTTTAACACCATTTCCAAGCATTAACGGTTTACCTTAATACACGACGTTTCAAACGGTTCTGTCTTGGAATTATCTTGTTATACATTTATATAAATGTCTTTTGAATGCGTATTGTACAAATGGTTTGGCATACATCTCCTTTGATGTTTCTACTATGAGAGAAATGACACCATCTGCTATTTGGTTCATTCATTACGATACATTTATACATGTCTATGTCGAGCAGACATAAACTGCTAAGTAATTGAAGAAAGAATCTACTAAAATATGCATGAGGTTTTGCTGTATTAGACATTTGAAACAATGCTTTTCCGGCTCTCTGCTCATTAGAAATAATGTATTATATCTTACTTGAAAACAAATATATTCCGGTTTCGGCACACTCGCTGTCAATGTGTGTGGCCACCTGTCACCGACTGTCAAAATAGAGTAGCTGAGAGAGAAATGAGTTCATCGAAGGAGATTACCGGGTGAAATATTAAAACATATCCAAGAAAGACAAAGCAGAAAGAATTGCATCCACAGGTGTTTTAAAGTTGATAATTCTTTCCTGTTTACATAATTGTTTTTTCAGAAGAAATAAAGCATCATTCATTAAGCTATTACGTTTGATCGAACAATTTATCAACTTGCAACTACTTTTTATATATATACATTTGAATTGTAATTCTATTATTTTAGCTTGACTTAAAAGGTTTAAAGAAAAAATAACATAAGGTTCATGTTTTGTGTTGGTTATTTTTGTTTTATGTAGTGCTTATTTTACAATTCCATTCTTAGATTTTTCTGTAAAAAATGATAAGAAATGTTTGTGCTGAAGATATGGACAATGTAAAACTCTTTACAATTATACAAATTGAGCACTCTTCAGTAGTTGACAATATTTATATAAAGCATTGAGATATCACTTGGCGGCAGCGACCGCCCCGTAGTTAACTGGTAAGAATCGTAGACTATCAACTAGATGGTTGTAGTTTCCATTCCGGCTACGGGTGTTTGCTAGTCTAACTAAATTGTTGAGCTGGGATCCAGCGAAACAGTCTGGAGTGGATATATATATATATATATATATATATATATATATATATATATATAAATACTTGTATACATTCCAATGAGCAGAGGAAAATCAATCAAAAACAATAATAATTATTTTAAAAATATTTTTTTTATTTTTCATATTATTGCGAATACCTGTATTTTTACCTCCGTTTTACAAAAATATTTCTAAAGTTTTTTTTTTCAAGTTTAATACTTTTTCTATATCTTACGCGCGTTTCACAGAAAAGTTAAGAGAAATATATAGTCGTTAGTTCAACATTACTGATCATAAGAGAAGTAGTTCATTTAATAGTAATAAGGAAACAAACATTATTCACAAAAACAGAAAAAACGGGAATAGAAACAGTTTTAGAAGTTATCGTAAAAATAGCGGAACGTCAAAATACATGATAAAATCATTTAAAAAATGGTGACAAACAACCAGTATTGCTTTCGTAATTTTAAACGATATTTCAAACCGAAAATTAAAAGCAAAAACTGTCTCTCTCTCTTTCTACATATATATATATATATATATATATATATATATATATGTATGTATGTGTGTGTGTGTGTGAAGGGGTCAAATGTACGGATATATGTTTTTTTATTTATTCTATTTTCAACTATGAATACATCCAATGTTCATATAATTAATTGTACAAAAGTGCATTTTCATAGATAACATAACAGACCATTCAATAGTAATCAATTTTTTGTAACAATTTTAATGAGTAAAACTCTCTTCATACAATACAAAAAATAGAATACATAATGTACATTTAATACCTTGTAAAATAACCATTATCCACTTCTTAAGCAACTAACCATTTCTTGTACTTCTAAATGATTTAACTTCAGTTGCATTCCTCTTCGCAGATGTTTTTTAGATCCGGTTATTAATTGGATTTGAATGTTAAATTCTGATTTGATCTTAAATTTGGGGACTGACTTGGCCAATTGAGGATATTGAACTTAATCTATTTTTGTAGTCATTTGCTCAGGATCAATACTTTGTTGGACGATCCAATCGGATATAATCAAGTTTGCTTACAAAATATTTTGATATGCAGAATTATTCATTCTACCATCTATTACACATATGTACCCATTACGGTCACGCAGAAGATGAAAAACCTTGAAAATATAATTTACCACAACAAAAGTTCACTGTTCAAGTTGTTACTTTTAATTGTAAGTTATCGCCATCTCTCCCCTACATACGTTTTAGTGAATTACGTTCGAAAACTAAATGTGTGTGTTCGCCTGTTTATGATACTCTATTCCAATGCAGGTAACCTTATCCTTACTGCCACAAACGAATGTATTTTCTATTGGTTTAATTGTCCTAGGGGAGAAATACCTTAATATGTTTTCTACGAATTTCTGTTTAGTGACTTAATTACTGATGAAAGCAAATTATTATTTGAATGGTTTTCTTTGGATTGCTTATCTTTCTCTAAGATCTGGAAAAAAGCCTCCAGAGAGAACCCGTTCGACTGTGATTTTAAATAACTTATTGTTTCTTATACCTTGCACATAATGAAAACTGTAGGTGTAAATGAAATATTCAGCTTTTCCGAGTGTTTCCCGTTGTATTATTTTCTATTATTAATCGTTATTGTTGTTGAATTTCTCAATTGTTTAGGTGTCCCTATGATAATTCTATTCGTATACGTCTGTTAATTACAGAATGTTAGGGTTGTATTTTAAAATGAAAACAACTGATTACATTATGAAAACGTTTTAAAACACTAACCTGAAAAATGTTGAGTATTTAAATCTGAAATTTGAATTACACGAATATATTATCTATTATAATGTGGGGTGTTCTTCGATCGCCATTTTTAACTACAGTCCGGTGTTTTGTTGTGGATAAAAAGCCAGTTAGTCTCTCTGGAGTAGGTGGTTATTTGTCTGGGGCAAAGGTGTTGACCTTTTTTTTCTGCCTTCGCGTTTTAGCTGGAATAACAAAGGCGATTTAAAGGAACAAGAAATAACGTCATTATTAGCTAACGGGGTTAAGTTTACTTTTTCACATCTTTTTACAGCGATGTTTCATCTCGATGGGCTGCAATTTCATACGCCGCCTTATATGAATGGTGGACCTTGAAAAAATTGGCTGGTCACGTTGACGTTGTATAGCCGAAAAGTTAAATCGCTGCAACTTTTCTTCCACCTACTTACGCAGATGACATCATATTCATGAGTTTTGTCTGTTAACTCATTGCATTTTACGCAACTCTAATATTATGCTAACATGTTGTAAAGCCTGTTCTTTTAATACACCAATCGATCATCTTCCTGCATGTTCACTCATAAAAATATATGAATTGTATTTATTTCCATTAATTATATTTTCTGTTTTCTATGCAAATTCTAAAATTAATAATATGAAAATTGTGTTAATATACTATTTTCAAATGCAGAAAATTAATAATTTATATGCGTACCAATATTACCTTTCCCAACTATATATATTTATATACATATATATATATATATATATATATATATATATGTATATATATATGTATGTATACATATATATATATATATATATATATATATATATATATATATATATATATATATATATATATATATTATTAGTAGTAGTATTTAATTTATAACCATAAATGTTATAGGGATGTAAATATTTTATGTATAATTTTCAGTATTTACTTCAACAGTGTTTAATATGTGAGTACGGCTAGGTAGAAACTTATGTAACCATATTTATGGCAATTAAGCTACACACAGGCATCCGCGTTTCATCCCCGTAGCTAATCGTAAGCTTAAATATATTTTCATCTTACCCTCTTTCTCTCTCTCTCTGTATATATATATATATATATATATATATATATATATATATATATACATATTTATAATGGAGATTATGTATCTGTCTGTCTGTCTGTCTGTCTGTCTGTCTTTCTGAAGCCAAAACTATGCTAGTTAAGACTATTGTACTTATTATTAAATAGTATAGTATATACTATTCCAGACTAATGTACTATCTTTAAATGCTCAATTCAAGGGCATAGTGTAGTGCAGTATCTGCTCTGTAGTCATGATACTCTCCTCCCAAGAATTACCTTCTTCTATTTTTGAAAGGTGTGGGGGTAGTGTAGTGTCTATTCTGTTGTCATTATACCATCCTGCCAGGCATGCTCTCATCCTTCTTAATAGTGTAGAGGTAGTGTAGTATCTGTCCTGCTTCCAACTATCAAAAATATGCGACCGGAGGAAGCATATATTTGCTAGTAACTTCTAATAGAATAAATGCGAAAGTTTTACCTATTTTTCGCACGAACGGTAAAATCAAAACGGTCTATTTCCCATTAATTCAACTTAATTAATAAGCGCACCATCTTTTTATATACTGTTTATATAGATGTGATATCAGATTCGCAAGGTTAACTAATTTGCCTATTGGTTTTGTAAAAGTGAATTTTATTGATGAACTATTATTAGAAATTGTTTTTTAAATCAAGTATGTTTTAATTTTGATATAAAACATTTAGCATTTGTGTTCAAACATTTTCAAACGTCGTTCAAATGTTTCAAACATCAGTCGCTCTCAAGAAAAAGCGATCGACTCGACTTTTTTTTTTAATTGCCAGTTAAAAGACAAATTGTTTCTTCTCCCTTTTATTTTCTTTAAGTACCATTTAAAAAGTAAATAAATGTTTCGAAATTAACTAAATGTTAACGTTTCGTGTTTGAAATGTTTATTAATTTAAACTAGCAGGCCTACCCGGTATTTCCCGGAGTAATAGTAGTTTATTTCTATTAATAACAATTGAGTTCTTACCCTTGTCACACGCGAGGTGAATCTTACTGTAAAAACCGAAACAACTAATTGAATTAAAACGTACACCATACCTAAAAAAAACCACAACAACAACACCAACAAAATCAAGTTACATCTGACTATAAGATTAAATACCCGAGTAAAGTAAAAAAACAACACAACATAAGTTTTATTAATAAAATAAACTAATCGCATCTCTCTGCCTGGGGCTCTCTTTCTCTCTCTCACCCCTTTTCTCCCTCTCTCTCTCTCCTGTAAACGACGCCGTATTATTATGTTATTGTTTTTTAATTATTGTTTGAAGTAATAGTTTCGTCAGTACTAAAAGAGTAAATGAGATGCTGAGAACAGATACTACACTTTGAATTATTTATTTGCACAAAATATTTAAAAAAAATAAATTACTAACAAATTAGAGACAAAGCGATCACACGTGTGAAAAAAGGGGGGGTGTTGGCCATTCTTAGTCAACAGTCATAAATAAATCTAGCTTACTCTTAATTTGAATCATCTTAGTCACCAGAATACCACATTTACTCTTGGTGGCATACTACGTTAAATATCTTCAAATTGTTGGAAACACTATTTTTTCATGAATACATTTATTTACAGAAATTCCTTTAATTAAAATGAAGAGTGTGATCTTATGGAAAAGGGCCAAAAAACTATATAAAATGTGTATTTATAACTCGGCATTTATAAATGAATGCCCCCCACCCCCGGCAAAAAACTGTTTCAATCTATTATTGTATTATCTTTTGATCGGGGATAGGTTAGTGTAGTAATGTTTCTGTTGTAAGATGATTGTCTTCCCAGACATTACCTCCTCCTTTTTAATCCCCCAAATTCTCAAACCGTTCTGTGAGTGTAATTTTATATAATATCAGTTTTTTTGTCATTAGACCATCTTCCCAGGGATACCGTTTTTATGGGGATCAGGTGGAAATGTAGTATATTTTCTGTTGGCATGATACTATATTCAGATGCATTAATATCGTTGTTATGGGATGATCCTCCCAGGTATTACCTCCTCTATTTTAGAAGGGGTATTTTAGTAAGTGTACTGTCGTCATAATTACCAGAAATTACCTACTCCTGTGAGAATTAGTATAGTATATGTTCGTTAATACCTCCTCATTTACGGTTCAGTGTATGTAGTTCGTTCATGATGATTTCATCATACCAGCCTAGCAAAAGTATGCGGAGACGGGATGGAGCAGATATTTGCTAAATATCATTTTATTAAGCGGATATGATGTGACAGTTTACAAAATTTGTTGTCTGTTATATTTATATTATCCAAGATAACAAAAATTAATACAACCATTAAGAATACGTGTTTATTTATTCGTGATAATATGTAGCATTTTATTTTTTATACATGTTTTATTATTATTGGTGGATGAAGGTGGATGTAATAAGGGAATTGTAGTTTCAGTAAAAGCATACGATACTTGCTCATTTTTTCAATATCGGATATTATTGTTATGAGGGATCAGGTTCAATGTTAATGGGCTCGTTTAACGTTTCTCCACGTGAAGAATAAAAATAGTAAGAACGAGCGCAGGATTTATTATTATTTAATACGAGTCCTCACACGAGTAATTACAATTGATAGCTCACTTGTAACGTTTAGAGCTGATTTCCCGATGATGAAGGTCGCTGATTTTCGATGGAACTTTAGTGGCAATTTGTTGTGGACTGATCCGAATTCACCCATACTTACAGGATCGATTTTTCAGGTCACTATACAGTCGAAACCCTTGCCTAACAAAAGGGGAACCGCTCAGCGGAGAGTGCTTCACAGAAATGTCTACTGGTTGAAGTGTCTTTTTTTGTAGCGACCAGCTACTAGGCCTCTTGTGCCTCTTTGTCAACCAGGCAAACCCATTTTATGCGTTATTTCTCATTCCCACCACGTTTGGGTGATCACCCCTCTTGTGTGATTTGTACTGCCCTTCTCGGGAACTTATATCTTGTTTTCCATTTTTTGCAGGTTCGTTCCAAGCCCAGGCTCGACTTAAGCAGCTGGCCAAACTTGGTGGAACAGCTAGACTCACATCTAGCAGACGTTTTTACAAGGACAAATCGGCGGGTTCGAGTCGGGTAAAGAACTGGCTATTTACATTAAGTTTGTTTTTACTAGCGATTTGGTTTTGTGCCTTTGTTCCAAGACAAAACGGAAGAACGGAGGACTGGTCCGTGCTCGGTGTAGCCTTTGTGCATACCATAGGCTCTGGTTGCAAGCTGCCTAAAAACATCTGGCGGTCGGAGCAGGCTAACAACCAATGCATGGGCATCGCGCCCTAAGCGATATGCCCAGTACTTCCGCCAGTGCTGTCTCCAACACTGGAACTAAATCTAGGCTTGCGGCAGCTCTGTTTATAATTTAAATGTTGCTGACACCGGTATAGGAGTATGTTATAGTCCGATTGAGAGATGTAATTAGGATCGGTGGGATAGACTTCCCATCACACCAGTTAGCCGACGGACTTTAATTGTTAGCCGGAGTGCTACCAGGAAGTAAAGTCATCTGCCTTTAGGATTAAGGTCAGCCAGGTCGGTGGAGCTCCAAAAGGAGTGAGCCACCGATCCAGATCAGTCGCCAGGCCCTAGCGACCGAGAAGCTGCTCAATTACGTTTAGTACAGATGGACTATGAGCTGTTTGAAGCTCCAGTCAGCAGCAGTAGAAGTCGAAACAGCAGCAAACACCACCATGGAGGTCCGATCCAGAATTCCGGTCGAAATCGGTAGTGGACCTTCCAGAGAGAGAGAGAGAGAAGATGGGGTCGGTGGACCAACACTTAAATCTGGAGTAGTTTGTGCCGCCAACAAAAGCGGAAGTCGGACGAATTGGGCCACTCCAAATATGTCCAATCTTTTGGCATCTCCTCAAGAATGACCGTCTCTGCCTTATACGCAAAGTGGGTCTAGCTCTGACAGTATCATCCCTCCCAGGCAGAAAACGCCGCCTGCAGCCTAAATAACACCTGCGGCAACAGCAACTTCTACCCTTAAACCCATCTAGGACAAGTGGGGACTCCAGTCACAACTATGCCCCGAGGTGTACCGTCGGTTGTTTGAAGAAAAATACAAACAGCTAACCGACAGTACCTTACTTAAAGCAGCTCTAGTTGTGGTGGAACGACTAGCGAGAAGGATAGTATCGCCAGTCACAATCAAGACAACGGCCAAGAGAACATGGCGGACCTACTGTGGAAACTCAAAGTTCCCGCATCTTATTTGTGCCGCAGAGGGTTCGCAACGTGTGACATTTTGCTTCCCAATGATACAGAAAAAGTGTCCAGGGCTGACCTGACGTTAAAAAATATCATACTGAGACCGGAGGCCTTGAGTAGGAGAAGGACCTAAGTAACTGTCTTTTGCGTCCCCTGCTCTATTAGCATAGAACAGCTTGGTGCTGTCCTAAGCCAGTATGGGGGCGTCGAAGCCGTAATCCCGGTCCGAGGTCTCCGTAACCTCATGGTAAGGGGACAACGAATTACAAAGCGAGTTGACCGGGATAGCTTTGATAATATTCCACTCCTGGCCAATGAGCGTCATTTTGGAAGCCAAGAGACTACATTGTTGGCACTGCAAGCAGAGGGGGGGATATGGAAAAAGCTTGCCCAAAAAAATGTCCTCTTAAAAATACCATTTCCTGTGCAGGTCTGGAAAAAAAAACAATATCAGCAGCATTAGCAGCTCCTCCACCAACGACTGGAGCCCAAAAAGATGGCTGGACCGAGGTGGTAAAAGATGGAAATACCATCCGCATCAAAAATATAAGTTCAAGACCAGAGGATACTTTTTAAGTTATGTCGGAATCGTAAACAGAGAATCTTAGTTGTTTAAACTTGAAAAACCTACTGCAGATAGATTCCGATGTCTAATTTTCGTGCAGGGCTTAACCACAAGAACAGATTCCGAGATAAGGGCGAGAATCTTGATGAAGTTGGAGCAGAAGCCTAATTTAACGTTGCAAGCGATTGTTGACGAGTGTAATAGAATCATAAGCATGCGACACGATTTGGCGAAGATCGAACAAAAAGACGTGGCTTAGGTCCGATATGCATGAAGAGACGGTTTAAAAAATAGACATTTGAAACCTATTCGTCGCTACGTAAATAGCACACAAAGGTGGAACCATAAACATGGGAAAACAGACAGACACATCTACTTCGTGTTTAGGAGTTTATATAAAAGGCAGGTGTCTCATTAAAACCAAAATGTATTATGTTTGTGGAACGTTTAATCACGTTAGGCATCTGTATAGAGGATAAAGGTCAAGCTCTAAGAGTTTTGTAAATTATGTAATTTCGAGGAAAAATAGCGGCGCCCAACATAGAAGGACATTTGTTGATATAAAAATTAACAGCAAAAATATTTGTTTTCAGATAGACACTGGTAGTGACTTGTCTATAATCAGTGAATATTCCTGGGATAAATTGGAAAACCAACATTGGTTTACAACGAAAAGTTGGCAAAAAGTTGGCCCCGACAAATGTTGTTGAATTGCAAGCATTTCTCGGTCTTGCTAACTATTATCAGATACATATTAATAATATGCATGATTTATGTTCGCCGTTGAACGAATTGTTAAAAGCAGATAAAACATGTCAATGGACAGCACATTGCCAGAAAGCTTTTAAAATAATTAAGGATGTGCTTACATCAGAATTTTTTTTAACATAGTATAACTCGAAATTGCAAATAATTTTGCCTACTGATGCGAGTAATTATGGCATCAACGCAATACTGATTACGAAAATTGATTACGAAATATTGTGAACCAATGGGAGATACGGTCATCGCATCACTCAAAGCTGAAAGTGAAATATAAAAAAGTACTGCTTAGCACCGTACGCGAACACCCAGGGACTGCGCAAGAAATACAAATAAAATCTAAACGTTATAATTTAATTGAAAACACGATGAATAAAGTGAAGTGCAAACAAAGGGGAAATATAAATTCGCCGGTAAACAATAACTATTCAATTTGTGACGACATTTTAATGTACAACGAACGTGTTGTGCTCCCAGTGGACTTACAAAAGATACTGTTAAAGGATTTTCATTGTGGTCACCCAGGAATGTGAACAATGAAATCGCTTATTCGTTCATACGTTTTTGGGCCATGTATGGACCAGGGCATTGAGAGGACAGTTAAGAGTTGTAGAGGGGGTTACCTAGCAGCTAAAGTACCATCAATTATTGCAGCATCATGGCCAAAGACGGACACGCCATGGTGTAGACTACATCCAGATTTTGCTGGACTGCTAAATGGTGCAAATTATTTGATTGTGGTGAATAGTTTAAGAAAATGGTTAGAGATTCTGAAATGCAAAAAAGCCAACATCTGCCATAACAATAAATCTTTGGGATGAACTGTTTGCCAGGTTTTTATTACATGATTAAATTTCCCAAGATAATGGGACCCAATTCAGCTCAGTAGAGTTTAAAATGATTTGCAAAAACTGTTGGGTAAAACATATTACCACACTTGCTTAACACCCGATAAATAACGAGCGGGCTGAAAGGGGCTTTAAGAATAGCTGGAGGTAAGGTAAACGAGGAGCGGAAGATCCAACAATTATTAAGGGTTTCCAAGGTCACACCGAGCAGAAATATTGCGGCGAACATGTCACAGGCGAATATAATATTCCCAAGAAAAATGAAAACCATTTTTGACAAATTGGTGCCAGTGAAGAAAAAAACATTTTAACACAAGGATGGTAAGACCAGACATTTTAATGTTGGTCAAAACGTGTTTTTTATTACAGAAAAGGTGAAATGTTCTGGCAAGACGGTATTGTCAGCAGAAGAATCAGACGCCTGATATACATGGTTCGGGGTCCGAAGCAAGAAAACTAACGTCATGTAAATCAGGTGAGACGCAGATACGTTGAAAAATAAATCTCACATGAGGAACCCATGGATGTACATTACAATGTATTTGATGTACCGATGTCTGAAAACCTTACTACTACTCCTTCTACTGAAGTTAGACGATTAACGAAAAGAAAGAGAAATTCAACAGAACGTCTAGAGATTGACCCAAAGGGGTACATATATATTTCATGGAAGAAATACATCTAAATCGAGAGATGTTGTGGACTGATACGGATTTACTCATAGTGACAAGATAGATTCGTCAGGTCACTATAAAGTTGACACTTTTGCCTAACCAAAACGGAGAACAGCTTAGCGCACCGTTAATAGCTCGTCTGCTTAGAGCCTGTATTGCAGCTCACTTATTGTAGGAAATTAAATATTTTTAATACATTTCTTATAGCTTCTATTCGTGTATTGTGTTCTAATTTATTCATTGTTCTAACAATGATATAACACAATTATACTCCTTAGGATTCCATTACTATCCACCTCATTCCAATGGATGTCTTGATAGTGCTATACCACCTCGGTCTTTCCATCATCATTAATTACTCACTTGGGGATTTCACACGAGTTAGTATCAGTGATTACTAACTGAGAATAAAATAGTCGTGTTCCGTAGAGCCTAAATAACAAGAAGTGACAACAACTCTTTTCACATTTCTGCTATTGTCGAAAACTCTTGAACGTTCATCATTGTTTTTTTAACTGATCATGAGTCCAGTACCCTTCACGTCTTTCCAGGTGTATAGTGCTCTCTGTCCTCTTTCTTATTATGTTCCTTGACCTGTCCTGACTTGTATGGTTTTAGCGGAAGCTCAGGTCAGACGTTTAGAGAGAGATGTAAGATTATAATATTTCTGACTGTAAGTTCCCTTCTTTTCTCAATATTTGTGTTCTATTTCAATTGCAACATAACCTGTTGTTCGGTGTTAGATGACTTTGTTTGTTGGTTTTCACACTTCAGGATTTTCTTCGATTATTATTATCAATATTTTTATTACTTAACATTTGTTTCTTTCAATAAGCTACTTGATGTAAGGAACTACAAAGAGCGATATATGTCTATCGCAAATACATAATATGCTTCTTGCCTTTTGTCTGGAAAAGACAACGTTATAGGTAGGTGGAAAACAGTCAGCATAAAGACAGTTCCACCGACCTACAGTTCTTGAAAAAATCTTCCTGGAATAAGAAAATGTATTACAATAAGCTATCAAAACAGCGAATTGATGGCGACAACTAGACCAACAGGTCAAACGAGTTGAAACAAAAGAAGCAGAGAATACATCACGCAATTTCGAAGAACACATGCCATAATAGTACTTATATAAAAGGCTTCGGCTAGCTACATCATGTCTGTGAGAAAGAGGGTGTAGAGTAGAAAAAATGGTGGAACCAATCAAATAACAGATACGTCTCTGCACATTATCCAGAACCCTAAAATAAGGCAGATATTAACCAGCCCAAATATGACACCAGTACTTCATACATGGACGGATCGTAGATTTGTAGAGATAAGAAATAGTCGCAGATGTGTGAATGTGTTTGGGGCATAGAGAGAAGCTGCTTTAAGAGAAGCAGAAAAAACAATGGATCTAATGTATGGATTCCAAGAACAAAATGATGAGAGAGAACGGCTACGAAGTTTATGAGTAGATCCCTCTTAAGAGCAGTTCAGGAAGAAAGGGGGACACGCCTACGATCACAAAACGTGAGATATGTTTTAACAACCATTTCGTACATCAATCCACAACTGAACCCAGGTCAACGTCTAGATAAGTCGCATATTACAACTGATCTGAAACAAATGGGCGTTAATTAACACAAGAATAGAGAGTGGTATAATAAGCATAGATATTTATTTTCTGAATAATATTCTCTGGAAAAAACTTTATACAGAAGATAAACATTGTGGGGACTGGGAGACACCAGCATAGATAGGAAAAGAAAATGAACAGACACCGTCCAAAGTTACCCGCAAACTTTGATCAGAAAGAAAATACTTAATAATGTCAAGATCCTCACCACCATATCATAACCCTGAAGTGTGTGTTGAAAATCAGAATGCCACACTTTAACAAACCCATTTGAAATGTAAAGAGCAATGGATCTACCCTTTTTTGAATTATCCATAAACTGACAGATCCGCGCAGTTACAACAGTTAAAAGATCAGCAGTTTAACGAAAACCACGAAAGCCATTCTGAGAATAACTAAAGGCTCAGACTTTCCAGAAAATTAACAAGCTTTACGTTGACCAAACATGCAGAAACTTTGCTAATAACGGAGAGGAGACAAACCGGACGATACTAAGTTGGGTCAATACGATCATCAGCATTTTTAAAGATAGGGACAACAGAGGACTCTTTCCAACAAGAAAGGAAACAAGACTAAGACAACAGATTGAATAATTTAGAGAGGATAGATGAAAGTAAAGGAGCAAAATGCTGTAGAACGACAACAGGAAATGAATACGGACTGGAAGCCTTTGACTTGTCAAGATCAGAAAGAACCCTAGACACGATCTTTTGCTGATAATGACATAATCTAGTTTTCAAAAGAAAATTAGCAAGAACTTCACCTGAATCAAAAAGAGAAGAATTGTCAGTAAAAAGACGAACATGTGTTACTTGTTCTAGAAAATGGAACAAGAAACACATGGAACTTACATACATCAATTTCACTGAAACACTAACTGGGCCATTCGAAAAATTGAAAAAATAAAAAAGTCTTCTCTAGCAAAAATGATCCGTGTTATTAAATAATGTTTGCCTAAATGTATGTATGTATATATATATATATATATATATATATATATATATATATATATATATATATATATTAATTGAGTAAACATCCATAGGATAAAACTGTTCATAAGACATACATACATGTACAAATTTATAACTTCTGAAGATGTGTGTACGCATTTAAAAATATTCTATTTCATTGTTTTTTTAAAAACTAGTCGTTATTCTGCGGCATTCATATTCATAAAATGACGTTAAAATTGTGCAATTTCTCACAATTTAAAAGAAGATTGCGTTGTATTTTTAAGTGATCTTATTTCACACTTATCTATTTAACGCTTCGTCTAGTTTAGAACGCGACAAAATGTATGTAAAAAAGAATAGATTTCACATATATGATTTCTTTTATTTATCGGATTAGCAGGAGATCCTACTAATCCAATAAATAAAAGAACTCATATATGTGAAATATATTGATAATAGAAAGTCATTTTCTTTGGAATCATGAATAATAAACCATTTTAACATTCGACAGATATTTTGTGATAATCTTATTAAGTTCACCTGATTTCTAGAATTGTTATTGCCTAAGAAGATTAAGAACACTCGAAAACTGGAACTATTTACGTGAAATGGATCAGTGCAGGAATAATAGTAAAACATCAATCAATAGTCTATTCTGGATTAAATATGAGAATAAATACTTAACGTAATTGATCTATGTATCAACCTTGTATCAACCATGTATTAAACTTGTATCACTAGTGTATATGTTATGTGCAATGATTTAAAAAAGTACATGTAATAATATGATCATGAAGGTAAACATCAAGAGAAGCATACAATAAAAATCTGTTGTTCAAGGCAAGACCTGCGGAAGGCATTATCAATAAAGTAGGTAATTTTCTTTATTTGCTATTCATGATTTTTTTGGCAAATTCATCACATTGATTTGCAGTTGTTTTCCTCGGGGTTAAATAATCCACAGTTTTTGGTATTTCGATGTTTTCCTTTTTCCTTGCTATTAGGAATATATAATATAGTCTACCCTACCAGCATAATGATAGTTGCGGAGAAGTGAGTTTATATATTTCGCATCAATATTGGTAAAAGTTTTTCAATAATAACGATAGATGAAATAGATCGAAATCCGAATGGATAAACATTAGTCATAACTGTTTCATCTTCAATGTTTAGCGGGAAAAAGAAAAGCTTTTCTGAAAAGTGATAAAGCGTTATATACTTCGAAATGGGGAATCCTAACATTATTTACCTTTCCTTTGCACGAACAAGGCAGTTTCGAAATTAAAAAAACTCATTCTCAGGCAGTTCACATTTTGATAAAATAGGAAAACGACAACGATTCAACTTTCTTAGATTTTCACGGGATATGACTTTTTGCCATGAAAATCCATGAGATATCTCAGATTTTGATTATTATATTTAAGGAGAGCTATGAGATATCATCTATTTTCATAATTGTCTTTTTATTTAAAGAAAAGCAGAAGATATGTTGTATTTTTTGTTGTCTTTGTTTTTCATGGAACGCAAGAGATATATCATATTTTATTTTTGTATTTTTGTCAAAAACGCAAGATATCTCGTATTTAGCGTGTTGTTTTTTTCTCACTAAATGCAATAGATACACCTTACTTTGCCTATTTTATTTTTAGAAGAATCATGAAATATATGGCATTTTGATTATTGACTTTTTTCATGATAACGTAAAATATTCTATTTTATCATTGTTATGTTTATGAAACGTATTAGATTATCGTATTTTCGTTATTGTCATTTTTAAAATATATATCGTATTTTAATATTCTGTTTTGTTACGAAACGGATGAGTTTGTTTCTTTTATAACTGCATTGCATTGTCACCAAGGTTTTACTTCGTCGGAGAATTACTTTATACCACATAATATTTTTCTGCTTCTTCTAAGAAATAGTTTTCTTTCTTACTTTCTTAATTTGTTTCAGTAGAACACTCTCGAGACGAGGAATCTTGCCACGTAATGTAAGGAGCTAACAAGAACGACATATCATCATCGCAAAGACAGGAGATGCGTATTAGCTGTAGTCTTTAAAATACCAAGGCGATAAGTAGGAGGAAAACAGACAATATTCATAGAGTTCCATAATCCTGCAGTTCTTGAAAAGAAGCTACTGGAATAGGACGCTGTATTACAATGAGGTATCAAAACAGCGAATTGATGGAGACCACTAGACCAACGAGCCCGAGAAGCTGTAACAAAAGAAGCAGAGAATAGATCTAATAATTCTGAAAATCGCATGCCGTAATAGTATCTATTTAATTGCTTATTTTTTAATTATTATATTGCGATCAATGTCATTGCTCATGAGTTATTCATTTATTGTTATTTTTAAATTTATGTTAATTATTAAATTTCCTATCAATATTTAATGGGTGAATAATTATTTATTGTGTTCAGAGAGAAATCACTAAATTTTTAACAAAATTGTATTTATGCATTGTTATACAATCTTTTTGCAATTATCTTCATTTTATTTTGTTTATTTTCATTTGTTATGTTTTGTACCTTTGCCTATCTTATTTTTTCGCATTTCTGTTTCATCGTTAAAAAGGGTAACTTGCATGTTTCTACATTTTTATATTTAACTATCTCTATCTTAGTTTTATTATATCTATTTGTTTAATTTCTATGTCTCCGTTCACATAAAACTCCTTTACAAAGAAATTGAGGCAAGCACAAAAATACCCGTATTTACCTCATTTTACCTGAATTCAAATTTTAAATCTGTTTTTACTCATCGCCTCTTGTTTTTAGATGTGCATAGTGTGCATTTTCTGCATATACGGTACATAAAGGCGTATTTATATGCATTCACGGTTGATTCTAATATTGTGAGACATAGCTTATTTTTAGTTATTATGCACTAAATGTAAGTGATAGCATTACATTATATATATATACAGTTATATATACAGTTATATATCAAGACAGATTTTGGCAGTTAAGGCAGCAGGTTTCAATCGTGTGTGGGGACTTCACAATAGGTGCACAGCATCGAGCCATCAATCCTCTCCTCAGAAGCGCCTACTTTCACTATTTTGACTATGAAATTGGTGATCAGTACAAGTCTTGGGCTCCACACATATGCTGTAAACCTTGCTAGAACGAACTAACTGCATGGTTTAATGGCAACTTAATTTTCAACATTGCAGTCCCGATAATTTGGAGAGAGCCACAAAGCCACGCAGATCATTGTTTTTTTTCTTACTAATATAACTGGGGTCAATGAATAATCTTGCTCGTGATTTGTATCTGTCAAAACAGCAGTCAGAGCTTCTCAGCTTAAACAATGGAACCTAGTCAAGGAAGATATAAGGACTACCAGTTTCAGGAATCGGAAAAAAGTCCTTGCTTTCTTTTTCGACATGGTAAACAAGTTGTGCTACTGCACAAACATCCCTGGCTTGTTCCCGTCACATAATCCTTCAGACTGGCGTCTTTTCATAGACTCTTTCAAGCGAAGTCGTCAGGCTGTGCTTCTGCACTACGGGAATAAATATCTCAGCGTTCCCATTGTACACTGTCTATCTAAAGGAGTCCTATGAAAATATGGAGCTTCTTTTAGAAGCTATTACGTACAAAGTGGAGTATGTGTGGGGACTTCAACGTCATTGCTCTTCTCGTGGGTATGAAAGCGGTCTTCACAAAATACTGTTGTGTTCACTGTCTATGGGATAGTGGATCTGTATCCCAGCATAACAAGCAGAAGGACTGGAGGTATAGAAATCACTTTTGTTCCTGGCGAACACGCCGTCAAGGAGAATCGTCTAGTGGGCATGAATAAGGTGATTCTTGGTCCTATTAACATCAACCTAGATTTGATAAAGAATTTTGTGAAGGCGTTGGATAGAAAATGGTGCTGCCTTCCAACAAGTGTCTACTGTGTTCCCAGGTTTTTGTGCTGCTAAGCTCAAAGAGAGCATCTTTGTCGGGCCTCGGATCCGAGAAGTGCTGAAGAATACTGATGTTGAGGAGCTTCCAAACTTACAGGAACTGAGAGCATGGGAAGCATTCTAATCAGTCTGTAGTGTTTTTTTTGGTAACAAACGCGTACCAGATTACGAAGCCTGTATTGAGAAGTTGCTAAAGTCTTACAAGGATATGGGGTGCCGAATGTCACTCAAAATTAATTTTCTCTGTTTCCACCTAAACTTCTTCCCGGTAAACCTTGGAGCAGTGAGTGATGAGCATCGCGAAAGATTCCACTAAGACATTACGAATATGGAGAGCAACTATCAAGGCAAATGGAACCCCGGCATGATAGGAAACTTCTGCTCGATGCTCTTGCGTGATATCCTGGAGGCAGAATGCACCATATCTTCTACGAAAATACAATTTTGACTGTCTGCGGTGCTATGAATTGTGTAATTGTGTCATCCAAGTATATTTATTCAATCAGTGTTATACTCTTTTAGCTTTTATAAGCTGCTGCGACTCTTAAAATATGCACATTTATTCTGTTTCTACTAAAATGAGACTATTTAAAAGCAAAAACACTAGAAGCCATAGAGCAAAACTATTTATACATTTGAATTCAGCACACCCAAATCAGCAAAAAAACACATATCCCTATTCTTGTCTAAGACCAAATGTTGTTTTTAAACCAGTGTAGTTATTAAGATAATTTATTTTTGTTTATTATTCAGTATTTTTATTGTATTTATTTATTTAATTAATTCTCAATAATTACTGTTATTTTTATTCACTCATACATTGTCAGCTTGTGTGTATTTATTTATGTAATGTGTGTTTATGTGGTAAAGAATATATAGTGAAACTGATTCTAAAATAACAGTGTAGTTTGTGTAACAAAGTATGAATCGCTCACAGTGTGTTAGACTATCAAGACATCCACTGAGGAAAACGTTGCATTTGGTATATTTAGCCCTATTGATATATTTACTAGTATTTCTGTCAAAACAAAATTACAGATGAGATATCTAACAAATGTATAGTGTAATATTAAATAATATATATGCATACAAATATATATATATATATATATATATATATATATATATATATATATATATATGCGTGTGTGTGTGTGTGTGTGAAGAGTTCAATATTTCCGATAGGTATCCAAGTAAGAGAGCTCAATTTACTTAAAAACAGAGCAAGGATATATTAAGAAATACTAAACACACATTAAAGCCGTTGGCATTGTAAATTATTTCGACCTAGATGGGTCTTCCAGATGCGAGCACAGCCAAATTTCAGAACTGAATTCAGTACCGAAACGTGACTGTGCACGAGTCTGAGAAGTCCCATTTTAGTCAAAATAATTTATAATGCGGACGGCCCTAGTGTGTGTGTAGTTTATTTTCTATAAAGTTGTATATACATATATATATATATATATATATATATATATATATATATATATATATATATATATAAATAAGTTGAATGATGTGAATAAAAGTTTTTAAAAATATAAAGAAAACTTATTTCGTGAGAAGCCAAACAATTGGCTAACAGAAGAAAAAAGAATCTGATTGTTTAACTAGCTAGCAGTGTATATAAAAACACCCGGCGAAGCTAACTCCATGCATTTAAGCCTAAAGATGCCCCGGGAATGAAACGCGAGAGCCTCTGTGTGGCTTAATTGCCATGACTATATTTGCATAACTTATATATATATATATATATATATATAAATATATATATATATATATATATATATATATATATATATATATATTAGAAAAAGTAAAATAAACATATGAAATAGATCTAAGTAAAACCTATCATGAGAAGTTAATACTCGATATCTGAATCTAAGCAATAGTATAAGTAAGTAAGTGAATGAGAATAAACATTCTGATGAATACAATGCCCATTAAATCATCAATTGTTAAAAAATAGGTTTAATATAATAATAATGTTTTTTTTTATTTTAAAGATAATAAAATATTCTAATCATAGAATGTGTTAGCAAGTAGAGATAAGACACCAGATTGGCACATCAGCCAGATTACTTACCGGTACGCTATGTTCCTCACGACGAAGATCCGTACTTTACCCAAACTAGCGTTTGTTGGGTGTTTACTAGAGTTCTCGGCCTAAACGATAACAATGGTGAAAAATGAGAGAATGACAAAACATTTCTGGCAATGCGTTTTGCTTTTTTAGAGTTTACTCAACTGAAAATTAGAGAAAAATAATAGTTATATATATATATATATATATATATATATATATATATATATATATATATATACATTTGACAGAAACAGAACAGTAGACGTTCAATGCATCGGATAGCGTCTAAAGTGGAAATTAATGAGGGTCTTACTGTATCCACAGCTTTTAAACGAGGAAAAAGAGGTAAAATGCTTTGCTCATTTACAAATGCACGGATCATTAAACACTTGTATTTTGGCAAGGATATATTTTTTGTATGTATTTCAGAATAGATTTTCACATTTAAAAAAGCTTAGAATAACGAATACTTTGGCAGAAAAATATTTATATTTTATATCTTAATTCAGTTATGTTTGTATTTGTGCGTTTACTTACTGTTTACACTTTTATACTAAATATTTCGACGAATTATTACAAAAGTATTTTCTTTATACATATATATATATAAATATGTATATATATATAAGTATAAATTTATATTTATACAAACATTATTGGTTACATATGTGCATACATGTTTCGGTTGCACTCTTCCGATTTTGAAAAAATCTACAAATCCATCCCATTTATCTGAATCCTTGGTCTGATGAGGTGTACTTTCTGCGAAGAGTGCAACCGAAACATGTATGACCATATGTAACCAATAATGTTTTTATAAATAAGATTTTATACTTTGTTGTCCAGCAGTAAATAATAAATAAAGGAAGTCAAGTCGAGGGTTGGTTTAACCAGTGTATTAACAAAGTAAGAAATTGACTAGGACTTGGCTAGACAGTTACAAGACTGTGCTTTGTCTTCTCTGTGTCTCTGGTGACTCGCACTATTTATAGTGACAACCGGTGTTGTTTCTCCTGTGTAAGAACGGCCGGTGTAACACCCCCCCTTTGAAAATATCCCCTCTGGGGATTAATAACGTTCTTTTTTTTACTTTAGCTTCCGCTTGAATAGCTGCTATCACCATATTCTCCATTGGTTCTGTCTGCTTAGGTATCACCCTTCATAACCCGTCTGCCTGACCAAATTTCTTAGATGGTACATATTCCATTTGAAAATTGTAGTTAAGAAGAATGATACCCCATCTTTGGAGTCTATTCGCAGTGTGTTGTGGTAGTCCCTTTTTCGATCCTAAAATCGTTAATAAGGGTTTGTGGTCTGTTGGTAACAGAAATTGTCTACCGTGCAGGAAACGATGAAATTTCTTTACCGCGAATATAATGCTTAGAGCCTCTTTCTCAATTTGAGAGTTCTTTTTTCGGCTGGTAGAAATGTTCGGGATGCATGGGCTATGGGTTTTAATTTTCCATCATCCATTTTGTGAAATATGCATGTTCCTATACCATAGTTGCTGGCATCGCTTGCAACTACAATATCACGCTTGGGATTATAATGTGGCAGAAACACGTCAGACGTTAAGATATCTTTAATTTTCTGAAACGCTTCTTCGCACTCTTGCGTCCAGACCCATTTTTGGTCTTTTAACAGTTCATTTAAGGGTGATATTAGTTTAGGCATGTTTGGTACGAACACATTGTAGTAATTCGCCAACCCTAAGAAGCTTTGTAGGAGTGCAGTATTTTCTGGAGCAGGCATGTTCTTTATCGCCATTGCCCTATCTGGGTCTGGCCTTCTTCCTTGCTCATCGATGATTTGCCCTAAGTATTTCATTTTTTTCATGAAAAAAGTACATTTCTCATCTTTGATTTTAAACCCATAATCCTGGATTTTTTTGAATACTTGGTTTACATGAGTCTTGTGTTGTTCTTTGCTAACGCTGTTTATTAACACATCGTCCAGGTACCCTACGACGAAATCCTCCCACTTAACATCATGTCCATAATTTGTTGAAAAATCGCAGGGGCGACCTTAACGCCAAAAGGAAGTCGGTTAAATTTGTATAATCCCTTATGGGTATTGATACATAGCAGTTTTGAACACTCTTCATCGACAGGGATTTAAAGATAAGCGTCGCTGAGATCGATTTTAGAAAAATATTTTCCTCCACTCAGTTTCGCAAATATTTCTTCAGGGCTCAGAAGAGCGTAATGGTGATCTTTTAATGCCTTGTTCAAGCCTGTGGAAAAGTCGGCACAAACCCGAATCTCCATGTTCTTTTTCTTAACATAAACTGTAGGTGAAGCCCACTCACTGTGATCAATTTTTGAAATGACAGCCATGTTCTCGAGCTTTTCTAATTCACCGTCTATTTGCTCTATAGCGGCGTATGGAACATTTCTTTTCTTTCTGAACACAGGTAGTTCATTTGTTTTGACTTCAAACTTTGCTACTGCTTTCGTACACCTTCCAAGACAGCCTGAAAATACGTTTGAAAAATTTTGTTTTAATTCCCTCTTGAGTTTTTCTGCCTCCACATTCGAATCCTAAACCTTTTGGCAAAAGGAGCTTAAAGGCAGATCTCATAGGCTAAACTTTTCAATCAGATCAGTTCCAAAAAGGTTATTCGATTTTCGCATAACAACAATTTTGGCTTTTACGGTCTTATTCTGGAAAGAAATATTCGTCAATAATTCCCCTTCGAAGGTTATTTTTTCACCACTGACGCTTCTCACCGTTTTTGTGATTTGATCATAGTGGGTCTCCCAAACTTCTTCCATGTCTGTACATTAATGATGGAAATGTCAAACACACTATTAAGCTGTAGTCTTACTTTTTTATAAGCATTTTGACCTGTACATATTTCCGGATATTTTGTTCTTCAGGTTCAATTTTTGTCAGTTTAATGGCTGTCTTTCTACCAGGTTTTACAACGTGATGCCTTATGACCTTTCTGGTGGCAGTTGTCACATTGTTTGATGATGTAGGGACACTCATTGTACGAATGGTTATCTCCACACCTCCAACACTGTCCAGGTGGATCTTTTCCATGTTTTTTTCTCTGGTTATTCATTGAAGTCAGAAGGATGGATTTTTTTAATGTACGACCCTCCGTTTTCCTCTATGTCACGACTGTCCTGTTTCAACGCAACAAAACGCTCACAGTCTTCCGCTAAGTTTTGTATTGTTAGACATTGCTCATTTTCGAATTTATTTAAAACACGATGTCTTCAGAGTCTTTATTTTTGACCAGACCTTGCAAGAATATTAAACATTTAAAATTATCCGATGATAATTCCTCTAATTTAAAATCGTCGCAAAGTTTATTTACTATACTTGCATACGTAATGTAGTCGTCTTCCTCTCTTCTAGTGACATTCATACACTTATATCTCCTGTGGAAAAGAGAAGTTTTTGTAGAAAACAGTTCTGTTAGTAAAGTAACTGCCTCCTGGAAGTTAAACTCACTGGTCTTTTTTGGAAGGATAAAATTCACGAACTTTGTATGCTCAGCACCTCCTAATTTTCTTAGCAAAAACCTAACTTTTTTAGAGTCTGTCCATGTACTGCAGTCCGATACAAAAATATCCTCATATCTTCTATAGAAGTGAGCAAAAGTGACATCGTCTTCTGGATTATAATTGAGAATTTCGATAGCGCTCCACACAGCCGTCTGGGAGAATGCATTATGATTCTCGTTTGCTTTCGTTAACTGTGTTGCCTCCAGAAATGTTCTCTGTTCCTCCTGTGTTTTTATCAAGAGTTCTTCGAAGTGTTTCTGCTGTTGTAGCAGTCTTTCTTGGAATCTTTCTTCCTGTGTTGTCGCCAGCTCTTTTTGTTTAGCATGCATTTTTCTTTGGGCTTTTTGCTGTTCCAACAACTCTCTTTTAAATTTCTCCTAAATTTCAACTTGTTTTCATTGAAGTTCCATTTGTTGTTCAACTTTCTGTCTTTGTAACGCAACATTTTGTTCCGTTTGGAATTTAAGTAATTGAAAAAGAGAATCTTTGAATACAGTGTCCATCATTCACGAATTCAAATTATGCACCACACAATTTACACTTGTAAAAATAAATCAGTTTTCCCCACAACGTGCTTAATATAATTAGTTTGCTCAACTAATATACAAAACAAGAAATATATTATTTCTTAGTAAAAAAAAAAATTCAATCCCAGTTCTTTTGTTTGAAAAACAAAAGAAATTTTTTTTTTTTTAATATCTGTACGGAGTTTTACAAAACCAAGTCCGTCGCTATAAGCCTAATAAGACTAGTTTTATGGGAAATCTTTTAAACCCCTTTTCATTTTGCAAAAATGCGACTTACTTATTTAACAGTTCTTTGTTAGAAGCACAAATGACTTACGCGAATATATTTTTTTACTGTCCGTTCTTTGCTCTCGACAATTCTGTGGTAGACCGTTTTAATAAATAGTCAATCCGGATCTTGCTCAAATATCAGATGTTGTCCTAATAATAACGACAAACTTACACAATATCTGTAATAATTGACGCGGATAACATTTATCTAAACGAGTCAGTGAAACTTGAAGAGACAAAAAATAAAGGTATCAGTGTATTCACTTATTTCAATAATTGAAAATATCTTTCGCGTTTTCTGGTTTTAGATTTTTGGTAGCAAGTTTTGAGTTTGTGTGTTTGTTTTGTTATTTTTCGCTTAACTACTCAGTAGTTAATTTTCTGTTAATCCTTGCGAATCCAAATATCTGATGAAGAAGTTTTTTTTTTCCGTGAAGATCTTGCGAATTACTTTGGGTGATTTTTTTGCAGGTAAATCGTTTCGATTCCTCGTGGCCAATCTGTTGTGAGGTTGTCCAACAGTAAATAATAAATAAAGGATTTCAAGTCGAGGGTTGGTTTAACAAGTGTATTAACAAAGTAAGAAATTGACTAGCACTTGGCTAGACAGTTACAAGAGTGTGCTTTGTCTTTTCTGTGTCTCTGGTGACTCGCACTATTTATAGTGACAACCGGTGTTGTTTCTCCTGTGTAAGAACGGCCGGTGTAACATACTTATAAACAGCTCTACTTGTTATTGAGCACTTTTTATAAACACTTGAGTTGCAACGGATTTACATCTACAGAAACTAATACACTACATGTACAATATATATATATATATATATATATATAGTATTGTAAGTTTTTCAACCATTAACACTGTGTTAAATAAAAAGAAAAACAAACATTCTAGTCTCAAGTATTTCCTTGGAAACTACTTATCGTGTAAGTCAGTGATTTTTTTGCAGTGACTACCAAGAATTTATGCTAATCTTACCTTTATTTAACGAATAATGAGTTGTTTACCATGGAAAACTGTGTCGGAAATTTAAATACAAAACACTATTTTATCTCATGGCTTCCCAGCACCCACACATACACATCCTCACGCATATATATATATATGGAAAAACAAAATGAAAATGTCTTTATGCTAATACTCTCTGAGGATGACTTATTTGCAGAGAAAACATAGAAGTAAAATATTTAAAAATATATGGTGAGTTTGTGACGTGAAATAATTTTTTTTCAAACGAAATATAGTCGTTATAAGTAAACAAACGTGGTGCAATTGTGTAGTGAACATCATTTTTAGTCTTTTATCGTATGAAACATAATCGTTAAAATTGAAAATATGCGGTCTATTTATGAACTAGAATGAGTGTTCTTTTTAATGTTGATTTTATATACAACGTTTTGTTGGAAATGTGATATAAAAATGTGAACCGGGATCTAAAATCAAGTTAATATTATTTTTCTGAGTTTCGGGGAAAAAAGTGTAAACGCCGTCATTTTGAGAATATCTTGAAATAAAAAGAAACTTTCCTGAATATATAGATACTTTTGTATTTTAAATTATGTTCCATCACGTTTTAATACTATTTGTATAAGCATCATACATATATATACATATATATATATATATATATATATATATATATATATATATATATATATATATATATATATTAAGGAAAGGAATATACACGTTTGTGACATTTGGGGGGGGGGGGGCTGGAATGAAATTGAAAGGTGTAAAAACGAGAGGAAAAAAATACTTACATAAATCTACAAACCCGGCTTTCGTCAACAGTCATCAGAGTAAATTCATGCACTAGGATAAACAACTTAACATAGTGAAATGAAAATAAGTGACAAGTTTAGGATTAAAAATGAGAGGGGGTAACAAGTGGATCACATTAAATCCCAGAAGCCACGTTTTTGTTTGCAAAGAGAGGGTTTTAATGACTTAATATATATTGCTTCCAGGACGTTCAGGTGGAATACCGAATTTTAAAACCTGTCACTAGTGTAAGCCGACGTACTTCGGCGCTATTTATAAGATGGTGAGCAATAGCTGACCCGGAAATGTTGACTAAATTATTTAAATTATTTAGTGGGCCCTGGCGTATTGCACGGGGGTGTGTTGTTTTATTCTGGATTCAAACCTTTGCTCTGTCGTCCCACGTGTACAGTATCGCACAGACATTTAAATTAGTCAATAATGTTACTGATATGTTGGAGTGAGAGAAAATGACTGCCCCCTTCCTAATATAAACACATACTAGTAAACAATATTATAATAATAGACCACGATACTAACACCAAAAGATTAACAATTCATGAAGCCCTCAACAGAACATCTAAATCTCCCATAATCAATGATGTGAATTACCAAAGTAATCATGATATTTTAAAGTGTCTAGCATAGTAATAAATGTTACCAAATTTTTAGCCATTAAGTAATTATACGTTTACATTTTGAACGCGCTCAGGACGTAATCAAATTCTTAACGGTGAAGCAATCAAACTTTTAAAACTTGCACGCTCTTAGAACGTAATTACGCTCTCATGTAACATCTCAATATTACAGACGCTCATTTTAACTTGTAAATTACTGGCCGTTATAATAATAAAATAAAACTCAACGGTAAATACATATTTTAAGAAACCAAATTAACACCGCCTGAAGATGATTTGACGAATCAAATCGAGAGTACACGCAAAAAAGGAAGGAAAATGGAACAAGAAACACATGGAACTTTCATACAGCAATATGACCGAAACACTAAATGGACCATTCGAAAAATCGAGTATTTTAGCTTGATGATACTTGTTTTGTTTGAGCTGTTTTTTTTACCTTGTTTTCCTTTTTTTCTTCTTAAATGATTTCAACTGTGTCAAACCCCTGTGGGTTATTATCAGTTGTTGAAGTCAATATCTTAGGTTTGTATCTCCCCTGATGAACTGCCTAGCAAGGTGATTTTTAGGTAACGAAACACGTGTAGGGAAATATAGCTTTAAAAACAATAAAAAAATAATAAAATAATAAATCTTTTCGTTGGGATGAATCCTCTCTAGGAGAAAATTGGAAAAATATTGGTAAACTCTACAAATATATATATATATATATATATATATATATATATATATAGTGAGACAATCGAAATAATAGTAAGCAAAATAACAACGAACGCTACAATCGCAATAAAAATAATTACATAAAAATACATTAAATATTTAAGTGATAAAAATCGTTCATATTTCTAGACAGAGCGTATTGGTCCAGTGGTAGAACGCTGGACTATAGACATCAATACCGAAGGTTCGATCTCTGTCTAAGTTAGTCATGCTGATGACGGCTGTAAGCCAGAAACATGTTTCTATGGATTACTTTTATTTTTTTTATAATAAAAATTTATATTAACGAAAAATACATCTTATGAAGTTATGGCGACTAATAATGCAATTTTCTGCATCTTAATAACTTAGGAAAGTGAGATAATCGAAATAATAGTAAGTTACAATCACCAGTAAAAATAATTACATAAAAATACATTAAATATTAAGGTGATAAACACCGTACATGTTTCTAGACAGAGCGTCTTGGTCCAGTGGTAAAACGCTGGACGACTATAGACATCAATATCGAAGTTAAGCTAGCCATGCTGATGACGGCTGTGAGCCGGAAACACGTGACCATAGATTACTTTCATGTACGTATAAAATAAATATATATATATATATATATATATATATATATATATATATATATATATATATATATATATATATATATATATATATATAACAAGTTAGTTGAAAACGGCTACCAAAGTCTTTATCATGAAGTTACAAGAAATAATATTAATTATTTTATTTTAATAATGCACATTATTGTGGCCGCTGGGTATATCTGGATTTATTTAATCTAGTCAGCTGGTATTAAGAAAACATTCGGGCATGGTCTTTCTCCACATGTGAAAACACATAAATTGTCTCTAATATTACAGTCTCTTATTGGGCAAAATGCCCAATAAAGAACTCAAAAATGTGCGAGCGAAAACTGTTCTAATTTCAGGATGACCAGATGGACAAAATCCGTGTTTCTCAAACAGACACAGTACTGTATAGTATTTAAAGAAACTAATACATGTGTATAGATGCGAGTGAACACAATTCGTAATAAATGACGGAAACAGTATCATTCGCTAATGTTTGCGCTAGTATTTGTATAAAAACATAAAATTCATTCAATATTTTAATTTTTCACATATAAATTATTATTATCACTTCTTATGACTTGAGGGAAATAACCATCGTTGATTCCGTATTAACCTAACCTAAAGATAACGGCAATTTAGTCAAAATTGACTGCAGGTATACAAAGGTTACTCTTTTCTGTCTAACAGCTATTAACTAAGAATAATGAATATAAATAAATACATTATTTTTGGCAGTTCCAGGAATCAAACATCAACAATTGATGCGTTCGATCGTTTCAAATACAAAATATGTTTTATTGATACCAAGATGTGTCTTTTTCAGCACCGATTCAATAACATATAAATTAGAAGCACAACATCAACATTATCAATCCCTTACATTTATTATAGTACAACACACACACACATGTATTAATAATAATAATAAGAAGAAGAAGAAGAAGAAGAAGAAGAAGAAAAAGAAAAAGAAGAAAAAGAAGAAGAAGAAGAAGATGAAGAAGAAGAAGAAGAAGAAGAAGAAGAAGAAGAAAAATAATGATAATTGCAGGAAAGAGGTTTACACTATTTGAAAAGAAACTACACGATGTATTCTTTAAAAATACTGCATTTAGAGGTAATGACAGCTGGAATTGGTTCGACAAAGGTGATCTCCAAAGATCTACTCAGGGCACCTGAATGGTAGTCCATAAACGCTGTGTATTTGTTCCTGATAACATGACATTATACGGTGGCCGAAATATAACATAAGACAAGTTAAAACAGCCGAAAAATAATAAATATATAGAAGCCCACAAGGCAAGCTGTTTCTTCCAAACAACAATATCTTCTGTTGTCCGCTCATTTCAAAAAGATTTACTGGTACAGTTCCGGTGGCTTGTTTCATTCTGTTGATATATTTTAAGTAGATGAAGTTTAGTTTAAGCTGACGGGACCTTGATCTTCCATTATAAAATAAAAACAAATCCTTTTTTCAGAGAAGGGGGAACTGACTTACTTTTAGATATCGCAAGTTATTTCCCCTAACATGATTAACAAGCATAACTTTAATAGAGTATCATCAAGCTACGTATCAATACGCCATTATATGTTTGAATCGATCGCTATCTAAATTATAAAAATAACTATAAAAATGTTGGTAATCTGATAGTGAACGCACCGCGTTTCTGTGACTTCGCGTCGTCGGCGTTCGAGATTAGACGAAACTATAAGACAATCAGGTTGCAGCAGGCATTAGACTATCAGGTTGCAGCAAGCAAACGATAACTTTTCGACGAAATGAATTTCTAAGATCTGCAGCGCGTTAAAAAAAGAATTTCTACGATCTGCAGCGCGTTAAAAAATGAATTTCTGCGATCTACAGCGCGTTAAAAAATGAATTTCTACGATCTGCAGCGCGGTAAAAAATGAATTTCTACGATCTGCAGCGCGTTAAAAAAAAGAATTTCTGCGATCTACAGCGCGTTAAAAAATGAATTTCTACGATCTGCAGCGCGGTAAAAAATGAATTTCTACGATCTGCAGCGCGTTCAAAAAAAGAATTTCTACGATCTGCAGCGCGTTAAAAAATAGAATTTCTGCAATCTACAGCGCGTTAAAAAAAGAATTTCTACAATCTGCAGCGCGTTAAAAAAAAGGATTTCTATGATCTGCAGCGCGTTAAAACATGAGTTTCTACGATCTGCAGCGCGTTAAAAAAAATAATTTCTACGATCTGCAGCGCGTTAAAAAATGAATTTCTACGATCTGCAGCGCGTTAAAAAAAGAATTTCTACGATCTGCAGCGCGTTAAAAAAAAGAATTTCTATGATCGGCAGCGCATTAAAAAATGAATTTCTACGATCTGCAGCGCGTTAAAAAAAATAATTTTTACGATCTGCAGCGTGTTAAAAAAAAGAATTTCTACGATCTGCAGCGCGTTACAAAAAGAATTTCGACGATCTGCAGAACGTTAAAAAATGAGTTTCTACTATCTGCAGCGCGTTAAAAATGAATTTCTACTATCTGCAGCACGTTAAAAAATGAATTTCTACGATCTGCAGCGCGTTAAATCATGAATTTCTACGATCTGCAGCGCGTTAAAAATATGAATTTCTACGATCTGCAGCGCGTTAAAAAAAAGAATTTCTACGATCTGCACCGCGTTAAAAAAAATAATTTCAACGATCTGCAGCGCGTTAAAAAATTAATTTCTACGATCTGCAGCGCGTTAAAAAATGAATTTCTACGATCTGCAGCACGTTAAAAAATGAATTTCTACGATCTGCAGCGCGCTAAAAAATGAATTTCTACGATCTGCAGCGCGTTAAAAAATGAATTTCTACGATTTGCAGCGCGTTAAAAAAAATAATTTCTACGATCTGCAGCGCGTTAAAAAAAGAATTTCTACGATCTGCAGCGCGTTAAAAAAAGAATTTCTACGATCTGCAGCGCGTTAAAAAATGAATTTCTACGATCTGCAGCGCGTTAAAAAAGAGATTTTCTGCGATCTACAGTGCGTTAAAAATGAATTTCTACAATCTTTAGCGCGTTAAAAAATGAATTTCTACGATCTGCAGCGCGTTAAAAAAAAGAATTTTTACGATCTGCAGCGCATTAAAAAAAAGAATTTAAACAATCTGCAGCGCGTTAAAAAAAAAGAATTTCCACGATCTGCAGCGCGTTAAAAAAAAAGAATTTCTACGATCTGCAGCGCGTTAAAAAAAAGAATTTCTAAGATCTGTAGCGCGTTAAAAAAAACAATTTCTGCTATTTACAGTGCGTTAAAAATGAATTTCTACGATCTGCAGCGCGTTAAAAAATGAGTTTCTACGATCTGCAGCGCATTAAAAATATGAATTTCTACGATCTGCAGCGCGTTTAAAAAAAAGAATTTCTACGATCTGCAGCACGTTAAAAAAGGACTTTCTACGATCTGCAGCGCATTAAAAATATGAATTTCTACGATCTGCAGCGCGTTAAAAAAAGAATTTCTACGATCTGCAGAGCGTTAAAAAATGAATTTCTATGATCTGCAGCGCGTTAAAAAAAAAAATTTCTACGATCTGCAGCGCGTTAAAAAATGAATTTCTACGATCTGCAGCGCGTTAAAAATATAATTTCTACGATCTACAGCGCGTTAAAAAAAAGAATTTCTACGATCTGCAGCGCGTTAAAAAAAGAATTTCTACGATCTGCAGCGCGTTAAAAAATTAATTTCTACTATCTGCAGCACGTTAAAAACAAGAATTTCTACAGTCTGCAGCGCGTAAAATCATGAATTTCTACGATCTGCAGCGCGTTAAAAAATGAATTTCTACGATCTGCAGCGCGTTAAAAAAAGAATTTCTACGATCTGCAGCGCGTTAAAAAATGAATTTCTACGATCTGAAGCGTTTTAAAAAATAAATTTCTACGATCTGCAGCGCGTTAAAAAATGAATTTCTACGATCTGCAGCACGTTAAAAAATGAATTTCTACGATCTGCAGCGCGCTAAAAAATGAATTTCTACAGTCTGCAGCGCGTTAAAAAATGAATTTCTACGATCTGCAGCGCGTTAAAAAAAATTATTTCTACGATCTGCAGCGCGTTAAAAAAAAGAATTACTACGATCTGCAGCGCGTTAAAAAAAAGAATTTCTACGATCTGCAGCGCGTTAAAAAATGAATTTCTACGATCTGCAGCGCGTTAAAAAAAAGAATTTCTGCGATCTACAGTGCGTTAAAAATGAATTTCTACGATCTTCAGCGCGTTAAAAAATGAATTTCTACGATCTGCAGCGCGTTAAAAAAAATAATTTCTACGATCTGCAGCGCGTTAAAAAAAAGAATTTCAACAATCTGCAGCGCGTTAAAAAAAAAGAATTTCTACGATCTGCAGCGCGTTAAAAAAAAAAGAATTTCTACGATCTGCAGCGTGTTAAAAAAAAGAATTTCTAAGATCTGCAGCGCGTTAAAAAAAAGAATTTCTGCTATTTACAGTGCGTTAAAAATGAATTTCTACGATCTGCAGTGCGTTAAAAAATGAGTTTCTACGATCTGCAGCGCATTAAAAATATGAATTTCTACGATCTGCAGCGCGGTTAAAAAAAAGAATTTCTACGATCTGCAGCACGTTAAAAAAGGACTTTCTACGATCTGCAGCGCATTAAAAATATGAATTTCTACGATCTGCAGCGCGGTTAAAAAAAAGAATTTCTACGATCTGCAGCACGTTAAAAAAGGACTTTCTACGATCTGCAGCGCATTAAAAATATGAATTTCTACGATCTGCAGCGCGTTAAAAAAAGAATTTCTACGATCTGCAGAGCGTTAAAAAATGAATTTCTACGATCTGCAGCGCGTTAAAAATATAATTTCTACGATCTACAGCGCGTTAAAAAAAAGAATTTCTACGATCTGCAGCGCGTTAAAAAAAGAATTTCTACGATCTGCAGCGCGTTAAAAAATTAATTTCTACTATCTGCAGCACGTTAAAAACAAGAATTTCTACGATCTGCAGCGCGTTAAATCATGATATTCTACGATCTGCAGCGGGTTAAAAAATGAATTTCTACGATCTGCAGCGCGTTAAAAAAAAGAATTCCTACGATCTGCAGCGCGTTAAAAAAAAGAATTTCTATGATCTGCAGCACGTTAAAAAATGAATTTCTACGATCTGCAGCGCGTTAAAAATATGAATTTCTACGATCTGCAGCGCATTAAAAAATTAATTTCTACGATCTGCAGCGCGTTAAAAAATGAATTTCTACGGTCTGCAGCGCGTTAAAAAAAAGAATTTCTGCGATCAGCAGCGCGTTAAAAAAAAGAATTTCTATGATCTGCAGCGCGTTACAAAATGAATTTCTACGATCGGCAGCGCGTTAAAAAAAATAATTTTTACGATCTACAGCGCGTTAAAAAAAAGAATTTCTACGATCTGCAGCGCGTTAAAAAAAGAATTTCGGAGATCTGCAGCACGTTAAAAAATGAGTTTCTAAGATCTGCAGCGCGTTCAAAAATTAATTTCTACTAACTGCAGCGCGTTAAAAAAAAGAATTTCTACGATCTGCAGCGCGTTAAATCATGAATTTCTACGATCTGCAGCGCGTTAAAAATATGAATTTCTAGGATCTGCAGCGCGTTAAAAAAAATAATTTCTACCATCTGCAGCGCGTTAAAAAAAAGAATTTCTACAGTCTGCAGCGCGTTAAAAAATTAATTTCTACGATCTGCAGCGCGTTAAAAAAAGAATTTCTACGATCTGCAGCGCGTTAAAAAATGAATTTCTACGATCTGCAGCGTGTTAAAAAAAGAATTTCTACGATCTGCAGCGCGTTAAATCATGAATTTCTACGATCTGCAGCTTGTTAAAAATATTAATTTCTACGATCTGCAGCGCGTTAAAAAAAAGAATTTCTACGATCTGCAGCGCGTTTAAAAAAAGAATTTCTACGATCTGCAGTGCGTTAAAAAATGAATTTCTACGATCTGCAGCGCGTTAAAAAATGAATTTCTACGATCTGAAGCGCTTTAAAAAATGAATTTCTACGATCTGCAGCGCGTTAAAAAATGAATTTCAACGATCTGCAGCACGTTAAAAAATGAATTTCTACGATCTGTAGCGCGTTAAAAAATGAATTTCTACGGTCTGCAGCGCGTTAAAAAATGAATTTTTACGATCTGCAGCGTGTTAAAAAAAAGAATTTTTGCGATCTGAAGCGCGTTAAAAAAAGAATTTCTACGATCTGCAGCGTGTAAAAAAAAAGAATTTCTACGATCTGCAGCGCGTTAAAAAATGAATTTCTACGATCTGCAGCGCGTAAAAAAAAAAGAATTTCTGCGATCTACAGTGCGTTAAAAATGAATTTCTACAATCTTCAGGGCGTTAAAAAATGAATTTCTACGATCTGCAGCGCGTTAAAAAAAAAGAATTTTTACGATCGGCAGCGCGTTAAAAAAAAGAATTTCAACAATCTGCAGCGCGTTAAAAAAAAAGAATTTCTACGATCTGCAGCGCATTAAAAAAAAGAATTTCTACGATCTGCAGCGCGTAAAAAAAAGAATTTCTAAGATCTGCAGCGCGTTAAAAAAAAGAATTTCTGCTATTTACAGTGCGTTAAAAATGAATTTCTGCGATCTGCAGCGCGTTAAATAAAGAATTTCTACGATCTGCAGCGCGTTAAAAAAAAAAAAAATTTCTACAATCTGCAGCGCGTTAAAAAAAAAATTTCTACGATCTGCAGCGCGTTAAAAAAAGAATTTCTACGATCTGCAGCGCGTTAAAATAAAGAATTCCTACGATCGGCAGCGCGTTTAAAAAAAGAATTTCCACGATCTGCAGCGCGTTAAAAAATGAATTTCTACGATCTGCAGCGCGTTAAAAAAAAGAATTTCTACGATCTGCAGCGCTTAAAAAAAAGAATTTCTACGATCTGCAGCGCGTTAAAAAAAAGAATTTCTGCTATTTACAGTGCGTTAAAATGAATTTCTACGATCTGCAGCGCGTTAAAAAAAAAATTTCTACGATCTGCAGCGCGTTAAAAAATGAATTTCTACGATCTTCAGCGCGTTAAAAAATGAATTTCTACGACATGCAGCGCGTTTAAAAAAAGAATTTCTACGATCTGCAGTGCGTTAAAAAATGAATTTCTACGATCTGCAGCGCGTTAAAAAATGAATTTCTACGATCTGAAGCGCTTTAAAAAATGAATTTCTACGATCTGCAGCGCGTTAAAAAATGAATTTCAACGATCTGCAGCACGTTAAAAAATGAATTTCTACGATCTGTAGCGCGTTAAAAAATGAATTTCTACGGTCTGCAGCGCGTTAAAAAATGAATTTTTACGATCTGCAGCGTGTTAAAAAAAAGAATTTTTGCGATCTGAAGCGCGTTAAAAAAAGAATTTCTACGATCTGCAGCGTGTAAAAAAAAAGAATTTCTACGATCTGCAGCGCGTTAAAAAATGAATTTCTACGATCTGCAGCGCGTAAAAAAAAAAGAATTTCTGCGATCTACAGTGCGTTAAAAATGAATTTCTACAATCTTCAGGGCGTTAAAAAATGAATTTCTACGATCTGCAGCGCGTTAAAAAAAAAGAATTTTTACGATCGGCAGCGCGTTAAAAAAAAGAATTTCAACAATCTGCAGCGCGTTAAAAAAAAAGAATTTCTACGATCTGCAGCGCATTAAAAAAAAGAATTTCTACGATCTGCAGCGCGTAAAAAAAAGAATTTCTAAGATCTGCAGCGCGTTAAAAAAAAGAATTTCTGCTATTTACAGTGCGTTAAAAATGAATTTCTGCGATCTGCAGCGCGTTAAATAAAGAATTTCTACGATCTGCAGCGCGTTAAAAAAAAAAGAATTTCTACAATCTGCAGCGCGTTAAAAAAAAAATTTCTACGATCTGCAGCGCGTTAAAAAATGAATTTCTACGATCTTCAGCGCGTTAAAAAATGAATTTCTACGACATGCAGCGCGTTTAAAAAAAGAATTTCTACGATCTGCAGTGCGTTAAAAAATGAATTTCTACGATCTGCAGCGCGTTAAAAAATGAATTTCTACGATCTGAAGCGCTTTAAAAAATGAATTTCTACGATCTGCAGCGCGTTAAAAAATGAATTTCAACGATCTGCAGCACGTTAAAAAATGAATTTCTACGATCTGTAGCGCGTTAAAAAATGAATTTCTACGGTCTGCAGCGCGTTAAAAAATGAATTTTTACGATCTGCAGCGTGTTAAAAAAAAGAATTTTTGCGATCTGAAGCGCGTTAAAAAAAGAATTTCTACGATCTGCAGCGTGTAAAAAAAAAGAATTTCTACGATCTGCAGCGCGTTAAAAAATGAATTTCTACGATCTGCAGCGCGTAAAAAAAAAAGAATTTCTGCGATCTACAGTGCGTTAAAAATGAATTTCTACAATCTTCAGGGCGTTAAAAAATGAATTTCTACGATCTGCAGCGCGTTAAAAAAAAAGAATTTTTACGATCGGCAGCGCGTTAAAAAAAAGAATTTCAACAATCTGCAGCGCGTTAAAAAAAAAGAATTTCTGCGATCAGCAGCGCGTTAAAAAATGAATTTCTACGGTCTGCAGCGCGTTAAAAAAAAGAATTTCTGCGATCAGCAGCGCGTTAAAAAAAAGAATTTCTATGATCTGCAGCGCGTTACAAAATGAATTTCTACGATCGGCAGCGCGTTAAAAAAAAGAATTTTTACGATCTACAGCGCGTTAAAAAAAAGAATTTCTACGATCTGCAGCGCGTTAAAAAAAGAATTTCGGAGATCTGCAGCACGTTAAAAAATGAGTTTCTAAGATCTGCAGCGCGTTAAAAAATTAATTTCTACTAACTGCAGCGCGTTAAAAAAAAGAATTTCTACGATCTGCAGCGCGTTAAATCATGAATTTCTACGATCTGCAGCGCGTTAAAATATGAATTTCTAGGATCTGCAGCGCGTTAAAAAAAATAATTTCTACCATCTGCAGCGCGTTAAAAAAAAGAATTTCTACAGTCTGCAGCGCGTTAAAAAATTAATTTCTACGATCTGCAGCGCGTTAAAAAAAGAATTTCTACGATCTGCAGCGCGTTAAAAAATGAATTTCTACGATCTGCAGCGTGTTAAAAAAAGAATTTCTACGATCTGCAGCGCGTTAAATCATGAATTTCTACGATCTGCAGCTTGTTAAAAATATTAATTTCTACGATCTGCAGCGCGTTAAAAAAAAGAATTTCTACGATCTGCAGCGCGTTTAAAAAAAGAATTTCTACGATCTGCAGTGCGTTAAAAAATGAATTTCTACGATCTGCAGCGCGTTAAAAAATGAATTTCTACGATCTGAAGCGCTTTAAAAAATGAATTTCTACGATCTGCAGCGCGTTAAAAAATGAATTTCAACGATCTGCAGCACGTTAAAAAATGAATTTCTACGATCTGTAGCGCGTTAAAAAATGAATTTCTACGGTCTGCAGCGCGTTAAAAAATGAATTTTTACGATCTGCAGCGTGTTAAAAAAAAGAATTTTTGCGATCTGAAGCGCGTTAAAAAAAGAATTTCTACGATCTGCAGCGTGTAAAAAAAAAGAATTTCTACGATCTGCAGCGCGTTAAAAAATGAATTTCTACGATCTGCAGCGCGTAAAAAAAAAAGAATTTCTGCGATCTACAGTGCGTTAAAAATGAATTTCTACAATCTTCAGGGCGTTAAAAAATGAATTTCTACGATCTGCAGCGCGTTAAAAAAAAAGAATTTTTACGATCGGCAGCGCGTTAAAAAAAAGAATTTCAACAATCTGCAGCGCGTTAAAAAAAAAGAATTTCTACGATCTGCAGCGCATTAAAAAAAAGAATTTCTACGATCTGCAGCGCGTAAAAAAAAGAATTTCTAAGATCTGCAGCGCGTTAAAAAAAAGAATTTCTGCTATTTACAGTGCGTTAAAAATGAATTTCTGCGATCTGCAGCGCGTTAAATAAAGAATTTCTACGATCTGCAGCGCGTTAAAAAAAAAAGAATTTCTACAATCTGCAGCGCGTTAAAAAAAAAATTTCTACGATCTGCAGCGCGTTAAAAAAAGAATTTCTACGATCTGCAGCGCGTTAAAATAAAGAATTCCTACGATCGGCAGCGCGTTTAAAAAAAGAATTTCCACGATCTGCAGCGCGTTAAAAAATGAATTTCTACGATCTGCAGCGCGTTAAAAAAAAGAATTTCTACGATCTGCAGCGCTTAAAAAAAAGAATTTCTACGATCTGCAGCGCGTTAAAAAAAAGAATTTCTGCTATTTACAGTGCGTTAAAATGAATTTCTACGATCTGCAGCGCGTTAAAAAAAAAATTTCTACGATCTGCAGCGCGTTAAAAAATGAATTTCTACGATCTTCAGCGCGTTAAAAAATGAATTTCTACGACATGCAGCGCGTTTAAAAAAAGAATTTCTACGATCTGCAGTGCGTTAAAAAATGAATTTCTACGATCTGCAGCGCGTTAAAAAATGAATTTCTACGATCTGAAGCGCTTTAAAAAATGAATTTCTACGATCTGCAGCGCGTTAAAAAATGAATTTCAACGATCTGCAGCACGTTAAAAAATGAATTTCTACGATCTGTAGCGCGTTAAAAAATGAATTTCTACGGTCTGCAGCGCGTTAAAAAATGAATTTTTACGATCTGCAGCGTGTTAAAAAAAAGAATTTTTGCGATCTGAAGCGCGTTAAAAAAAGAATTTCTACGATCTGCAGCGTGTAAAAAAAAAGAATTTCTACGATCTGCAGCGCGTTAAAAAATGAATTTCTACGATCTGCAGCGCGTAAAAAAAAAAGAATTTCTGCGATCTACAGTGCGTTAAAAATGAATTTCTACAATCTTCAGGGCGTTAAAAAATGAATTTCTACGATCTGCAGCGCGTTAAAAAAAAAGAATTTTTACGATCGGCAGCGCGTTAAAAAAAAGAATTTCAACAATCTGCAGCGCGTTAAAAAAAAAGAATTTCTACGATCTGCAGCGCATTAAAAAAAAGAATTTCTACGATCTGCAGCGCGTAAAAAAAAGAATTTCTAAGATCTGCAGCGCGTTAAAAAAAAGAATTTCTGCTATTTACAGTGCGTTAAAAATGAATTTCTGCGATCTGCAGCGCGTTAAATAAAGAATTTCTACGATCTGCAGCGCGTTAAAAAAAAAAGAATTTCTACAATCTGCAGCGCGTTAAAAAAAAAATTTCTACGATCTGCAGCGCGTTAAAAAATGAATTTCTACGATCTTCAGCGCGTTAAAAAATGAATTTCTACGACATGCAGCGCGTTTAAAAAAAGAATTTCTACGATCTGCAGTGCGTTAAAAAATGAATTTCTACGATCTGCAGCGCGTTAAAAAATGAATTTCTACGATCTGAAGCGCTTTAAAAAATGAATTTCTACGATCTGCAGCGCGTTAAAAAATGAATTTCAACGATCTGCAGCACGTTAAAAAATGAATTTCTACGATCTGTAGCGCGTTAAAAAATGAATTTCTACGGTCTGCAGCGCGTTAAAAAATGAATTTTTACGATCTGCAGCGTGTTAAAAAAAAGAATTTTTGCGATCTGAAGCGCGTTAAAAAAAGAATTTCTACGATCTGCAGCGTGTAAAAAAAAAGAATTTCTACGATCTGCAGCGCGTTAAAAAATGAATTTCTACGATCTGCAGCGCGTAAAAAAAAAAGAATTTCTGCGATCTACAGTGCGTTAAAAATGAATTTCTACAATCTTCAGGGCGTTAAAAAATGAATTTCTACGATCTGCAGCGCGTTAAAAAAAAAGAATTTTTACGATCGGCAGCGCGTTAAAAAAAAGAATTTCAACAATCTGCAGCGCGTTAAAAAAAAAGAATTTCTACGATCTGCAGCGCATTAAAAAAAAGAATTTCTACGATCTGCAGCGCGTAAAAAAAAGAATTTCTAAGATCTGCAGCGCGTTAAAAAAAAGAATTTCTGCTATTTACAGTGCGTTAAAAATGAATTTCTGCGATCTGCAGCGCGTTAAATAAAGAATTTCTACGATCTGCAGCGCGTTAAAAAAAAAAGAATTTCTACAATCTGCAGCGCGTTAAAAAAAAAATTTCTACGATCTGCAGCGCGTTAAAAAAAGAATTTCTACGATCTGCAGCGCGTTAAAATAAAGAATTCCTACGATCGGCAGCGCGTTAAAAAAAAGAATTTCCACGATCTGCAGCGCGTTAAAAAATGAATTTCTACGATCTGCAGCGCGTTAAAAAAAAGAATTTCTACGATCTGCAGCGCTTAAAAAAAAGAATTTCTACGATCTGCAGCGCGTTAAAAAAAAGAATTTCTGCTATTTACAGTGCGTTAAAATGAATTTCTACGATCTGCAGCGCGTTAAAAAAAAAAATTTCTACGATCTGCAGCGCGTTAAAAAATGAATTTCTACGATCTTCAGCGCGTTAAAAAATGAATTTCTACGATCTGCAGCGCGTTAAAAAATGAATTTCGACGATCTGCAGCGCGTTAAAAAAAGAATTTCTACGATCTGCAGCGCGTTAAAAAATGAGTTTCTATGATTTGCAGCGCGTTAAAAAAAAGAATTTCTACTATCTGCAGCGCGTTAAAAAAAAGGATTTCTACGATCTGCAGCGCGTTAAATAATGACTTTCTACGATCTGCAGCTTGTTAAAAATATGAATTTCTACGATCTGCAGCGCGTTAAAAAAAATAATGTCTACCATCTGCAGCGCGTTAAAAAAGTAATTTCTACCATCTGCAGCGCGTTAAAAAATGAATTGCTACGATTTGAAGCGCTTTAAAAAATGAATTTCTACGATCTGCAGCGCGTTAAAAAAAGAATTTCTACGATCTGCAGCGCGTTAAAAAAAAGAATTTCTACGATCTGCAGCGCGTTAAAAAAAAAATTTCTACGATCTGCAGCGCGTTAAAAAAAAGAATTTCTACGATCTGCAGCGCGTTAAAAAATGAATTTCTACGATCTGCAGCGCGTTAAAAAATGAATTTCTACGATCTGCAGCGCGTTAAAAAATGAATTTCTACGATCTGCAGCGCATTAAAAAATGAATTTCTACGGCTTGCAGCGCGTTAAAAAATGAATTTCTACGATCTGCAGCGCGTTAAAAAATGAATTTCTGCGACCTGCAGCGCGTTAAAAAAAGAATTTCTACGATCTGCAGCGCGTTAAAAAAAAAGAATTTCTACGATCTGCAGCGCGTTAAAAAAAAGAATTTCTGCTATTTACAGTGCGTTAAAAATTAATTTCTACGATCTGCAGCGCGTTCAAAAAAGAATTTCGGCGATCTGCAGCGCGTTAAAAAAAAGAATTTCTACGATCTGCAGCGCGTTAAAAAAAAGAATTTCTACGATCTGCAGCGCGTTAAAAAAAAGAATTTCTACGATCTGCAGCGCGTTAAAAAAAAAAGAATTTCTACAATCTGCAGCGCGTTAAAAAAAAAATTTCTACGATCTGCAGCGCGTTAAAAAATGAATTTCTACGATCTGCAGCGCGTTAAAAAAAAGAATTCCTACGATCTGCAGCGCGTTAAAAAAAAGAATTTCTACGATCTGCAGCGCGTTAAAAAATGAATTTCTACGATCTGCAGCGCGTTAAAAAATTAATTTCTACGATCTGCAGCGCGTTAAACAAAAGAATTTCTGCGATCTACAGTGCGTTAAAAATGAATTTCTACAATCTTCAGCGCGTTAAAAAATGAATTTCTACGATCTGCAGCGCGTTAAAAAAAAGAATTTCTACGATCTGCAGCGCGTTAAAAAAAAGAATTTCTAAGATCTGTAGCGCGTTAAAAAAAAGAATTTCTGCTATTTACAGTGCGTTAAAAAAGAATTTCTACGATCTGCAGCGCGTTCAAAAATGAATTTCTGCGATCTGCAGCGCGTTAAAAAAAAGAATTTCTACGATCTGCAGCGCGTTAAAAAAAAGAATTTCTACGATCTGCAGCGCGTTAAAAAAAAAGAATTTCTACAATCTGCAGCGCGTTAAAAAAAAAATTTCTACGATCTGCAGCGCGTTAAAAAAAGAATTTCTACGATCTGTAGCGTGTCAAAAATATGAATTTTTGCGATATGTGTCAACGCGTTTTATCTTTTAAAAGACTCATTGAGTTCTGTCAGCAAAGGTCACTTCTCAAATAAAACATCAACTACCCAAAACCCTCACCCTAAACCCTAACCCAGAAATGTCAAAAAAGAAAAGAACATTGCAAAAAAATGACAGAAAAATAAATTGTTAAAAACACTTGTTTCGTTGTTTTTAGATGAAAATATTATCTTCTGAAATGTTTCTGTGCACAAAAAAACAAACATTTTATCTAAAAACAGTTGATTAACAATAGTTTCTTTGACACAAAAAGAGAAATATACATTTAATTCATAAACATTGTTTAGTTATGGTTTGTCGATTCTTGATTTTAATATGTGTATTTTACTTTAATTTGCTTTGTCTGAATTTATCGTCTACCAGGTTTCAATTCATAATTCATCAGTTTTCAGTTTAGCAACTCTCGGGAGCTTCCGAAACCTGCTCGAACGCTTACAACGCAATATCATGGAAACGCGATGCGTTCTCTATGAGAATTCCAACATTTTTATATAAAAATATTGACGCTGTCTAACACATTCTGCCTCGTATTTACATATAGTATTGCCACTGATAATCTCGTTGTTTTCTTACGTTACACTATGTGTGTGTATATATAATAAATATTTGCTTTGTTTATTATCTATGTACGTATACGTTTCGTCCTTCATAATCAGGACTCATCAGCATAGAGATATGACTATTCTATACTTGGCATGCGATTTGAAAACCCGGATTCCGAGTATATTACAACTAAAATCCAGACATCTAGAACCACTCGGCTAATGCTGAATATCAGATAAATAGTGATAATTGTAACACTTTATCCGGCGGCTTGACGCCATAAAAACGTTCTACTTAATGAAATGAACGATGCACATATAACTAGCGACGTCATGCTGTGTTAATACTACACTTATAGTGCCCATCTAGACGGGGTTTCTAGGAGCTATAAAATATATATATATATATATATATATATATATGTATATATATATATGTATATATATATATAAATATATATATATGTATATATGTATGTATATATATATATGTATATATATATATGTGTGTGTGTAAATATGTATTATTGTAAATAAATATGCATGTATTATAATGTATCAATATTTGTCTGTATTTATGTTTGAACTTACGTGTATTTTCGTAATCCATTGTATATGTATAAACAATAAATGGATTATTTTAGTGATGTCTATGTAGATTTTCAATTTTTTTCCAAATTTAAAACGCCAGATCATAATTACTTGTCATGTTATTTCTTAAATTAATTTAGATAAATTTTTTTTTTTTTTTTGTGATTTTAGCTGTCAACTCTGGAGTGATTCGCTTAAAATCTTGGACTAGTAAGCGTCTGTTGTTCCGGGTCCAGGAGATGTTGGGATATTTGTACTCATTACGGAAAAAAGTATTCATTAGTTTAAGTTTATCTACAGTTTTAGATTAACTGGCTATTAGCTCGTACGAGATGTCTATTGTATTACCGATTATTTTGACTGCAGTACTACTAAATTTATCAGTACTATTATTATAGGTGAATGGTGTATCTGGAGGCATATTACCGATCCAACCTTTACTTAGGGGTCCAACATTATTCAATCTATATTATACGTTTATACTTGAACTTATCAAAGCTTATTAAAATTATGAATGTAATTCTTAATGACGAATTTAAAAATTCGTCATTAAGAATCGCGTCACAATATTAACTAATTAGTTTTACCATACACTTTATCTTTTAATTCTTTCCTCGATGTTCATTTCTACCACTTCTAATTAATTAAAATAGTTTTTAATTAGGCTCCATACTTAGTCTTTTGACAAATTTCTCTTTCACATTTAATTAAAATGTTGAACCTTTATAACCTGTTTTCATTCTAAGATCATATATGTAAGTGATCTTTCCTATTAATGACCTTTATATGTTGTATGATATAATTAATATTTTGCTGTGACCTTTAGTGTGCTACTCTCTACATCAAGTATTACATTGGTTCTTTTTCTTGAGCCGCTATATTCATCTCTAAAATAATTTAAATCTGGTCTGCTATGATTTGAGGACAACATACATCAACTCCTCTCACCGTTTCTAATGTGTTGGTTAAAGTGACATTGATGTTGTTTATATATATATATATATATATATATATATATATATATATATATACATATATTTGTATATATATATATATATATATATATATATATATATATAATTGTGTTACTTGTTATAATATATACCAACTGTTACATATGCCCATGTTGTTAGTTTTAATGTATAATTCATTTAATTTAAAACGTTACCAATTATTTTATTTCAATACGTGTTTTATATTATTTTCGGTACATTTCTAATCAATTCCTCTTTTCGTTGCTTCCCCTCCCTCGTGTATCTGGCTCACACCCACTTCATGCCTCCTCAACTTTCACTTTCTTTTCTCTCGACCTTCTCCTCTCCTTAAGTAATTAGCACACTACGTACTTTCACCCCATCGTTCCTCCATTTATTATCTTGCACACTTCTGTGTAGAGTTCTGCCAAATAAAGCTAATAATATGGTCGAACGAATCGACCGAAATATCATGGTTCAGATTCAATCACTAATGTTTTTGTGTGCTTATTTGTACGTGCCTGTTGTCATACCTTCTTACTAATCCGTGAACTAATTTTCCATATATAGCGCAGGGGTAGAGGCGTCGACTGTCAGCTCGAAGGTTAAGTTTCAATCCCGGCTTGATGCACTAACTGGTATAGCTGCACTGAATAGCTGTAATGCAGCGAAACAGTCTGTATGTTGATGACTATATAAAGCTCCCTTTCTTGAGTAGAGCTGATTTGTAAGGATATTATTTGTTTAAGGCATACTTCATTGGGTAAAACTTATTCGAGCTCCCGGCACATATCAATGTTTACTTGACAATGTTGTCATTGAGATATCACTTACATTCAGTCAGTGTCGTATGATAGCGCAGGGGTTGGGTTTCAATCCTGGTCTAGTCGTACGTAAGAGCTGTTATACAACGAAACAGTCTGTATGTGAATGACTATATATATATATATATATATATATATATATATATATATATATATATATATATATATATATATGTATATATATATATGTATGCGCGTGTGTATGTGGGGTGTGGGTGTAGGGGGTGTTTTTGTGCGTGCGTATATATATATATATATATATATATGTGTGCTTATAACCATTCTGTTCAGATTTATTACGTCATTCAACTACTTGTTTCAAATATTGCAATGAACAAGCGATATGTATTCTTCTAATTTGCGAGCCATAATTTCTATAATTCAATTTATTCACCGAGTTTCCGATACTTAGTCTTTTAGCATCTTTACGACAGATGCAAAAATGCCCACACAAACGCCTGCCAGTTTATTGCTGCGGGGGTGGGACACGCCGAACATAATTAGATCTGGGAATATGCGCAAGTGCTTTTAAGACTTCTGTCAGAAAAGTAAATAAGGTCATAGGCGGTTCGATAATTGATTCTTAAATCGATTAATGGACATATTAATGTGCTGAACATAATGGCAAATAGATTGATATTCAAAGGTTACTCGTAATATATATATATATATATATATATATATATATATATATATATATATATATATGTGTGTGTGTGTGTGTGTGCGTGTGTATACACACTTATACAGTAGTATACGTATGTAGGTGCGTGTTTGTGTATGTGGTGCCAGTTACAGAAGAATCAGATTTTTGCCAGAATAAGTACTGATGTACTAAGAATTAACTTATATAATTTGATAAATAGACTGGTACCTCGTTTCATAGCTTTTATGTAAATGTAATTGTTCATATACTAGAAACAATATGCTCCTTCTGGTCACATATTCTTGCAAGTATATATGATGTAAGTACTAAGTTTTCTAATTGTGACTATTTCATTGTTGACGTACGCTAACAACACATAAAAGAAAAAAATGCATGGACATATAGACTCATTAAAATAGAACAGATAATACATTACTACAAAATTAGGAGTTAATGCCTGGGAGAATGTTCTTGTAACAACAGAACAGATACTACACTACACCCTTAAAATCAGGAGTAATTGCTGGGCGGATGGTTCATAGCAACATAATATATACTACATGATTCCTCCCAAAAGAAGATCATCTCTGAGAGGATTTTATTATTACCACAAACAGATACTATACTATACCCACTGAATTGAGCATTGACATGTAGTACATTAGTTAGTAAACTAAATGGAGCAGTAAAATGTAGTACAATGGTGCAATGAATTGACGTAATCGTATAATGTTGACTGAAAACGGACAGATAGGAAATCTCCATTAGTAATAGATATATACATATATAAGATGAGAAGGTCAGTAATAGAAGGAGTAGTTAAGTTTTAGCTCCAAACAGACAGTTAGGAAAGCTCCATTAGTCGTAAATAAGATAAAGTTAGTAATAGTAGTTTTGCTTCGGCTTCAGATAGTTAGATTCGAAATCTCCATTACTTTACTTTTACTTCAATCGCACAGGGCATAACGTTCCTCGCTATATTGGGCACAAAAGTATGTCCCCGAATTGCATATTTTTAAGTAGTTTAAAGCAGGCACGTAACCAGACTTCTAACTTAAGGGGGCAGGGCATTTTAAGGGAGAGGGCTAAACTAATATTGATATCATACACTTACGGCAGTATGTGTATGATATTGTTTAGTGACATTTCGGTCACTCGCAGCATATTCAAAGCGTTGCCACTAATTCTGTTTTTAATTAAATATGATTCAGTTTCATTGCACTTTCTAGAACCATATAAAAGCTACATTTTTACATAAAACATTGAAATTTGGTCCAGTAGAAAAAAGGTTGCATTAAAATAAGTAAGAACACAAAAAATATCATTAACGCTTCAGATCATGTTCAAATAAATGTATCTTTTATATTTTTAATGATAACTGTATTTTCCTTGAGTGTAACTGATAGAAATGTGCACGATGAATTCAATATTGAAAACCGCACCCAAAAATATCAACAATAAAAAATGATAGAATTTTTTTTTACCAGCGACTAGACATGGAAATTGGAATGTAATATTGAGACTGGAAGGCGTACAAAAAAGGATGACAAAACTTATAAGTAAAGTAAAGGGGGGCAGTTACAGGGAGAGATTGGACAAATTGGGATTGACTACTTTGCTGGAGAGAAGAATGGGAGGTGATATGATTGAGACTTTCAAGATAATTAATGGCATTTCTAACTATGGTGGGCATTTCTCCTAGGGCGGGAAGGTTATTGTCAAGGCAGTTTTTTTTAAAATTAGATCTTTTAACCATTTATTTTTTTTTGCTCACATATGGGATATGTTTTTGCAATAAGTGGCAAGATCAGATTAAGAACCAAATTATTCTCTTTTTTCTGTGTACAATTAGCAATAATATTGATTTTTTTTGGTATGCATGAAAAGGCACTTAAAAAAACTCTTAGTACAGTATCGATATCCAGATCTAATTCTGTTAAATATGTCATTAGACAACTTCCAAAAGTGTCCCCTCAATTTCTCCCTCCTACCACTTTCTCTGAATTTATCCAACCTCATCTTAAACTGATCCACGCTATTACTGTTCTTAATCTGACGTCTTGTTCTCTAGTAGTCCATGTCTCATAACCGTATATGGCTATCGTCAGAATGACTGTCTTATACAATCATTAAGGGTTCTTAACATGTCTCTAGATATCCATATTACGTTTATTTAACAACCAAACGCCTGTGACGTCATGTATATCCTGTGCGAGACATCAAAAATAAAGTTTTGAACAAGACTGCCAATAAACTTGAACTCTGTAACTTTTAGAATCCATTGATCGTATATTTTGATTTCCTCATCAGCTTCTAGCGACATAATTGCATATTTAAGGGGATTAATCTTCAATACCCCATTTTGCCAGGGGTTTTTCAAGCTGTGTGGTTGAAATATTAAGTTTTTCAAAAATAGCAGATATGAGTGTGGTATTATCTGCATATCTAACACCAATTGGAATGGCATCTCTCAATTAAGTCTCTTTGTGCAAACCTGTAATATATTTCATTAATTATTTCAGGAATACGTTGAATTAACTTGGTTAAATAATGCAGCTTGCCTCACTGAAACTCTCACCAGAAACCCGTGAGTGAGTTGCCCTCCAGTGTTAACTGCACATCTTGTGTCCTCGTATAGGTTTTGTACAATAGCAACATATTTTCAGGGAATTCCAATTTGGTACTACCTTTTCCAGGACGCCTCCCTATGTATAGTGTTGAAGGCAGACTTGAAGTCAACGAAGTAAAAATTCAATGGAAATTGTTGTTCCTTTGCTTTCTTTATAATTTGTCTTTTTAACAAATGTTTTTAACATAGTTCACTCCAAACAAGGCAGGCCGCCACTGTAGACGTAAGGAACTTCTGGGGAAAAAGGGTGATCTTTTTTTGGGAGGCAATCAAAATTATCAGCCTCGCAGCGAGATGTCTGTTTACATTAGTTTTAAATTTCAGTCAGTAACGCCAGGAAAGCTGGGAGCAGGGGGAGAGTTCCATAGTCCAGCAGCACGAGGAAAGAAGCTTTTGGAGTAGAAAGCTCTTCGACATATGGGGACCTCCACAGTGAATAGATGGGATTTAGCAGATTGTCGGGCTGGTCTAATGTCGTTACGTCGTGGGGGGGGGCACCAGGGCACCAAGTTCATCAGAGAACAACCCATTGAAGTACTTGTAAAACAGGCACAAGGAAGCAACATTGCAGCGACAGGACAAGGGCTGGAGCTTGGTGGATAGTGAAGGCCCTATCCAGTTGACGACTCTTTTTTGGACCTTGTCTAAGAGGTAGAGACTAGTGGATAATGCCCCAGCCCAGATGTGGCAACAATACTCCATGCATGGCGGATGGTTGTTTTGTAGACAATGTGGCGTCAGTTGTTCCTTTGTCTGGTCTGAAGCTGAATTGCGACTGACACATTGACTCTTCGATTATGTGTTGGCATCTGCTCATCAAGATTTTACAAAAGACTTTTCCAAGTATAGATAACAATGAAATAGCTCTGTATTTTTCAGCTTTGAGTTTCTCACCTTGTCTCCAGTAGTAATAGATAAAGTACGACGATTAGAACTAGAAGTATTATGCAATCGGTTTCGGAAGGGTTTCGTTCGAAATTCCGTCCAGATTCCCGAGTTCGATAAGGTACACCTGAAGAAGGTCGGATGTTACATCGGCCGAAACGTTGTGATAAAATCACCCAAGATAAGAAGAGTAGTCACAATATACCAAATTCTACAAATTATATATTCGGATTAAGATAGACAGATGCAAAATATCTATTAGTTATAGATATATTTTTAAAAAAACACAGGTGGTAAACGACTTTAGCCTTCGCATCAACAAATAATGCACTCCTTACGCTAGTTCGTTTCCAATCGTGTATCGGGATAATACCTCTGGTGTTTGTTAATGTGCCGGCGCCGACTTTTGGCCCTATTCTCGAGAGGCCAGCGTTGACGAAGCTTTCATTCCCCTGTCGAATTGTCTCCATTGACCGTGCAATACCCCCGCTACATCTCCACCCACACACTCACATGTTTTGCTGATTCATCAGAAACTCCGGTCCGGCTCACTCATTGAATGGGTTTTCAACTGAAGAATGAAACGTATATTTAAAAAATAACTAACAGATAAGTAAGGCATCGATAAAAAATATAAGAATATATATTTTCGTGAAACAACAAAAATCCTTTGCTGGTTGGATGTAAATACGGTTGCTTCTGGACACAGTTTGGATTACAACTTCCACTCGATAAGTTTACTGGACAGTCGGTTTTAAAAGCAGTCCTTTCGACTAAAGGCAACACGATAGTCTCATCTACCCAACTAAGTTCTCTCTGAACCTCTAAACTATCAAATCCCAACCTTCTACGTTAGATAATTGTCTGATTGCCGTAATATTTTATATGTCAGAGTAACTTGACGTTGCCCGGCCAAGTTCTACCTACCTTATCAAGTAAGCAATTTCATCAGTTGCTTACTCATAGAAGTCCACCTCGCAGGATTACTCTCTCTCGCCAATCATTTACCCCCCTCTCTCTCTCTCTCTCTCTCTCTATCTATCTATCTATCTATCTATCTATCTATCTATCTCTAATCGGTTCGGCCATAAACTAACCTGTACTTTTCCGTGAGGCATCTCAACGCGTTTTTATCGTGTTATCAATCTAGATCGCATATGCACGGAGTTACCCCAAGTGTCATTCCTCGAATCATGACAGAGAGCAAGCCAGACAGACAGACAGACATACAGACAGACAGAAAGACAGCCACCCAGCGGGGTTAACCTCTGACTTTTTTCTCGTACGTTTCAGGCTCGAAACCAGACAACTGTTATCTCAAGAAATCCCGGAGAAAATTTGTTAATGCGAACTTATCTAGAGATATCAAGAACAGTATTTATGTACGTATTAGAATATGATTCTTCTTCGCGTTGTACTCTAGGCGGATCAATATATATATATATATATATATATATATATATATATATATATATATATATATATATATATATATATATATATAATGAAGAAGAATGGAAAGGAATTAGAGAAGCAAAAGTCAAATCATAATTCAATTCTGCTCTATCCTGGATATTGAGCTATATACTCTTCACAATAGGTTTCACTTTTCCTAAAAGTTCGCTTTTAGTACACCACTTTATATATATATATATATATATATATATATATATATATATATATATATATATATATGTATACTAGTATACCAATCTCTCAAAATTCTCTGTAAAGTTACGTATCCTTCTTATAAGGATACCATTAAAATATTATGATATAAAAATTAAAAAAAACATTATATAATACAAAAAATAATGTTTTTCGACATCATTTTTTACTACTTTATTTAAAAATTGTAAGGCACAGTTTAAAAAAAATGTAAATAATTTCAATTTCGTAGATGATTAAAGACTGTATGCGGAAGGAAAGTTATATTTGTTAAATAGCAGTATAGAAATTTAATCGAGTTGAACTCAAGCTTATTTAAAATTAAAATAATGAATTTGGGATCAGTTTTGTTTTCATATAAATTGATCTGAAATGTGTTTCGTTTGATTTAATTTCATGGCAGGTAAACCTTTTTTCACGTTATTTTATGATGAATCAAGTTATTATACGGCTTATTCTAAGTTTCACAAATTATTCATTCATAATATTAATTTTCTGTTTTAAAATATTTAACAGATTCCATTTGCATACGAATGGCTTATATGTTAATTTGTTTTTGTAAGCGTATACTTTGTATATAACTAGTCTATACTGGATAAAGTAAATTCAGAAAAAGGTTTGCGAAATGTCTATCATCATCGGATACGCGTGTTGGATTGTCGACAATTTCAGTAAGCTCATATGCAACAGAGAAATCGTTCCCAAACTGTCCTTCATTATCAGTCTTGCTTGAGTGGATCAGCAACTCAACAGTTTGAACATCATAGTTACCAGAAACGTGAATGCTGGCAAAATGGTGAACAGACAGAATCTTATCAATGTGTCAGTATTTGCTCAATAACAATGACTCTATCAGTGGGGGGACAATAGATGGCTGAAATGATAGCGGTGGTGTGTGCAAGTGCCACAAGGAAACATATATAGATCAACTGAGGGTTTTCATAGAAAGTGCCCCACCGCATTGGAAATCGCCCCTAATGTAGGCGTAGATTCCATGAGAATGGCGATCTAGGGCGTCGAGTTTTGACGTCATGTTTGAATGACCTGTCATCATTATAAGTTATCTATAAAAACTGACGAGACTGTTGCCAGTTTCGCACAGAAACAACAAGTCATGGTGTAGTCTGCTTAAATAGATTTCAACATCCGAAAGGTTGGAACGTAGACACCTAATGTTCGGTGAGGAGACCTGATAGTTGGGATCTACGTTAGGGTTTTGGGTTACGCTTATGTTTTATTTTATGGCTAATGATGTTGTAATTAGAAATAAGTATGTAAGACGTTAGCAGACAAGGTAAGAGCAGAACATAGAGATAATAAGTAAAATAAATAATTTTCCCTTGTAAACCATTAAAGAAAGAAAAGAATGTAGCAGCTCCCACTAAAATAGCACCGAGAAACCCTACAAGAAAACACTGCATACTCAATACTCCATCTGTTGGATGATGGTCCTATGGGAATGGACGTATCTGTTTGAAATCGTTGGTTTGACTTACGCGAGTTAACGCGGGTGCAGTCGAGTGCAGAATAAGGCTTGTTCTCACAGTCAGAGCTAACAGACGTAGCAAGGTTACCGTGTGACGAGACCCCAGATCAGGGGTCAGTCTGCACCTGCGAGAGGCTCTGTGACGCCACTCGTTCTCGTGAGAAGCGAGTTTTCGTCAGTCTTATTCGGAAGGCGAGCCGAGCAGGACGTGCGATTCACAATGTAAAAATAAGGGGAATATTTCCCTTAAGGGAATACAAGCGAGAGAATTCTTTTCCCCCTCTCTATGAATGGTTAAGAAAACATTGTTAACTAACTACGATAAAGTAGTGATTTGCTCTCTCCCTCTCTCTCAACGTAGTGAATGACCCCCAGCTGAAATAACAACGCTTGTAATCAAATGAATAAAATTTAAAAGAGGAGTTTGTCTTCGCAGTGCGTCATGAGGCTTTTGTTGCAGACACGGACGGCGTGGTTCACGACAGGAAGGAAAGAACAAATAATTCATCCACTAGACGACACACCACCCTCTAAAACAGATGAGGGAGAAATCTAAGGTATGCAACACATCCACCAAATAGCAATAAAGAATCCCCGCTTATAGGATAGCCTCCGTGAGAGTTACTCCAAGGTTCTGGGCTTTGGACTATACGATGGATAGTGTCAGGCTTGATAAAACATTTACATCAAGCACTCTTATTATTTACTTCGCAACTAATATAGAGAGGGAATTACTCAAGTCATCTCCAGATACCGCTTACACTAAACTGCTCTCCCAGGAAGCAAAATTGTCCCCCTTTTCCAGAATTATTGCTCATACAATATGAGGACTGAGGGACAAAGTATTGGAAGCAACAGTAACAAAATCTTGAAAGTACATCTACAGTGCATTTTCTACTCGTCACTTGTTTGGGGAAAACTAATGGTTTGATAATAAAAAAAACCCTCCAAAAATGCCTCACTAAGTGTGTACTTAGTAAAGGTTTTCCTGTCTCCCTCTAAACAAATGAAGATATGTCTCCTTTATATTTAAATATATGAGAAGAATTATAAAATGCACACACCAATAAAACGGCAAATAAACAACGAACTTCTGTGTACGTTTTATATAGTATAAAACGTACACAGATAAAAAAATAAAATAAAAGTGGAACATTTAGCATTAAAACAGAATTAACAAATATCAGTTCGACATTTCTTGCGTAGACATTCTATTAGTATTATTTCCAAACAGTATTAGTCATTGTGGTAGTTTCTTCGTGAGTGCACGATAGATCTATATTTAGAAAAAAAAAGTTCGCTTGGAGTCGGATTTATTTTCTCAACTTTTTTTCAGACGGTCAGCAAATCGATCATTGTTCTTGTATATTATCACTTTTTTGAACATATATCGGTTTTGTTGGAGGAAAATGTTGGATCGAAAATACAAATGTTTTATTTGAAGTTTGAGGTAAGTTCCACCAGAAATTTGAATGTATTTTGTACTTTTTACGTGTGACAAATTTAGCAAGAGAGATACATGGTAGGAGAGAAATAAATAAGAGAGACAAATATTGAATAAATTGGGAAAATAAAAACAAAAATAGATTTAACTGAGTTTAGTGCAGGGTTTGTAGTAGTATAGTAGATTCGTTGACAGTGATCAATCTGAATTTAACAGAAAGAGAGAAGTTCGTTAGGAAGATGGCGGTGATGATTGATTTAAAAAAGAATTCTACTGCGAGTTAATATTTACAAACCAAAGTTGCTACTGTCTAGATTTCCACGGATAAACTGACTTTAAGTCGTAATTTTTAATTACATTTTCCTATTTATTAGCTGGAATCTACCTTGGGACACATTTGTCAATAGCAATTAACAAGGGTCGGGTTGGGTGTGTAAGATAATGAAGAGTGGCAAAAATGAATCGTGAACGAGTTCATTGTGGGTGGGACGTCGGGAAAGAAATAATACTTGAAAACTGTTAAAAGGAGGAAGTTCCGTAGTACAAGTGAGATTTGAAACGTGGAGGTTTTATAAACGCAAAAATCCGGAACGCTTGATGATCCGAGTATCGAAGTACCAGAAGAATGAGAATTTACCGATGTTTATAGTACCTATGAAGCTTTATTGGCTATGGTACTTGTAGTAACAAAGATAATTGATGCCCGTCTCACCCCTTTAATTAATAATGGAATGTTCTACATTCGTGTATATTAAGAGTGAATGTTAAAACACTATATTTCTCAGTAAGCAACAAATCGTTAAATAAAGCTTATCTTTAAGTTATATTCGGCGTCCATTTTTATTACAATTTATTTAACCATTCGTTATGGAACGTTACTTGAAACCCGATGGTCTAGACCTTGATACGGTCGACTCGGAATCTACTGACAAATGGCTGCATTGGAGAAAAATGTTCGAAGGATTCCTTACAGCTCTACAGTTATCTTCAAACGCGGCTTTAACAGATACTGAGAAATATACCCTTCTTTTACATCATGTTTCTACTGCTATTTATAGAAATTTATCTGAATGTGAAAATTATGAAACTGCGGTGGACATTTTAGAAGCCATGTTTGTCAAGAAAAAAATACTATTTTTGCATGACATTTACTTGCTACCCGGTGTCAACAACCAGACGAAAGCCTTGAACAATACCTTCAGATTCTAAAGACGTTAAGTCGCGATGCTGAATTTACAGCTTTAACTGCGAACCAAGCGAGCGATGTTTTTATCAGGGACGCATATATTAATGGAATACAGTCCAACCAAATAAGACAAAGACTACTAGAGAATTAAGACCTAGACTTGCCAACAACTTATGAACAATCTCTAACGTTGGACATGGCACAGAAGCAGTCTGTCTTCTATTTACAACCCCATATTTTGGGAGCTGCTATCGTAGCCCCTCCTCAACATATTCAAAATTCTTCCATTGTTCAAGATGCTGCCCCCCCTTCTAACGATCACGAACAACTAATCACTGCCGCCTCAGCTGGATCCACATGCTACTTTTGTGGCCTTCGTATACATGCTCGTTCGTCCTGCCCGGCTCGAGATGTTAGATGCCACAAGTGTAATAAGCAGGGACATTTTTCAAAGGTTTGCCGGTCAGCTTCTCCAAAAAAAAAACGTTCGGCTACTCTTGCTAGTGTAGCACCAATTACAATATCAGCTACATTCCCCGGCTGCCTCTCAAAAACAATCGTGAGGGTTAAAATCAATGGATTGACTATCCATTCTCTTATTGATACAGGCAGTTCCGAAAGTTTTATTAATGCCAGTATTGTAAAAGCGAATAAATGGGAAATATTTCCTTGTTCCAACCAAATATCAATGGGAAATTCATCTTTATCGTCCCATGTAACTGAATATTGCATAGTTAAGCTGAAACTAAAAGAAACTCTTATTAAGCGATCAAATGATCAGTAATGAATAACCTCTGCTGCGAAGTGATTTGGGGTCAAAATTTTCTAAAACAAGATTCATGCGTTGAAATTCTTTTTTGGTGGCCCCAAGTCAGTCCTAAACGTATGTAGACTAGCAGCTGTCAAAGCGCGGCACCCGTCACTTTTTACAAACTTAACTGCTGACTGCAAACCAGTAGCAATAAAATCAAGACGCTATTCAGAAACGGACAAACAGTTCATAGCAGCAGAAGTAACAAAACTACTTAAGGAAGGAATTATAGAGATAAGTGAATCTCCATGGAGAGCCCAGGTCCTCGTAACAGCCACTGCAAATCACACGAAAAGGATGGTCATTGACTATTCTCAGACCATCAACAGATACACATCACTCAATGCCTATCCACTGCCTCGTATTGACGAAATGATTTCTAATATTGCAAAATATCACATTTTCAATACTTGGGATGTCAGAAGTGCCTACCAGCAGGTATCTATCAAGCCAGAGGATAAGCCCCACACGGCATTCGAGGCCTGTGGTTGCCTATATCAGTTCTGCTGAATTCCTTTTGGGATAACAAATGGTGTGGCTAGCTTTCAGAGGGTAATAGATGAAATAATCTGCAAAATAAATTGAAGGGTACTGATTCATATATAGACAATGTCACAGTATGCGGACATAACCAAGCTGAACATGACCACAACCTTAAACGATTCATGGCTGCCGTCAAGAAATATAATCTGACTTTGAACAGTGAAAAATGTTCCTACAACTTGAAAAGCATCAAATTGTTGGGATACATTGTCAAAAATAGCACCATGACGCCGGATTCCGAGCGACTGAAACCCCTAATGGAATTACCAATCCCTGGAAACATGCCCTCTTTACGACGAGCCCTCGGTCTGTTCGCCCACTACTCCTAATGGGTTGCGTCTTTTTCAGAAATAATACACCCATTGACGCAAGTATCTACTTTTACTTTGTCCTGTTCCGCAATCAGAGCATTTCAAAACATGAAAAGGAACATTGCTCAGTCGGCCATTTCTGCTGTGGATCCTTTTATCCCTCTATTAGTTGAGACGAATGCCTCCGACTGTGCGATAGCTGCCTCACTGAGACAATCCGGTCGTCCTGTAGCTTTTTTGTTCAATAACACTTTCGCGATCTGAGCGACGACACTCGGCAATAGAAAAAGAAGCGTACGCCATAGTTGAGGCATTACGAAAATGGAGGCATTACTTAATCGGCCGACATTTTGAATTAATCACTGACCAAAAGTCGGTCTCGTTTATGTTTAACCCAAAAACAACGAGTAAAATAAAAAACGAGAAAATAGCGAGATGGAGAATTGAGCTTTCTTGCTACTCCTTTGACGTCACTTACCGCCCTGGCAAGGAGAATGTCGCGGTCGACGCGCTTTCAAGGGTATGTGGCCTGGTAACTGGCTCAGGTGATCTTCAGTATATACACAGGGAATTGTGTCACCCAGGTATCACAAGAATGATTCACGTAGTCAGGAGCAGAAACTTGCCATATTCTGTTGAAGACGTAAAAAGAATTACGAACTCTTGTCGGATATGCGCTGAAAATAAGCCCAGGTTCTACAAACCTCCTCCAGCAACACCCATTAAGGCCACGCAGCCTTTTGAAAGACTTAACCTGGATTTTAAGGGCCATTTACCCTCCTAAACTAAAAATAAATACATGCTCACAATAATAGACGAGTACTCAAGATGTTCGTTCGTCATCCCCTGCCCAGACGTAACGGCTGCTACAGTAATTCAAGGCCTCTGCTCCATGTTTGCCGTTTTTGGAGTGCCTGCATATATACATTACGATCGTGGATTTGCTTTTATGTTGGACGAACTCAAGCAGTTTCTGGATGAACGAAGAGTAGCTGTAAGTAGAACAACTCCTCACAATCCTCAAGGAAACGGACAGTGCGAAAGATACAATGGCATAATATGGAAGACAGTACAGTTGGCGGCCGCAAATCGCAATAGTTCGATCTTCGATTGGGAAAGTCTCATCCCCATGGCCTTATACGCTATTAGCACTCTATTATGTACAGCGACAAACGCTACCCTACATGAGATTCTTCTCGTTCCCACGACGAAGCTCAGCAAGTACATCACTTCCCTCGGGCTTGCACAACCTGGCACAGTTTTATTAAAACTCCATGTTCGTCAGAAATTCAGAAGGAAGGCAATCTACTGTCTCCTTAAGGGATCTAGCCCCGGCAGGGAATGTATATGGACGTAGAACTGCTTCAGATGGATATACATCTCCGGTTCGTGGAACAAGTCCGACCCACTTAGGTGATCGTGTGCCAGATAAGTCAAGTTCAGAGACCCAACAAAACGAATCTGAATATTCTAACAGAGTCGTCTCTGACTCTAGTTCGGACGACAGATGGGTACCACGAAAGCGGTTTCACCCAATATCTGAGACAGATACTCAATCTTCAGACACCAAGCGACCGAAGCGCCGAAGAAAACGAGAGCGTTTTGGAGCAAGATATTTTAACCCTAAGCCAGCCACACAAGACAGTGCCGAAGCGTCGTCAGGTCCCGAGGAGCCTATGTTAGAGATAGATGTCGGGCACGAACAACCAGGACGCCCTCAAAGAACCCGCAGGAGGCCAGGTCGATGGGATGATTTTGTTCCATACGAATAAGAAGGTAGATCGGGGAGAATGTAGTAACACAGATAATTGATGTTCGTCTCACCCCTTTAATTAATAATGGAATGTTCTACATTCGTGTAGATTAAGAGTGAATGTTTAAACACTATTTGTCTCAGTAAGCAACAAATCGTTAAATAAAGCTTATCTTTAAGTTATATTCGACGTCCATTTTTATTACAGTACCGAAGCCCGCCTTTATGCTTGGCTTTCGTGTCCGCTGAATAAAAATTCGACTGATAAGCAAGTTTGTACGGTGAAGGAATCCCCTGACTTGTATTTCATCAAACAGACAATTGGAAATGTTTGTGATACAATTGCTTCATTTCATGCTCGGATAGACACTGCAGAGAAAATTGCTTACCAATCGGATGTATATATTAACGAGTTGCTAGCGGAAAACAAGTCTCTCACCTCAGCAAAGAAAAAGACTTTCATGAGACAAAAATATGTCAAAAGACTTTTTATATGTGTGTGTAGCCGGCGTAAACCATCCGGCGATGGGAAATAAAGAAAACCAAAGTGTTTCCATATACGTTCTGTTCTTTGTCATTCTTCTTGAATCTTACCGGGTACTCTGAAAGAACGGGTAATGCAACAGTAGGCAATAGTCTTGATTAGAACGGAAAATGTGTCAAGAATCTTATTTAAACACATACTTTTCCAACTTCCTCATATACTGTACAAAAAGTCGTTCAGACACAAGATGGGTTGTGCCATTTACATAATTCATTCCTTTTAACCTTCAATTAAATTCATATTTACAAATATACACTGACCTTACATGACGTGTAGCTTTGTGTGACGACATGTTATGCTATTAGATGAAATTTGGTACGGTTCTAATACCAGAACATCAATTATGTTTTTGCTTGAAACAATTGTCAGAGAAAGAAAGAGAGAGTCAACAGATGACGATTAGAACAGAAGTGACGCCGCCGTTACTGACATAGCGTTGCCACGAACGATATCCAGGGAGATACGTTGGAACAACCAGGCTGACTCACGGGGCTCGTGCCTAGACGTTGATGCAACAGTTGTCTTATAACTGTAAAGAGAAATGAACAGAGAAATAACGTTACGCGGTCATAAAATAATAGAAAGGAAGAACACCAATTGATAAATACAAAAAAGGGAAGAATATATATTCATTATCCTGTAAGTTAAATATAAAACGTATTATCTTAAAAAGTAATTGTATAAAAGTAAATATAAAACGTATTATCTTAAAAAGTAATTGTATAAAAGTAAATATAAAACGTATTATCTTAAAAAGTAATTGTATAAAAGTAAATATAAAACGTATTATCTTGACAAGTAATTGTATAAAAGTAAATATAAAACGTATTATCTTAAGAAGTAATTGTATAAAAGTAAATATAAAACGAATTATCTTAAAATATAAGTGTATAAAAGTAAATATAAAACGTATTAACTTAAAAGGTAATTGTATAAAAGTAAATATAAAACGTACTAATTTAAAAAGTAATTGCATAAAAGTAAATTTAAAACGTATTATCTTAAAAAGTAATTGTATAAAAGTAAATATAAAACGTATTAACTTAAAATATAATTGTATAAAAGTAAATATAAAACGTATTATCTTAAAAAGTAATTGTATAAAAGTAAATATAAAACGTATTATCTTAACAAGTAATTGTATAAAAGTAAATATAAAACGTATTATCTAAAAATATATTTGTAGAAAAGTAAATATAAAACGTATTATCTTAAAATATAATTGTATAAAAGTAAATATAAAACGTATTAACAAAAAAAGTAATTGTATAAAAGTAAATATAAAACGTATTATCTTAAAATATAATTGTATAAAAGTAAATATAAAACGTATTATCTTAACAAGTAATTGTATAAAAGTAAATTTAAAACGTATTATCTTAAAATATAATTGTATAAAAGTAAATATAAAACGTATTATCTTAAAATATAATTGTATAAAAATAAATATAAAACGTATTATCTTAAAATATAATTGTATAAAAGTAAATATAAAACGTATTAACATAAAAAGTAAGTGTATAAAAGTAAATATAAAACGTATTAACTGACCCCTGCCCTCTCCAAACTCTACAATAAATGCCTAGCTGAATCGTTCTTATCTGATAGCTGGAAAATTGTCTCTGTGGTACCAGTCTACAAGAGTTCTCAGAATAGAACCGATCCTCAGAACTACCGCCCAATCAGTCTACTGCCGATCTTTGCCAAAATCTTTGAATCCGTAATCAATCAGCGATAGTACGGCACTTAGTTAATGCTAAACTTCTATCTGACCGCCAGTATGGATTTAGACGAGCGCGATCTACTGCAGACCTCCTAACGGTCATCTCTGAACGCATGTATCATACACTCAACAAGGCAGGTGAAGCTAGGGCAGTAGCGCTTGATATATCCAAGGCCTTTGACAAGGTATGGCATGAAACTCAAAATACGCTCATACGGTATTACGTGGCAACTACTTAATGCAATTAGATCTTTCCTAAAAACATTACATAAATGCTGGTGTACCCCAGGGATCTATCCTTTGACCTTTGTTGTTCCTGATCTATATAAACAATATCCCTAATAAATGTTGCTAGGTACGATTCTACCATATGCGTGTGGATGCCACATTCAACCTTGTTTCTTTTCTTGTCTATTAGTTTGGAATTATCTCTGGTTAAATATAAAATATCTTGCAAGTTGAGAGTGTTAAAATTCAGTTTTAGATAAATATTGTTTTTTTTTCAGATAGAAACTTTAAACTAGAGTTCTCTCCCCCTTATTTGACTCTCCACAACTATCAGATAATTTTTCTCGGACTTACAGTTCACAAGCACCAAGTAGTGTTATTGCTTATTCAAATTAGAAGTCAATGCTTTCAGACTCTTTTTTCTCTATATTTTGTTATATTCACCACTAACCGCAGCCATCCGTTGATGAGGATTGATGTGATGAATAGATTATTTTTAGTTTGATGATAAACACTATCATGAGTTAATTGAAATTAATGACTGGAATATACTACATTAGCTGACGTATAAGGACAGTTTATGTTTTTGTTGAAATTGGGTTTTAAGAAATACAGTTGTAGCCTACCTGGAAACAGTCACGTGATTATGTTTCTACAGATGCTAATTTTATGAAAAGAAAATAGGTTCCTCGAAATTGCTGTTAGGCACCCAAAATCGGTAAGAAACGTTCATTACAGTAGAAAGTGACTTCTTACGTTGACTATCTCACAAATGTGAACCCGAGATTGAAGCTCATTCGAGCACTTTCTATTGAATAACGATAGAGTATCAACATTAATTCTGTATAAAACAGGTTAAATAGACCATCCCCGATTTAATTGGCAAGTCGATTTTGTTTTCTCTAGAGTCAAGAAAGAGTTTTCTGAGTGACACCACCTAAGATGCGCAAGTTTGTCTACTTTTATAAATGGCTTTTCTCTCATTTGTTTAGTATACAAGTTCAGTTTGATAGTATATGACAATATTAATACTTTCCCAAATTCAAACTATAAAATTAAATTATAAAAAGACGCTCATTCCACTTAATGTAGCCAATACGCTATTAAGTTAAAATGATCTTCCGAAATTGTCTCTTTAGGTTAATTATTGAATAGGCATTGATTACGTTGATTAGGTTCAATGCTATGCCAGTGGGGATCTCATTAATTGAACAACCTAATTGCTTTTCAATTCATTGTTAAATCAGCATCATTTTTCTTTATATCTATATATCCAATTTTCACGAATATCTCATCCAATCTAGGCCCGGCAATCATACTAATTATAAATTATAATATGCAGATAATTCATGTAAAATAAAATAGTGACTAAAATACACCCGGTACTTGAACTGATCGATTTTCAATCGAACACTTTTTCTAGTTTAAGAAGCAACCAAGAGTACGTGAGATCATCATATCTTCTAAAATATGCACAGGAAATGCATTATTTTCAATTCGGTTTATTTTGCAATATTAATTGATTTTCCTATTAAAATGTGTAATTATTGATGTTTCGGAATTATTTAAATTTAGAATGTATAATTTTGATTTTTGATTATTCAGAAAAGCATCTTCACTGTGACCTTTGTTATTGTTGTGACCTTGAAAGGCCGATAATAATTAAGACAAGATGGTATATTTACAAAAAGTGTATTTACAGAAGTACAGAATAGTATGTTACAGAAAGTCTACGTCTGATAAGGTTGTTATGACTACCAATAATGACAGTATATACCCCCTCTCCCACCGCTGAAGAGAGTGGCACAAGTCCTAAAGTTGGAGAGAATTAAGCTTACGCCTATAATGAAAGGCCACTTTGGCCTCTTAAAAATAGCTCGAGCAGCCAACTTACTCAACCCAAAAAAGAGAAAGCAAAACTTGGGAGGGTGTACCTTCTAGGAAAATAAAAGACAATACAGATAAACAGTCACCGAAATTGCCCAGTTGTCGTACTGACTCTCGGGATCGGATCCCTGACTTGTATGTGCACCGTCAATGGTCACCAAATGAATGCCGCCACGTATTCCACGACACTTAGTCGTTTCTCTATATATAGTGTCTGGAAGAGTCAATTCATTCATGAAATAGGGTAGATTAAAATCACACCATGTTCTTTGTCTCGGTATTGATTTTAGGGTTTATTTCAATGATGTCCGTACTCTTATGCTTACTTTTTGATGTTAGATTTTCAGAATCTGTTCGCGGGATTGTGTCAAACACAACATCCATTAAACCATCCTCTGCAGTATTATTCTCGACAGCATCCGAATATCGTTTTCTCACTTAATTTATGTATATTTTGTGGGCACATGTGAGTTTATTTTACTTGTATAAATAAAAGCAAAAACAAAGAAAATGTTCGCTTTTATCTAGTCCTTCAGCATTGGTAAACCTGACAAGAGGGTGCCAAAAAGTTTTAAAATATAGAACATGTCAAATAGCTCGGTTGAATTAGGTATGAATGAATTAGTTAATTTAAAGATTTTCACGGCTCTACGCGAGACCACACATTGGCGTCAGTTCTTCTTTGATTTTTAGTTTCCTGTATTTTGAGTGGTTGTACAAATTTGTTTCTAAATTTAAAAAAGATGGTCCGGGGTAGAAATAGAAGGAAATGAAGCCAAAGACTAATAGTCAAATTTATTCTTGATTATTTATATTATTGAAACCCTGTTTTGGCAGTTAAGTTCATTTTCCTTCCACTGACAAGACACAAATATAGGGACTACATGAAAGAGAGTGAACATTTTCCCATCAGCATAAAAGTGTAAGTGCGTATATATATATATATATATATATATATATATATATATATATATATATATATATATATATATATATATATAAACTGCTCGAAAAACATTCAAAATGTGTTTTATGAATTTAATATGTATTACTAACATGTTTGTATTAATGTTCGTTTAATATTTAAACTCATATTTTCATGTAAGTAAAGTAGATGCTTTTACTATATAACACTTTATTACTATTATTATTTACTCACTAGGAGTTATCACACTGGTCACGGTCAGTGATCGCCCACTGCAAACAACCTGTGGTATTCCCTGGAGTCTGAGTGACAACAAGTCTCCTCAGACTTTTATTATTATTATTATTATTATTATTATTATTATTATTATTATTATTATTATTATTATTATTATTATTATTATCGATGAAAATCATCAGCTAAATTCCCCCTAAACAAAAGTGAGATTCTACTTTTTAGGCGATTGCGTGTGAACACTTAAATACTTGGCGGTAAAAATATATATTTCGTTAGAATTTAAAGTAAGGGATCAGTTTGACCTCTAAATTTACCGAAAAATTAGCCCCTATTATTTGGCCATTCTTTCGTTTACGAGTAGTTAATAAACTAAATTTAATTTTGGAGATTAATTCTGTGCGTTTTTATTTAGTGCGGAAAACTTTTTAAGCGATTACGTGTAATTTTATTACATTTACAGTCGGAATTTTAGGAACAACCCTTTAGAATGGCTAAGAATAAACAAAAGTAGAATCTCATTTTGAAGGGGAGTGATTTACTTAAAGGTGTTATTAACGTATGATTCTATTTACTTATGCACAACGCCGATTTTTAATGTGGAAAATCTAGCTCTCCAAGAAGAGATATTCTAGATTGAGGAAAAATAAATATAAAATACTTCAGTCGAGAAGGATTTCCTCTTCACTGACCAAGGATAGAAACGATAAAGTACAGTATCAGAACAGATGTTACAAATTGTGAGAAAGTTGGTGTCGTTTGTCATCCTCGATCTCACACTACTCTATGGGTTATCTTATTAAAAATATCGCTATTGTGTTGAAAATTTAATTAATATATACATATACATATATATATATATATATATATATATATATATATATATATATATATGTAAATAATATATATATATATATATATATGTAAATAATATATATATATATATATATAAATAATATATATATATATATATATATACAATAACATATACATATACATGGACGGCGGGACAGTTATAAAAGTATGGGGGGGCTTTCCTAAAAAGTGGGGACCCCGCCCACATTGCGCCCAGAATGCCAAATATGGGAATAAATTCAGTATCTTGACTAAAAATGATCGTCCGATAGTGGGTGAGAGCTCGTTAGAAGCGGAATGGAATTCTCTTGGGGATAGAAAACGAAAAATTCAAAATATTTCAATTTCTTCGCGTCTAGGCTCAAATTACCTTATTTGTGCAAATTGCGAAAAAATCACTGTTTGGGGCATATTCTGGTTTAAAACGATCGTCTGGTAGTTGTTGATGGCTCGTTACAAGCGGAATAGAATACTCTTGGTGATAGATGAAGAAACATTTTTAAAAATTCAGTTTCTTGGGATCTTGGGCCAAACAACCATATTAGGTTATTTTGGACCAAAATACCTTTGTTGACATAATTTAGACATGAAATAATCTTCTGATAGTGGTTGACGTCTTGTTGGCAGCATATTAGCAAGTCGCTTCTGGTGAAAAAAGAACAAACATAAATTGCAATTGGGGGGGGGGGCCTGGGTCCAAATCACCATATTTGGTCATGTTGGGCCAAATACACTTTTTTGGACTTAATCTAGACATAAAATGATTTTCCGACACTGCTTGATGGCTCATTTGAAACATATCAGCAAGTCGCTTCTAGTAAAAATGACAAAATTCAAGAAACAATAGGTTTATCAAATATAGAGAATACATTAAGTTAAAAGTATAAATTGACAAGGTGCATATAAAAGTACAAAAGTAAAAAGTATAAAAGTGTAAATGTATTAAGTATAAAAGTATAAATGTATATATTGGAATTGGAATAGCTCGTTGCAAGCGTATTAACAAGGTAGACTTGCATTGTTTCTCTGCTCTGCATTTCAAATTGCGTTCATTGGACTTTGCTCAAAAGATACTGTATCGGTTGTTCTGTGGACAGAAGGAATGGAGGGAGGATGGAATGAATGAGTTTGGATATAATGCGGGTCGTCAACAATGCGAAAAACGAATCTATCGATGCAATCCGAAAAATCATCGGTATGCTAATGGATGCACCATGTGCGAGTGGAGGAAATACAAATAATTGTCCGCTTTGGAACAGATTTTTCAACCCTTCAAAATCGCTTTTAAGTATGTTCTCTCATCCGTAACAGCGTGGATGGCGAAAATTTTGAAACGTTCATGAGTAACACAAACATCATCCTACTATCACCCAGTCTGTCACAAACAAATGTGTGCATGTGGAAGCATTGAAAACCTTTGCCATCGAGATATAGCTTCATATCCGAATTGCCTTCGTCAATGAGAAGGCTAAACCATGGATTATAATAATCCCAAGCTACCATCAAATGTGTGCACATAGTTCAAGTGGAATAACGGTAACTCGATAGAAAATTGAGTGAGAGTCCAGTAGAATCTTGGAACAAGCACGTTCGGTCTTTCCTAAGTGGTCCAGCTGCATTGTCTCGGCAACTGTCCATCAAGGACAATATCCATGATATACTTCGACGAATGTTAATAATGTATCACCCTGAAATCGCTTTACGACCTCACTGTAATATTTGTGATGAAACTGAACATACAGCAAGGTCAATCAGACATACCAAGTCGACTGCTTCAACTATGAAACAAGCTCAAATAGATTCATTGTATTATTGATGAGTTTACTTTTGTTTTTTCGGTCATTGAACATTTTCTGCAAAATTTTACTTAAATACCGGAAAATTTAAATTTTCCTTAAATAATAAAGAATTTTCGAGAAAATATTGTGTTTGACTCCTTAATACATTTTGATTGGTCTCTTTTTAATGATAATGTGTATAAACTCTATTTTGTAGTACACCAGGTCACCACAGTGAGAAATTATGAGAACGTTTTCAAAAATTATGATTTTTTTGAAAAATTTGGGGAAAATTGACGGGAATTATGTGTTCTAAATAATTCACCCCTACCCGACTTCAAGTTAATTTTTTTTAAATTTAATGCAATCAAAGCCTTTTTCTTTTTACATATTCAGAAAATGGATAAAAAATGCTTTCAAATTTATGGAAACAGACTTTTTCCATCTTGTTTCTCTTGATGGCTGTAAAGTGTGGGGGGGGGGCCCAAGTCAAAAATATATATATATAAATGTAATTTTAAAAACAATTTAATCCAGAAAAACCTTTTTTACGTAACCTAGCGGAAAATTATTAATCCATTGTCAGTAATATATTTATGAATGGCATATATCAAACTAATGCAGTAAAAGATGATAGAAATATAACTGCCACCACCCCAACAAAACCATTTGTGTAAAGAATATAATTATATCTGGTAGGTCAAATTCTTTGGGATAGAATTATTTAGGGGATAAATTATTCTGTAGTAAATTCGTAGGAAAGACCCTTATAACATCGTTATAAATGCATAATATAGTATCACACGGAAAAAATGATTCATCTATCAGTTTTCTAGTGTGCATTGTTGTTTTTATAAGTTATCGGTTAAATGCAAAAAAATGTAAATATCCGTTTTATTTGGTATATTTCATTTTAACCTCATTGTACTTTATTTTCGATAGGAAAAGCTCTAAATATCGGAAAACTCTATATAAATGATCCTAAATCAATGGCATTTAATAATCTTTTCGATATTGGTCTAAAGTTAGGCAGCTGATAACTTTATACTGTAAATATGTTTTTAGCTCGCTTTTGTAATTGGAATCGGAATCGGGAATTTAGAACTAAATATATAATTGTATCGGTATTTTGAAAAATATTGGAATCGCTCTATCACTAGTTCTGATAAAGAAAACATGGACCTGGTTAAAGAAAGAAAAAGAGTAACAAGAAGGAGATAAAGGAAGGAAAAAATTACACATTGAGATGTCGACGGTGGAGGGGGAAGCCGAGGAAGAGAGGAAGACAAGGGTGACAGGAGAGGCTGAAAACGAGGCACAGAGGAACAAAAAAAACGTGTCAGTACACGGATATTTTATTTGTAGAGCACACAGAGAAAGATCGATGACATGCGCACGTCTTAACAGAAAAGGAAGAAAGAACACTGACTTCATATTAAAAACAATGTGATTGCTGTATACGCACACGAGACATTAAAAGACAGAATGGCCATGAATATGTTATATGCACACACACGCGCATTAAAAAGGAAGAAAGAAAAAAAGAGAGAAACCGAAAAGACAGATGATATTTGTTGATATTGTTTTTGATGTTTTATTTTCCTTTTTGTTTTGATTTAATGCAGGCTTTGTTGAAATGTGTGCTAAGTAGCAATGGCCTTTTCTGCTGTTGAGAAGTAAAAGCCGATAGACAGATAGAGTAGGGTAATATTAGGTTCGAATTAAACACGTGTGTACCTACTTGGAAAATAGGGTACTGGATGATCGAATGTGATTTATTTAAATGTCTTTACTGATTTTTTCTTAATGAAAATATTTCCGTGTCGGTTTGTTATATCTTATTTCTATGTTTCTTGATGCCTGATGAGAGAGTAGGCGGGCGAAACGAAATAAACGAATGACCCTCCAGTAGATTAGGGACACGCTAGATAATTTCCGTTTGAAAGATGAAGTTATAAGGTGTAGTGACTGCCGACGTTGGTCATGAGACAGTGTTACCTTACACCACGATGAGAGGTCATGTGTGGCTTGGGAGAAATTACGCCCGTGTGGGGGTAAAATAATGAAACAATATAATGATGATAAAAATGGCTTTCTTTGGTTTTTGAGGCGAGAAGAGTGGGACCTTGCTTGACATTTATGGATCAGAACGGAAAAGACTACTTGTATATAAATTTATTAGTTGAAAATAACAGGAAATTAAAGTTCAGTTAAGGTCAATTATCCATTGGACACAGAGAAGAAATTTACAGCATAGATGATTTACAGCCGATATGTGTAAATAATGTAAAAACTTCCCATAAGCATACCTCGAAAACGCTTGGGTTTCGAGGTATAAATCATTGAAACAAATAATTATTAAGTTTCCTTATTTTAACCATCTAACACGTACAATATGTGTGATAGTGTAGTGTTACTTCTATATATCTTTGTAACTGGATCACAGGTGAAATAGGCGAGGACCTGTTGTTATAACATACACCAACAGCACCATGAAGAAATGATACCTAGAAAATATACAGTGGAAGGGATTAGGTCTTTACTCTAAACGCCATGAACGGAAGAGGCTCGTTTGATACAAACATGGGGCACCCTGTCCGAATTCTGCGAATGTTGGAATTTTTATTTTAGGTGGGAATATACAACAGACCAAATACATATATATATATATATATATATATATATATATATATATATATATTTACTTCTTATCCTCTGATTTTATTTTTCCTTCATATATTCTATCATTTTTAAAATTTTATTTTATTTTTACTCTTTATTTTTGTTCTTATTTTTACTTTTTTACTTTTTTCTTACTAATCTTTATAATGTATATAAGGTTTTATTATTATTATTATTATTATTATTATTTTTATTATTATTATTATCAGGTTTATCTTGATATTCTTATTTTATATCTGTAACTTATTCTTTTTCCAATATTGGTCTATGTACCCTCTCCTGTCAATGGATGTTCCTCTAAGACGAACTTGTTATTTCTTCCTTGAATTTCTGTAAGAGGTGGTGCTAAACGCGCTGATGCGCTTGGAGCATTGTGTATAGTGTAAGAATAATATTATTATTATTTTTTTGAAGGCGATAACAATGCGTTGTTAAAGTGACACATACGACACACACACACATATATATATATATATATATATATATATATATATATATATATATATATATATATATATATATATATAGTCAGTATAAACCAAAGAGCACAAAGTAAATAAGAGCAGTAATGGAGTGTTATTACAAACGCAAACTAAGCACGAAGAGGCTCATTTACATACGGGTGTTGCAACAAAATCTAACACTTGACAAAATGTAAACGAAATACCAAGATCTGAGGAGCGTAATGAAGCCCTGGATGAACGGGATCGCCGCCGGACGCCCCTACGTCTTCCAGCTACCCTCCGCTCCTGAACACAAGGCAAAGACGACCAAGATGTGACTTCTGAACAGTGGTCGCCGAAAATGGGACCGCCCTTCTCGCCCGACTACAACTTTCTTGACTTTTTTTTCGGGGACCTGATAGAGGCCATGGCCAACTAGCACGCCATCAACGGTTGACTTTTTGAAGGCTGCCATTGTAGATACGTTCACCGCAACAGACAAAGACATGATCGAGCCCGCTGTTCGTTGTTAGTCGCCGCAAGAGGCGATAATATTGAAAGATAATGTAGTATGAAACTCTAACTGGTAGAAAATACAACTGTTTTTATGTCTATTTTTTTTTTATCAACCTTCGATTTCGTTACTACATACTGTATATATATATATATATATATATATATATATATATATATATATAAGAACATACTCCAGAAGCTTTACTATCGATTTTTCTAAACACCCTATTAAATAAAGTGCGTCTTGAGATTATTTTCAAGTACGATCTTTGCATTTAGTCAATATTATACTGTTTAATATAGTACATATGATGATGTACTATGTTTTCTGTATGCATTTTGTTTCAACTGTAAAAAAATAACCCGTAATTTCGCATTTCAGACGGACATTTAATAGACTTTTGTAATTATTGCATTTTCCAGTGTCTACAAATTAAAGCTCAATGGCTCGCAAAAAAGAACTAACCAGTGATGAAAAGAACAAAATAATAAAGAAAATTAGTAAAAAAAAAGTATTTGCTTTAAATTTACAAATGGTCTAAAAAGGATCATCAGACAATAAGGAAAATATGTCAGAATGGAAAAAGTAGTCAAAAGCTGAATTCAAGAATCTAACAAACAGAAAGCTGTCTAAAATCCGAAGAGAAATTATAAGAAATCCACATGCCAATAGTGCATTCCTATTTCGGGCTCCTCGAGCTCCTATTGTTTCAAAAGAAACAAAATGACAACTATTAAGAAGGCTTGCTAATTAAACAATGGAATCACGAAACCCATGAAAACATCAGGAAAATCGGGTTCAAAGGCTAAGACATATATAAAAATTGATTTCAAGAAAAGTCTTGTTCACAGAGGAGTCCAGGTTCAAGCTTGATGGGCGTGATGAATGGGCGCAAGGTTGGATCTGTAAGCAATACGATTAAAGATAATGTGTTCAACGGCATCACTGTGGAGATGGGATCATGATTTGGGCTGGTATTGTTGGAAGCGAGCTTGTGTTTTTTTTACATTGAAGACGGAGTGAAAATGAACTCGAAAAGTTACTGTGATTTCTTAGAGCAAAATACCTTTGGGTGATTGGATAACCAACCTTTAGTCAAATGTAAATCGTTGATATTTATGTAAGACAACGGACCAAGTCGGGCTGCAAAGTTAACAAAAATATGGTTACAAAAAGGGGATTTGTAAGGGATTTTAACATAGACTGTCCACCACAAAGCTGCGACTAAATCCAAATATACTAAGAGCGATATTTATTCGAATGAAGGACAGTTTAAAAGCAAGTATACACACTGGGAAGCAGTATAATTGCCACAAGTAACTTATCATTTGCTATAACATACAAAATGCATCAGTGCAGTGAATAATGTAATAAAAATGTTTTTATTCACTGTCAATTTTTTATATTCTTGATTTATGAAAATACTGTTTTATAAAATATTGACATAAAACATTGTTTATTTTATCAATTACAAGATTTTACAAATTACAAGTAGAGCCATACTCTAACACTTTGCATCTAATATAGAATAGATATAAACAGTTTTATAAAAAATTAAAACTAACTTCAAAATACTTGATGTCTTATGATTTGCATATCATCTCTAGACACACGTTATATATATATATATATATATATATATATATATATATATATATATATGTATATATATATATATATATATATATGTATATATATATATATTTATGGCCAGCAATGCCATCGTTTGTATATTGTAAGTTAGTAGTGCATAGATTCAGTGCCTTAGCATCGCAGCTGATAGTATTAATATTTTATTCATCTCTTCTATTTGCAGGATGTATTTATTAACCACATACTCACTCTCTTTCTTTTATACTGTTAATGGACTTGTCAATTGATATATATATATATATATATATATATATATATATATATATATATATGAGCAATTTTTTTGTGGTACAACATTTTATAATGCGTTTATTTTATTTAAAAGCAATATATATATATATATATATATATATATATATATATATATATATATATATATATATATATATATTGAGCACTTTTTATAAACACTTGAGTTTCTACGGATTTACATTTACAGAAACTGATACAATACATGTACGATATATATATATATATATATATATATATATATATATGTATATATATATATATATATATATATATATATATATATATATATATATATATATATATATATATATATATATATATATATATACAAAATTAGCAACACACATCTCTGACGTTATTATACTTATTTTCCCAGGTTTTGTTTTCCTTATTAATTGTTACGTTTTTCTTGTTAATGATGACGTTTGCATTTTAATATTTGTCCAACTATGTTAATAAAGTATCGGATATATCAATTGTTATGTATAAAAAAATGAAAATAAATTTCAAATTTATTAAACTAGAATCTACGTGCAGTAGGCACTATAAAACACTTAATTATACAACGCAACCCATATCATATTACAGATCTATAATAGTGTGCTATTGGTATTTTCTGGTCATAGTGTTTCTATTTAACTTGCCCCACTCGGGGCAAAGTTAGACAC
>OY744523.1:175732985-175852985 GCA_963556195.1 Sepiola atlantica | reverse complement strand
AGCAATCACATAACTAAAGTTAAAATACTATAAACATTTGTTTAATAATATACTAATTTTTTTTATAATTTTATTATGTTTAATTTTATATGATTCATTAATTAATTCTTTTCTTTTTTTTCTTTCCTCTTTTATTCTATTTATTCAATTCAAATTAAAATTTACGTATGTTATTGTCAAGGGGAGATAACTTATTTAAAAATATATCTAGAAATGAGATTAGAATTTTGAGAAGGAATTTGAATTGTGAAATGGATCAAAGCCAAGGAGAGGACCGTTGTAACAGGGTAAGGAGGTGGGTAAGAAGGGATTACGGGTAAGGTGGCTAAGGAAAATAAATAAATAAATAAAAAATACAAAATAAAAAATAAAACTAAGAACAAAATAAAAAAATAAAAATAAAATGTACTATTTATTCATACATTCACTCTTTCTTTCTTCTTTCTTTCCTATCTTTCATAGTTAATTTAAGAGGAACATATTCCTAGAAGTAAATTTGTATAAATTTATTCTATCTATTGACTCATAGATTCATCTATTTACATTTATTATTTTTCCTTGCTTCTTCTCTTCCTTTTATTTTCTTCTTCCTCAATTCACCTTTGTTATTATGATCCATTAATATATTTAATTTATTCTTCTAATACTATAATTAATTTTTTTTCCTCTCATTTATCTCCTTCTCTTTCCTTTCCTTCTACTTTCCCCTTTTATCCTCTTCATTTATCCATTTCTTTCTATTCTTACCTTATTCATCCCAATTTCAATCTTTTATTTCCTTTACTTTAATTTTCTTATTTTCTACTATTATTTTATTCTATAGAGCATACACATACACACACAAGAGAATACACCCATATTCACATACCTGAATATATGCATACACATGAAATCACTAGGTCTAAGTCTAAGTCTAAGTATAAGTCTAAATGCGTGTAAATAAAGTGCATATCATTCCATTCCACAATTATAATACGTAAAGTGTAAAAAAATGTGGGGTGGGTGGCGCTGGCAAATACCGAGGAGACAAAGGCAAGCAAAAAATGTGGGGTGGGTGGCGTTGGCAAATAAAGAGGAGACAAAGGCAAGTAAGTTGGGGGTGGGAGTGTGATGATGTCAGAATCAGAGGATGAAGGGAGATGACAACTCGAATCTGTTATTTAATGTTGGACGAAATTTAGAGATTAGGATAGCTTCCGAAATTCGAAGCTGACCTATATTGCGGACGGAGTTGAGGATGCGGACACTAATGGAGCGATGTGTGTTGCCACATGATATTAAGTGTTTATGGAAGGAAGAAATGTGGGTGTTTAGATGCTCTTTAATGCGTTGGTGTAGAGGCCTAACAGTACTACCGATGTAGAACCTTTGACACTTAGCGCATTGTAGGTTGTATACCGTATAGGTGCGGAGGCAGAGGCCAGAGTTGGGGATGGGGCAACCAGCTAGAGAGCAGGGGTCTGGGGTGTAGTGGCTTTTTTTGGATAAATGTTTTCGGAGAGAGGTGCCTGTGTGAGAAAGTTGTATGTTAAGATTCTCACTACGTATGGCATTGCGGATAGCAGAAGTGATACGGTCGCTAAAGAAGGGAAGTTTAAGGAAGCAAGTGTTGGTGAGAGTGTGGTGTCTACGTCTTCTGGTGTTGTTAAGGCTGGATATGGTAGTTAGGGGGAAGCCGTTGGTTAATAGGGTTTGGTGGAAGGCTTCGGTGTGTGTTGTTTTATCGGAAGTAGAAGAGCATTTGCCTTGTATGCGGGTGATTTCGGTTTGTGCGTAACTAATTTTGGATTTGAGGGGTAATGCGGATTTGTAGTGGATAAAGAGGTTCCTGCAGGCTGGTTTTCTATAGAAAGTGGTGTGGAGAGATCCGTCGTCATTAATACTGAGTTTGAAGTCTAAAAGTGAGAGAGAGCCTGAGGTATTGGGATGTTCGATGGTGAATTTAATGTGGGGGTCAGAATTATTAAATGTATTAAAGATAGAGGTAGCTTCCTATATATATATATATATATATATATATATATATATATATATATATATATATATATATATATATATATGCGTGTGTGAGGGGTTGATTTATACATTCGATCCCCTAAACGCATTTGGCATATGCATCTCATTCCCCGTCCAAGAAGATTTGACTTATTAAATATACCCTCTATTTATCTAAGCACTTACACCTAAGGCCATTCTTTAATTCCACTAAAGGTAGATAATTTAATATGATGTAATATAATTTAACATACTATTTATCTAAGTACATACACAGAATTTCATCTTTTAATTCCTCTAAAATCAGTTAACATAATATATTATAATATACTGTTCCCCGTTTAATTTTAAGTATGGAATAGGACAGGAGCTAATAGGGGGACGTTGAAATAATTACCCCATAGTTGGTATTTTGAGTAAATGGAAAGGTAGGTATGTAGATAGTTATGGCGCAAAGAGTAGAATGGCCCCATAAAATTGATTAGGAGTAGTAGCGGAAGTTGGAAGTGACGTCATAACAATGGGAGACTTGTGAATCTGTTTTGTTCCTGACTGACAAACAAAAATATATTTGGGTGTTTAATGTCATTTTTGTGTTAATCAAAATACCAAATTCGAGAAAGAGTTTAGAACAAATATTGAATATCTTCCATTTAAGTAAGCTTGTGATTAAGTGTACATTTAATTCTTCAAATCTCAATTTCAGCTTTAATAATGTAAGAGTAAATTCAACTAATTCTGTACTTTACCAGGTTTAGATTTTAAAATATTAATGCACATGCGCCCGCATTCATCAGTATAGTATAAAGATATATATATATATATATATATATATATATATAATATAAAATGAAGTAATGAAATTAGGTGCCAATCAAATTTTATTATGACTTTTTTCTTTGACCCAGACAAGTAACATCCGATTTAATGTTGGGTTGATTTGACAGGCTTGTCTCTTTATTTCTTTGTTAAAATATGACAGGCTTGCCGGAACAGGATGTCGTCTCTTCTTTTATTGAAATACACATGTAACTTCCGCCCTCTTAACGCTTTTTTTATCGCCTTCCATTCGTGGAAGAATATTTGGCTCGCGGGAGAGCGAATATTTCTAAAATATTAATTATTTTTTTCAATTCGGATTTAACGAATTTTCCTTTTTAACCAGCGAACTTGGATTTGAATTGTGCTGCCCAGATCAAGTTTTTGGAATTTTTAGTGAGTTTATTGAACTTTTTTATATTATTTGATTGGATTTATTTATCGTTGTAATAATTAACATAAACATTGGATACTTTTCACTTCATTGATTGCTGACGCATCTCAGGACTGGACAACCTTTTCAGCTTTTTCAATTTCTCGTATTTGGACTGTCACTCATCACCTGGATTAATCTTCAGTCAACCATCTGGACTTCTTTCCTGATTATGTGTTTTAAAATGTATGACTTGGATGGATTGTATAGATTTAACAAAAAAGTGTGTTTTTTGGTTGATATATTTGATGTTATATATTTTTATGTATTCTTGAATATATTTTTATATATTTTCAAAGTGTAATTTTATTACCTGTAGTATAACTGGGGTAATGGTCCTCTGAGGAGAAGAATTATCTTTGAAAACTCATGAGCTAAGGACTTTAAGATACTTTGCTTGAACTTTGAATTCTAATAAAATTTGATTGACACCTTATTTTATTACTTCATTTTATATTATAATATTAATGCTCTATCCAGTATATTGAGCTTAAGTTTTTATCCGGATGTTTCACTAATTATAAGATATTAGTTGACGCTTATATCTATTGTTGGATTGCTTTATATATATATATATATATATATATATATATATATATATATATATATATATATATATATATATATATATATATATATATATATATATATGTTTGTGTGTGTAACATTACAAAGTGATCCTTTGAAAAAATCAAAACGAAAAAAGGCCTCCAGCGGAAAAAATATGGCATAGAGGAGAAAGATTAACAAAAGAACATACATGTTCTTTCTATATGATTGATTCTTCTAAAGGCAAAATAGTTTGGAAAACATCCATAGAAACTGTTCTGTATGTGTTGTGCTATTAAGGCTTGTCGTAGTTTCAGGCTATTTGCTTCAGCATTCGAAAAGTGTTTGGCCAAAACCTAACAACATCAACGCGAGTGTAAAGAAGACACTAAAACACATAAGAAATGTATTCAAAGGATACAAACGTACAATTATTAAATTTTCTGTATTTCATAGTTATTCTAAGGCCGGTATTTGTAATTGAAGAAGTGGTTATAACTTACAATTACAGATTTTAGTCTCCACTGAAAAAAATACAATTTTTCCAATAAAAAGCAAAACGCATTCCGCGAAACAAAAAAAAAAACAAAAAAGACATAGCGTGGCCTATTATAATGGAATATAATAGAATATTGTCATCAATATATTAAGAAAATTAAGTTGAAGAATCTTATTTATTTTGAAATATGAGTATTAGAATGATTACATATTCAAATCTGTATATATAATCTACAGTATCTTTTTTTCATTTCCTTAAATTATTCAATTGTTTGAATCAGAAAAAATAAGATTTCTGGGGCCGTTTAATATAAAAATAAGGAAAATAGAAAATAGCCTTTTTCTGCTCTCTCCCCTATTATATATATATATATATATATATATATATATATATATATATATATATATATATATATATAAACACCATTTTCTATATATATATATATATATATATATATATATATATATATATATATATATATATATAAGTAAATTTCGCGTACAACAAAATTGTAGGATAACTTTCAGAGGAAACATTTCTTTAATCAATGAAACGGGCGGGTGGGAAAAAATAAATTTGCTAAAATGTTCCTTAAGGTCTTATAGTATGACCCTCTGAGAGGAAAGGTCAGAATGATAAATTAAACATTAAGAAAATCGAATAAGAGATTAGGGAAAAACATTTGTTTAATTTGGAGAAAACGATTGACAGAGAAAAAATCGAAAAATAGTTAATCTCTCAACGTTATGCTGGATTTGAATCATTAAATATCTCCAACTTATACTTAACAATCTTTTTTCTACATAGGCTATGAAGAGAATTGTTAATAACTAACGCCTCAATAATATTGAGATGGTAGTTCGACCTGGCACTGTGTAAAACAGAAAACCACCCATCGGAATACTTGTCAGAACAACTATTTGTACTAACCATGTGATTACCGATGGCTCATTTCTGTGCCTGGAAGTTCCCGGATGATCTCGAAACATGTGTAAACGAATATCACGTGGTATGTGTTGGGATATTCTAATTTCTAATCTTTGGGATGTCGTAAAGCCACAGGTAATTACTTAAAAGATAATAGCGCACAATTTACGTTAAATCTATATGAAACTGATATATCCCTCTAAATTCTTTTCGATCTCCACGGTGTGGACACGTAATCGCCTAAAAAAGCAGAATATATTGTTTTGCGGTGGGGGAGGGGGTAGGGAAGTGTGTTGATCTGCAAATTTACCCATAGTTAATTTTTTTAATCTCATATTTTTTAACTGTATGTTTTTATTTTAATTTTCTGCAATTGAGTTTAGTTATTAGTTGAATTGAATAACCCAAATGGAATTCTTGTTTTATTTTAGCACAGCATCAAAAAAGCGTAGTTTGTTTTCGTCAATTCTAAAAGTATCAACGACATCGGAGAGCGTGGGTTTCACTCGTGCCCTTGTAACTGAAAACACCCAAGAGGATTTATTTCTTGTAACAACAACAAAGTAGACTTTAACGCCCGAGTGGCGACAGATAATGAAACATGGTTTTCATTAAGTAAATATGGAGTAGAGAGCGTGAATTGGAATGATATTTACCTTTTCCAGTTCTGCACTGAATTTGGTCTCGTCATATGCAACATCTTTTCGCATCAGAAGGCTACCTATAAGGCAACTTGGATTCACCGACGGCCAAAGCATTAGCACATCCTCGATCATATACTCATCCGATTGCGAGACTTCTAATATGTGTGCACTGTAAGAGTTATGCGAGGTGCAAGGTACAGTTCAGATCACATACGTTTACGTGATAAACTGAACTTCAATATAATACGTAAATCTCACTCAAAGAATAAAAGTTCTTGAGCACGTTGACGTATCTAGACGTTAGAACATGAATGCATATAACGATCTTCAAAACGCGTTCAAGAATATAGAGTTTCATGGTACATGGACATATTTAAAGAGGGTGATCTACAAGGCCAGCGTTGAGGCTGTTAGGCTTTTTAATGGAATCATCGTGACTTGTTCGATGACAATGACTACTACATTTACAAGCTTCTGGAAGACACAATCAGGCGCTACTAGCGATAACTCAGTGCAATTGAAAAAGACCGTGAATCTCTACAGTAAGATTTTAAGAATGCAAATTCGGTACTTCAGCGTAATATTCGTAAAATAAAAACCAATGACGGCTGGTTATTTCGGAAAAATATAAAAGACTATAATAGGAAATATATCAAAACAATGTACCAATTAATTAGACATGCCTTCTGACCACAATCTTTATCTATAGTACATCTCAGGTGCAAAGTAGGTCGCTTCTACATAAAAGTATCGGAGTAATGATGAAACTGAACTGAGCAGTTCACAACTAAATGAAATAAATATATATATATATATATATATATATGTAGTATTATTTATGTTTTAAGTATTTACAGAATGTAGATTGAAATCTCTGGAGTAATTTTATATTCATATTTATTATAGCCAATAAATACTAGAGCTCAAATATAATAAGAAAATCAAATCTGATTTTTTTGTTTAAAAATGTAATTATTGTTTTCGCAACCAGCTGTTTGGTCTGTATAAAATCACACACACATCCCTCGTATTTTAGACTCACCCCTTCTCTTTCTTTATATATATATATATATATATATATATATATATATATATATATATATATATATATATATAAATATATATATATATATATATATATATATATATATATATATATATTTTTTAAAATAGGAAATAATACACTAATACAAACAATAGGTATTCCTATGGGTTTGGACCCTGCCCCCTTTTGGGCAAATCTCTATTTACATAGATATGAATACATATATATGTCAGCATTAATAAAAAATGATATATCTAGAACGTATAGTTACCACGGCTGCAGGAGGTTTATTGATGACCTGGTCTGTATAAATGATAGAGAGGAGTTTGAAAATACTAAACATTTAATATATCCTAGGGAATTAAAATTAAATTGTGAACATACAGGAATACATGCTACCTTTCTAGATTTAGATATAAAAATTGAGGATGGTAGATTTATTTATAAAATGTTTGATAAAAGAAATTCTTTTCCCTTTCATATCGTTCGTATGCCGCATAAAAGTAGTACCTGTCCTATGTATATATTTTATGGGAGTATAATGTCCGAATTTCTAAGAATAGCCCGCGTTACTTTAAGGTTAATGGATTTTATACCTCCAGTCACTTCATTAGTAATAAGAATGCTTAAACAAGGTGGAGATAAAAATAAAATATTTAGACAGTTAAATAAGGCAATAACACGCTATCCTGACGCTTTTAAATTATATGAAATAAATCAAAAGAAATTGATAAAAGAAATCCAAAACTCTACTATAAAAATGTATAACATATGTAAATAGTCCATGATAAAATAAATAAATAAATGTATATATATATATATGTATATATGAAATATTTTTATAAATATATATTTTTAATTTTAAAACATTTGTAGACAAAGAAAATAACCAAGGGAAAAAAGGGGGGTTATTATAATGGAATCATCTAACTCTATAAAATAGATGTTCTGTAAAATAGTAAATACCCACTTTGAAAGGAACAACACAGGTAAGGAAACTATATTTTAATACTTTAGAAAAACAAATCTGGAGGCAAAACTAAATTAAATATTTGTAAACTTTTTAAATTAAAAAATAATTATTAAATAGGGAGGTGGTGTCTGATCAACACTGCTGGGATGCCATGATAAAGAAATACTGTTTTGTTTTTAAAATCCCGAAACAGTTTTCATGGTAAACAACTGACGATCCCTTATATATAAAAACACATATAAAAATATATTTATATTAGAGTATATTCTTGGAAGTAAACTAAAATAGTGATTGCAGTAGATTGATTGACTTACTAGACTAAAATCTTTCAACAAAATTTTTTTTTTTTTTTTTTTTTTTTTTTCTTCCCAGTTTTGAAGGTTAAAAGAACTTCCGAGACTATATATATATATATATATTCCATTTTTTTCTCCGTTATCTTTTTCAACTAAAGTGTAAATAGAAATACTGGCTGTAGGGATATTTCATTTTATTTTTATAATGGACGATTTCAATCGGTGTATTCTCTCCTTGCTTTATTGAAAGTAAATACACAGAGAGCGAAAGAGTGACGTCACAACGTATATGTAAGGATTGGTGTGAGGACAAACGACATACAATAAGGGAAAGTTACAGTGATAAGTGGAAGTTATTAAAATGTAGTGTTTGCTGAGTTATTTATAAATAAGGGCTTAGTATGACAAATAAATGGACATATTTTCAAACATATACCATCGCAAAAGTGAGGAACATTTTCACATGTAGCTTGTGTGATTTAAATGTACAGAGAAAAACAGGGGAACACCTTTTGTTTAGTTGAACTTGAGAACAACAATTATATAAATATATCGGCCATTAGCACGTTATATTTTTCAAAAATAAAGTAGTAATTCTATTTGGAGTAAATATTAAATTTTACTTTGGAGAAATATAGTCAATTCTGCTTTCAAGTCTGTTATATTTTTTTTAAATCTTGCTAGTCATAACATAATCTGAAATAAAAGAAATACATTGATGAGAGATTCGCGAATATAATATATTATACATAAATTCAGTTTCATAAATATTTTTCAGAGTCTTTTTTGTCACCTGAGGTCGCAAAATGTCCTGCAGGAATAAAACCTTCCTGTTTACGATTTTTGTCATAGTATTTATTCTTTCTTACATGTTTAAGAATCCATAATGAGTTAGTTTTTTACAAGTTCACCAAACATAGGATAACATTTTGTTTTAATTGCGCCTTTTAAATTTGTTGCATAAGGTAATATGATGATAACCAATGATATTTATTCATGGAATTAGAGTAAACTAATCGCCACATGCAATAATCAGACTAAAACATACTTTTAAGACCGATAATAGTTAAACTAACATATGGAAAGCTTATGTAGTTATTTAGGTACGTTGGCAACACATAAAGTATCCATTTAATTAATGCCCATCTCCTTCTAGTATTTAACACAAACATAAAATATAAATGCACATTTTTGTCATGCTAATCTGAAAATCAACACGATGTAATTTCCAAAAACTGATTTCCAAAATCATAATGAATCTACAAGTGTTTTAGTTCCGTAACGAAATTTTAAAATTAAATTTTGATTGTTTGTGTCCCATACTGACTCATCTATAAATTCTCTATAAATGTGTTAGAACGATTTCGCGACTTTGTAGCTGACTAATCCATGCAGAACATGTTACGAATTATCAGTTTATAGTCCTATAAAGGGAGAATAAAGGATGATTACCATCTACCAAACATATCTATAAATTATTTAATAAAAAAGAAGGATCACAGATAACATAACTGAGATTAATAAAAAACGAAAAACAATTTTTGGACACCTGACATGTCTTCATTTCAGGAGATTTCTACCATTCAAGCAAGACACAGCACTGTTTAAAATCTCAAAATGAAGTAGATATTTGAACTTTAATTTTTTTAACCATAAATAATTTTCAAAAACTATTTAATTCTAATATCTAAAATAAGCAAATAATTTTTTTAATTAACCTGTGCATCAACTTTTTGTTTAAGAAAAATATATGTCAATGAATATTTTCAATGTTTTTGTTTTTTTATGATGTTTATTTTTCGAGAATTTACTTTTGTAAATTTGCACGCATTTTGAATTAAAAAAATAATAATTTTCTGATTTGGTTTCATCAAGGTAAAGGGTACGTTTGCTTAACGTGGTCGAAATCTCATCTAAATGTTTTTAAAACACAGGTCATTATAAAAACAATTAAGCAATAGATGTTGTGAGAATTTTATTGACATAAGATAATTCTCTTTTCTCTGATATTCTGTTATGTTTCTAATATAATATGTTTATTAGTATTTTAAATTACCAGCCAACATTTCAATTACGAGACATCGATCGTTGAATGTTTAAGCATTTAACATAAAGAAGCAACGTTATGAGAATTAATTTGTCACTAGTTTGTCAATGTATTAATGAACAAAAGGAAAACAAGGGAGAATGAAAATGACGAGGCTGCCCGCCATCTTATCATTTATCTTTACATTAAATGACCAATAACTGTAATAAATTGGAATTACCGTTGCTTTCTGGATTAGGTGTTCTTTTGAATGGGTAGTATGTCGGGATTCTGATCAACTTAAATCTACTCATCTGATTAATCTTAATCCTCGGATGTGTTTAGCATTAGAAAATGAATAGAAAAGATGGAGTTACTTGTAAAATCTATTGATTTTGTTCCCTGGCGATTTGAAGAGCTGGTGGAGAATGCTGGATATAACATACTGTATTCAAAATGAAACACCATGCGATAAAACTTTTTATTATTGTAATCTTCTTATTATTGTAAGACTTCTATTTCAGTAAAATAATACAAGTAATTTATAACAGGGAGTGACGTTCCAATGAGAGTTCCTTCGTGAATGTAATTTTTGAAAACTATTTTCTTTTAAAAATATAAAGTGAGTAGACAAGTATCAATGGTCCAAAACAGAAATTAACATATTTTACTCTTAAAATAATTTATTGTTTATTGACCTAATCATATCATATAGTAAATATTATCTACTTAACCTTTATAAATAAACCGTGTGGCTTTGATGATCTGATGAGAAATACTTAGCAGGTATAAATGATTCACAATTATTTTTTAGTAAGAAAAGAAATAGTTACAAAAGACAACAGACACGCCATATATGGAAAACTACAAGTTGAAAGAGCGTCACATGAATAGGGGGGATTCAAACAAATAAATGGGAGAAAGTCAGAAAACGGAGGAAGAAAGGAAAGACAAACAGCCACATATATACATGAAGAATGGGAATACTTCTGTGAGGCTTTGCAAATATTGGGTGTAGTATATGGATACTCCTTTAAAATTGTAGGAAACATGTGTTTTTTATCAATCATAACTACTGATGTAATACCAAGAACGATTCGTCAGATAACATCAACACGTTGTTTGGTTCCTTGTATCGTTTAAGTTCTACGTATCTGTGCAGCGCTAAAGTGCTGTGACACACCTATGCCATCTAATTTTGTAGTAAACATCTTCTTGGTTTTTCAGTTCAGTCATAAGAATATTTTTATATTTGAATTGATATATTATATTTTTAATCAATTGATTAATGTTGGTAGATAACTGTGAATTTTTGTAAATTTTATTTAAATGTAAGTAGTCAATTTACATTTTTATTATGTAATGAGTATATATTTACTTGAATATGTATCACGAATGTAAGATTATAGTTAAAATAATAACTTTCGATCTATTGATAAATGCTCAGTTTGTCGGTAATAAAAACTCTAAGCACAATACTTTACAAATTAAAGTATATCTTTATTATTTATGTATACGCATTGAAGTTATTTTGTATATCATTAAGTTAATTGTCGCCGAAAATTCTAAAGTAAAAGTTGGTTAGACTCGACGAAGAGAAAGTTAACGATGCATGCTGGTATAGGCCGATTTGTAAACCGCAACGCCAGTTATGCACTTATATCTGTCTTCTAACTACTTTGCATGCTTTAATTTTTCATGGAAATTATTTCACAGATAAGGCACGCCCTACGCGAAGTCATTCGATACATATTACCTGATTTGTTACTAATCTGCCCCCCCCCCCAAAAAAAACAGCTTTTCGTTCTCCACTTCACCAAAGTAAAATTTCGTACGCAAACATCCGGCATTCAGAGCGGATAATCCTGCACAAAGACATTTAGTATTTTATACTGATATTTTTACCTGCAGAAACCCGCGGTGATTACACCCTTGCTTACCCGACCTATTCTCTTGAATTGTGCCGTTAAAATACTTGTCACTTAAATAAATTTAACACATCATCCATCACTTCTTATGAGTCCGATGATTATATTGTTGGCATTGTTTTTTCCGATATCTTTCAAATAAGAATTCTTTCTAGAAAGATATCGGTAACTACGTGAAGCTAATCAGTCTGTGTCGTTAACCGTTTAGCTACGGCCACGTTGCATTTTAATAAATTAAACGAGCAATTTAACGTGTATTATTTGTATTATTTCGATTATTATTTTCATCTTGATGTCATTTTCCATATTTTCTGGCCGACATAACATTCGATTTTCTTATTGTACATCTTTTCGAACTGGAGAATCCTCATGACTACGTCAGGAAAATATACAGAATTTTTAACTGAACCCCATTTTATTTATTTTCGGGGTATATTGTATTTTTGTCCCATCATCCATAGCCGAGTAGAAGTGTTAATTATTTTCTGTTATTCTGAGTTATTATGGTGACAAAACGACCGTTATTTAGAACTGTTTTTTAATCAACGCTAATAACCGTTACCTCATTGACAATATAGACAATTATAGTCTACTCCTGGTAAGATATGTAGTATCACAACTTATACAAACTTACTTAAATAAGATAAGATGTGTAGAAGGAAACATTGAGAAAATAACAACCAAAATATAAATAATAATCGAAACAATCTAATTGATACAAATTATCACTCACCAATCTCGAAATAACATTTTAACGTTTTAATGTATTTAACGTTAAATATTTCTATCTTTTAAGAATAGTCTATTTCTTTTTCACCCTAATAATAATAATCGTTAGTTAAATTGCGTGTACATATATAAAACCAATGTCACTTTTAAGTCCACGATAACGATTAAATTTGATTTATTCGATTGAGGATAATTCATTTTGAAATGTGTAAAGTATGCATTTTTTCTAAACAACGACATGAAATAATCGACAATTACTGTTGCACTTCATCTTTCACGGTCTGCCCTCTAATTGTGATATTACTGGGAGTTTATAACAAGCATATTATTATACATATTGCATTAACATAAGTGTTATGGTGGGTTAAAACGGGCAAAATGTGTACAGCTGATGATATAAACGTCATAATCCCGTTGACTCGCAGGTTCACGTGTGATCACTGAAGTTGTGACGTTGAGCCACATCACTACAAACTGGGTGACCATTTAGAAATACTATGGGCTGTATGTCATTTCGTCCGACCGGGATATACATACGGCTGTGGACCGCATGTGAATTTAATATTCCCTAGAAACTTCCTGGTTCGATGGAACCCAGATGCCGGTCTAAGGCAAATACTACATCAGGTATTACCGGATGTATTATGTTTATTATTAACTTGATATTACACGACGGATGTTTCCTTGTATATCATTTAGAGTTAGAAGCCTAGTCTTCAGACCTGGATCACAGTGTAGTATACGTTCTGTCCATCAGCCAGCATATTGATTTGGACAGTTCTTATTTTCGTCCAATCTTGAGTGTTACTTTTTGTGGAACTGGATATATCTTACATAAAAAGCAGCGCTGTGTCTATCTTTTCCCCTTTGTGGGATGGCAAATACATTGGGACTTATCGTATAGTGATAAAAATGTGATTTCAATATTAAGCGTAACAGACCGAAACTTGAACAGGGTAAAGAAAACAAACACTATTTGAAACTGAGTCGTGCTATGCTTCTTAAAAGTGTTTTTTAATCTAGAGTGCGACAAACCGATTGACAATTTATTTACAAACTCACACGTGAAGAACCAAGAATAATAATATTTTAAATGTTAAATAATGTGTTAAACCAGAGATTGATAGACTAATGGAAATTCTATTAAAAACTTAAGCTAACGAGACAAATGAAAATGCTATTTAAAACCAATACAAGAGATAACCGGAGGAATGAAGTTCTTTTTCCCTATATATAATTCTAAAGATGCCTGTATGTGGGCGTACACTCAATGTATTTTCGGTCATTTCTTTACTGGTAGCAACTATATCGTGGCAAACGAAAACATTCTTGACATTATTTCATTCACCCCGGTAAAATAAGAATTTTACCAAAATACATTTGCTTCCTCGTTAATAAATCAGTAATTTTCATGTTTTGTAAACAGTTGAAAAAATAAATTACTACATGGCTATTTGATATTATAAAATAAATTTTGAAATAAGTAAACTGTCAAATAGAAAATTATTTCAGATTTTAAAATGTTTACGAAATATTCGTGTATCAAATGTGAATATCGTATGAAGCTATTGATATGCAATCATTTAAATATTATTACCTTTATAAACATTATAATTATAGTTTAGTACTGATTGGGTTCAATAAATAATAGCGTAGTAATGAAATTTAAGTTTTAAAATCCTGCAAAGGAAAGACTTCGAGAAATATAAAACATACGACAGTAAAAAACACTCCCAGTAAACGACATGTATGGTACAGTTAATAGAAAATTTATAATCTCACGATGAAAAGTCGATTACAAACGGAATGGTGACCGAACGATCAATCAATCAACTTGCTGACAGACGGACAAAGTCAATCACATAGATATCAAAGACGCATCTAAAAAAACCAGTCTGATTCATTTTTCCCGCAACAAAAATATCGTTTTATATGCAAACTAGCATGCCCATGGCGTCGATAATGGTGGCCTATTTTTCTTAAACTGTTTTTCTAAATAAATATAGAACTATGAGTACAATCAATATTTTGAAAAAAAAAACTTACAAAGCTTGTTAACCTTCACAGCGGAATCGATTAGAATTTTCGAAAAAAATATGAAAAAAAAACTAGCAAAGCTTGTCAACCTTGACAGCGGAATCGATTAGAATTTTCGAAAAAAATATGAAAAAAAACTAGTAAAGTTTGTCAACCTTGATAGCGGAATCGATTAGAATTTTCGAAAAAATATGAAAAAAAAACTAGTAAAGCTTGTCAACCTTGATAGCGGAATCGATTAGAATTTTCGAAAAAAATATGAAAAAAAAACTAGTAAAGCTTGTCAACCTTGATAGCGGAATCGATTAGAATTTTCGAAAAAATATGAAAAAAAAACTAGTAAAGCTTATCAACCTTGATAGCGGAATCGATTAGAATTTTCGAAAAAATATGAAAAAAAACTAGTAAAGTTTGTCAACCTTGATAGCGGAATCGATTAGAATTTTCGAAAAAATATGAAAAAAAAACTAGTAAAGTTTGTCAACCTTGATAGCGGAATCGATTAGAATTTTCGAAAAAATATGAAAAAAAAACTAGTAAAGTTTGTCAACCTTGATAGCGGAATCGATTAGAATTTTCGAAAAAATATGAAAAAAAACTAGCAATGATTGTCAACCTTGATAGCGGAATCGATTAGAATTTTCGAAAAAATATGAAAAAAAAACTAGTAAAGTTTGTCAACCTTGATAGCGGAATCGATTAGAATTTTCGAAAAAATATGAAAAAAAAACTAGTAAAGTTTGTCAACCTTGATAGCGGAATCGATTAGAATTTTCGAAAAAATATGAAAAAAAAACTAGTAAAGTTTGTCAACCTTGATAGCGGAATCGATTAGAATTTTCGAAAAAATATGAAAAAAAACTAGCAAAGCTTGTCAACCTTGATAGCGGAATCGATTAGAATTTTCGAAAAAATATGAAAAAAAACTAGCAAAGCTTGTCAACCTTGACAGCGGAATCGATTAGAATTTTCGAAAAAAATATGAAAAAAAACTAGCAAAGCTTGTCAACCTTGATAGCGGAATCGATTAGAATTTTCGAAAAAATATGAAAAAAAAACTAGTAAAGCTTGTCAACCTTGATAGCGGAATCGATTAGAATTTTCGAAAAAATATGAAAAAAAACTAGTAAAGTTTGTCAACCTTGATAGCGGAATCGATTAGAATTTTCGAAAAAATATGAAAAAAAAACTAGTAAAGTTTGTCAACCTTGATAGCGGAATCGATTAGAATTTTCGAAAAAATATGAAAAAAAACTAGCAAAGATTGTCAACCTTGATAGCGGAATCGATTAGAATTTTCGAAAAAATATGAAAAAAAACTAGTTAAGTTTGTCAACCTTGATAGCGGAATCGATTAGAATTTTCGAAAAAATATGAAAAAAAAACTAGTAAAGTTTGTCAACCTTGATAGCGGAATCGATTAGAATTTTCGAAAAAATATGAAAAAAAACTAGCAAAGATTGTCAACCTTGATAGCGGAATCGATTAGAATTTTCGAAAAAATATGAAAAAAAACTAGTAAAGTTTGTCAACCTTGATAGCGGAATCGATTAGAATTTTCGAAAAAATATGAAAAAAAAACTAGTAAAGTTTGTCAACCTTGATAGCGGAATCGATTAGAATTTTCGAAAAAATATGAAAAAAAAACTAGTAAAGTTTGTCAACCTTGATAGCGGAATCGATTAGAATTTTCGAAAAAATATGAAAAAAAACTAGCAAAGATTGTCAACCTTGATAGCGGAATCGATTAGAATTTTCGAAAAAATATGAAAAAAAACTAGCAAAACTTGTCAACCTTGATAGCGGGGTCGATTAGAATTTTCGAAAAAATATGAAAAAAAAATAGCAAAGCTTGTCAACCTTGACAGCGGAATCGATTAGAATTTTCGAAAAAATATGAAAAAAAAACTAGCAAAGCTTGTCAACCTTGATAGCGGAATCGATTAGAATTTTCGAAAAAATATGAAAAAAAAATAGCAAAGCTTGTCAACCTTGACAGCGGAATCGATTAGAATTTTCGAAAAAATATGAAAAAAAAACTAGTAAAGTTTGTCAACCTTGATAGCGGAATCGATTAGAATTTTCGAAAAAATATGAAAAAAAACTACATAGATTTTTTAAAAATCGCTTCATATCCAAGAGTGTTATGCTATCTCTGGGCCTAGACAACGATGTTCTGGGATGACTGTCAAAGGGGCAAGTTACAAAAGTGAGATGTGTGTAACATTAGATAATAAATAGTGATCATAGCTTGAAATATCCTTGAGCTGAGATTAGAAATATAAGTTACCTCCTCTCTCCCTCTCTTTCATCATTCTATATATTTCTCTGTTTCTCGCTCGCTGTTCGGACGAACTTGGGACGAAGAGTATAATTAACATAACTATATATTTCACGTATTTTTTTCTGTACCGCATAAGCGACGCTGTAGTTAGATAGTGGTGATCCTTTGGGAATACCAGGTGCTGTATGTATGAGGACGGCGGAATCTACCTGCAAAATATATAGTCTTGAAGATGCTTTTAGCAAGGACTTTACTATAACCTGCATATTAACTGACACAATGAAATAAACGACCATGGAAGTTCTGTTCTAAATAATGTGGCGAAGTTGTCTGAAGATGTCAGGTAATATGTTTAATCTCCTGTTCTTGTGTTTTCTACTACATCTACCAGATGCAGAAGATTTTCAAACAAAAAAAACAGCATTCACCACCCAAAGAAGAAAGAAACTCTAACAAACCTGACCCACTCATCAGATCGGAATAGCCATTAAAGAAAAGAAGGGCCATCATTGAAGAAGACAACGCGATCACGAAACCCACAGTACATAGATAAAAGGTGTTGTAGGATGGCGTTAATGAACTTCAGTTTAGCTGCAAAAAAAGAAAATGAAGAGGATTAAAAATAAAATATATTGGATTTCTTGTAAGTTTTCTTTTATAAATATTAAAAAAATATATTTACACATTTAAAACCGTTTCTAACATCCTGTTTGTTGTTGTGTTCACAGCGTTCGGGTTTGATACTCAGTTGCATTCTTCAGCTCTCTTTTGTCGCAATCATATGTATTTCATTCGCATTTTTAATTGTACTAAATGTATGGTGTTAGCGTTGCATGGATACGGTATGTTTGTACTCGTAATTATTTAATAGAACACCGAGAAAGCGACCATGTAATTACCTTCCTATAATTTTGAACCAAGACCTTTCTTCAATCTATTGAGCTAGGGTGTTCTGATTCCATATTACGTCACAAGTTAATTTGTCTCAAGTATCTTCACCAGGATTTGAACCTCATACGTTTAGATTAAATTCACTCTGGAATCTTAACCAACACCATAATACAGTATTTTCATTCATGCGATTCAATAAAGTATTCCTTTCGTAAATCACAGAAGGTTACTGACTACAACTAAAGAAGGCCAGAGAGCAAACGACAGCAATATTCTAAAGATATCAACAACCGAAATGCGTAGAGTTTGAAACATGTAACCTATGTACATAACACAGAACTCTATCAGAAAAATATCGTAAAATATAAATTATTCAAAATGTTTTTGCTTGTATATATGATGGAAGTGTTGCGTTTTCTAATCAACAGCGATTGTGACATTTTCTTGTGGACGTGCACTACATGCCCTCTCCAAAAGAAGAGGTACAATCTGAGAGAATGGTCTGATGGCTTGAGAATTCATACTATATTTCTCTCCTAAAAGAGGAATGGACTCCATGAAAGAGTACAATATCCGCTTTGAATTGAGTATTGGAAGAGATCACATTAGTCTGAAATAGTATAGTAAACTGAATTGACGATTACTAATAATACAATAGTAGAATTAATAAAAGTAATAGTATAGTTGCGGTTTCAGATATAGATATACCTAATCTCCATCTATATGATAGAACAATAATTTGGTGATTTGAATAAAGTAGAATTTTAGCGTCACCATGAAATAAAATATCAAGTTAGCGTTCTTCGATTCAAGGAACGTAAGAAACTCCGTGTGTATCACATGTGTCATAACGCTTTATCTGTTTATATAGTTACTGAACAAACTCACTTAAATGATAATATCCAAAGATCTGCTGTTAACATGTTCGGTACATTACCTCTTACGGCATCATTCCAAACATAATATCTTCCAATATATACCAGAATGTGTATGATCAACAGTTCTATTTTATGTTTTAAACTTTTACGTAATACGAATCAGTTTGGCGCTTACGTATCTGATTTCATATATTGTTGAATATAAGAGACAACTCATGTGGCTACAAAACTGACCCAACCATGTGTGAATATAGAAAATAGTACCATACGAAGCATCACTGTCTTGTATGCCATGTACTACTCAATTACTACAACTTAAAATGTCTCAAAGGTTTTGATAAAAAATACAAAAGCCAGTGTAAACAAAATGTAAACTTTTGTATAGCCCTCTGGTTTTCAGAACAAAATGAAAAGGTGTATTTGCTTAACACACATTAAATGCGGACTTTGTACGATTTATCGCATTGTAATTGTCATTCACCGACGCATGATACATTGTATTATTTTCAGAAAATTAAAATATGACTTGTATAGATGTTCTCATGTATAGATTTGTGAATGTGTATAACAATACTGATTTAATAGAAAAAATGTTAAACAGTAAATAACATCAGATAATTTACGTTTAATCTAATTTTATTAGTAAAAAACATAACAAGCTCGGATAGATATCGAATAACTAACTGGTTTAAAGCCACTGTTGACAACATAATACTCGTCAAAACTGATAATATGCATACATCTTCTGAAATCTTCTATCCCTTGGTTATATGTATAAAGTTAATGACAGTCAACATCTATTCGCGAGCAGCAACTTAATATAAGCGACTAATATTTGTTTAAAGAACATCTTTATAGCTTGAAAACGACACATTTGAAATGACCAGAGATTATTTTAATGGAGTTAATTAACGTTGCGATGTCATGCGAGTACGTGAGATAAAAATGATTATACTTCTGTTAAAAAGTCACAAATTTAATTTAAGAAATAATGATCGATATTATAATAAGAGTTGACAACATTTATGCAAAATAGCACCAACACTAAATAACCTAATATATCTTGCATTTAAATGTCTATCTATACTTCTGGGTCTTAATTGTCAAAGGAAATAGTTATTGTGTAGCGACGTATTAAAGCAGTATGTATAATATATTTCTCTATATATATTTTAAGGTGTAACGTAAGCTAGGAAAACAGCGGATAATGTGTTTACTAAAACTATCATAGTGACATAGGTTGGCCCAATAAACCAGTATCATAGTCTCAGATATTTATAGATTCTCGACTTAGCTGTTGGGATGAAAGTGTAGTATCTGTTTTCTCTAATCACATGATGATAAATGTTGATTTTCTTTATACGTTGTCTTATCCAGATTGACCCCTTAAGAGTCGTGTGATATCTCGAATATCAAACACTGAAATTGTGTCTTACTTTGCCTTCATAGGAAGGCACATGAATAGAATCTCTTAATGTAATAGGTTCTTATTAAAATATAATTTTGAATGGAAGCACCAAAACAAAGATAAATAGTTAATGAGAAAATAGACTAAAATGTCGAATCAACCGAGTAACATATACAGGGCTAGTAACTTAGTAACACGATTCAACGTGGTATGAGTGGGTTACGAAAATATATGTTTAAATTAAAATTCTCACTTAAGATTTCCGCCGCATTAAACACAGAGCTGTATAATTATTTAAGAAATATTAAGGTTACGCAAGATATTAGTTAGCATTGAAATGTGTCGGGTTAAATTCATGTTGCATCTGCAATTCCACACAGATTTGTTTCGACGCCGGTGCTTTAGGAAAGTCGTATATAATGACTATAACATTTGTATTCGTTGTATAAAGAAGAATGTTGACTATATAAACATGGTGTGATGAGAACGCTGGTCTTACTAGAAAAAGAAGGCAGAGTAAATTTGATCTTCAAGAATCGAGGACGTAACTGGTAAGTTAAACTGCGTAATATCATTTTGTTATGAGTCTCTTCGCTCGAGAAAAATGTCAACTGCCAAAAGATACTATGTAAGTCCATATTTCCGGTTTCTTCTTTATACGTTTTATCTTAAGTACAAGAGATTCATCTCAACAAAGATGAGAGCAAAGTGACACATTATCAGAATAATAAACGCCACGCATAACAGTTTGAAGTACATTATGAACTTTCATATTTAGAACCTCTGAAAGAAAAGAATATGACCCACTTCACGTATGTATCTTTGGTGAAACTATTATTAATACATGATTAGGAGTCCCTGCTGACCGAAAACGCGGACGGTTTTCGGTTGACTAGTATTCTTAAACATCAAATGAATACTCACTATATCATATATACCCTCTCTCGTAGAGTGATCTTGTTCGACTACTCATAGTATTTATTATCTATTAGTCCTCATTTATTATCTAACCATGAGACAAAAGACCATATGCATATTACATATTTTATATTATCGAATATACTACTTTAAGGAAACTAGAGTAACTGTGATATTTTATGTCACTTGAAACACAAAAGAAAATATTAAGACAACCAATCTGAAATGCAAAAAAAATCTCCTCATGAATCATGACTTCTTGTCGATGATAAAGTGTTTCTATTATTTATTCTTTTCTCAAAACAATTGACACCTGCCATGCCTTTGATGAATCTTCTTGCACAAACGTTGGAGAACAACATCACGATTTTGCCTTTCTAGATCAAGGAGAAGTAAGACTTCTTGTAGTTGAGCGTTTACACGTTTCTTATTTATTACTAAATTATTGTTGCATTTATTATTGATGTGTATTTTTATTTGATGTGTCATATTCGATTGTTGAGTAAAACGTGTTCTTCCCCGCTTCCGGAAAAATTGTTATTTTATATTACAATTATGCAAATAGAAATGTTGATTCATTTTATTTACAAAAAGCCAAATATTTAGAATTTTAAAAACCGACTTCCACTTTTTACAATATTCTCTAATTTGAATCATAAATGCCAATTTTTGTTTTTAGTTCCGTAACATTTATATATGATTACTAACCGAAGTTACCCATAGCTGGAAAATCGATCATCAGATGATCTGACAAATGTATATAATTAACTATATCATTTAAAATTTATATAATCAATCCTTAATCTCTTATATTTACATTATTTCTGAAGCCTACATCTTAATATATTTTAATTATATTATTTTAATGTGTGAATTTCAAAACATTTATATATAGAGATGAAGATAGAAATAATTGATAGATGGATAGATAGATTAATATAACTATATAGATATAGATACACATCACTGTTGCATATATATATATATATATATAGTGAGTAATGAAAGTATATTTATGGAAATTAAGCTACACAGAGACTTCCGCGTTTCGTCACCGTAGGAAATCGTCAGGTTGAACGCATGTAGTTGGTGTGGGCAGGTGTTTATATATATATATGTATATATATATATATATATATATATATATATATATATATATATATATATATATATATATATATATACGTGGTGATAAGTTTAGCTTGTTAACCAATCATATTCTGTGTTATTCTCTTGCGCAATTGTTTGGCTTCTCACAAACAAAAGTTCGGTTGATTTTACATCATGTTACCTATCCTATTTTTTTGTTATTGATAGGGTAGCCGCCTCCGTTTCTTTGTTGTGTCGAAATAATGGCTGACTTTATTTAAACACGTGCGTGCGTGTATTTCTATTTTAGTTTTTTTTTAGTTTTGTTATTTATTTATTTGTTTATGTATTTATTTATTTATTTATTTATTATGTATTGTTAATCAAAGTTCACATTCATTATGTGTAAACAGTTTTTTGCTATTTCACCTCTATAGTTTAATAGATTTTAAGGGTCTTTAAAGTTTGGGATTTCAAATTTTTCATTCAGCCATGATCCACACGGTTCGTTTAAATTTCAACATAGGAAATTCATGAAATAAATAAACATGATTATAAGAAACTATTCCCAGAAAACATAACGAAAAACTACAAAAAACTACAAAAAACTAGATAAAAGCGAACGTAACTACATAGATATAATAAATGTTCAAAGTAAACAAATGACCGATAGACAGAACATTAGCAACAAAATTAGTACATTAAAACATAAGGAAGCCTATATCTTATTTAAAGACCACAAAAGCAATTAAAAAAAACAACCCTAGCATTCGCTTGATTAATCTGATGGACCCAGAAATAGGAAAGAATTAGTAAAATAATTATATCTAGAATTAACAAGCAAATAAAAAAATAGAATAAAACCAGTGGGGGAATACTGCCGAAGCAATCACTTGGTTTTATAATATCGAAAATAAAACTGATTGTACCTTCCTACAATCTTACATAGTGTATATCTATCCATCCATATCCGAAGAATTCTTCAACATCGCCCTTGAGTTTTCCGAGATGTATACTGATATATCCAAAAATGACACCCACATAATTAAACATTTAAGAGATAACTTTTAATCAATAATAATAATACCAATGGATGACAACAAAAATTAAAAACTCCTTTGATTTGGCCATGGGTGCCCTCGACCCTGCGTGGGCATCAGATCTTGTGGAGTTATTTATTGTATATAAACTCACAAATATATTTGATAATACAGGTATCGGCGTATATAGAGATGATGGATTTGCTATAATAAGGGATTCCAACAAGGTCAAAGAATAAAACTCCAAGAAAATTGTACATATTGAAAATAAAAAAAAATTGTACATATTGAAAATATAAAAAAATTGTACATATTGAAAATATAAAAAAATTGTACATATTGAAAATAAAAAAAAATTGTACATATTGAAAATATAAAAAAATTGTACATATTGAAAATAAAAAAAAATTGTACATATTGAAAATATAAAAAAATTGTACATATTGAAAATATAAAAAAATTGTACATATTGAAAATAAAAAAAAATTGTACATATTGAAAATAAAAAAAATTGTACATATTGAAAATAAAGAAAATTGTACATATTGAAAATAAAAAAAATTGTACATATTGAAAATAAAAAAAAATTGTACATATTGAAAATATAAAAAAATTGTACATATTGAAAATATAAAAAAATTGTACATATTGAAAATAAAAAAAATTGTACATATTGAAAATAAAGAAAATTGTACATATTGAAAATAAAAAAAATTGTACATATTGAAAATAAAAAAATTGGCCTCAGAGTAGAAGTACTGGCAAACATAAAAATAACTCATTTTTCAAACTCAAATGAAAATACTTACGAGCCATATTTAAAAGATAACGCTAATCCAATATACGTTAACTAAAAGTCCAATCACCGCCAATCAATCATAACACAGATTCGTAATTCAATCGAATGTAGGCTTATCAATATCTCTAGCAACGAACATCTATTTAAAAAATCAAGCTATATTTACAATACAGCTGTAAACAACGGGTATCATACTATCGAAAGTAAATTTGAGATACAGGACACCAATAATTATAATTACATTAAAATGAAAGCATAAATGAATATAATCTGGTATACAACACCTTATAATCAGATGGTAACACCTAAACTAGGCAAGAAATTCCTACATCGCATTGAAAAACAGTTCACTGTAACTAATCCCTGCATGAAATATTCGATAAAAATAACCTCAAACTGCCCTACAGCTATTGCAAAAATGTGGAAATTATAATTAAGACATACACTAACAGAATACTAAAAAAGAACCGTATCAGCATGATAGACATGAAAATGAACTAGTAATGAAGAGAAAATCTATAACTACATAACTCGTACACTTTGCCCACTGCAAAATAAATGCATAAACAAAAAGTATTTTGGCAAACACTATTTGGCAAAAAGGTCAAATAACAAGAAGTACTACATGGGTATGACATCTCTATATTTTAAAACCAGATATTAAGACCACAACAGGACATTTAAAAACAAACAACGCCAAATTAAAACAGCACTAGCAAACTATTATTGGAGCTCAAAGATCTCGGATGCTCACCAATAATTGAATGTAAAATGATACGACATGATAGTACATGTACAAATTAAAACAACCCGTGTAGATTATGTCTGAATTAGAAATTTGCAATCCTTAACTTAAAAAACCCTACAAAATCTATTAAACTATAGAAGTGAAATAAAACACTGCTTACATAGAATGAAATTTACCTTAGGTTAATAATACATGATACATAAATACATGAACAAATAAATAAATGAAAAACTAAACTAAAACCTAAAATAACAATACAAACAAACACGTGTTAAAATAAGGTCACTCATTATTTCGACACAACAAAGAAAGGGGGCTCGCCCTATAGAAAACAGAACAATAGAATAGGTAATAGGAAGGAAAATAAACAGAAACTATGTTTGTGAAAAGCCCAACGATTGGCTAAGAGAATAACAAAGAATATCATTCGTTAACTAGCTAAACTAAGCACCAAATGTATATATAAAAACACCCGGCAACTCAAACTCCATGCGTTTTTGCCTGACTATTCCCTACGGGGAGAAAACGGGGAACACTCTGTGTAGCTTTATTTACATTAATATTTTTTCATAAGTTACTTCCTAGCTTATCTCCCGTATTGAGCACTGTTGAAGTAAATACTGAAAATTATTAGATAACAGATTATATATCCTTATAACATTTTGTGTGAATGCATGAAATAATATATATATATATATATATATATATATATATATATATATTATGAGATAAATATTACCAAATATCGTCTCTATATCTTTACTGCTTTCTTTATAATATAGGCGTGGTTTAATGTCATGTGTGTGCTCTAAAAATTCTATATATTTGTACTTACACCTGTGTTCCTTAGTTCCTGTGTTCTTCCTTGCCAGTTTCTCTTTTTTATTTATATTTCTCTCTGTTTTAATCTCTTACCTCACCCGTCGACATTGGGGGCGAGATTATGGTAAAAAAATCGTCTTACTCTTTTTATTTTCAAACACGTTGTATTTGTCGCTTTCGAATGTCTTTTTTATATAATAATTTTATTCTTTTTTCTTTTAACGTTATTATGAAACTCTTTTTCATTGTTGAAAAGCCTTGCTCAAATAGACGTTGTAGCATTTAAACCTTCTTTCATAGACGCAGAAAAACAGTTGCCGTCATTATTACAACAACACATGAAAGTTCAAAATTGTTATCGACTACTTGTCAACTGCTTATTTTTGCACGCGCCCCTGACGTTGTCTTTCTAGACTTAGGGCTGCTAGTGAAAGTAAAGTTCTTTATTTACACTTTCAAAAGGTTTAAGTCACGACTAAACATTTGGAAAACAATACGACATGATCCTCGTTCCAAATGACTCACATTGCAATGAGGAAGAGAGACACAGATCAATAATCACTATTCAATTATATCTTGTTCAAGAATTTAAATTTAACATGTTGACGGAAGGAACAAATAGTTTCTCTCTTTACACATTCTTTGAATCAAGTGATGTTATATACATTTCTATCAATTCCTAGTAATCCTTACTTGCCTTATGTCTATATTATATTTATATACTTCTCTTTCTCTCTCTCTCTCTCTCTCTCTCTCTCTCTCCCTATATATATATATATACATATATGTATATACATTTATATATGTATTATTTTTCACTTCAAAAAAGTTATAATTCCTCTTAGATGGATCAACATATCGGCAGTGTTCATGTCACTTAAGAGCAATCATTAGTTGTTTGCTCATTGAGTAATGTTTCATTTTTATAATAATTTAAAAAGCAGGTTGATTTAATACTTACTTTGTACTAGAGATTTGTATTTTTTATGTCCAGATATATAAGAAATTGATTCGTGCACCCATTTAATGAGATAGTGCTCAAAAATAAAAAATAATCAATATGTATAGAACAATTGGAAATTCATAATCTGTTATATCTAGCTGCCGTTCTTTAAAATATGTCCATTCCATAGACGTTGCGACGCAGACCCACGGCATTATTGTACCACCGTTGTTCATACTGAAACATACTTATCTTAGTGGTCTTGTTAATATAGTTTCAGTACATATATCTGGTTATGGGGCTATCACCAAAATCCTTGTAGGAGGTGTCACACATTTTAATTATATGGACATCCAGCGCGAAAAAAAAATCCAGGATATTATTTTAGCATGTGTTGACATATACTGTAGTGTTATCCTAGTCTGAAGGCCAATAAACCGTATTATAGTTCCCGTTTTATATTTGACATTACATCGATATCAAATAAGATGTTTACTTATTTTGCCTTGCATCTTCGGTGATCGGGCGATTATTTCTTGTAAAAAAAGGGTGGAGAGGTATAACATATGTAGACATATACACATTCTATAGCGTATTATTATCTGAATGACATTTCATAAAGCAACAGTTTTGATATGCATGCCATAAAACATGAATGGTATTAATGTGTAAGTAATTTCTAATGCAATTTTAACTAGTGTTTACATGAAGAATAAGTATAATATCGATAACTACTATCATGTAAATACATACAACTTCCGTGTTTTGTCTTTGTACGGCAACCAAATAGTCGCATGCCTTTACATTGGAACAGAAAAAAAGAGGAAATGGTTGATGCAGATGGTAAGGAAACATTTAGTAATTCATGCGTTGATAAACCTAAGTTGTTTGAACCCGCTCGTTATGTTAAACTTGCTTTTGTCTAGCTCTCTTTATTTTTTTCTCTCTCTCTTATATATATATATATATATATATATATATATATATATATATATATATATATATATATATATATATATATAGTAAGCTATGAAAATATATTTATTGCAATTGAGCTACACAGAGGCTCTCGCGTTTCATATATATATATATATATATATATATGTATATATATATATGTGTGTGTGTGTATGGGTGTGCGTGTGTGCGTGTGTGTGTCTGTGTGGGTGCTTATAAACATTCGAAAGTAATACAGTAAAGAAAATATACAACATTGGAATAGTCCATTATATAAAAAAAGATAATATCAATACGGGCATTATTTTTTTATATTTAACTGGTTTTAAAAATTTACCTTTTCCTTATTCAAAAGAATTTAACCGGAGTTCAATGGTGTACCCATTTTTTTACTAGTAAGTATTTCAATATAGAGAGAGGTCCAATGTGCTACACGAGAAACAATAATAGAGACGTTTTCTATCAAATGTTTTTCGAAGATATACTTGCCTTTATTTAGTTGTTAAAGTAAATGTTGTTTATGTAAGATCGTGTCTCCTGGTGGTTATTTTAATTATAGAGTACTACAAATATATAATAAATAGGGAGAATGATGAAATTGAAACTTATTTATCGAATTTAACATAGAATTTCCACGAACAATTTCAGTCGATACCCTTGTATGGCAATAATTCGAAGTAACGTAAGACAAATATTACTGGATTATTTTTATAGACTTACACCACGACTCTATTAAAATGAACGTTAAGCTTCCTCAATGGTTGATAGACTAAACTGTCCATGTGATTCAATTAGATATTTGTAATATAATAGTAGAACATGTAATTATATGTATACATAAGGATTCATGTTTGACCAACACTTGTGACTCGTAATGTAACTATATATTGATCTTAGAAATAATGTTTTCTTGAAATATATTGTTAACATAGAATTCCGTATCGTCACCTTAATTTAATTTCCCAATCTTTTAAGATAAAAATTGTATTATATTCTTAAATTAAAGACAATTTGTTCGGGTGGAAATATTGATTTGCAGCAACGAGCTCGTCAACTTGGAATAAATGTTAGTTTTGTTGCCGAAACAAGTGTATTTATTCTTTGTTTCGATCCGTGTTTTAAATAAGTAAATTACATATTGAGATGATTCTTAATGAGTACACAATTCTAACATAGCATTAGACAGCGAAGGTTTTATCAGTGTTTTTTACATCTTTTTGTTACTTAACTGTGTATGGGTTGCTTTTGGTTACGTGTGTTTCGCGTATATAGTATAGAGTATTGATTTACTCCTCTCCAGGTGTTAGGCACAAGCCAGTTTTTATCTTACTCCCACAAGTAAGATGTGACCCAAGGTCGGGTCGGGAAAGTGGGGTATGAAAATTGCCTGGGGAACCCCGTCGGCATTCACCGGTAGGGGCGCTTCAGACAGTAAGCAATAAACTTACTCCTCCTCAAAGAGGTGGCGCGAAGCCTGGGAGGGTGGACCTCCTAAAACTGCACAGAACAGACCCATAGACCGGAGTAAATCAAGCCCCGAAGGCCAAGATAATACCAGTCTATGGGATGCAGTATCCATCGGAACAGATAATAAACTTTGATCTTAGCCTAAAGGCCAAGAAGTCGAATAGTATAGAGTCACAATATCTCGGTATGTATAGCATTCACAAATTGGCGTTGTATTCAGTAAATCAGCAACAATATTTTAATTATATCTCAAACAGAGGATGTGTGTGTACATGACGCCGTCTTATATTGATGATGATTTTATGAGAAACAAGTTACCAGCATTATATATATATATATATATATATATATATATATATATATATATATATATATATATATATATATATATGAGAAAAAGATTACACGATACTGGTCAACTCTGATGATGGAATATCATTCCAAAATTAATAAGATTAAAGTAAATGAAAATGTATTAATCTTGCATTGATAAAGACTTCGATTTGCAATTTTATAATACATATATAAACATATAAATATATATATATATATATATATATATATATATATATATATATATATATATATATATATATATATATATTAAGTATACAGGTAGAGGTTTTAAACCAGATTAAATCGACTTTTTGTTCAGCATCCTCTGACGGAAGGCTAAAGCGTGTATCCAAGCAGAAGGCTCAAGAGGCGGACAACAACCCTGAGTTTTCGGATGACATGATTCCGCACGAAAGAGGGTTTTATAAATAACAGAAACGCCCTCTTTCTCACGTGTATGCTAATTCCAACAGATTATCTTAAAATTCTCAAAAATGACTAAAAAAATATCGCACAAAAAAGGGTTGTACAGTTTTTTAACCGTACAAAAACCGAATTAAAAAAAAACTTATCTTACCCTTATTTTACCCTGACTTACTATGTGTAATACGGCTCCAAAAGCTGTACCAATGGCAACCCAACTAGAAAACTCTTTAAAAATGGTTGTTTCATTTATTACGTTCTTTACCAATCTTTAGTTTATTTATAAAAACAGACTTTATCGAAATAAAATAATATTTCGTTGGTTTTCCTCTTACAAAAAATAAATAAATTGTAATAAGAATACATCTACAATGAATTTGTTTTCTTTCATTATCTGTTTACTGTTAAATAGCGAGTCGTTCAGATTTTGACGCCGGGCCGTTTTCCCGGTTGCTTATGTATTTATGTGTTGGCAAAAGTCCGTTTTGTCTTGTTCAAAAGCTGTAAAAGTAGCATATTAGCATATAACAAACGATACAAAAATGAAAATACAAGTATAAAATGAGAAAATATTGTTTCTGAATGTTGATGTGTATTCATATGATTGTAGTTATTTAACAATTACATTTTTTACTTTGACCTGTAACAAAATGATAAGGAGTTTTTACTCAGTTATTTTGTACGGAGAAGAAGATTTTTATTGCAAATTTCTTAAACATGTATGAATATTTTTTATTGATATTTAATCTTCGAAATGTGTTTATGATTATGACATAAATGTTGTATTCGTTTTCCTTATAATTATATATAAATAGATACTTGATTCTTTTTAGTGAAACTTATTTATCATTGGTATGAATATTAGAAAGTATTAATATTAATTAACAAAAGGTTGTACGAAAATCATTCCCAACTTATATATTACAAAGCCTTTGTAACAAAATAATATAATAGTTTGAAGCGAACGTGGCTATACCACTTATTTCTATTACATTGAAAACAGTACTTACATAAGAACGTGCATGATAAATATACAATTATTTCCTTATTGTTAATTAATTGTTTTCATTTGATGCATGTATGCAATCATTTTCACTTTGTATGACAATCAAACTAAAGCATAATGTATAAATAATACTGTATAATCATTTAATAAAAACACTTGTAAAAATAAATATTTAAATTTACTCTGTAAATACTATGTTGTATCAATAAATACGATTTCTTATTTAAGGAAAATAAACGAGTTAAACTGGATAAATAATATGACGTACTTTCCTAATGACTTAAATAATAATAACTTATGAGATCGCAGATATTTTAGATTCATTGTATAAAATATAACTTTTCATAGTCTATTTATTCATCCATTTATCCCAAAGAAAGATCCCAGCTTGAAATATGCCATACGTATATAGCCAACCTGTTGAACACTTTTACATGTATCAGATGAGGTAATTGCAAAAATACTGGAGAGAGAATATGAAAATAGTACAATTAGTTGTTTTAGTACTAACAAAAGAAGCTACACATCGATCAGTTAGTGTCTGATCAGCGCAGATCATTAAAAAGTCCCAAAGCTGTTCGTTCTGTTACAGCTTAACGATTGACCTTCGGTATTTAACGCAACGGGTTTTACATATTTTCAGGTACTGGCCCGGCTCAACATCGCTTACTTTCCTTGATCTTATAAATACCGGTGCATCAAAGTCATCATCGTCGTATATAAAATATACAGTTAACACAAAAAAGCAGAATTGTTGTAACACATCAATGTTCATCTAGGATACTTTTAGAAATACTATTAATCAAAATAGTATTTTTCCCGTACAAATGGTTTAGGCGTAATTTTCTAAATATTTAAACAACCTTTAAATCAGTTTTCAAATGTTTAACATTGCAAAAGAGGGTCATTATAGATTTTGTGCACGATTGAAGAAAAATGTTAAATTGAACTTGAATAAATTATCTATATAGCAATCTGTATTGAGTTTTTCTTACATCAAAGGAAAAATCGCTATATTGAATCAAGCTGAATTCTTTATTTTCATTTGATAATTAAATTCGTCACGCTTCTGCTCTTTCCTTCTTTACTTTTCTTTTTCTTGAGAATTATTTAGTATTCGTCTTTGTATCTTTCTGTATTTTCTCCTTTCTTAAAATGTCGCCTATCATGTAAACTCATTTTTATTTACCATCGATATGTACTATATCATTGGAAGGAAGTTAGGGCATTGGCAGAGAAGAAAGATAAAACAAAGAAACCAAATCAAATCAGAGGCAGAAAAGCAAACCCCTTTCAATAATTTTTATATAAGACTACCCTTTTTTTAAATTTTTGTTAAACTGAAACATACAGACCAATCTCTAAATTCGAGTGAGACTTAAGTGTTAGCAGAAATAATAATGATGTAGTTAGGGAGTATAATTTGGGAAGAGATAAAATAAAAGTGGGTACTGGGCATCTGGGGTAATCAGTATTGCAGAAGAATAAAAGGGGACATGCCTCACTCACTTAACTGGCTAACTGACTACCTTAACGGAGTGAGTTCCAAAAGAACTCAGAACTGCGTGCGTCATTCTAAATCAGAGAACACTTACTCATACCAGACTCCCTCCCGCTCGCAACTTGCAATCACCTTAATTCAAAAACAGCAGGAGTCTGCTACAGTTTAAGAAAGTGTTCTCGGTTGTCTCTTTATCAGTGCAGGTACTACATTTTGATCTTTAAACCCTTTCTTTCTTGAGGCTATTTTTTGCTTGCTTGCTGCAACATTTATGGTTAACAGGCTCACGACATTGATGGGACAAAACCAATATAACATCCAGTTTTATAAAACCTGGAATAAAGATGGCGATAACCAACAGTGTTCGGTTTGTACCAAGTGAGTGGGAGTTGTTAACTGTCAAATATAATATTACATCATTTGTAAAGGTGAGTTTTCAATTAGTCTTCCGCAAAGTTAAGATTTCAGAACCCAACCTCAGAAACACATTTACAAACAACGTACTATTTTACGAGTCAAACTCACTTACCACTACTAAATCGACTAAACACTCCGCCCAATTAATTACAGGTTTAACATATGTAATGAAATTAGCTTATTATAATCATCGATACTTGTATTAATCTGCTATTATTCGCAAGGTAATTTTGTCAGAGAATATTCTATTAAAATGTAATTAATAAGTCGTTTGTTACACAAGATTTATGAATAATTAATCCAATAACTAATGTCAGCAAATGGCGGAGAAGATCATGTTAATATTTAAAAATATATTTGTATTCTTATTAAACAGGTTCTACAACAAATTGATTAAGTAAAATGATACTATATTCTATGTTCGTTTGTTTAGAACAACACAATGGTAGCATAAGTTTTTCATTATTTCACAACATACAACTTTTATAAGATTCACTTATAAAAGCAGTATTCTTGTTAACATTATCATCACCATTATCTAGTCGTTGTAGTGTCACGGATATTCCTGACTTTCTCAGGCCATCTCGCTTCATCTTCAATCCCACCAAGCAGATCTTTATCGGTGCACTGTGAGTCCTTGGTTAGTTATGTGGCGTGAAACTGAGAACATCCATCGACCGGCTCCACAGGTTACTGGTAGGGAAATTACATCTAGCTGCGAATCCAACGTTGGTCGGGAGTATTTTAATCGCAATTGAATTTGAATAACATATTAAGAATCCATCATTCAATTGAGTCGCTGATCTGTGAGAATGTGGTGTCTGTTACGGAAATTTTTTTTTTTAATTTAAGTTCATTTATTACAATATCAATTGGTCATTATACTCTGATGACAGACGTCTATAACTCTTAAGTAGTTTTCCTCGCCCAGTTCTGCGTAGAAGCGTATGAAAATCTACAGATTTAATACTTAAAATTCATGGTTTGAATGTCCAATGTAACGAAACGTAAGCAAAATAAGTTCCTACTTGTAACATGTAATGTGACGCCCATGTAAGTTGAAATTAAAATAGCAATGTTGGTTACTAGGTAGTACAAGTAGTGTAACAAGATATACAAAAGGTTTTCTTTTTCAAAGGCTTGAACTCACCCTTCTGTAAATGTACGTAAATAACGTCTTATACAATTTAGCTTAACTCCAACCCAGATGAAAGTTGATCAGTGTAAAACCGAATAAAATAAATAATATCCGTGTCAATAAAATAGTGAGTAAGTCTAACAGAAATAAGCTTGCCCAAATCCAATCGTGTTATGACAGACGGATTGCTTTATGGATCTGAATTTGGAAATCCGTGCTGACTGTAATATCACACAAGATCAATGAATCTATCGATGTAGGTTTGGTTTCTTAGAGCAATAACTCATAACATATCAAATACCGTTGATATAATTTGCCACAAAAGTCTGCTTCACAATTTTGCTAGCTATCATATATCTTGAATTATCATCTCAACCTTCAAATCCTTTTTACCTGACAGGATTATGAAAGTAGTGGTTGATAGACAGAAGTCTGAAGGGCATTGTATCAATGCCGGTGTGTATTATCTCCCAAATCCCATTGTAAGATTATTCGTTGACATCTATGCAAATTACAGAAAGCATCTATGGCGGCACATCGAAATGAATTAATGTATTATATCTTTCTGAGTCTTTCTTATTAGACCTGGAACACGTGGTGCAATGGGTAAAGAAGTGGCTAGTAACTTTTAATACATCAAACACAAATAATTCCTTTTATCCGCCACTGACGCTTGCATATTCACATTGCCCCAGTCGAAATGAATGAAGCTCTGTTTGAGAAAACTTTTTACTTTGAGAAGCTTCTAGAACTGACGTTCTGAAATAGTAAACTTACATAACGCATGTTGTTTAAAACACTGGAAAAAGGTTGGATCATTCCACCGCTCTATGAAGTATCTTACTCCTTACGCAATCATGTATCTTTATCAGAGCCATACATTGCCGAACATTGTTTACTGCTGCGACACTTTGGAAGATGCCGGGTAAGACCATAATACCTGCCTTGTCAAAGTAAAAATGCGGATGGCTTCTTCTCTTTCCAACAGTCTATTTCTCACAAAAACACTATTCTTTACTTACACTTATCAATATTTTCATTGTACATTTTTGAACGTATGTGGAACAACTCTGGCGACAAGGATTCTGGATTTTTTGGACATGCGGCATAATAGCGTTGACACATAGTTATATTTAATAGAAATCGCGCCTGACAAGGCAGAAAGCAAATTGATATAAAGAGCTAAAAAGAACGAAATATGAGTATCACAAAGACAAGAGATTGGCCTTAGTCTTGAAAAGACCAATGCTATAGGTAGGAGGAAAACAGCAGCAGGAAGAGAGTTATACAAGCCTGCAGTTCGTGAAAATAAGCTACTGGAATAAGAAGCTGTATTACTATGAGTTATGAAAACAGCGAATTAATAGAGACCGCTAGTCAAACGAGCTGATACAAAAGAAGTAATAAATTGATCAGGCAATTATGAGGAACACATGTCATAATAGTGTTTATAGAAACTATTGAAACTAGCTACATTACGTCTGTGAGAAAGCGAAGAGTAAAGGGTGGGGGTTAATTAAATTACAGATACTTTTCTGCACCACATCAATAACTCTCAAATGGGGTAGAGATTCACCAGCCAAAATAACACATCGGTACTCCATACATGGTTTGATAGTAGATTATTGAAGATAGAGCATATCATCAGGTGTTAAAAAGTGTTAGGAGCGATAGAGGGAACCGGCTTTACGAGAAGCAGAAAGAGCAATAGGAACAAATGTATGGACTCTAAGAGAGATTTGATGCGAGAGAAAGACCAAGAAGCTTCAGAGTCAGTTTCTCCTCAACGGACAGAGCCATCCATAAGAATCTTAGGAATGAAATGGATACGTCTCCGATTGAAATACACGAGCTGATTCTTAACAGGATAACACGAAACAAGCAATTTCGTACCGCAATCCAAAACTGAACCCAGGTCAGCTTCTAGATAAACTGCATATTTCAACTCGTTATATCACCAAAGTGAAGCAATGTGGAGCCTGGCCAATACCAGATGGATGACCATTGGAGTATGCAAGGCGCTGTATGTCGTCTTTTCATGACCGGGATATACATGCGGGTTAAGTACGCTTGTGAATTTGCTGTTCCGTGTAACATTTCTCCTCCAGAGGAAGCCGGCATAACCTGTTCATTGCTTATACTACATCAGTTATTACCGCTTTGTCGAAAACAACTTTGATTTATTTTCGCACAACACTGGGAATGAAAACAATTGGAATGTTGAACTTCTGAGAAATAAGACTTTAGTGGTATGCTTTGGATATTTGTTAAACGATAAAGTGAGAAATTGTGTTAATTCTACAAAAGAAAAGACTATAACGTTTCGAAAAATTGTGAGGATGGATTGTCGTTTTCTGAGTAGGCCAAACCAGTTTTCAAATGCATGTTTGGAAATTCAAGTCGTTATACCGCGAAGGTAAAAGCGAAAAATAACGCAAAATTAAAGTATGTCAGGTAAATATTAAAATGCGTTTTCTCTAAAAACTATTTTTGAACACTAATGATTATTTTATCTATGCTCTTGACAAGGAGGGTACGTTGGCATCGTATTCCCGAAGATACGCCGATATGTATAATACGCACTGTGCAAATTGAGCTAATCTAAAAAAGGTTCGTTTGTTTTTAAGGAAAGTGTGTATGATTGAACATACCAAATTTGTAAATTATATTTTACCACAAAAACACCCATTGACCTTTCATTTGGATAAGCGATACGATTATTGACTTAATTGTTTAGCCGTAAAAAGTGTCCTTTTTACAAAAGTTGGACATGCATAAACTTTAAAAAGAAAGGAAACGAAGACAACATAGCTTGTGCTGATATAGTTTACAAGCATTGCAATGGTTTTACGTTGTCCGAGTTAAGTGCTAACAATTCTAAATTCTTTTATATTTGCACAAGGATTAATATCGAATACAGATACGGAAATCAAAACGAGGGTCATTAATAAACTGGAACATTAACCAGATTTAACACTCTAACATATCAAAGACGACTGCCAACGATTTATTAGGGTGAGCCGATGTTCAAAAAATATTGAACAGAGTGGGGTGTCACATATGAGAAAATACAAGAAAAGTACCTAACCAGCTTAATTTGAAAATCACAGTAAAGTAATCACACTCCACTAAACCGTGTTTCTGTTGCGGACAGCTACATTTGTACAAGTAGTGTCCATATAAAATGGAAAAGTGCTGTAAGTACGATGGTGTGGGACACAATCGTACGCACTACAGAGTAAAAAATATCTTTTAAGTTTTATTAGAATATTACAAAGTAGAAAAATATAAGGAAGTGTTTTAAAGTAACAATATGAAATTGAAATATTAGAAATGCCACTTGACTCAGGCTAAGGTTTGTCAAATGTAAATCTCCAGAGATGGAAAAAATTGGAAAGCCGACTTTATTGAGGACTACAAAGGCAGCTAAAGGTTTCATTGGAAAGCAAACCAAATTCGAAGAGTAAATTATAAAATCATCAAAACCATCAAAGCTTAAGATATTTAATTTGGGTGTTTTTGTATCCGCTCTCTTTTAGTGCTTCATTATAAAATGCCTTACGTGCATTGAACATTCCATAAACATCAAGGAAAAACTTTCAAATAAAAAAAATGTTTGTGATGAAGAATACAAGTCAGAGTAAGGCCCAGATCGGATGAAAAACTTCCAATTACGGGATTTGCCTATTAATTATTTCTCTAAAAGCATACAAACCTTAAATTCTGCGGCAGAATAGTTCACTACTTGGACAAGTAGAATGTTATTTCTCGAAAGCTCGAATTAAAATAAATGTTATTCATATAAACACTAACATTGTAATGGTTTTTCCAAAAAAATGATATTATTACGAAACAATTGTTTAAAAAATATGTCTACACACCCTGTCTAATTCAAATTGGCATAGTCGCGTTTACAGGCATGACGTGATTTTCTGACCTAAAAGTCCATTACCATCGAACGATGAAGAAAAAAAGACAAATACTGCTTTGACAAGGAGAATTTTAATTCTCGAGAGCTTAGATTAAAATTAATTTTATTTATCTTAACACTACACATTGTTATGTTTTTTTTTCCAAAAAATATATAATAATATACATACCGAAAACTGACGCCTTAATCGGTGAACTCAATGTTTCAGCTGTACGGACTACAGAGATACTAAACAAACGATAATTTAAAGTGCTCAATGGCAGAAAAAATGGAGAGAACAATCTATAAAATCTTTGACAGAAACAATTAATTCTTCGGAATAAAGTTCGTACTTTTCTTGATCTTTTCAATTCCGTTTGGTTTCGTAATCACAATGTCTATTAAATGTTCCAAAGTTTTTGCGAGTACATTCGATTCCTTCTTAGATAATTTTGAATAAACGTTAAAAACGGATTAAAGAAAATTTCAAACTGCAATGAAAGCAAAAAAAAACATTGCATGACGGCATATGTTACGTCAACACGAACTAGGGTCACTTCCAAGTAGTTTACAATTTATAGTCACGATGAGTGACACAAAATTGCAACAATACATTTCATTTACGCTAAACAATTTTCAAAGATTTTACGTTCTTACATAAGTAATATTATCAAATGTAGGTTATTGTGCTCGTATATAAATTTTGAATTAAAAAAAAAATATTTGTTATTACGAAAATAAAAAGACTATATATTAGTAAACATATTTTAATGAATGAAACAGGCGGGTTGAAAAAATTTAAAAAGTGCTAAAATCTTCCTTAAAGCCTTATCGTCTGACCCTCAAGAGAAAAGGACAGGATGATGAATTAAAAACTAAGAAAATCGAATTAGATATGAGGGGAACATATTGTTTACGTTGGAGAATACAATTGAGAGAGATACAATAAAAACGAAGAAAAAATAAATCTTTCAACGTTATGGGAGATGTGAATCATTGAAGATATTTAGCTGATATTTCAAAACCTATTGTCTACACAGGCTAGATAGAGAATTCGTAATAACTAACGCTTCAATTATGTTGATCTGATCGTTTGACCGGCTACTCTGTAAAATAGGAAACCACCTATCGAAATACCTGTTAGAACAACTATTTGTACACACCAGGTGATTACCGATGCCTGTTTATGTGCTTGGAAGTTCCGGGATGATCTCGAAACCTTGTGTAAACGAATATCACGTGGTATATGTTTGGATATTCTCATTTTTAATTTTTCAGACGTCGGTCCAACGTATTCAGCTCCACATTCGCCCATGAAGTTATAAAGTACAGAATAATTTTTAATGTGTGGCAAAAAATCCTTTATTAGGTATTGTTATTATAATTCTAATAATAAAGCAATTGTATGTAATAATATTACCGACAATAAAATAATATATGATACGACAACATATAATATGAGAATAACAACGGTATCTATTTTAGTTGGTGGATAGATATGTTCTATAATGTTATCAATAACAGGGGACCTTGTGTTGCCGTGTTTTAAGGAGTCAGAATTGCATTGCGGAGGTTATTAATTTCAAGGAATTATGAAGAGACATTAGAATGATGGGTTGGGTTAGGGTTAATAGTTTTAAGATATTTATTTGAATTTCTAATACTAACATATATTGATAACAGATAACATAACATTGGTTCAAGATGGTATATGTATATTACTAAGAAAGTGTGATATATTGTGCCAACAATTAATTGACGTTTCTTGTTTCTGTGTAGAAAGTTTCCCTCTGTCACTAAATCGAACTATCTCAAGTTTTTCACTTAAGTATACGTAACAGAGTAAATTTAGGGAACCACAAGTACTGTTTTTCTGATAGTGGTCCATTTAACTGTTGGTGATTGATTTTTATTGGTTAGTTCCCAGTACTATATAGTGAATGAAGTTATTTTTGGATAATCTGAATCATTGGTGTTTTTATTAAATATTTTGTGTAGTATATTATTAATAGGGAAGTGCACGTTAATTAAATATAAGAATCTTACATCAAGTTTAGTTTTAACTATGTGATTAAATTGGGATAGTCTTTTAACTTCTTCTTTATATTTTTTTCTTATTATTATTAAGAGGGAAGTTCAGGTTAATTACATCTAAGAATCTTACATCAAGTTTAGTTTTAACTATGTGATTAAATGAGGGTAAAACTAGATTGTCTTTTAACTTCTCCTTTATATATTTGTTCTTAGTTTTTGGTATTGTAGGCTTAAGATATTTTATTTGGGTGTTTTTCTATCCGCTCTCTTTTAGTGCTTCATTATAAAATTCCTTATGTGCATTGAACATTCCCTAATTATAAGAGTTGTTGTTGATTCTCTTTTCAATTGATGTGTTTAATTATCGTATTAAGGTGAGTTGAGAGTGGATGGACATAACATCGATTTGCGTTATCTTTAGTATAAGGTATGTATGTTTGGTTGAGTTAAATGTTACATCTAAGAATTGAACGAGTTTAATGTTTGATATTAGTTTTACTTTGAGACTTAACCTTTATTTCTTTGTAAGGATATTTATTTACTCTTTCACACTTTTGTCTGTTTAAGTTTCTGACCACTAGTAGGCCATCATCTCTGTATAATCGTATGTCTTAATGTCATTGTCTTTTGTGAGATTGTATTATATTTAGAGTCGAACTAGGTTGGTTATCTCTATAGAACCCAACGGACACATGGAAAGATCGAAAGATCCTGATGGTTGTTCTCAGTCCATTGTTCTTGTTTGCTAATAAGCACTGTGTTTCTGCATTTTCTAATATTATTAAGAGTCGCAAAATCAATAAAGCATTCGAAAAGTTCTTTAGATTTGAAGAAGTTATCTAATATATGTCCATCCACTCTCAAATCACCATGAACAGATTTTATGACCTCCTGATGCGATCTCAGTTTCTAACAGCTGTTGATCGATAACATCGACATGCAAGGGGCCTGGATCGTGTAAATGTATGTATAAATAAACAGTAATTATACATAAGAGTTCTATATGAAATTGAGCACTCTTTATAAGACCGGTTAGAATTCTTTGAATTTTTATCCTGTGAATGTTTACTTCACCTGGATTACTGTATATATATATATATATATATATATATATATATATATATATATATATATATATATATATATATAACAAGTGTCAATTAACTTATCTGTATAATCTTAAGTATAATATTAATATATATATATATATATGTATATATATATTAAATATAATCGGATAACTCTCAGAATGGCTTCGAAGCAGTAACTTTTATGGAATTGTGTATATGACAACTTGGCGAAATTTCAGACAAGGCGACTTCATTCTGAAATATGCTTTGCAAAAGCGGTCCGTCTTGAACGCCCCAGACAAATTTCAGCCCAAGTATCTATTTGCTGTCTGCGACAGAGCATGTATGTCGATGGATGGTTTACTCAGAAACATGAGGTTTCATAGTTACAACTAAATAAGGGATGGTTAAGCAGAAGAAGAAAATAGATATGTGCAAACGGAATCCAATGGCCTCGAGTGACATATATGCAGCAAGAATAAATTGAGGTAGCTGAGCCATATGTCTGCTTACAACCGGAAATTGAACATTTGTAGCAATGGCTATATTCAGTAAAAAAAAGGTAACATGATATACACTCAGACACACTAACACAGACACAGACACACACACACACCTATATATATATATATATATATATACATATATTGTATGAAAATATACAATGACAGGTAAGCTAGAAAGTAACGTCTATGTTTCATTCCAAAATGTAATCATCAGGTTAAATGTGAAGCTAAGTTCTACTTACCTATTGCGCATTGTTGACATATATACCCAATATATATATATATATATATATATATATATATATATATATATATATAGGTGTGTGTGTGTTTGTGTCTGTGTTAGTGTGTCTGACTGTGTATCATGTTACCTACTATGTTTTTTGAATAGTTTTTTTAGGTTCATCCTTATGTCATGTTGCCTTAACAACCCTACGTAGAGAGATATCAAAGATATTCGAGGTCTAGGTCTAGTAAATAATTAAAACACTCCATATATATATATATACATATATACATATATATATATATATATATATATATATATATATATATATATATATATATATACATATATTATATACGTGTGTGTGTGCGTGTGAAAGACAGATGTAAACAAATTAAACAGGAATAAATCATCGAAAACGATGTGTTTATTTTGTTATTCCTTTTGTCTTGCTTCACACATAGTGGCATTTCATATTTATATATGGTGTATTTTATTGCGGAATATAAGAGACAACTCGTGTCTAGATATATTTTGGTAGATCCTTTCAATAGTCCGAATCAATGTCCTTTGGGAGACTGTGTCTCCGACAACCAAGAAAAAACATATACATAGGTTTGACTACCACGACTCTACCGAGAAGATTAACGATGCATGTGTCTGATACTAGCGCCATAGCCCAACACTTAACTAACGATCACTCCTGCCACCGATCGGAATTCAGAAAACTCTTAGTAGAAAATACCAAAATCTTAGAATTTAGTACTAACAAACACAAACTCCATAAATTAGAAGCCCTATATATATAAAAACGAAAACCACCCTAATTAATAGAATGAGCTTTAATATCAGTAATACTATTCTAAAATGTTTATAGCTCCAAATGCAGTTTCGTACTTAGTACATAATTCCCGCCCAAAACACATGATCTATACTTGATGATCTTCATTCCCCGAAGATGGACCCATATGGGTCAGAAAGTACTAGGGAGACAAATCCAAACTATGGTAAATTCATCAGCTAATTCCCCTCCGAAATTTAGATCCCGATTCGGACTATTGAAAGGATCTATGTAAATATATCTAGACACGAGTTGTCTCTTATATTCAACAATACCTGGCTGCAAGAGAAGATGCTGCCTATATATATATATATATATATATATATATATATATATATATATATATATATATATAGAGAGAGAGAGAGAGAGAGAGAGAGAGAGAGAGAGAGAGTTATATCGTGAGAGAGAGTTACAGAAAGAGAGAGATAAAAGAGACACTTATTTGATTGGAGAGAGTAACGGCTCATACATTCGCTTCATGTGCTTCAAACACTGGGATCTGCGGCACATTTATTAGACACTCTCTTTTATAAGACAAACACACTTGTATAATTAACTAAAGTTTATTAAAACAAATATGTTACACACAGTACATAGCTGCCACTAATCACTTCCACGACGCTCAGTCGTTACTGTATTTCTTGTGTCTGGTTAAGTTCATTTATTCCCGAAATGTGTAGATCAGTTTATACTATAGCACACCCTGTTAAGCTTTTCCATATGGAATCAATACTTATTTCCCTGGGTGTGTACTTTCATGAAGTCAGGATTTTTAGTTCTACAATTTAGATGTATGCTTTTGAGAAACTACTTCCGGGACTGGTAATGTTAACGTGTGAAACACAACGACCATCAATTTTCCCTCCGTTGTATTGTCTTCTCCAGCATCGGAATATATTTACCCGATGTGGTTTAAATATTTCTTGTGAGTAAATTTCGTCTTTGTAACCATGCAGAGCTTATACCCAATTTTTTCATCCGCAATCATGATTTCCCAATATAATGTTTAGTTCTTAAAAATGCATGAACAAAAACGTTTTACGGATTTTTAGCGTACTATTCTGTCATTTTTTTTAGTTTGTCGAAAATCGTCTAGATCATTATTTCAAACATAGATTCCGCTTCATGTACAGTATGGAATGTTATTATTCGTTGTCATTCTATAGACTTATATATAATCTTGTATGGCTTCCTCCGTTGGAGTACCCATCGCTTGTTTACACTTTTACGCGCTATTAAGCGCTGTTATTAAATTATCGACAAGTCACTCCGCTTGAAACATTCTCCTCGCATTGGAGATGGGAGATATTCCATCTTATAGGTGTATTCAAGTAAAAAAGATTTATTTTTCTTTCTTTTAGCCATGGCTTTTTAAATAATAATAATTATAATCGATGAAATACAAAGAGATAAGTTGGCAAAGTAATTACAAAAGTCATTATTTTAAAAAACATGTAAATACAAGTATGAAAAACATTTTAAGGAAAACTGTAGAAAATGTTCATAGCAAAGAGAATGAAAATATATGGAAAGTTCCCTGTTGTTTATATTTAGAGTAGAGGGTGTTTTTTCCGAAGTTCTTACGAACAGCGGTGCTTGTCTGACTTCCCATTTAACTTTCTCGCTCACCCTAAAAACTTGAAATGTTTGTTTTCGGCCACTTTTGTTAGTCTCGAAATTTAACGTCATGAGAGGGAAGGACATACATTTTTAGATTTATAAATATACAAATAAATACATATTGTGTTTTTTTTTATACAGTGGCGGATATATATAATATGATTACATATTTTGACTGATATATTTTCATCCTGTTCGATGTGCCTTTTGCATTTATTATTTTTACTTTATCTATGTTTAAACTGACAAAACTCGACCCATATCTTATACCTGTTTAATTACTGCTTACAACATAATGGATAATTTTACGTGGGTGATAAAGTATATATTGTTTACATCAAATTGTTCAATCAAAATCGTCATATCATCATAGAATACACACTTTCTAGGTGAAAATAATTTTAAAAATCTTTCACTTGCGAACACGGAATAAATATTTTAACAAATGTGTTTACGCCATATTAACCCTTATGTTTGTAAGATATTGAATGTTTCAAGTTCTCAATCTATTAAACTATTTATTCATAAGAGGTAAATGTTGTTTGCTGGAAGCATTGTTTAGTGATTACATGTAAAGGTATTCATAGAAAGCAATACAATGAAGAGGTGTAACGGATACACATATACTGAAACAAATTATAGCACATAACGGTGGAACAATTGATACAATATATACATATATATTTATCGATCTACATTATATTTTAAACGGACAATGGACTCCAGGTAAACGTTAGGAAAAAAGGAAAATAAACGCTTTTTTTTTTGGATTTTCATTAAATTTAAAATCCATTTCATTTTCTGCGGAATAGCTCGACTGGCAACGGTCTTCATATGCGCTTTTGAACTAAGGTTAAACGTACATCTGACGAAGGTAAATGTTCCCAAAAATAATATACGGAACTTTTATCAGACCACACTGATGCAAGTAAGATATCATATAATGTAGATAGATAATATATGTATATATATATATATATATATATATATATATATATATATATATATATATATATATATATATATATATATTGATATACTGTATTAATAAAAAGGTTGAAACTACATAACTCATTCCACCATTTTATTTCATTATTTGCTTCAGTTTGTGTCTATCCGTGACATCTCTCCATTGTCTTGCTTGGTATAAATTAACTTTTATATACACATTACTGTTTGATGCTGAAAATGTCTGTTTTTGTATACTGATATTTCGTAGATTAATTTGTTTTGTAGTCGTATATTTAGTACATAAATAGCGTATTAATGATATATTCTATTAAACATATATTTCGACTCAGCATGAAAATTGGGCTGGGAATAATGACTACTCAGTGGTGACTACAAAATAACTACTGAATGTAGTTTATTATCATACTCTTGATAGTGAAAATATATCGAATTATTACAAGAAAATGCTATTATAGCATGAGTTTCATATTAAACCTAATTACTTTATATCGACTAATGAGGAAGCTTCGAGCCGAATAACTAATATTTCTAGTCTAGCGTGAAATGCAAGTGCGCTCGGCGCCGAATCATGAACTAGTTTTTAGAATGTTTACTTTTAAGGAAGAACACGGGATTATATGCAAAATAAAAATAAATAACAAGAATATTTGGTATCCATTTTATTCTGTTTACGTCTTTCTTTTTTATCGTTGTATTTTATCGTGAAGTTCGTTCTTCTTTTTTTCGTGTGAATCAGATGATTTTGGTGTTGATATTAGTTTCCCCGATGTTTTTCTAGTTAGAAATCTTTCTGGGAAGACATGGGGTACCTACGGGAAGGTTGCCAGCATCCCTAAGTGAAAGTAGTACTATGGAACGGACTAGATTCGAACTTGGAACACCCAGGTCTTCAGTCGGTGTCGTTAAGCGAAGTCCGTTAAGAAATGGGAATACCCGTGATTTCAGCTCCAGTACCCCTGTACTATTTTTATCTGCGTAGGAGATGGGGGGGCTGCTAATAAGAAATAAATATGATTCAATATGTTGCACACGCTTTTTATATTAGACAGTTGTAGGATTTTCTAGAGTACTGCTTGATTTGGAATACCCAATGTTCTCGGTCAGTTTGTCAACGTAATGCATTGTGTATCACTCAATTTATTTACACATTTGTTTATTAAACAAATAATATCACCCTTTTTCTGAAATAATGTTTTTTCGCTTGTTATCAGTGACTTAACTGATATCATATTTTAACTTTAATATCGGTATACTTAACTGTTTATCAAAATTAAGGCAATATGGTATCAAAATTAATTGTCTCGAGTTAGAATATGATATTTAGTTACCAGAAAACCTCAATGATGTCGGTTAACTAGAGAGATACTTGGATTGTATGTCATATATTATTAAATGTACAGAAGAAAACACTACATAGCAAGAATAGCTCAACTAAATAAAGTGTTAGTATTGATGATTACTACACATACATCCGACATGTGAGCTAATTATCTATAATATAAAACGCAGTTGTGTGTTTGTGTTTATGTCCAGCAAAAATATCGGAACTAGAAAAGATATACCCACAAAGTTGGAATATTTTTCCACTGCATTGCTTCCAACAGAATATAGCCACATTATCTTGTAATATTTGACCTGTTCGAACGCAAAACGCGATAAATCAAATTCGTTTAAATTGAGACCTTAATAAAAACATGTATATATTTAATCTAGACTTCAAATGAAAGCTAGTTTCAATTGAAATCAAAAAGAAAGTATGTCGGTATCATATTATGTAACACATAGTGTTGGGGTGTCGTCGAGTGTTGAAATGCAACACTTTTTTTAGGGGCAGTTTCGTGATTTTGAAAATGGCGTTTATCGCGTTTTGCATTCGAACTCTTTATTTATTCTTGTGAGGGGTCATTAAAAACAAATTAGTCAAAGGAGTAAACATTTAGAGCCATCTTTCCATCGCACTTCCGTGCGAAATGGCACTTTTGATAGAGAATAAGGAAGTGATATATAGAGAGACGGTGATAGTAAGAGTGATACAGGTGAAAATAGATAAAGAGATTGGAGGGGAGAAATATAGGTATATAGAAGAGGGAGGGTGATGGGCATAGTGAGACCAAGATAGAGAGATGATAGAGAGACGGATAGTGGATATGTTTATATTGAATAGCGAACAGATGGAAGGTGAGGAAGTACGATTAGAGTTGTAGTAACGTACTGTTTGACCTTCTTTCAAGTAGTTAAATGTGCGCATACAATTGCTATATTAAAAGACTTCATCTTGTAAGCTGTTCTATAAATATAATCTTTAGACTAAAAAAATAATCCTATGAATCTCACGTAAGTAATGCTTACCGATGCGAAGTAACGAATCGGTAAGTTGAGCTCAACTCTATTGCGTTTAGTGGGAAAAGTATGACTGTCATATTATATTTTCTTACCAAGGATTTACTCGTCCAATATGCCCATCAGATTAGATTAAAGTATATACAATAGTGGTAAAAGGGTGGAGATGTGAAAACGTTGACATCAGTTTCTAAAGATTTTAATTTACACCGACCTGTGATTTAGTAAATAATGTATTCGCATTATTGTAGATATGTACTTTAAAACATATATCTTTCGCTTGACGTATATTTGTGTGTGTTCATTTACGAACATTAAACTAATCATATATATGACACTATACCGTATGTCTAACGCAATAAACGACTGAGTCTTTGTAAAATGTCGAAAATCTGCAGCTTAAACCTAATAAGTTTAAGGTAGAAACTGAAATTCAAAGACTTTTTCTTAATTGCTGTTTAAAAACTATGGAGCAAATTTCATGCATATATTTTAATGTTAACATGGTGGGTTTCACTCTTAATTAAGTAACGTGACATCCCTTTCAAATACTAAAATACAATAAAAATACTGGAATTTTCGGAATATTTATTAAATCATATCTAATTTTCTATAGCTAAAATTCTATTAAAATCATATATAAGTTTACCTAAGGTGTACCAGCTACTTTACCTAGCTTTACATAAATCGTAGATGAATTCAATATAGCCAACATTACCAAACCGTTATGCTTTGCTTAGCTAGTCATGTTCATTTTATATTCCAATAGCCATGGGTTTTTTTTCACATTTCAAAAAACAATACATTTCTGTAGGATGTATTTTTTAGAGTCCGGTTCATTTGCCGTTAGCTAAACAACATTTAAATGTCAATATCATTTCAGCAAAACTACAAAATCATCAGAAAACTCCACAAAAAGCAAAACGTTATTGGATTAAAATGTCTTGAAAAAAACGTACACTATAAAGTAGGCATTTGTGGGGCGAAAACCAATTAAAAAACACAAGGGCAAACTCACATGTAGTGACACTCACTAGTACGCCATTTTGTTTCATTTTACTTCAGTCGAAGTTCTCATAAATCAAGAGACCCCTTTCCTGGGATATACACTTCATCTCTATATAAGATACATAGATATTTGAATATTCTATTAAATTTATTTTTTATCTCTCAAGCGTCGAGTTAGAAAAGAAGTTAGGAACATTAATTTTCCTCTGCCCAATTGGCCAGTTAACTATGTTATACTATACATTTCTTTCGGTCTCTTGGTCTTACCAAATTCCAGGACAAGAATCTATCTACGCTGGTGAAGTATCCAGCAAATTTATGTTACTTCAGGTAACATAACTAGGAGAAGGTGCACCATCCATTGTATGAGTCAGTGTATAGCCGTGTCGCGGGGATCGTATTTGGGCTTCGAATACTATGTTAATTTAAATAGTTGGTCAGAATTTACTCGTATAGGGAAGTATCATCATGTAAAGGTGTCATGACAAACACTTGTACAGAGAAACCGGAGACACTCGACCATGTGTATTAAGTTATTCAAACTCTCCAGTACGTAATTCAAACGCGTCTTCTCTCTATATATATGCATACAAGTTTAGTGTCTGAATGAGCTGATGGAAATGAAAATTCTATATCATACATCTAGATGCGTATGTAAATATTAAAACAACATAATGTATGAATTCATTTTATATTCAGAAATATATACTTCAAAGAAAACAACTAATTTACACAGTAATTGAATGCAACGAAACGCCTTTACATATCTCCAACTTTCACCCCTGTCTTGATTTTATAGTTAAAGATCTGAGATGTGTGACTGAAATATTATATTACTAAACGAAGATGCATAAACTGATATAATTCACAAGTTGTACACTACAAATGCAGCACCGTTATGTTGTAATATAAACTCAGTTTTTAGTAGGTCCAAACTCTAAATAGTACTGCAGATCGTTTATCTTCAATCATGCGATATTTCTTGGTTCTCATATTGATATTTTGTAATTCAATATTACCAAGTGCATGATACATTTCCTGGATGAGGAAGCTAACTGGACACAGAGACAGATAAAAAGAAAGGCCTATCAAATGGTAACTAACCACATCTGTAGGGCCATGTAACATACATTCAGCGTCGTAATAACGATGGGATAGCATACTGCTCCCTCCTCAGAAGTTCATGTAGCCTGACTGATGGGAAATGGCTCCCTCAGCATCCTCTTAAGCTGTTCATGGGAGGCCAGTGGTGAGACCTTAACGACTGAGGTATAATACTTATTGGCTAGGATTTGGATGGAATTATATGGCACATTCGTCGAGGTCATTCGACACATGACTGCAAATAGTAATTGCTATGCTGAACTTTGTATATACATACTTTATTTTTGAACTGTAAACAACATTTTATATACAGAACATCCTGAATAAAGTCAGTCTGGTCACATGACCATGAACCAGACTTGAGCAGAATTTAACAAACGCCTTGCAAAGAAGGACACCATGGTGCATTAAATAGAACAGAAGAACTTGATACATTTGCACAATTATCTGTAAGAAGCCAAACCAATTTCATTCGCAGCATCCGAGTGATTCTTAAAGAGGCCGAGTTGAGTGGTTCGTAATTTTACCCTCGACGAAGATTACTTCCTATTTTCTCTGATCATCCCTTATAGACATGTCTTAGTAGATATTCGACCCGAATTGTACGAAATCGCGTGTTGGCTGATTGGAGACGGACACAGGGGGGAATTGTTCATAAGGGTAATTATTCACAAATGTATGCACAAACGTGTAAGCGAGTTCACAACCTGACTGCAAGAACATTGATTTGCTGCAGCTTTGCTTTATTCGAGGTGTGTATTTAAGCTATACGTGGACACGACAAGTTAAAAGGCGTGAAGCGACCGGTAAGAATCTAACGATTTATAACACTAATGGCATTAGACTCGATCTTTGTAATAATAGAATCACAGCTGTTTTTTTCAGCCGAAATAAACTATTGGTGCTTCTTCGAAGAATGGTCAATATGAAAAATAGCATTATTATATAAAAACTTATATTATATACTTATTAGCAAAGTTTAGTATGTATCCTCACGAAAAAGTAGTTAAATTATCGACTAGACTTTAATTAAAAGAACAATCCATTTTTCGGGAACTAGTAATCGATATGTTCAAACGTTGCCATCTTGAAATCTACCGGAATACATAACCAAGGGAGATAAGCGCGTTTATCATAATTACTTTAGATGTTTAGATAGCTACGTTGTGACATGTCGTTTGACGGTTCACGAAAAATAGATTTTGCTTTTAATTAAAGTACTAGTCGAAAATTGGCCTACTTTTTGGTGAGGATACGTATTTAAACCTGCTGTGTAAGTATATAATAGAAGTGTTTATATAATAAAGATATTTTCATATGACTCATTCTTCGAAGAACCGCCAAATTGTTTAGCTAGTGTTGCATCAGCCTTTATATGTCGTGCTTCATATGAGGATCGGTATACGTACAATAGATAAGGTTTATATATGGCAATAGTCCAAAGGCATGGCATAGGGTAATATATAAAGGTTCAAATAGATTGGAATCTTTACTAATAAAAGTTATCCCCAATGTCCCCAAAGTCATGCAATACAATTTCTAATATGATTATATTGTCACTTATTGATGCGTTCATAAAGCATTACACGCTTGTGTCATCATTGGTAATCCCTGATATTTCTTGTCTGTGGATACAATCGCTCAGACGCCGATGTTTACTTTTTAATAAATGTTTTGTACAAAGATAAGAGCAGTCCAGAAAAGATCAGAAAGACGAACTATTTGCGTAGGAGAGAAATACACACATATAAGTTGACAAATACCTAATCTCGATACAACTAGTTAAATTATGAACGCTTACCCACATTGGCGATCACACCTTAAACGCATTTACTCTTCTTTGAAATATTCCTAAACATGCGATAAGAAAGTCCTCATCCGGAAATCACGTAGTTTCGTCAATTTCCGTACTGGATTTACATTTGACCCTTAAGGTGTCCCTCAAACTTTTCCTTTCAAAGAACGGCCTTCGTTACCTTTCAATTATGGTTATTTTATTTTAATATATATTTTATTTTAAATTTAATTTTAAATTTTGAATTTAATAAGTTCAATTTTTCATTTAAACATATAACTGCCTTTTCTCATAAAAAGTACTACGTGTTCCCGTTTGAAGATTGTTTCATTATTTTGGAATACATCAAAATACTTGAAATCTACTAAAGCATACTTCTATAGTGACGACTAATAAGTCACCCTAATTTTGGACTGAGAAATGATTTTACATTGGGTCGTCAGGCATCATTAAGACGTCTGAATATAATTGATATGTATTCATGTTTATGAATTTCTAGAAATATACGTGATCTACTGCCATCTAAATGTCTATACCCTTAGAGACAAAAACCTTTTGAGTTTTAAACGCTCTGCAAATATTTTTCTTAGATGTATACAATTGCACACACATATATATCGCTTTTGTTTCATTTAACTTCAGTCGGAGTTCTCACAAATGAAGGGACTCCTTTCTTGGGACTAACATTTGATCTCTTTATATAAGATACAAGTGTTCTATTAAATTTCTAATTTAAAAATTTTAGTTTATTATTAGAAATTCAGCACTTTTAAAGTTATTTTATAATACTCTCTCACTATTAAAGAGCGTCCAAAAAGTATTCCCACTCTAATAGATCCCTATCGCCACAATGTTGGTTCGCTATGCTTGTATTACATGTACTTCAATGGACTATTTTCAGATAGGCTGAAGGCATTGGTGGCCCCGTTGACGTTTATACCTCCGACCAACTCGACAAGAAGCAAAATCCAATGCCTTCCCTCAACCTAAAACAAACGTGTTAATTTGGTTTAACAAAGCGACAAATAATTAATCAATGTGCTTACTAAATATGTAAGTCTCGCTTTGTCTGTTGTCCCCTTTTACCTTTTCAGTACGAAACGTTCATCTGACTGAATACAGAACTCTTCTTCAGAACATGCATTGTTTGAATTGATTGAATAATTATATCAAGACCCAATGTAAGATGACGTTTGGTGTAGCTAACAAAATCAGCCTTGGACTTGGGCGGACTACATCACCGCAGAGACATAACGACGTCGAGCAGAAAAAAAATTATGGATTTTATATTGATTAAAATATTAAGCATTGAATTACTTTTTCAACAAAATGATTACATACGATCATCTCGATTACTTATATTAAACATAGCTTAGGATGAAATTATTAATATAGATACTTAATAACGAATTACATTTAAAAATAAGATTTTAAAGTTTATTTTGAGTAGTTGTGAGTCTTAAATAAGTTGGAGGTTTAGAGTATTATTTAATGTTAAGAGTAAATGTAAATGTATAAATAGTATTTCCGTAGGAAAATTGTCGCTAATATTAAAATCCGGGTCTCACTTTTATCAATTACAGGTGTAAATCAAGACCTAGTGTTGTCATTCTAAACGTTATTAAAAATGTTAGTCGTAATAATTATAACATATATATATATATATATATATATATATATATATATATATATATATATGTGTGTGTGTGTGTGGGTGTGTTTAAGGTTACGTTTTGCTATACAGATTGCACCGGGTTACAGGTATACAAGAGGTGGTCGTGACCTTTAAAATTGTCTCACTTTTGATATTTTAATTTTACGTTTAAAATGTAATATTTCGGTTATTTATGAAGCGTAAATTGTCTATCATCATTGTTACGCGTACAACAACAACAACAACAATAATAATAATAATAATAATAATAATAATAATAATAATAATAATAATAATAATAATAATAATAATAATAATAATTAGCGGTTTATATAATAATAATAATAATAATAATAATAATAATAATAATTAGCGGTTTATATAATAATAATAATAATAATAATAATAATAATAATAATAATAATAATAATAATAATAATAATAATAATAATAATAATAGTAAGCGGTTTATATAGAGATTGGGTTGTGCATCGATTTCAAGTGCGAGAATGGATAATTATGTTTTTTTATCTGTTTGCAGGATGACAATAGTTGTGTTGCTCTGAAACGAACATATATCGTGTCTAAGACTTTCAAGTATGATACAGAGTGGGCACGACTAAAGATATTAAATGACTCAATGCAGAAACTCATTGCAAACGTCGATCTTTTCATCAAATGTTCCGTTGTTGAGGACCCGTATGTACCTTTAGAACATCCGTTTAACGGTGATTCCATTCCTAATTATGCTTGTTATGTGTTGTTAAACTGCGTTGTCTTATCCTAACGTCGACTTTCATACGTAGCCCACAATACAACTACAGTTAAAATAATAAATCACGTTGTGATAATGGTAGGGGCTAGAACGCTTTTTGAAGACACGTCAAAAGAAACTTTGTATAGAACCAAAAACGCACGGTCGAAGCAAAATAGCAATTTCCAACTGTTGAGTTAATTTGCTTGGCTAATTTCTCACTTACTGTTCAGTGGCATTCAAGATGACCATCATTTTGTCGACGTAATGTTGATTGTTTAACAGGACAACACCTGAACCTTTGACCGATCTAGACATTACAAATTACTTATTTTCTCGTAAAGAAACAATGACAGAATAATGTTTCTTTCCGCCATGAATTGATCTATATAATTTAATCTATCTTTTATGCCCCTTACTTATTTATCACTGTATGAGCATTAATTATTTAGATTCTGAAAATACTTGTTAAAGTGTAATACCAGATACAGAATTCCAATCCGTGAAAGTTCATCAGGAAACAACTTCTGAGAATATATATTGCTACTTAAATCCCAGTTTGTATAGCACCAACATTTTACATATATTATGCGTTGAAACTTATTATAAAATTGAAGCACCAGTTCTTTACGACTGTCTTAATTTATAATTGCAACATATTGTGAGACATGAATTTAAACATAGGATTAAAGAAAATAGCAATTTTCCACTCTTGGGTTAATTTGTCATTTTCTAGAATAACACCTATACGGTGGCTAAAAGTCAAAATTGCATTTGTTGGTCTTGGTTATGTAAAGTAAGTGAGACATTGCTATTTTGCTTCGAAATCTAAAGATTGTTGACGTCCTCTCTTAAAATACTTTCTACTCTCCCACCATTATAACAATGTGAATTATCATTTTAAATATGCGTGTAGTGCCGACTACATACGTAGGACGACGTTGAAATTAGACAACATAGTTCAAAAACACATGCAAGAAAATTTGGAATGGAATCTTCTGTTAAAACGCTTTTAAAATACATACGGGTCTTCAATCACGAAATATTTAATTATAGACCGGACGTGTGCACTGAATGTAAGCATTGACTCATTTCCAACTTTGAGTCGTGTTCACACAGTAGAATACATTATAAACATTCTTAAGACACAAAACTATGAATAATACATTAAATAAAACTCAATTAATTTCCAACCATTACATTTTTCCAAAAAGACATTTCAGGAACGCACCGGCTTTTATCGATTAATGCCATTTCTCATTCTGTTTGATCTCATTTCAGTACGCTTACGTGTTCCTTATGTATAGACATTTTAAAATGTAAAAAAATACCCCATCTGTATGAAACCGCAGTACGATTCCGGAATATGTAACATAAAGTTTTCAAATAAATTATTTGTATTTCCTCTCAATCTTGGCAATGGACCACTTTTTTTATAGTTATTTTCAATATATATATATATATATATATATATATATATATATATATGATTTTTTTGAAGTACAGAATGTAATTACTGCAAGTATGAATGATGGATACATGTTATCGCTCAACATTAAAAACATTATATATATATATATATATATATATATAGAGAGAGAGAGAGAGAGAGAGAGAGAGAGATAGAAGAAAAAAGAGTGATGAATATGCGACGATTGTCCAAATTTATTTCAAATTTCAATTGTTCAATGCAAGGTTGTCAGTAATGAACTAGTGTTTATTTTCCTTTCCTTAAGCCAAGGCTTTTCAAAGATCGAAATCTTATCATCAGAGGAGAAATACAGATGGATAAGTTGGCTTTCGAAAAAACCAAAGTTCAAATATTTGAAAAATATGAGAATTATTTTTAAAAATTATTAAAATAATTTTTGTCAAAAAACGTACTGAATGAAAAGAAAATTTCGTGAAAAAGAAATACAATTGTCCGGGTGGTGAGTTTCCGTTGAAAAGGTTCGGTGAAATTGTAGAAAGTGAATAAAAACACTTTGCATGGGAGCAGGTTGGAAAAGGTGCTCAAAAGTAGATAAGTCCAGATGTACTTAAAAGAGGCTGTGAAGAGGAAAACAGGCCATTTTTTGATTTTCTTCCGGGCCTAGAAAAACGGTAGGATCTCATACAAGGATTAACTCAGAATGAGAAAAAGCCAAAGTTGATGAAAGTTTCAGATTTGGGGTCAGGATGGGGGGGGTAGGAGGTGCGGGGTATTTTAAAAAGTCGCTTTGTGAATTTGGGGGAAAAATAAAAGTAGGACGGGTTGGCATGGGGATGTAGATAAAGTGACAGGTGGGTTAAGGGTGCGGGCTAGCGGTAGGGTGTAGGTTTTGGGGGTGGGGTTAATCTTAAATGGTGAATAGGTATAGAAAAAGTTGATTCTAAAAATAGAAATAAAATGTGAGCTTCCAAATATATCAGGCGGCTAAGGGCAGATTAAAATGTAGTTATCAGATATGGTTTCAGTGTGTTTAAGGAATAACGAATAAAGTAGAATTAGTGAGAGCATTGTATAATAAATATAGGAATGTGAGAGAGTGGATGATTAAAATTAAAAATTAAAAGATTAAATTTAAATTTAAAAAGCTAGGGAATAGTTAATAAAAAATTTATTTATTTATTTTTAATTTAAAACCAAATTAAGGGTTAGATGAATAATTTGGAGGGACATTAAATGGCCAAAGAGATAAGGGGGGGAAGTAAATTAATGGGAAAAGGGTTAGTGAAATTTAAAGGTCAAGTCTGTTCTACTCAGGTATATTGAAATTTAGGAGAGGGGAACAATGTAAGGAATAAGGACAGATTGTTAGAAACAATTTGTTTCGATTTCTAGTAATAGGGGTGGAGTTGGGTTGGTTCAATCAAAAATTTGAGTGCAGTGTCAATTTTATAATCTGTGGTTTAAATGGTGAGTGAGTCGTAACAGGGTAACTATTTACAGTTACAGTTTAAATTTAATTAGATATATAAGGGAAACTTGCAAGGGGTTTCCAAGTAGTATGAACATATGATTTGGGGGGGGGGGGTGAAATTGGTCAAAGATAAGATAAGTTGAACAAAGAGAGAATGGGCCGATAGAAAGTGGCTCGCGAGTATTTAGAGGGATTAGGATTATTCAAGAATAGGCCAAAATAAGTAGTTATGTAACTAGCTCGAATCAATCAAAATAGTTAAAAAGATTACACAGAGGGGGTTATGGAGGCTATTAAGGAGGTAGAGCAGAAGTGCTAGTAACAGTTTATATAATATAAGTGTTATGGGCCAGGGTTAGATTGAAAAATGAAGCAGACCTGCGTTTTGAAGCTAGTGAGTTAGAGAGCTGATGAGAATTATAGGGGGGTATTAATGGACCCAATTGGAGGGGAATTCAAATGTCGTAGTTAAAATGATAACAAAAAGAAGTTACAGGGGAATATGTTGCAAATAGGAAGAGTCTAAATATAAGGACGATATAGTGGAAGTGTAGGGGATAATAAGGGGGGGGGGGAAAGAGAGGCCAAGAATGAGTTTGTAGGTGGGATTACGGACAGGAGAAACAATGAGATAAATATAAGGGGTTAGGAGTGGAGCTGAAGCAAAAGGATAAAAAGGAGCTATATTGCAGGAGAGGTATATAAGTCTAGATATTAGGTATGTTAATGATCGGTGGAAAGTTGGAGGAGTAATGTTAGTTCAATCTACTGATAGTTTTCCGGGTAAATGTGGTTATTAGGTGTAATGGTGATGAATAATTTATTGGGAGGGTTAATTAGTGAGATTAGGGGCGTTAAGAATGGAAGTTACAAGGTTCCCCTGGGATATAGTTTAGAGATTTGTCAGATGTTAAAGAATGGGGGGAGTTATTGGTTGGGAGGAGGAGTGTCAGAGGGAGTGATGAAATTAATGTATTTAAATTTTCGTTTGTGTCTGCAATTTGAAATAAGTTCATTTTTGGAGTTAATGACATTTAAGTTCTTGTGTGCTGTAGCTATCATATAAGTTTCCAAGGTACATAGTTGGCAGAATGCAGAACCAGGAGTATATGAGTTTGACTTTTTTAATATAGACCAACTTAGGGAGTAGGGGGTATTTTTGATGTGAAAGCTTTTTATTAGGTTGGAAAGAGAGGTGCTAGTGGTACCATTACTATTGTGTTTAAAAGAGTAGATATGGTTAGAGATTCGAGTCTTTATGGGGAAAGCACTGGCACCAATATAGGTATGAATTTTATGGGGGGTTATTGTTGTATTATTTGAGTTGTTTATATTATTAGGGGTGCTTACGGTTTGTATGCTCGGATTCAAGTCAACGTTTAAGTTAGGGTTATTAGTTGGGGACGGTAGGGTGTCTTGGGGGATGAGATCGGATCCATTATTAGTTGGTGGTAGTTGTTGGTCAGTGTGGAGAGTATTATTTAGTGGAGGGGGTTGTTGATGGGGATTGTTGAGGGGAAAAGTGGGAGATTGTGTGTTGGCATTATTTTGCATATTGGTATTAATCTGTGTAGTGGTGTATTGTTTAACAGTACAGGAATATATGACGTTACTTTGTATGCAATCACCGTTTAATGGGCATTCTCTGGATTTTTGGCAGTTACAGTTATTAGTGGGGTGTATGGTGGGTGCTGTTTGTTGGGCAGATTTAATTTTGTTGTTGTTAGATGTGATGATGGTTTGTGCTATATTGGGCATTGTGGAGTAAGAAATTTTAATAGAGTTCTTGTTTAAAATAGTGCTGTATTTATGTGGGTGCTTGAACGAGTTATCTAAAATTTTGAAAAATTCCCTAGCTATGTTAGTTTTTACATTTCAATTATAGGGTGGATTAAACCAAATATTATCTTTTCTTCTAGATTTTTTATTTTTATTTTCACTGTGTTCTTGGGGGTTAGCTGTTTTAACTATATTAATAGTTTTAGTATGTCCATTTGCATATTTCTTAGGTTTCTTGGGTATCGTGGTGCTAGCTCTTTGTCTATCTTGTGTAGCCATTTTGTAGGTAACGACATTTAAAGGTTTATTCCCCTGGAGGGGGGATTATTTTCATATTTAATTTTATCAGTGTATCCCGAGTTAAGAAGTGCGTTATTATAGAAACTAGAATTTTGATCGAAGATAGGTTTATTAGCTGAAAGTCTCGAAATTCTATTTGAGATTGAAGGGACTATTGAGTTAATGATGGATTTAGGGTGGTTAGAGTGCTTATGTACGTAAAATAAGGTTAGATTAGGTTTGTGGTAAGGGCTAAATGATTCGGAGTTAAGGTCTAGTGTTAGGTCAAGGAAATTAGATATTCTTTTCTCGGGTTCTATGGTTATGGTTAATCCGAAGTTTTTAAAGAACTTGTGTAGGTTTTTTTTTGGTGTTGTTGTATTGTCTGGGTCTCTCTCTAGAGATAAAGAGCGCATCGTCTCTGTAGAGTCCACCGTGTAAGTGTCCGAATTCAAGCTTTAATTGTCTCAATAAATATAATCCTACTAGGTCAGTAACTTGGGCAGAGTCTGAAGCTCCCATGGTGATATCAAAGTTGTTGGGGCTATCTTTCCTAATCCAAAATTTATTGTCAAATTCTAAAAGGGATCTCCTGGCTAAAATTATTAGATTTTTTTCAGAGTCTGTGATATCTGAATTATTCTTAGCGAAAATAAGAGCTTTGTTTAGTAGGATAGGAGAGATAGACTGATAATAATTGTCAATGTCGAAAGTGATGAAGTTCAAGTTAGAATTAGATTTATCTTTAAGGTTTAAGAACCAGTTGGAAACCTCTCCAGATGATTGCCAAAGGGAGTATGTATATATATATATATATATATATATATAGTATATATACATAGAGAGAGAGAAACACACACACAAAGAGAGAAAGAGAAAGATACATAGAGAGAGAGAAAGTGTAAGATTATACTTTAAAGATATAAATAATATTTTTATCCAGTAGACTATCAATATAAAAACAAAGCCCAATATAGTGTATAGAGTAGTTAGTCTTCTGAACTGTATGATTTAGCTTTTTGTATGGTTTTATTAATTTGCATAGACCCTGAATATACTATTCATTGTCATCTACTGCATCGATAGCAAGCAAATGTCCCGCCTGGATAACGTTTTAGTTTTTTTGGACTACCATTCACCAGCTGTTTTTTTTAATCGACTCCTTTGACATTTTTCTTGAGATTGTTTCAAACTTTATGACTTAGATTAACTGTATAACTTTCAGAAACCAGTATAAGTTTGGCCAATATATTTGATGTTTTTTATATGTTTTATATATTTTTTTATATATTTTCAAAGCTAGATTTTATTACCTGCAGTAATGACATTACGGTAATGGTCATCTGAGGAGAGGATTTTCATTTAACACTCATGAGTTAATGACTCAGTATCACTCCTTGTTTTTTTACTTTAATAACATCTGATTTATTTCTCCTGTTATTATGTCATTACATTAATATATATATATATATATATATATATATATATATATATATATATATATATATATATATATATATATGAGCAAGGTTTTTATTGTATTCCGATAACTATGTTTTTATTTTATTATTTTTATTTTTATTTTTTCACATTTTAAAAAACATAACATTTCTGTGAGATATATTTTTAACGGTCCGTTTCATTTGTCTTGTGCAAAACAATATTGACGATATTGATATACGAATGTTATTTGGCCCCAGCATAATGAAACGGACCGTAAAAATATATCTCACAGAAATATAATTTTATTTGGAAACGTGAAAAAATAAAAATAAATATGATAAAATAAAAACATGGTTATTGGAATATAATATGAACCTGACTTCTATTTGCTCTGTTGTTACTAATTGACAGTCATCGAGCTGATTCTTTTAAAGAGACTGCAAAGTAAAAAGGCACTAATAGTATATGTTAATGCATATATTGTCATTAATGATTATATATATATATATATATTTTATATATATATATATATATATATATATATATATATACATATGTATGTATAAAGATGAATGAAAGAAGAGAGATGAATATGTACGAATGACAAATCTATTTCAACTTCGATTGTTAAATGCAAACTGTACTCGGTAAACAAGGCTTTTCAAAGATTAAAATCTTTTCATCAGAGGAATTACATAAGTGGATAAGTTAGCAGTGCAAAAGCCAAAATTCAAAATTTGAAAAAAATATAAAGTTATGGAGAGTAAAAGGGTGCGTTTAAAACTATGGAGTCTCTCTCTCTCTCTCTGTATATATATATATATATATATATATATATATATATATATATATATATATATATATGAGAAAAAGATTACACGATACTGGTCAACTCTGATGATGGAATATCATTCCAAAATTAATAAGATTAAAGTAAATGAAAATGTATTAATCTTGCATTGATAAAGACTTCTATTTGCAATTTTATAATACATATATAAATATATATATATATATATATATATATATATATATATATATATATATATATATATATATATTAAGTATACAGGTAGAGGTTTTAAACGAGATTAAATCGACTTTTTGTTCAGCATCATCTGACGGAAGGCTAAAACGTGTATCCAAGCAGAAGGCTCAAGAGGCGGACAACAACCCTGAGTTTTCGGATGACATGATTCCGCACGAAAGAGGGTTTTATAAATAACAGAAACGCCGAGGCCCTCTTTCTCACGTGTATGTATATATATATATATATATATGTATATATATATGTATATATATATATGTATATGTATATATATATATATATATTGACAAATAGTATATAAGCCAGAGAAAAAAATAATGGTTGTTTATTTTATGATTTCACAATCACCGGACGAACGAGGAGAACATTTTTACTCCAACTTTGTAAAAAAGAAACAAGGACAAATACGTCACTATTTATTCTGTATGTTGCTGCTGCGGGTACACAAAATGCAGTTGTTAGCTGTTACGCGTGTCGGCATATTTGTTCTGCTCAGGAAAGTTGTGACAGCATGTGGGGTAACGCATTATGTTACACCCGATTTTTCATGCTGTAACGTTACAAATAAACGTTGAAAAATGTAGTAAGATGATACATATCAATCAAAGAATTATTATATTTTGACCAGCATGATTTCTGTTTTGCTGAAGAATATTTGAACCCTAGAATCTTAAACTCACCGAAGCATCACGTGACTGCATTCAACGTTCCAAGTAAAAGTGGTGTTATGAACGAGAGGTGACTCTCACAGAGCACACCAAGTCGTCAGTTCGTGTCCATGTTTACCTTCTCATTTATATTTTTTCGCCCTAGGGAAGTTAGGTCTAAATTGAAATAGTCCACGCATGTAGAATATTATGGGATGTGCTAATATAGTATCTCTAGCAGGCATGTTATGTAAATCTGGTTTTGTTGACACTTTGTAAGAGGTTCATTGGAACTTACAGCGTCAGCCGTTTCTTACACTCATCTGACAGCTTATTTTCTCTTTTTTTACTGTTTGCTGTAACAATGTTGGTAATTAAAAACAAAACAATTAACGCCATTACTTGCTTCTTGGGTTCAGTTTACTTGATTTGTTTAAACAGAAATGCACATCGAAATACGCTACAATTTTCCGACACACTCCCCTGGTCAATTTAACGGTGTAGACTTAATAGATTGACTCGATTTGGCTTATCATCCACGTACTTCCTTCTGTGACCTCATATCATGCAACGATGTTATACTATTAGTCTGTTAACTGCTAAGTTGTCTACTACTCTAACTTCATCCTTATTCTAGACTTATATGGAAAAATATCGGTTGTAACATTATTTGTACACCAAAACACGAATAATTGGCAACTATGGTAACAATGTAACGGGGTTCCTGTACATGACAATGTCGTTAATGAATAAATGAAGAGAAGTGGTAATATATTTCGATGTTTAAGAATTCATGTTTGTCAAAACAATATATATCGTACAATTTAAATTATACATTATGTAGATTAGTTATAGATAAAGAGGTAAAATATATTTGTTTCCGAAATATTCTAATCTGAAATGTTAACAGCTTATTCCAGCAGCTGCGATCATCTCTTCTAATATTTTAAGTTATCTTTTAGGATTTTCAAAATCAGAAACAAATACCACTAAAGCTAACAAATAAAAGTGTCCTTCTAACAATCCATTTTTTTTCATTGGAAATATACTAAAGTAAATAGCTTTATTTGAAAAGATGCTTTGTTAGTCCTAGACGATTGTTAATATGGAACCTTTGAAAATAATCACTTAAAAATAGAAATCCAAAAGGTTCATTTTAAATTGAAGAATATAATAGGAGTAGTTTACATTAGATTTGAAAATGTGAAAACATATAAAAATTAAAAGCAAAACTTACTTTATTGCATCCCAGGCAGTGCCGGGTTAGAACAGCTTGTATAATATGAGAAATAGGATACAAAATGTAGAAACGTTTTATTTTTCCATACAAACGAGATGAGAATGTCGATCACAAGTCGTGGATTAAAGTGCATCTCAAGCTGGTTGTCGGCTGCTAAGTTCGCTCTATACATGTCTGTTTTATTTGCATTGTACTTCTGTGAATCCTCGATTGCATTACAATAATATGACCTATACCAGTACGGGTTAACTCAACCGATTATCAGTCAGTGTCTGCGACCGACATCTTTTCAAGTTCCAAAACACAATGGCGCCAGATTCATTTTAAATAAATAATGCTATACATTTACACTGATTCAAAGGAACGAATATATTTTATGGTCAAGCTGGGGCGGTAAATTTATCGACAAGTTTAAGTCGAAAAAGGTAGCAGTATCGTAAATATAGTTAGTAATGTAGTGATATGAGAATAATAAAAGATGAGAATATATGTGGTAAACGTTTTTGTAAAAAAATGTAGCAGTATCGTAAAAAATAGTCAGCAATCTAGTGAGAATGAGAATAATAAAAGATGAGAATATATTTGGTAAAGGTTTTAGTTAAAAAAAAAGCTACACAAATAATACACAGAGAAAATGCATTTAAATAGTATTGGCTTTAACAAAAGGAAGTCTGACGGATGGGTTCATCCATTGTACGGAGGGGTTAAGAATATAGATTAAAACGTTTTCTCCTTTCAAGTCTTATTAATAGAAAGAGCTGAAAGTGCCCACTTTCGTTAGTATTATCTTTGTACTTTCAACTTCATTTACCTCAGTAATTTCCCATTTATTTGTTTAATTTTATATTCATTAATTTGTATTTATCTTCTCCCTAGTGGCCTATTAAGTAATAAAATCCGTGTATTTATCTCGAAATGTTCGTATCCTGCAGGATCTGCGTAGTGGCTCGGCTGGAACTTCGATCCCAACTGACTCTCCACAAGAGTTTTTTCTTCTATTGGTTCAGAAAATTACGTGACACTATGTGAGAGATAGTGCGCTATGGAGTCAATATACGTTGAGTTTCCAGCTGCGTCTGTATAGCTTAAAAATCAAAGCCAGTCACGGTGATGTTCATTCAAATGCCCAAATACATGTCTTTGGCCACTCGAGTCAAGTGAGAGGTCTATATCTATGCTTTTAAAGACATAGTGAAGCAAGGTACAGTTCTGGGTCGAAGGACAACGTATAAGAAATATAAGTAACTAACACTGGGCTGCAGGGTTAATCTAATGCACATGTAGGCTTGATCATCTGTTTATAGACTATTGTCTCTAGTTCAGGGGAGGAGGTCTGAACATAAACTCTTAGCCCGTGCATATGTTTGTCAGAGTGATTACGATAGAGTGCGAGGTAATCAGTCATGGTAAAATGGTGTGAAGTGATTTATGATTCAAAGTCTGTTTCACTTAGTGCTTGGATATCCGAGAAGTTTGTTAGGAGAAATGTGTTTACGTCGTTGATGTTGGTTCTAAGTGTCCTGATATTTGTGAATGAGAATCTCTTGGCCGGAGGCGAATATTTTTTGGGGTAGGTGTCTGGTTTAGGTTTGATTTGTTTACTTTGTATTTTTATTTTATTTTTTTTAGATAAGGTGGGTAGAGCAAAGTGGCTATAATTTATTTTAGTGTTTCATCTGGGTTTTTTTTAGGGTGGTATAAAGGTTGGATTTGTCTGCCATTCGTATAGTGATGTCATCGACATTCTATAGTCTTTAGCGGCTGTTTTAGTTCTTGGGTTAAGAGTGAAGTATGGTGGCTGTCATTATGTCGGTAATTAAAGCCTTTAATACATCTCTGGGGTTCGGTGTGAGTGTTTAGCTGGTCTTGATTATTTATGTTCTTAATCTGTTGGTAGAGAATTTAAATAATATTTAAATGTTGAATTAAATTAACGATAATTGAATTATCGATTAATAATAATCTATCGTGATAATATGAAGCTCAATATATTGAATAGACCAATCAATTTTAGAGATGAAAGATGAGAATAAAAAATTGTAAAGATACAATATTTATTAGAACATCAAACGTTCAGGGCAAGGAGCCTCATATCCTTAAATCATTTGATTTCTAAAGATAAACTCTTCTCATCAGATGACAAAGAAAAGCCGACAATGTAATTATAAATATTATCGGCAACATTTAACTTTGAATATTTTACATGAAATAAAACAAAATAAAAACAAAATAAAGGCCAAAAGGTAAAGAGTATTATGTTGAGATGGGAGCGTAAAGTCAGGGTTGATGATATATAAAAACACGTCAAAACAAAAATAAAAACAGCTGTTATTTGAGAAATGAATGTTTGAAAAAGCACAATTCTCAAATTGTTTAGGAATCCATATATTTTTGTAAGAGATTGGTGGTCCGACGGCAATTGGTAATGCCCATCTTATCCTGTCTACGCATTAGTTTGGTGCTGGAATCATCCGTTTCGCAGGGTTCAGATTGAAGTTGGTCTGTTAGAGTTCGGTATATATAAAAGTGAGCATTTCGAAAACCTCCAGCTCTCAGGTTGATCAGAATATCGACAGGTTATAGGCATCTATTCAGATCCGATAGTTTTCAAGCCGGAGCTTAATAAATGTGTTGCTTGTAAGCTGCGGCGAAAATAACTCTCCCTATCCTCTGATGAGAAGAGTTTATCATTGAAAATCCATGGATTAAGCATATGAGGCTCCTTGCTCTGAACTTTTGATGTTCTAATAAATATTGTATCATTATATTTTTTATTCTCATCTTTCATCTCCATCTCTCTCTCCTTCTCTCTCTCTCTCTCTCTCTCTATATATATATATATATATATACATATATATATATATATGTGTGTGTGTGTGTGTGTGTGAATAGTACTCTATAAGCCGACTGTTTGCATCATAACACAACTTTTCTGCTGCTAGACAGATAATTGATTGAAGCTGAGATCAAAACGCCAATTATTTTTATCTAGTTCGCCATCAAGACAAGCTACAACGTAAATACACTAGATAAACTCGGCAATCAGCTAAATCCCATCAATTCACTGTGAAGACCCCCAGATGCCGGGGAACCTTCTTCTCCAATAACTTATTTCCTCGTAATGCCGACCTCTAGAACTCCATCGCTGCTACATGTTTCCCCGATATGCAGAGGTGTAAAACTAATGTAAACAGACATCTTGCTACACTGCTCTCAACTTAGGATGACACCCAAAACCTACACACTAATGTTCAGTAACCCCTTACGTCTAGAGTGGCGGCCTGCCTTGTTTGGGGTGAAATATGTTTTTTTTTAAATTATTAAAGGGGCATCTTAATATTTCATAAACAACATCAGCTACTGACAATGCTTTATTCCTTAAAGTAAGCGTTCAAAGTCCCGAATGTTTGTTGATGATTTCACTTACTAGAGTGCTCAATTTGTTTGTATCAAATCTCGTGCATAAACAATGGTCAGTTTCAACATATATGACTTCTAAGCGACTTTTCCGCATATTTGCTGTTTGCTTTTATAATATTTCAAGAAAACCCGAAATAAAACTGATTTTATATACATACATCGCTGTAAGTAAATGCATCATGTTGTCATGAATTACACATTTGGTAATAACAGAAACCTACGCAAATATGATAATTATGAATCTCAATTCTCAGAGGTTTTTCATGAGTTTCGGAAAAACTATATTCCCTTTGTGTCTCATTTATAAGATATTATCACTTTAAAATTTAAATCTATGTTATTTTATTTAAAGTTGAAATCATTTTATGTAAATGTTGTCGCATATTATTGTAATATAGACGGTGATGGCCTACTTTAAATTTGTGACTTACTGTTCTAATTACAACCATTGATCGCCGTCTTTTATTACATGGCATTGCAACGTTAATTAACTCCATTAAATGTCGCCTTTGGTAATTGCACGATAGTTGTCATTTATACATGTGTCATTTTGTGATTTGGAAACATTTCTTTAAAAATGACTAATCAAAATAACTTTATTTAAACTTAAAAGTGGGTGTGATATCTGTGGGGCATTATAATTGATAGCAACAAAAATAGCCAAAATAAAACTAAAACCATATATGAAATAACACAATCATTCTTAAGACGAGTTCGTTGAATTTGCGCGTATAGGGATGTGACTGCTATCACAAAATGAATATGACACGTCGTTGAACCGAACCAAAGAAGACAGTGCCGAAAAATGCTATTTCGAACGTAACTATGACAGAACAGTGAAGATGCTATTTTGAAATAAACGCGGAAGACCAAAGAAAATGTTTGATCGGTCGTACGCGTTACAGAGCAACGAAAACACTATTTCAAACCTAACCATAAATTGGCAAGTAAAATGTTATTTAAAAGCTTACCATGATTAGGCAACAAAAATGATACTTATAAATGTACCCTTATAGAGCAACGAAAATGATATTAGAAACGTAATCATGACTTAGCAACAAAATACAATTGCTAACTTAACTATGACAGATCAACAAAAATGCTATTGAAAACTTAACTATGACAGATCAACAAAAATGCTGTTTCAAACTTACCTATGACAGAGCAACAAAAATGCTATTTCAAACTTAACTATGACAGATCAACAAAAATGCTATTTCAAACTTAACTATGACAGATCAACAAAAATGTTATTTCAAACTTAACTATGACAGAGCAAAAAAAATGCTATTTCAAACTTAACTATGACAGATCAACAAAACTGCTATTTTAAACTTAACTATGACAGATCAACAAAAATGCTATTTCAAACTTAACTATGATAGATAAAAAAAATGCAATTTCAAACTTAACTATGTCAGAGCAACAAAAATGCTATTTCAAACATAACTATAACAGCCCAACAAAAATGCTATTTCAAACTTAACTATGACAGATCAACAAAAATGCTATTTCAAACTTAACTATGGCAGATCAACAAAAATGCTATTTTAAACTTAACTATGACAGATCAACAAAAATGCTATTTCAAACCTAACAATGATAGATAAAAAAATGCAATTTCAAACTTTACTATGACAGAGCAACAAAAATGCTATTTCAAACTTAACTATGACAGATCAACAAAAATGCTATTTCAAACTTAACTATGACATAGCAAAAACACTGCTATTTCAAACTTAACTATGACAGATCAACAAAAATGCTATTTCAAACTTAACTATGACAGATCAAAACAAATGCTCATGTATAAAAAAAAAAAAATTTCAAATGTAACCAGATCAGAGCAACTATTCCTAACTTAATCGCGGCAGATGAATTAAAATGCTCGATTAAACTTAAGCATGACAGGGATATGAATGGTCTAAATAAAATTGAATTATGACAGAGCTACAAAAATGATGTGTCAAACGTCAGCGTGACATTGCACCGCCAGTCATATCTGAAACATAAACTTGGCTAATTAATGGAAATTCTAGATCTGTTACATAATGACACGAAAATCCGGGGAAGAGGTGTGCTCTCGGACTAAAAATATAAACTAGCCTGAACTTAGGTCAAAGATCAGGGAAGGGTCAAACAGGTGCGTTTTGACAGATTAAATGTCCTCCTTTTACACAATGACGTCACGATCGTGGGAACGAGAAAAAAAATACATTTTTAGTCAGTCCGTATTTTGTGGGACGTGGTACTCGGATGTATAATTGAGATGTAATTAAAAATAGTAAAATGATAATTTCGATTTAGTGTGATTGATCATCACTCCCCCCCCATGGGGAGAAATACAACATGAGGCCCACAAAGACAGTGTGCGGTACTTAAGAAGTGAGAAGAAAAGAGACAGAAAGATGGAAGAAATAGAGAGATACAGTAACGTCAACGAATTGTAAGTACCTTCGTGTTTTAAGGAGTGAATAGTTAATTGTAAGACTTACGGACTGAAATTATGTAAAAAAAAAGAAAAATGAAACACACCCACATGAACTGTTAAGAAATTAAAAAGAAAAAAAGAAAAAATGAAAAAGAAAATACACGAAAGCACACATCATACTATAAGTGAAAAGAGAAATTAAAAATAACGAAACAGACACACATGAACTGAGTAAGAAAAGGGAAACAAATACACATGAATTTAATAATAGAAAATATGTATTTTATCTAGCATGAAAATAAGATGAGATGTCGCAACACACAGACTCAAAATCTAAATAGACATACGGGCACTGTGCACATTTTTTGTAGTACTTTTTGGTGTTGTTCTGTTGAATCCTTTGTTTAAGGTGCTGGATGTTTTAGCGTAAAAAGGAAGAATTACAGACAGCGCTCGCGAAAGAGAGGGAGGGGAAGAATAAATGACATTTAAAAAAAATGAGAGAAAGAGAAAGCAGGCGATAGTCGTAATCAGTCTATCAAGGAGATTCATAATTGTCGTTTCGTACTTTTTGTCGCTGTTCTGCGCGTTGGTGGCACTTGGCTGCTGTGAAGAAAAAAGTTTGATTTTAGTGTTTTATTTTTATTTTGTAGTTTTTTCTCGAACGCAAGAAACGATAATTTGTGTTTATTTTAATTTTATTTTCATCATTAATTATTACTTGAATGTAAAGAAAAGGAAAGTTGTTTTTTTTTTTTGTTTGCAAAAATTGTGTGTAATCTGTATTGGAAGAGAAAGAGAGGCCATGTTTTTTCTCCAGTTGTTTCCTGAACTTAACCAAAGCGAGTAAGTTTTTATTCTTGAAGTTGGCAAAGTTATTTTAAAAACCAGTTAATTAAGTTGATGTTTAAATTAAGGTAAGCCACGTAACAAATTTCAGGTATATGGGTTGAATCATGTAATTTAGAAGTTTGGCGGTAGTTAATTTTGTTGATCAGGAGGTCGAAGGTTAATTTGGGATGCCCCGATTAGAGGGTCGATCCCCTCGATGTAATATCAGGTGTTCATCGTATGGACAGGCTCAATGGAGTCAAAGAGAAAATTGGTTCGCGGTATGGTAACTCCCACGTGGGTACGGTTGTGCTTAACGACTTGGACGAAGGAGCTAGGCTGCCCCCCCCCCCATACGGATAGAAGCAAAGACGGAGTTTTATAAAGGGGGATCCTCATTCTGGGTTTATCACAAAAGTCAGTGGTCAGCTTTATGGATTTTGGGGACCTCAGAATTAGCGCAATTGCATTGATCAATCTGGTGTGAATGATGTTAAAATTTCATTTGGTGGGCGCGTCGCGGGCAAATGGAACCATGGATGGAGTCGACTTAAAGGAAAGGGCCATGTTTTAGTATCCTTGAATAATAATGAGGCAGGAATAAGATCGAGTCCGGACTGATGTGTGCCGGTGTTGGAGGTGTCATCCCACCTCTCTGTCGCAGTGTAGTCGGGACCATGGGGTGGGTTAATTGGGCAGAGTCAGAAGTTACTGTTCGCTCCGAGAAAAGAGTTTATTAGACTGTGGTGCTTTCTCCGAATGTTCGCACCGGGTGTGCTGAGGTGTTTTGAAGCTAATGTGCAATGGATAAAGCGGAACCTAGTACTACATTTGTGGACTGACTGTATTACATGACATGTTAAAAGGAAGGCGTTCTGTTGTTGTTTCCCTTATTACGCAGTAATACGCGCCAGTTAGATTAATTGGGAATCGGTTGCATACCGATGCATTGGAAGAGTTTGTATGGGTGGAGATGAATGCCGAGGTATCGTATGCAGATGCCCGTAGATTAAAGTGGTCAGGCCGTTATGGGTCAGTGGAACACTGGGCGGCATTGAAAGTAGAGGGTCATCAGTAGAGCATAAGTTGCTCCAGAAGGTTGCGAAGTGAGACGTGAGAGAAGGTCATCCGGTTATCGATTACGACATGGGATTGTCATTGAGCCGATATCATTCGTAGAATGACTTTTCTTTACATCCCAGAAATGATGTCATAAGGGGCGATTAGATTTTGGCCGGTTTAAGAGGATCAAAATATATTTTTCAAACAAGCGATTAAAAACGATATTAAAACCTTTATAAACTGCATGATTTAGAAACGCCTAAAAGCTTAGCAATTCCTAGAAATTCGATATTTTTTTCAAGATTGTAAAATTCTTTAGAGATGAGTTTTTTTAAACCATTGTAAAACAGCCTTTTAACGTGAGCCATTTAAATTATTATAAACACTTTTAAAGAAAAATATTTGCGGATGTTTATGAAGCATTAAAAGTCGTGTCTTTTATAGGATGTAAAAATATAAAATTCAAAGATTGTAGAAAGAGTTCTGCAAACATTGTTTTAAGTATGAAAAAGTCATTCGCTGAAAAAGATAAAATCGTCTGTAATAATTGAATTATGGGAGTAAACTGAGATATCACAAAATAATGGAACTCTTAATATTGTAGTCAATAAAGTAAGTATCGGCTATACGATCAAGTACATTTATTTTTATTTAATAAAATAGAAAAAAAGCATTAATAAATGTCTATTATGAAAGATAAAATCATATTGATATTTTTCAGATAAGTCCGCCCTATATTTATGTAGAACACACCGTTTGTAATAATAAAGAATTACCAATTCACTTTCAGACTTTGATATTTATCATGAATGAAATATATTTAAATACAACTTAGAAAGAATTGAAATACGTGGTTTGGTTCGGTGGAATGTCAAAAATAACAATAATTTCTGATCAACGTATTTTACTCAAAGCAGTAATCGAATAAATACATTACTTATATTAGAATTAAAAGAAAAAGACAAACGAGAAGAACACAGAGCTGAAATTCCTGCATGTACCTACACCTGGTGTGGCATTAAACCTAGGAAGTTTAACCGCGGAAGAGGAAATTTCTAGGGAATATCAAATTCACAAGTGGTCCCCAGTCACATGTATATTCCGGTTGTGGAAACTGGCGACGTTAGGTTTTTGCAGTTTTAACAGGAAGGCCCTCCGTCATACAGCGCCCGGTATTCCCAAACGGTCACCCATGAGTACTGACCAGGCTAAACATTGCTTAACGTAAGTAATTAAACGCGAACCGGTGTATAAACGGGATCATGCCGTATTGGTTAAATACAACACAATACCAACTAGAAAATGACGGAAATGAAACGCAACACCACACCCCTTCGATGAATAAACCTCACCTCCACTGATTGGTTAGCAGACTATCATGCAATTTAAAAGTCGGAAAGGTATGCTTTTACTTTAAAATAAAAATGTTAGGTGCACAAACGTTCATGCATTTGTACATAATTGCGATATCGTTCTGACTAAACACATCACAATGTACCATGTTAAACATCTATGGAAATGAAACGAAATGGGTTTCTTTTCTTTTCAATAAGTAAGCAGAACATAATCTACTCTGATACCGCCATTTACTAATCGATACGGTGATCTTAGTGTCGACTTCTTGATTTCCTATTGGCATCGTCAATTATCTTTAATATGGTCACACACTATCTGTTCTGGTGATCTGACGTGTAAAATAATAACATGAGTATTTTGAGGTTTCTAGATATTTTATTTGCTCGGGAATCCCTGCGTGTTTATTGAGGTAGTCGATTTGAGATAGTTATCTGCATAAGAACCCATCTGCTAGCAGAAAAAAAGCATTAATAGAGATCCCTTGTCATGTGTTTTGTATCTATAATTCCAGAGTACCGACAGACGGTTTTCTCCTTTTCCTTTCCTGTGACGTTACAATTCCATGTGTTTACGCCAAGTAAAGGCACCCCAACATATTTATATGGCACAGCTTCCCATTAAACAAAGAAATAAATGAATGACTAATAACAAAATCTACAACAAATCAGATACTAATCATATTCATAACATATACGTAAATAAACACGTAGTAGTAAACTATTTGGTTCAAAAATAAGGTTGTAACACACAAATAATTCGTAATCCCTCATTACTAAATAGTAATGAATGATTACGATATAAATAAACCCTCTCCACAAAAAAATGAAAATATATAAATACATAAATATTAGTGTCATAATTATTCGTAAGAGAGTATCTACCCTTCTTTCTCTCTTTCTATTTTTCTCTCTTCATATATATATATATATATATATATATTATATTTAAATGTTGAATTAAATTAAAGAATTAAGTTGAATTATCGTTTAATATGAAGCTCAATTTATTGAATAGAGCAACTTTTCTCAATATGATCATCCTGAAGAAGTCTTACAAATAAAGACGAAACGTTGATGAATATATAAAAAAAATACCTTTGTGGTTTTTCCTTTTTCATTTCCTATATATATATATATATATATATATATATATATATATATATATATATATATATATTTATAGTAAGCTATGAAAATATATTATGGGAATTAAGCTACACATCGCCTGCTACGTTTCATCCCCCGGGGAAATCTTCAGGCTAAATGCATAGATTTATTTTTGCCGGGTGTTTGTATATACACGGCTAGCAGGATTCTTTGTTGTTCTCTCAGCCAATCGTTTGGCTTCCCACGAACAAGAGTGTGGTTAGTCTTACTTCCTTCCTATATCCTGTTCTATTGTTCTGTTTTCTATAGATTCGCCTGTATCCTTTTTCCTTTGTTTCGTCAATATAATGGGGTAATTTATTTTAACACGTGGTTTCTTGTATTTCTATTTTAGGTTTTTATTTTTAAATTGGTAAGTTTTTGTTTAGTTTGTTTGTTTGTGTTTGTTTAATTATTTATTTATTTAGTTAGTTATCGTTAGCCTAAGGTAAATGTATTTCTGTGTAAGCAGCTGTTTGCTATCTCACTTCTACAGTTTTATAGGATTTCAAATTTTTCATTCAGGCATGATCTACACGATTCGTCTAAATTTCTACATGTACTGACGTGTCGTATTATTTTCCATTCAATTATTGGTGAGCGTCGATTGTCTTTGAGCTCCCAATAGTGGTTTGCTAGTGCTGTTTTAATTCGACATTCTCTGTTTTTAAATGTGCTTTTGGCGTCATAATATCTACTTTTCTTGTTATTAGGTCTTTTCTTGGCAAATATTCTGGCTTGGTATAAACTACTTTTGATTAGGCATTTATTTTGTAGTGGACAAAGTATACGATCTATGCAGTTACATATTTTCTCTTTATTGCTAATTTTTCATTTCTATTCGGGTAATTACTATTAGTGTTTTGTTTATTTCTATTTGTATTGTTTATATTTGTGTTCTTCTTAGTGTTATTTTTGCTATATTTTTCACTTTGTTTAGTAATTTGTTATTTTTCTTCCTCTCGTCTAGTATTTTGTAATTGTGTGCCTTAATTATCATGTGTACGTTTTCACATCAGCTGTAGGATAGTTTTAGGTTATTTTTATTGAATACGGGGAAGTGTTTTTCAATCCGAGTCAGGAATTTTTTGCCCAGTTTTGTTTTTAGCATCTGATTACAGGGCGGCGTATTGTAGATTATATTTCTTTTTCTCTTATTTTTTAACTTTGTTGTGATTATAAGTGTCCTGTTTTTTATATTTAATTTTGGTGTCATGGTAACAACTATTTTTAGAGCTATATTGTAAATGTTGATTGATTTTTTAAAAACACTTTTGTTGCTAGAATTATTGATAAGCCTACGTTCGATAGAATTAAGAACATGTTTTATGATTGATGGGGGGTGATTAGACTTTAGGTTTACGTATATTGGATTGGCGTTATCTTTTAGGTATGGTTCGTAAGTATTTTTATTTAAGTTTAACGTGACGTCTAGAAAGTGAGTTGTTTTTATGTTAACCAGTACTTCTACGTTTAGGCCTAGTTTTTTAATTTCCAGATGTATAATTTTCTTGAGGTTTTCTCCCTTGACTTTGTTAGAATCTCTTATTATCGCTAATCCATCATCTCTATGAAGGCCTATATCTGTATTATCAAATATATTTGTAAGTGTATATAAAATGAATAACCCCACAAGATCTGATTCTACCGCAGAGTCAAGGGACCCCATCTGTGTAGTTTAATTGCCATAAATATATTTTCATAGCTTACTACCTATCTGTACTTACGTATCGAGCACTGTTGAAGTAAATATAGAAAATTGATGCATAAAAAATTATATCTCCTTATAAAATTTTATGTTGATACATTAAGTACTAATATATATATATATATATATATATATATAGGGTGTTCGAAATTTACTGTGCACTTACATATTTATTAACATACATGTTTCAATATAGAATACAGGAGGTAAATATGAATGCCAATTATGAATGATGTTGAAAGTGACTCCATCTGTTACATATAGGTGTGAGTGCTCTTTAACACACTCTGACAAGTGCTTGTTCGAATTACTAACGTTATATATTGGGTTCGAAATCTGAGATCTGAAAAAAAATATTATAAAATAGTAAATTTCTAGTAAATTTATAGTAAATTTCCGAACACCCTGTATATATGTATAAATAAGTAAGTGATTGAAAATAAAAATATTTGTAGAATACGATATCTATTTAATTATAAATTTAATAATAAATTGTTCAAAACAAGGAATTATCCGAGAAAATAATGTTATTAATATTCCTTAAACCATGTTTTTTCAAAGATGTAATCTCATCGTCAGAGGAGATTCGATAAATAAAATGACCATAATGTTAACATTTGAAAAGATAAAACAATTAGAAGAAAATAGGACAATGTAGATGATGTAGGCAATTTCCACCGTTGAAGATACAAGCAGAATTCGTAAGATCAGATTTAAGATTCTGTAGTATTGTAAAATCCGGTTCACATTTTGGAAATGAGTTAAGGCAGCCATAGAGAAATAAGATTCTACGATAGAAGGATAACACATGGACAATAATTTCGTTTGCAGTAGTAGAGAGAAGACTACAGAACACTTGCACGATAAATCCGTATTTTTGCAGCATGTTTTCATTTAGACATGCGTTATTGTATATTACGGAATGTTTTTGGTCTAATTATTTTTTGTTGGTTGTTCTCGTTTTTTTGGATAACCCTTCTTGTATTCCTGTCTCATCTTTGGATGTAAACTCCGTAGGTATTTTGTTCCATTTTTCGCGAGTTCTTTCGACTAACTCTCTCACTCGTCTTTAGACGGAGGGTGGATTTGCATATTCATGACTGCTGAGTTAATGCGGTAAATTTATTAGGTTTTCAAGTGTGATGGGATTTCGTATCTGAAACGCGATGAAGTGTTTAGAATATTTAAAATTTACACCATTAAAAATGGTTAAACGGAGATTTTTGATAATGGATTTCTAATAAATGTAATAATTTGTAATAAATGTTGTTTATTGTGGGCGTGTGTTTTTCTATTCACAAGGCATCTAAGATTTTCAGTCTGAATAGATTTTCGACGTCCAGTGTAGCAGGTATTTTATTATTTACTATTGCAATTTGAAAATCTGTATTAGTTCTTGGGTAGACTTACACTATATTTGCTTGGTAAATACGGAGTTTAAAGTTCGTTGATAGTGTTTGTTGATTAATTAATAGTTGTTGTAACTTACGAAATTATAGGATATAGAATGAGTTGGGTAAATGAGTTTTTACGGTACAATATAGGCAACTGGGTTTTTGATCCCCAATTATTTTGGAGAGTTTATGGCTATGATTTAAAGCATTTTTAACTGGAATAAGTTTTAAAACTGTACTCTTGAGTTAATTGATAGTTTTGTCCCCCTTTTTAAATTTCATATGGTCATCTAAAATAGTATTCGTCTACGAGCATGAGGGAAACATTTACGCACCAATTGATGGCGTCCTCATGGCGTCCTCATGTGTTCCGTACTTGGACAACAAATATTCAGTAATTATTATATGTCTAATCCCGAAAAGAAAATATCAAATACAATCACTATATCCTTCATTTTAGTCAGACGATACCCTTATTCTAGCAGACAACAACAATGAAAGTAAAGAACTATAAGAGATGTTTAAAAAAAACTCTGTACTCACATTCACCTATGAACTAAACATTAACAACATATTTTCTTGGTGTACTTATTGACTCTGACAATGATGAACGAATTTAGTCTCCATATAATAAAAACTACCTCCATGAATTATTGCTTGTTGAACTACAAAAGCGAGTGTTTATACCGTTATAAAATAGCAATTACAAAAATCGAGTAAACCGGGCCAAATTGGTCCCATCAATTAAAAAATATTGGTCAATGGATTGAAAGACATTAATCAAGTCCTAATAAACAACCAAATCCCCCAATTACCTGCTAGACGAACAAATAAAAGTAACCATTTGAAACTATTGATAAAAATAATAAACAGCTAAACAATTACAAGCATATAAAATATTCTACCGTAACCAGTTAACTGATAACTTTAAACTAGAAGTGGCAATCATTAAAATATAATATACATACATATATCATCTGTTAATACCAATGAAAGGATGAGATTTACTATAAAAATACAACAACTTCTATTCTAATAATAAGAAATAACATCTCAGGAGAACGAAACAACGTAATTTATAAGTTACAGTGTACTTGGGAGAATGTATCGTCTTCAATACGAATATTAAAACTAACTATTACATTAGCCACACAACTACTACTCTTTCTCAAAGGCTCACCGTAAATATCTCTGACTCAATGTGAATCTGCCAGCATTTGAAGCGATACAAATATCCCCCTTTTCTAATTCAGTTAACGTATTGTTAATAAAACGACTCGAATTTAAAAAAAGAAAGCCCTTGTAGATGAAAATAGTCGTTTTACAATTAGTAACATTAATTAATAAACGATTCCAAATATTTCAAAATTCTGATGTAATAAATTAACTATGAAAAAACCCTCTTTTTTAAATAGTGTACATTATAAAGTTTAAATATTACAAGTTTTTATTAGCCGCAACCCTAACACATGATTATATTCCAAATATGGAATCTCATCACACATACGTACTTTAAAAACGTCATGAATTCACCGCACAGCTCGAACTCAGCATTCATGAATATGCAAATACAACCCTCTGCCAGAAGACGATTGAGAAAGTAAGTCGAACGTGATCGCGAGAAAATTGAAGAAAATATCTAGGGAGCTTAAATCCGACCATTAGACAGGAATACAAGAAAGATTATCAGAAAGATAGAGAATACAGAAAAACAGATTAATTTTACAAACACATTCCGTGATATACACGATATATATATATATATATATATATATATATATATATATATATGTGTGTGTGTGTGTGTATGTTAATGTATATATGTATATGTATATATGTATATGTATATATGTATATATAGTCAGTTCATATTATATTCCAATAACCATGGTTTTATTTTTTCACATTTCCAAAAAACATGATATATATATATATATATATATATATATATATATATATATACATATATATATATATATATATATATATATATGTATATATGTATATATATGTATATATATTTATATACGTATATACATTTATATATATATATATATATATATATATATATATATATACGTTCTTTATGGAAAGCGAAAAATTGAAAAACGAAGACATGATTAGTGAGCACTTCCGTCTTGTACTGTCATTCCCGCGGTTGCCCGTCCTATCCGGTTACACAATTGAGAATATGTTCACCCCCTACACATCCACCGACCTGGCGTATTAATTACTTATCTGAAAATCACCTATTTTTCATAAATATGCGAATAAAACTTTTCTAACACAAGGCTTTTAATATATTTTTAGAATATTATGAAGTGTCATTAAAATATGTCAGTTATCCTCGTACTTGTAGAAAATGGTATAGTTGGCTGAGCTCCATGAATTATATCGATTAAATATTCGGAAGAAAGATTGCAAGGGCAAATGATGTTCTCTTTTAGCTTTTTGCCAAGAAAATCTGAAATTAGATCCACATTATATTCTGTTTCTAGCTTGCTCCAGAACGCATGCGATGGCAACACAAATTAGCAGACTTTTCGACGATAATTACGAGACGTTACTCGCAAATAATTGGACAAAAATCATTGTTGGTACTCATAGCATTCGAGACAATAAGCTATAATTAATGGCAATATGCGGACAGCATTAGACATTGCCTTTCGAGTTTTTTCATAAAATCACATAAAATTCAATTGTAATTTATAAATCTATAATTTTACATACTAATAACGAGTGTTTGTTTGTCTGCATGTTTCCGATTAAAAGTTTTTAAAAACTAGAATATTTACAAACCTAAATATGTAATAATAACATTAGGAATAAACAAATTAACAGACGTCATTGCTTGAGCATTGCCAAGTGGCCGTTGTGAAGTGTATAACGAAAACGATACGGACTGACGGACGAGGTACGCTATCACTTGTAGATGTTGGCAACCTTCATGTAGACCCTTTAATTCTAGAATAAAATGAATGTCTGAACATAATACAGCCGGTCAAAAACGTCGTACTATGCTAATTAATACGAATTTAATTTACTTAACATGTAACATAGATACAGTATTAAAAAAAAACATATTGTAGAGTTTTTAATCTTGACCCCGTATATTCCTAATGCTTCGTTAAATATACTACCTGTAAAATATGGTAAAGTATATATTGTGAATCAAACCATGATACGAGATGCCTTTTTAAAAATATTTTTGCAGCTAAGCTTTTCATGTTTACGGTTTGTTAACGTTTTACTAGCAACTCTAACAATCCTTTCATATATAATTCACGAGCAACTTTGTTTACACCGCGAGTAATTAAATACTAACTTTCTCTTAAGAGATGGTATAAATATTTACTGCCGAAATAGTTACAGCTAACACATTGATATACAGCCATCTATGAACGTCGGTTATCTATGTGCGGAAATCGAGCTCCCCCAAAAAAGCATTGTAGTTTGAGAGAGAAATACACTCTTTTTCGGTCAAGGTAGGTTTCTCCTAACCTGATTAAGTACAGAAAAATACAACACTTTGATCCCAGCGTAGAATATCGGGTATGAAAATCTGTTAATTGCTGCTTAGTTAACATGCTGCATATAGAAAAGTTTTGCTTGGACTGATGATTTTACACTCACGTGATGAGCTAATGTTTCGGAAAACCGTTCTAAGTTTGCTGCTGTGCATCTTCAAAATGCTCTTTTCGGCATCTGTCAATTACAACCATGAGGATAGAACATATGTTCATAAGCGACACGTTCATGTCAAGTGTCGAGCATTGATGGTGATCAATGTATTTCTTTCCAGAAGGAGCTGTTTTCAGGATTTGGTCTATCTAAGTGTGTCCTCGCCACAAGCATTTATTTTGTAAAATATGATATTGATTTTGATACGATATCCTTTAATTACTTATAATACGCTACATTTCTTAACCTATTGGTGAAAGCTGTCCCAGTCTTATTATAATGAAACAGAACCGACTCTTATATTCGTATACTATCAATGATATATCCTAGTCTTATTAACTTGTTCTTTATCACAATTATTTTCTGTTCCATTGATACTCCGCTGGCTTTTACTCTGTAGCGTTTCGTGGGGTGTATTTTTGAGTCTCATTCTAAACAACTGAACGACGTGGTGTTGTGGACAAAATAAGCTGTTCGCCTCTCGCGTTAGAAATGAAGTAATTGCTCAGTGTATAGTGACGTCTATTTAAAAGGTGGTCGTAATAGTTGTGTAACAGCCGAACTTTCTGTGACTTCTTTTTCCTTCCTTGTATCTGCAAGATTGTACGAAAAATAAAAGAAATGCGTCAACAACATAATTGCTCAATAGCGTCACCCTCTTTAATAGGTTATTCTTTTACACATGATACGAGCTTCACAAATTTCGATTACTGGGTAAGTTTACACGGAGCTTCGAAAAAGAGGCGTCCGAACGAAACTAGCTCACATGCCAAAGAGAAAGACTTTTTTCCTCTTCATCGTTTCGGACTTCATGTCCATGACACAACCTCCTGTACGTCTCGCCATATTTATACTCTTTACTTTTTAGGGAATGTTCCACGTCTCTTCTTATTTGAACCTCGTGAGGTAAACACCGTTTTTAATACTCACTGTATTCTTACTATATTTTTAGCTAACATATTTATCAACGCTCGACATATATGAATATACATTTCATATTCTACGCCTTATTCATATTGTCACTGTTCGTTTTATTTTATTAGACTTAACGTAACAGTAGAGCAGCGGTAAAAAAGGTGGACTGTTGACTCGGTATTACATGTTCACTTTTGATGATATTATTCGGTAATGTATATAATCAATAGGCGATTGTGGCTGAAAACAGGAACACTCTGATGTAACAATTATGAGCAAGTACTTCCATCATGTAACGCATATGTTGCTTCTGAACAGTCATCAGTTACTTAGTAGAGAGGGTAAGTCGTGTTCTCCACAATACACAATGTAATTAAAAATTAATTTATCTGTGTAGATGGCCAATCATTTAAGCTAGTCGTCTTAGTGATCGAATTAGCGTCCTTTTTTAGGTGTTTTGCCCGTACGTCTATCTGACAACATTGTCCTTAGCATTGAAATTGAAAGTTGGACAAACAGGGTAAGTTACTGGTTAAAAGAATTAAAGAAGACAAACTTTAAATATTCGCTTAGTCGCTTTCATGAATGAAATTAAGGTTTGTAAGGCAAATTAATACTAATATTACTATCGCGCGTAATTTAGTTTGACATTGCATTTTTGAATGAGATTTTGTATTGACATTTTTGAACTTGAAGTATTTTTATTCGTGTTATTGCCTCGTGCATTAGTATACAAGGCTAGGGTCTATTGAAGGCAATTATAGATTATTCGAGCTATGTAAAAGCCCCTACACAAAATAAATGCTTGTTGGTTGTAGTCGAAACATCAACAATTATAATCAATAAATGTGTCGATGTTTAGGCATTCTGGCGCGCCCGTCTTCTACTAAATACTGAGCATGCTGTAACAAGCGGAAGTGGCAAGGTTCATCGGAACGGAAATAGAGAGAGGGGTGAATATGATCAAATATATCAATTAAATACACTAGAAAATACATGCTTCTTCTAGTCGCATATTTTGGCTAGTTGTTTATTTAATTGCTCAGTAAGATGTGTGTTTTTGTGTTTTTTTCTAAAGAAAGAAAATCCTCCCATCCGTTATTTTAATAAATAACACACGGAATAATAAAACACATAGTTTTAAAAAAAATTACCCTTTACGGCGTTAAATGTGAAACAAAAAAATCCTAAACTCACTTAAGGTCGTAAAAAGATTATAATATTTGAAGTTTTTCAAATTAAAAAACGGGTAGACTTAAAATAAAATCAACAATTAAAAAAAATACAGTGAACACGATTCTAAATTCAGTTATTTAATTGGTCAGTAAAATGTGTTTGTGTTTTCCAAATAAAATAATATTTTTCAAATCTATTATTGTTTTATTCAATAAATGTGTGCTTTAAAACATAATTTCTAATAATTAAAAAAGCGGTACTCTTATAGCTGGCGCGCCAGATTCCCATGATTTTGCATCGGCAACAATCGGGCATGTTTCGGAAGCGGCCGAAAATTGACGAAGTATTAACCAATCAGATTGCATAATTCATTCGCCAAGCAGGCTATAGCAAGTAGCGGACAATATTTCGAAGAAGACAATAATCGCGTTCTATTGCAATAATAATGAATTATTATCAGCTGAATGAGGTCGTTGAATCTCTGGCAGGACTAGTTCAAAAGCATAACATTTCTGTTTCTTTCTTTGTTTTATGTTTAAAAAAACATAATTTTCACAAACAAATCAAAACATTTACATCTACATATTTTATTGACAATGGTTCATTTGGCCCACCAAAAATAACGGATTATTTATTTATAGTTCTTCAGCAACGGTTTGTTCGTTTTTTTTCTTTTTAGCTATGTATTTTTTCTTTGAAAGTCTTCCATTAAGCGTTTGGCAGTTTCAGTCTCATTTTCGTCTCGTGAGTTCCCGGGCACTTCCGCGACCTGCCTGATCAGTGCCAACGCGAAGTCACGGAAATCTGGCGCATCACCTATAAGAGTACAAAAAACAATCCTAAAACGTTTTAATACAACATTTAAGAAAATATATATTTCTCTCTCTGTCTGTCTGTTTATCTCTCTCTCGCTCTGTATCTATCTATCTATCTATCTATCTATCTATCTATCTATCTATCTATCTTCTCTTTCTCTCTCTTTTTCTCTCTCTTTTTATCTCTCTCTTTTTCTCCCTCTCTCTTTCTGTTTATCTCTTTTCCTTGAAATAGAACTTCGTTGTATGTTCGAAAAATCAGTGGGCGGGTAACCAAATGTTGGAGTTAACGCCGGCTGTTCAATCATATTCCATTACAATATAATTTGATTACGTAACTCAATTATATAGATTGAACAAATGTATCTAATTAATTCTATTCATGATTTTTATTTAGATTATTATTATCGACGTAAATATTTTAAATACATCTTAAAATCTGAAAAAAATAATATTTGCGAATATTAATTTATTATAGGCTTTAAACAAAAGTAATTATGTAAATTTGAAAGAGGCGTCATGTTTGGGGAAGCTTTTGAATGGGTATATATAGGAGCTGATATATATCGACAGAGAGCGATCAGCTTCAGATATATATATATATATATATATATATATATATATATATAACATCTCAATTATTATAGGGATAATCAGAAGGCTGTGGGATTAAATCTATGTACACACTCTAATATATACTATTATACTAAAGCGGAATTAATCAACGTTTTTACCCTAAACATTTTCTTTTATAATTTAATTTCACGTTAAAATATTATTTAGTCATGGGATTGAGTTTGCTTCGAAAAAATACATTTAAATCGATCGAACTATAATTTGCAATATTCGAACGAATATATTGCTTTGTTTTTGCCCATTAATCTCACCGTAAGTTATTTGAAATCACGCTCTTATGTTAGAAATGTTCTACAATCTCGCCCTCTCTCTCTCTCTCTCTCTCTCTCTCTCTCTCTCTCTCTCTATCTATCTATCTATATATCTATCTATCTATCTATCTATCTATCAAGCTAGCTAGCCAGCTATATATCTATACATCTATCTATCTATCTATTTATCTATCTATCTCTCTCTTTCTGGCCATTCATAGTCGAATGGAATAAAGAAAAGAAGAGAATAAAAAAATTGTAATAGGCAATTAGACAAATAAGGGGATGTCACCAGCGTTAGTAATATTATTTAACCTGTAGCTATTATACTAAACAAACACAGAGAGAATAAGAGAGAGAGAGTGAGAGAGATAAAGAGAGAGACATACAGACAGACAGACACACAGACAGACAGAGACAGATAGAGCGAGAGAGAAAGGATAGACACGGGGGGGAGAGAGAAAAGCGGAGTGGAAGAGATATTTTTTTATTTTGTCTTTTTACTATTATATTTAACTAACTTTGAAAACTAATGTTATTTTCATTCTAACACTTTAACCGGCACTCACTAGGTGACCCAACGGGCCATTTCCTAGTTATACATCTGCGAGGTTCGTGCAGCGTAAAAATAACCGAAAAAAGAAATTACTCTGAAAATGTTCTCATTTTTCACATTGCATTGTGCTTTTCAGTCTGCAAGGAAAACTATAACAAACATGATCGTCTGGCTTTTAATTAAGAACTCATTTATCTTTGATAGTGTTGCCTTTGGAACAGTAATTAACCTTTCAAACCAAAACAATCCGTTTATATTAAGAATATTTTTTGTATAGTACTCTTTAATGCAGGGTCTTTGGTAAATAGCAATCTTGATTTAACGCAAAAACATCTATGATTTAGAGAACCACTAAGTAAATAAATGATAGAATAATAGTTTTCCTATTATAATTAGGAATATTGGGAGTTGCAGTGGTAAAGTCAATGCCAACATGGACTTACAGGTGTGCTATGCTCGCATCCAATTGGTTCAAAAGCATGCTATCTACTCTCTTATGTAAGTATCTAATTCTACATAGAATTAGATGAAACCAACAGAATCATGCCGGTAACAAATGTACTATATATATATATATATATATATATATATATATATATATATATATATATATATATATATATATATATATATATATATAGGAGCGAGACAGAGACAGAGAGAGAGAGAGAGAGAGAGAGACATTAATGCAGGTAAAGTAAAAAAGAAAATCAACCTGGCTGATTAAAAGTGCCTAAAATCAAATAGAGCTTTTATATATTATTATGTTTATTCATACAGCCATGCACATAATTGTCGACATAGGCATGTTTATGTTATCGATCAACAGCTGTTGGAAATTAGGATCACCTCAGAGTAGAAAAAGAGAAATAAAAAAGAGCCAAATCTCGCATGGAACATTTTTATGGCTGTTTGATGTCTGGATATATGATAACCTCACAAAAGACATTAACATAAAACATATAATATAATATAGATATGCCGGCCTATTAGTTGTAAAAAACTCAAATGAGCAAAAATGTACAAGAGTAAAATAGATTATTCTTAGAGAAATTAAAAATGTTACGTCTTAAGGTGGACATAACATCAAACATTTAACTAGTTAACTTCTTAGATGTAATATTTAACTTAAACAAATAAACATACGAACCCTATACTAAAGATAATGCTGATCCAAGTTATTTCCATTCACTCTCGAATCACCATAAAAGTAGAAGTAAACACATTCCCAAATCAAGAGAGAATTTACAACAACTCTTCTAATGAGACTATTCTTACGCACATAAGTCCTTTTACAATAAAGCACAAAAAGAAAGCGGATACAACATTCCTAAATTACTATATTAAACTTACAAAGACCAACAATATACATAAAGTGGAAGAAGTAGGAAGATTATTTGGTTTACATCCCCATTAAATTACATGCTTAAAACTAAACTTGGTAAAAGATTCCTAGATGTAATTAGCTTACCCCTTATAGTGTATACTAAATAACATCTTTAATGAAAACACTCTTAAATCGAGCTACAGTTGTTGTAAAAATAATTTTTTTAAACATAGCAATAAAATACTAAACGACAACAGAAATACCGAGTTTAATGATGAAAATAACCAAAATAAAGACTTGTAACTGCATAAACAAAACTAAAATAGTCTACCAGGCAACTTATTTTCATTAATATAATTTGATCGTTATCCTCTCTACTGTATTTGATTATTAAATTTAGTATTAATTTATTCATCACTTCTTATCATGATTATCAATACTACTATTATTTTTACCATTATAATTATTGTTTTTATTAGTAGTATTATTATAAATGTATCATTATTATTATTATTATTATTATTATTATTATTATTATTATTATTATTATTATTATTATTATTATTATCATCATTATTATTAATAATATTAATATAATTATTATGAGTATTATTATTGCTGTTGTTATTACCATCCTTACATTATGTCAGTTAACTTTAGTATATTTTACTTAATCTTGGATAATTTTACTTTTTTTAATCGCTTGCATCATAAGGATTTTTTTGCCGTGAACAACTAGCTGTCCTTGGCTCAAACTAATTATAATGTATATATGTAAAGTTAAGACGTTTTTCTCCTGTACATTTAGCGAGAGTAAGAAAAGTAACTACATGCATAATAGGCTACTCAACTTATTACCTTATGAAGCTTATTCACTCGAGCATGTTTGAAGAAATTCATGATTCCTCCCTAATATGTTTATACTAACACTCCCACTTCTATCACCGGGAAGTAATAAACAACGGATACTTCAGAAAAACGTAAGCTTTATTGGGTTTTCTTTCTCTTCTATTAATGTAATACATACTACAATACAAGTTTAATAGACGTTCCCTCATATTCCACTGATATTCGAGAATATCAGAACACGTTAATTCTAACTATAAAGTATAGTCTTCATGTCATTCCGAAATTTACGGAATACATTTAATGAACTTAACCACTTATACTGTAAATTGATTTTAAATGGCGGCTACCATCTTTAAAACGAATCGATTTCAGACTATTCCCTGAGTAATCTTCTATTTCTTCAACTATAATTTAATAGTTTAACTGAAACACTTAGACAATTAAATAGATAACAAATTTAAAAAATTCAATTTATTCCCAAATACTTAAAGTGTAAAACAAACTGCAGTGTATATTTTGATAGCATTCGATTGTTGATAGAAATTCTATGGAAGCACATAATATCAGTTTCTATACGAACCTTCTACTAATAATAAACATGCACCACAAGTTAATTGTTTCACTTTTTACAATCCATACATATCTTATATTAATCCAGCATTGGGGTTTTCATTTTCACGTTAGGTATTTTTCTTTTTTATTTGGGGGTATTTTATGTAAGGCGTTTTCCTTTTTTGTATGGATTTAGCTATTATAAACGTTTATGTTCTCTCTGTTTACCCTCTTTCTCTCTGTTTATACATTCGCAACAATTTATGAATACACCCTTTTACATTTTCAACGACTTAAATAATCACAACACGCAACAGTCGTTTCAGGGCAATACACATTGAACAGTTACGTATAATTTTCTGCTCACGTTCGATTTAAATTGGCATTCGTCGATTTATTTAAATATATATTTATTATCATGTTTATACGTCAGTTACAAATAGGTTTTCTTTGTTTAAAAAGCTTTAAAATTCATTTCGAACACCGATCGGCGTAACATTTAAAATCATGTTTTCATCTACATTTTCTTATTCCCCGAACAGTATTACATATTAATCCATACCGAACATTATTAACATTTACTTGATTGTACGTACATTCCTCGACGCTGAAACTGCTACTGATATTAAAAAAAAATAATTTCCACTTTTCTAAATATACTTTAACTTAAAGTGCAGTATTCGTTACGTTGTCTTTTTCTCTTCTCGGTCAGCGAAGGAAAAATCTTTATTAGACTGCGGCAATTTCTTTTTTTAAACTTTTCCTATAGTTCACTATTTTTAAATGTTATAAAGAAATCCTTCTTAGCTGCAGCATTTTTTCCTAAGAGATAGATTTTCCACACCTTAAACATCGCCATTGTATAACGCTCCCCCGTAGAGAGGTAACGAAATAGCAAAAACATAGTCAATGGTCCGAGGGCAGATAAGTTAACAGTCAATAAATCGAAAACAAAATAACCACAAAAAATGTATTTAAATCAATCGCCAGAAGTCAATTTCTAATGTTGGTAAATTCAATCTCCCACCAAAATTGGCAATTGGAATTTAAATGAAAATGGGCTCAATGTAGAAGTATTTTTCGTTCACTGACCTTTAAAAGCCTAACGCCTATTTTTGGATCATATTTACTTTAAAAGAAGGTCAGGTGTCTTCATTTTCTCGAATTAACCGCTATTTACAATCGCAGAGGGGAGCAATCACCCAAAAAATAAAAAATATATATTTTGTTTGATTTAAAACATCGATAAATCCTTCTTTAATCAATTAACTTACAGGGTTGTTTTAACTGTTTTTTGACAAATCAATACTTTAATTCTTATATTTTTAATTCTATTAATATCTATATGGGTCAACGCGAGGGCACAGGTCCTGCTAGTAAAATATAAAATTAGAAATAAAATAACAAATTGAACAAAGAAAAAAAAACTAAAGGTGAGTCTATGAGGATACGCGTCGACACAAGGAGATCCGAAAATTGCATTTATCGAATAAGGATATGGGGCTCGGCTTGGCGGTCACGCTAAGCTCTGAGAGAATTTTGATGGCTAGCCGTTCTCATTCGTCTTCTACTCTCGGGCACTGTGTAGTGTCTCTCACTCTGAGAGATAGGGAGTACAGGAATGTAAAACTATCAATTATGGCCTACCTATGCTGTGACATCATTCTCGGGCATACATTTCTATGCCAACACTCTTCAGTGGAAATACTTTTTGGAGAACCCCTCCCCCTCCTAATGTTTGTGGACTAACCTAATTAAAATATCCCTTACCCCTCTCTGTTTACCAATCTAACCTCGGACTGTCGGCCGATAGCTGTTAAATCCAGGAGACATACTCTACCTGATGCTAAATTTATCTAATCGGAAATGTCCCGCATGCTAAAGGGAGGTATCATAGTGCCCTCCCGATCCCTATGGCGAGCCCGAACGCTTGTGGAATCTCCTGAAAATCACAAAAAGAGACTTGTTGTGGATTACTCCCAAACAATACATCGGTTACTCTCATTGACGCTTATCCTCTTCCTCGAATAGAGGACATGGTAAATAAGATCGTCACTTCCAAAATATTCAGCTCTCTTGATCTAACCAGTGCTTACCATCAGGTTGCTATCAAGCCGGAAGAACAAAAATACACAGCCTTCAAAGCTTCTGGATCTCTGTATCAGTTTCGTCAAATCCCGTTTGAAGATCAGGCTATGCATGATACTAATTTGAAAGAGTTCATGAATGCAGTAGCGAAGTACGGACTGACGCTGAACAATGACAAGTGTCACTACTCACTTACTTCTGTAGACTTGCTTGGGTATACAATAAGCAAGAGCTCGGTAAAACCTGACTCTGTATCTGTCTTAAATAATGCATGTATTTACGTTACGATGACTAATTAGTTAAACAATATTTGTTTTTCCAGGATTTTTTTTCCTGTGCACGAATTTTAACCGTCCGTCTTTTTTTTTTATTTTCTTGCTAATATCATGAGAGTTTTTTTAGAAGGGTCAACGCGTCTGGGCTTACTAGGGAAAAGCGATCAACTATCAAATGTAGTTAAAAAAAAGTTGTAGCCCCACCCAAAGCCACTAGCCTGACGTTAGTAAAGAGCCACATATGAAGAAATGTATATCGACCACCGATCAGGAATGGAGACCTCAAATTCAACATTTTAGAAAAAGACCGAGCTAAGTTCTTAAATTCTTATTTCTGAGCGGTCTCTGTCTTAAATAATGCATCTATTTACGTTGCGATGACGAATTAGTTAAAAGAAATATTGTTTCTCACGTAGCGCTATCACAAAATTGCCTTTTATATTGTAACGTCATAGCTAAAATGCCCACTCGTTGGGCCTACTTAATATTTGATTAAGCCCTCCTACACACCATAAAGTGCCGGTGAAATGCACCCACAATAATATTGCTTATAATAGAGTGAGAGGGGAACTTATTTTTAGTCCTTTATTATCTGTAAAAGGCGGTGGTTAGACTAATATATCTACATATATATATATATATATATATATATATATATATATATATATATATATATATATATATATATATGAGTTGGTATTTTTTATATATTTTCATCATACTTGCGGGTCACAGAAATACTCGACTAGTACACGGGCGCAGACTAATCCCTCTCGGAGTGTTGGATCCGTACACTTTGTCAGGCCATTCAACTGAGAGAATGCAAAATCTCAAAATAAAACCTTGCTACAAACTCTTTACGTCTTGGCAGCAAACCGTTGGGGAGGGAGGCCTCATCAGTACTGATCGACAACCTACCAAGAGATGGAATCCCGGACAAAATATCCAGTTTGTAAACCTAAAATTGCTTGAAACTTAGATGGAATCCGCCTATCACCCGGTCTATACACACCTTCTCTGTCTATTAACCAGGCGCAGTACGTTTAACAAACGCACCCAGTGCCGAACCTTGTTTCTTGACAAAGACGATGAATAATGTCTCTCTTTCTCTATATCTGGGCAACTTGGGAAAAGTTTTTTCGTCACCAAGTCTTACATGACTGGTCTGGGTCGCTCTTGTTCAGACAGTTTAAGAGTACAGGGTAGACAGCTTGTCCGGCTTCTTTTTCCGGCTGAATAGAGAGGAGCTCAACGTTTTAGGTATCGCTAAGAACAGTTGCTCCATCATCAGTTGTATAATACCGTGGGTAGCTGTACATATTATTTTGCGCTTGGAACCAAACCCTACAGTTATCCCCGGTGGGCTTTTCCGAGGTTACAACACCCATAGACAAGGTCGCAACTAGTGTACTGGTTGTGTGAGCTTATTGGCCCTAACATGAACCCATTGCACTCCTCACTCTATCAAAAACATTCATGACATTGCAAAATAAAAAATTAAACATAAACCAGACACCCAACACAAAATATCTTCGCCTTTGTTCTTGAGGTTCGCATTTATTAATATCCGGGAGCTTAGAAACAACATCAACGACGTAGAAACTTTACTCCTGACAAACACCTCGGATATCCTAGAACTAAGTGAAATGAACCTTGAATTCTCAACCTCCTCTCACCCATTTGATATGACTGACTACCTCTCTCTTTACTGTAAAGACTCTCACGAACACATGCACGGGCTAAGAGTTTATGTTCGGACCCCCCCCCCTGACTAGAGAACATAGGTTAGAATCAGATGACCAAGCCTACATGTGCTTTTGATTGACTTTACACAACAGTGTTAGTTACTTATATTTCTTATACCGTGTACTTTCGACCCAGGACTGTACCCTGCTAAACACTGTTTCCGAAAGCATTGATAGAGCACTCTCACTCGAATCGAATGCCCAATTACATGTATTTGAGGATTTTGATGCACACCACCGTGACTGGCCGTGATTCTCCAGCCTTGCTGACGCAGCCGGTAACACTACGTATAATTTCTCCTTAGATCACTCCCTCTCACACACTGTCGATTTCCCGACCCGCCTCCCTGATTGAGTAGCCGAGCAAGCCTCATTTCTTGACCTGTTCCAGACCTAGCTGCCCGTGTGAATGAAGCCCATAACCCGCTCGGGAACGCTGATCACGTCGTGGTTATGATTGCTCCAACCCTAAAAAACTTGTTTAAAATCTGATGATCCATTGCTCAAAACAACGAGATACTACGAGCAGGCTGATTTTGAGTCCATCCATATAAGTGATGCCCCATGGACTGAAACCTTCTCACTCCCTGCTGATCAGTGTGCAAGTGCGTTGACTAAAGCAAACATTGAAGCATATGTCCCCATGCGGAAATTATTCGGCAAATAAATACTCCGATCAATGGTTCACCTCGAAATGTGAAGCTGCAATTGCTGAGAGGCAGCAAATATTCCGAAGGTCCTTCTGCCATAATTAAACTGTGAATAAACAGAAATGTATAGAATCAAGAAATAATTGTAAGGCAGTGATATGTGAAGCAAAAGAAGGTATACAGAGATAACCAAAAGAAACCATTAAGTCACAGAAACTAGGCCTTCGCGATTTCTGGAAAATCTACAATAATGTGGTGAACAATGGTCAATCAACGATTCGTCCACTATCCAGCCACAATGATGTCGTTTGCATGGCAACTGATGAGGTTGAACTTCTTTCCCAGCGTTTCGCCATTAACTGTACTTGTGACTCGGCAAACCACACCCTCCTTAAATTCCCATTGCGGACTAAAGCCACACTTGAACACCTGGTCATCACCCTATCTAAGGTCAAGTTCATAAAAAAAACTTTGAAACCTCCAAAGCCTGTGGGCCTGATCTTATACGGGTAATAGTGACAAAGAAATTATCTGCAGAACTGGCCCCTGTCCTCTCTAAACTCTACAACAAATTCCTTGCTGAATCTTGCTTCCCTGATAGCTGGAAAATTGCCTCTGTAGTACCAGTCTTCAAGAATTCTGGGGATCGAAACGATCCTCAGAACTATCGCACAATCAGCCTATTCCCGATCTTTTCTAAAATCATTGAATCCTTAATCAATCTAGCGATAGTCCGGCACATAGTTAATGCTAAACTTTTTTTCTGATCACCAGCATTATTTAGACAAGCACAATCTTCTGCGGACATCTTAACAGTCATCTCTGAACGCATGTATCATACACTAGACAAAGCAGCTGGAGCTAGAGCTGTAGCCCTTGATATATCCAAGGCCTTTGACAAGGTATGGCATAAAAGGATTATCCTAAAGATTCACCCATATGCTATTACTGAACGAATTTTTTTATATAATTAGAGCTTCACTAACTAAAAAAAAGATCAAGGTTGTCTTCGATGGCCGTTCATCTAAGCAACATGACATCAATGCAGGTGTACCCCAGGGATCCAACCTCGAACCTGTGTAGTTCCTGAGTTTCATAAACAACCTCCCTGATGACATTGAGGGTGAGATTGGTATATTTGCTGACGACATTACGCTATACACTCGTCATGTGGGCAAAACGGGCGCTTACACATCCGATGTAATAGTAGAATCCTAAGAAAGTGACATCCCGTTCTAGTTGATTTGGGTCATAAATGGATGGTAACATTTAATGCCGCAAAGACAAAGCTACTTTCCTTCAATAACTACAGGAAAGCTCTTCAACCACCGATTGCCATAGCAAATAACACTCTACTTGAGAGTTCAACATTTAAACTACTCGGCCTAACATTCACAGGTAACATGAATTTGAACAAATACATTGAAGACATTGCTAAGGCTGCTGCAAATAAGGTGGGCTTCCTCTACCGTATTAGTAAACTCCTCACACCTGACACAATCCTGTATCTTTAAAAATCCTCAATCCGCCCATGTAGGGAGTATTGTTGCAAAATCTGGGCTAGTGTATCATCAATCAGTCTCTCCCTTTTAGATAAGGTCCAAAAAAGAGTCGCAAACTTAATAGATACCTCACTATGCACCAAGCTTCAGCTCTTTCACATAGCCGCAATTTACCATCCTTGTGCTTGTGTTATAAATACTTCAGTGGATTGTGTTTCGATTAATTAGCTGCTCAAGTGCCCATAGACACAAATACACTAGCACAACACGACAATCAGCTAGCTCCAATCCATTCACTGGGGAGGTCCTCAGATACCAGATCCTTCTACTCGTGCTGTCGGCCTCTGTAACTCCCTCCCTGTTCCCTTTTTCCCTGACGTTACTGACATGCAGAGGTTTAAATCTAATGTAAGCAGACATCTCGCTGCACAGCTCTTAACTTAATATGACACCGTAAACTCCCTAATTCTCAGTAGCCCATATGTCTACAGTGACGCTCTGCCTTGTTAGGGATGAAATATCTATTAACAAAATTAAAATGAACTACAGTGTCTATCTTCGGCGTCCTATGTTACGCCAGTCCCAAACAACTAAGGGAAGCAATCGGCTAATATGTTGATGTAAAGACGGTTATTCTGATCTGCGTGCCAGGAAAAATACTCACCAACGATTACCAACTGAAAATGCGTTTAAGCCTCTCCGGAGTTCTTACAATCCCGGCCCAACTCAAGTGTGAAGACTGGTCACTTTCAGTAATTGCAGAAGACAGATGGCCACATAGTTCGCAATGCCAGGCGATAGTGCATATTGCAAAGGTCTTCCCTAAACGGAATTAAGCACCATCAAAGAAGAACATAGTATTACCAACACCAGTACCAGCAGCATCATCATAATCGACAGCAGTCGCTCCTGCAGCACCAACAACATCAGGCTGAAATACAGTCGTTAAACAGGGGAGAAAAACATATAATACTACCACCAATTCCAGCTATGCAAACACTCCAAAGAAAAACGGATCTCAGTGAATTCCCCTCAAAGTCCTATCAGCAGCTGCGACCGCCTACTCCAATGGCGGTACCAACAAAGACGGCGACTATTAAATTAAATCACCACTCTGTCTGAAACAGAAGGGAGGCAAAAACGCAATGGAGATGAGATAAACTCAGTTAAAGCAAATATATCAAAAGAAAACGAGAACAAACACAAAATCTCTAAACTCACACAAAAAGCTAAAACCATAAAATCGGCTGAGCCGCAATCTCCTTCCAGAGAAAAAAGATCATACATAGATTCTTGATATCACGCTTAATGAACAGCCCCTCAACTCCACCATCTTACCTTCTTTTCTTGTGCTAAGAAGAGTTGTCCTCCCCTTTGAAACCCATTGTTCTCCAACCTGCAGCATGGGATCAGAAGTAGAAGAAAAAGAACAAGAATACATACAATACATGGCCCTCTCCTCCTCCCATGAGTAAGGAAATGACCAGGAAGCTCCCCTTTCCTCTAAAGGGATCGGACTTGCGAAGCAGATCCTGTAAATGCAGCCACTGACGTAGCAGCTAAGCATGGAAAACTGTGTAATCGTTTTATTTATTTACTCATATACATGACAAGCCAGTAAATAATCCTCAAAGGTTCAGAGATGCTTCCATGAACCCCACTTTCATCCGAAAAATAAGTAAAAGTGGGCACATGAAGGATTATGACGAATAGTAGAAGCAACCAAGACGGCGATCCCAAGCCTGGAACTTCTGGAGGAACACCATCCCAGTCTAAAACAACTAGAAATCAAGTGTAAAGGTACGGTCCTCTTCATGTTCATCCATATTTTTATCGGGCACTAAAGAGAACCTTCTCTTTTAAACGTTGGGGCGCGGTACAAGACAGGGGATTTACGTCCGAACTGCTGACAGGCATTTTCGGCCTAGCCTGCGGCGTCTTCATTCGCGAGGACTTCAGTCGTGTGTATAACACTGACTAGATACAATGATCAAAGACTTGGACCTAGCTAGTTGAAATGTGAGGGGCATGAGAATTCAAACTAGAGCTGTTCGCGTGCTGAAATAACTGGTTGTTATTTAGGTAGATAGGGATACGATTCAGGAGACCGACGTCAGTTCGTATGGGGATTACCATGTGCTGATTTATGACTTTCATATTTTGTCAGAATTTGGTGATATCCATAGTCATGGTTTCTTTTTGCTAGTGAGACGCACATTTTCTTCGACGGTTAGCGTTGTACATACGAATACAGAATGGCGGTTGATCGTAGTCGATGTTGCCGTTGAAAACAGTAAGTTTCGGATCATTACGGTGTATGCGCCTAATTCTACTGGCGAGAGGATTTTTCTCGGCGGTTAGAGGTGTTCTAAAAGGTCCGGAGCGGGTAGTTTAAATTGGGGATTAGAATGTCATCCTTAATCTCAAGATATATTCATAAAAGATAAAACAGAGGCTGGTGCTACTTACGTATTCCTCTCATCTATTACCGATTGGATGTACTATCTCTCCCTGCTTTCACGTGTTAACTCTTCTCGCTTCCCTGGGAGAAAAGAACAGCTGTACCTCCGCAGATAGGTCTGTACTCAACGTCGAAGCGATTGAGACTTGGAAATTCCGAATTTGGCAAGTACTAGACATACCGAAAGATTAACCTTCCTGGGTGTTATTGAGAGCGTCTGTCCCAACCTCATACCCGACCCCTCGGTAGAAGGCCCTTGTAGGCTGAGGGGATAATCGAAGTTCTTCACCGAATGCTGAGCCGCGCTTTGAGCGCTGCTGGGGACCAAGTTCCTTGCACAGCCTAGAATTAAACTGTGGTGGTACCGCTTTGGATCTGCTTGGGCAGCTGCTTGGATGGCCGGAGAAGAAGATTTGCTCTCATTAGAGTTAGGCGCCAGGCCAGGGTTTTCTCAACAATTCTCTGTATTTTACTGACCTGGCGATTTATCCAGAACGCACTGCCGTTGTATGCCAAATAACGTAGAGATGCGTTAATGGTTGATCCATTATGCTTGCGTTGTAAGGACAGAGAAGAAGAAATGGCCGATCACGCTTTCTTTACTTGCAGTAAAGGTAGGCGACCGTGGGAGTATGTCACAGAGGGAGCGGGACGAATCGACGCACGGCAATCGGTGTTTATTGATGTACTATTTGCTATTCACAACGTAGTCTCACCGTTACCTAGGAATAAAATAATGTTTTTCTTACTATCCTAGCCGTAGCGAGACATATGACATGGGTTACACGTCTTGATGAAGTTATGAATTTAGATCTGTTTCTGTTTATAAATCAGCTTAAGGTGAAGATCAGATCCGATTGCAAAAGATTGCATCGCATGGAGGTAAATAGGAGTTGGGTGCATGACACTTGTTTATACATCCGACGATTATCCGGGTATGAGTACGTATTCTCTTCCTAAATATATATATATATATATATATATATATATGCTTCTTTTGGTGTTAATTTTAATTGACGCTCACAAGTTGTGAAATTACTGTGCGTTATATAGAAATCCACGCAAAGAGTAACGATCTTTACTAAACACTTTTTAAAATATATTTTTGTTGTTTAGTCGACATATGTTTAGCGGGGGGTTGGCAGAGCCTTACTAATCGCTTATTAATATAAATCGATATATGCTTATATATACAGTCTCGGAAGATTTTCAAAAACTAAAGTTATATGAAAAAAAAAAATGAAAGACAAACATTTTAGTCCAACGTCGTTTTATAAATATATATATATATATATATATATATATATATATATATATATATATATATATATTGTTAGTAATAACATGCATTAAGCTTAAAATCTTCATTATAGTTTCACGGTGGTTTTTGTAACGGTAGTGAGGTATCATGTTTCTTTACTTATGTTTACTTATTTTCTATTAAAATATTTATTTTATTAATATATATTTTTAAACATGTTTTAATCTTCATGTCTTTTATTCGATCATTTAATTTGTTCTACGATTCTTATTCATGTACTTATTTTTCATATTGTAATTGTAAATTATTTCTACACCAAAATGATTTGATTTTTGGTGTTTATATTTTTAATCGATTTTTTAGTTAATAAATGTTACGCATCTTTGCACTAAATATGAGCTTAGATAGCAAAGCCAGTATTTTTGTGTCTAGACAAAGTTATACATTCTGTTTGTTAGTTTAATACATGAATCTTTATAGAAATGTATTATTTGCTATTTTTCATATAAGCATAATTTACACTTTTCTAGATTTATGTAGCAAAGAGAAGCTTATTTTAAGATTTTCAATTAATATTTGAGCTAACATACCTGTTTTTATCGATATATGTATATATATATGGGAAAATGAAAAAGGAAAACCAAAAAATTGATGTTTTTTTATGTGTACATAAACGTTTCGTCTTTATTTATAAGACTTCATGAAGATGATAATATAGAGAAAAATGTCATGCAAGTACAAACACATGTAGGGTTGACATTTGGGAAAAATGAAGAAAATAATGGCCACTACTGGAGAAAACAGTAGGGTGGACGTCCGTACTTGGTGAAGACTGAAAAATGAATGTTTATGAAAATGAGTGGGGAAGAGGAAAGATGAGGGTGAGCAAGGACTACTGTGGCTGGTAGTAAGAGAAAGAGGTGGGGGATGAGCAGGAATAATGTGGATGGGAGTGAGGGAGTGGAGGAGAGGGAGGAAAGAGGTATTTGAACAGGTGGCTGCGGTCAAGACTGAAGGGGAAAAAGTAAGTTGGAATGTTTGTATGGGGGTGTATGCAGAGAAATGGAGGGTGGGTAGAGAAGGAGGGGGCTGTGATTTTGGTGGATGGGCGAAAGTTGTGGTCTTAGAGAGTGTTTTGAGAAAATGAGGGGATTTAAGAAGGGGGTATGGAAGAGTGAAGGTACGAAAGGAGTAGTTAGGAGGGGGAATGGGTGAGGGGGCGAGGGGAGATTTATTGTGATAGGGTATTAAATATTTGAGATATTTGTTAGAGAAAGTTAAGATTCGTAGAGAAAGAGGATGGGTGTGAGTAAGTGGGAAAGTGTCATTAAGGTTAGAGATAAAAATAAATTTTATCTATGATCTAGCAAGAGTTTTTGTTCAGTAAGGATGATCTTGCTTATTAAGGGTAATAGGTTAAAGAATCTATTTCGTTGCTTGATGGTGGTGGAGGCGGTGATGAGTGCAGTTTCTAATAATCTTCGCCGAGATTTGTTGTGGATGTATTTTGTGATTTCGGCTTGTTCAAATTTGAAGGCATGACCATGTTCTAGTGCATGGGAGAAAAGTGCACTGAGAGATTTGTTGTTTTTTATATCCCTTTTGTGTTCATTTAATCTTTTCTTTAATTCACGTTGCGTTTCTCCCACGTAAAATTGATGGCAGTCATTGCATGGGGCAGTGTATAAGCCGGCATGAGATGTGTTTTTTTTTGGGAAATGTCCTGATCTGTTTAATGTTTGTTTTATGGATTGAGATGTGGTTTGTACTGTTGGAATGCCTAGTTTGTTAAGCGTGTTGCATATGGATGTGTTATTGGAATGCGTGGGTAAGAGAAGGTGTCTGTCTATGAGAGAGGTGTTAGGAGTCTGATTTTTTGGTGTGGTGTTTCTGGAGCATATTTGGAAGGCTTTTTTCTTTTGCATTTAATATAAAATATGTGGGGTATTGCAATGTTTTTAGGGAATGTACTTTATTTTTTCATCTATGTGTTTGCGGCTACATATTATAAGGGCGCGTAGGAAGAAGCCTATACTTATACCTGTTTTGATCTTGCTATGGTAGTGGGAGTAGAAATGTATGTAGTCACAAAAATGACTACATACATTTCTAGTCCCTTTATTGTATGAAAATCAAGAAAATTGATTAAAGTTCCATAGATTTACGAACTTTTTCGATTCCTCGTCGAATCGTCTTCATGGGTCAAAAGCAAATGAACAAAACAGCTCGAAAAATAAGACACTTATTTAAAATGTAGTTTAAGAAAAGGGAAAACCCCCACTGTAGCCCTCTTGACTGTGTTTTAAAAAGCCACGTGTTGATCCATTTATATCAGCGTCCGTCGGGAGATGAAGATCCCAAACTCAAATGTAGCTTGCCGACCGGGGTAGAGGAAGGAAAAAAAACAGCTAAGTCTAAAATTTCCTCACTGTCTTGTCTTAAATACTTCATATAATTACGTTGCTACGTCTAGGTAAAGAATATACTTTTTTTTCTTTTTTCGCAGGTACTCTTCGTTTTTTTCCTGTTGTCATTATTTCCTGTTTTCTATGTTCTTGCTAATATCTTTGCGTTGCCAAGTCTAGTAAAAGAATTTTTTCTTCGCAAGTTTTTTTAAATTTTTTTTTTATCGTTAATTTTATTTTATTTATTTATTTAATATATACTGTTCTCTCTGTTGTCCACGACGCTTTATGTGTCTTTCTTTCTTTTTTATGTCCATGCTAATAATTCTTCGAGTTCTTTCTCTGGAGGGGTCAATGCGTTTGAAGATTAAAAGGGGGGGGTATCCACTATCAATGTAGTTTAAGTGTTATGGTGCCGCACCTACCTACGGAGAACTAATGGACTCGTCCACCCTATAAATACGGGAAGCACGTGACACTTGTTCTCTTCTTCCAAAGCAAACCGGCAATGGCGGTTGAGAGCACCATCTCCTTGTATCTCTTTCTTTCTAATATATAATATATACCTTTGTTCATTTAAACCATGTGTTCCTGTGTCATTCATTCGGCCTTACCCAGGTCCACAACAAATGGCGACGAAGGAATTCGAACTCTTGGGTCAAAAAACTGAAAATACTACGTGAAAATGCACTCACACGGTTATTGCAGGAAGCCGCACGCATGAATAACAAAGGTTTTTGCCGAACGGTCGAGAGAAGAAAAGGGAACTCAACTGAAACAAAAAAACACGTTGAATTCTTAAGTGCGAGAAAATTGTTTTCTTTTAAGAAAAAGAAAACTGAAATGGACATGTTGTCCTCTAATTTTGAAAACTGCTTATCGAAAAAAAAGAAAACAGCTTGAAATTAGGTGCGCAGTTCCTCTAGTTTGGGAAAACTAGTTTTTAAAAAACCCAAAAACAACTGAAATTGCATGCGCGTTTTTTTTTTCTGGTTTGGAAAACTAACAAAAAAAAAGAACGAATACCGAACACGAAGGAAGCGAGCACACCCCAAACAAGAAAAATGAAACCGACACCACGTGCTTTCATTTAAAGAACAGATAAAAGAAACAAAATCATGAAATAAATCACACGTGCGCTACTCCATAAAAAAAGACGTACGATAAAAAAAAAGGTCAGTTTTATTTTCTCTCTCTTTTTTCCGACTTGTACTGAAATATTTTAAAATGCAGAAAGAATTAATTGTGAAACAGATTTTTTTAAAAATTAAAAACGTGTATAAGAAAAGAACATTACATAATCTTTTCATAACAAAAAGGGCGTCTTGCCAGCGCTAATTTAAAGAAAATAACTTCTTGTAAATTCATTAAATAACGAGAAAATATTAATTTTCAAAAAACAAAAAACAAAAAAAATAAATAAATAAGTGAATATACGCGTATATAGAGAAAAGGAAAAGTTTCATAATCTTTTCATAATTAAAACGGCGCCTAGCAAACGCTAATTTAAAGAAAAGAACTCTTATAAAATCATAAGATAATGAGAAAATATAAATTTTCTAAATAAAATCAGAAACTAAATGGTTGAATATGGAAGATATTAAGTCTATAATCGCCGAACTAGCGAAATTCCAAATCTCCCAGCAACAACAAACTGAGGAAAGATTTCAAAAGCTTTTATTAGAACAGCACCAAAATCTGTTATTACACAAAAATAAGTATGATGAAAGATTGGAATTTCTAATACAAACAATATCGTGCAGTGACCAAAAAAATGAAAAAGACGACACGTTTTCGCAGAACACAATTTGCAACAGTATTGATAATTACTCATACACGGAAAATAATACATTTGAAGAATATTTCCGAAGATATGAAGACCTATATAAAATTGACTGCGGTAGTTGGAGTGATGCGAAGAAGCTACGCCTCCCTCTTAGGAAACTAAATACCACAGAACATACGAAATTCGTGGATTTCATTTTGCCACGGAAAACTAGCGAGCTAACTTTCATAGAAGCGGTTGGTTTATTGACAGAACTGTTTAGTCCAAGAACTACACTTTTCCACAAACGATGGACGTGCATGAACCTGGTAAAGAAAGACAAGGAAGACTACGCTACTTTTTCATCGATAGTGAACAAGCATTGTGACGATTTTAAACTAACTGAATTAAGTGCAGATAATTTCAAGTGTCTAATTTTTGTACAAGGTTTAATCTCAGGAAATGACAGGGAGATAAGGCGTAGAGTTCTAAATAAATTAGAGAATGAACCAAGCCTTACGCTGAAAAAGTTGGCTGAGGACTGTCAAAGATTTGTAAATGTAAAACAGGACTCAAAAGACATTGAATTGTCCGGCATTGCGCATATAAATAAGGTACATCAAAAAACAAAAGCTCAACCTTATAGAAAAATAAGAAATAATAATTTTGATGTAACAAAGACAAACCAAACCAGTAAAAAAATAAATAAATTGCCACCAAGCCCTTGTTCACGCTGTGGTAATCCACATTGGAACAATGAGTGCCCATTCCGTTTTTAAACCTGTATGAAATGCAAATAAGTTGGACATAAAAGTTCGCACTGCAGAACGGGCAGAGGAAATAAAATGCGGATTCAAGCCACTAGGACAAAGAAGGAAAAATGCATGAACATAAGAAAATATGTACAGGTGAAAATCCTTGATAAAAATATAAAATTGCAATTGGATTCTGGTTCAGACGTTTCCATTATAAATTTACATATATGGAGGAGATTAAATAAACCTACTCTATCAAGAACAAACAGGCTGGCAAGCACAGTTACTGGTGAAAGGATTACATTTGAAAGAGAATTAATCACAAATGTGTCCCTAATGGGAAATACTAAAAAACTCAAACTACTGGTACTGAAGGATTCGAATAATCTTTTTGGTTCAGATTTTATGCAGGCATTTGATTTATGGAAGTTGCCGATAAATGCATTTTGTAAAAAAATAAATAGTCGCGCAACAGAATCGGAAAAACTACAACGAGAATTAAAAAAAATCGTTTCCAGAGTTTTTTCTGGCGGTCTTGGATGCTGCACTAAAATGACTGCAAAATTCCGTCTAAAAGAAAATGTACTGCGCTATTTAGAAAAGAATGGAAAGTACCCTTCGCCTCGATTGAAAAAATAAACGCTGAATTAGACCGACTGGTAAAGATGGGTATTTTATCAAAAGTACAACACAGCCAGTGGGCAGCACCCACGGTTTATGTAAAGAAAAAATCTAATGAGATTCGTGTATGTGCAGATTTTTCAACAGGACTGAATACTGCCCTCGCGGACTATCACTACCCACTCCATACCCCGGAAGAAGTGTTTGCAAGCTTAAATGGAAGAAGATTTTTTTTTTAAATAGACCTAAGTGAGACATACCTACAAATACCGGTGGATAAAGATTGTTCTAAGCTGTTGTGTATAAACACACATCGTGGTTTATATAAATTCGAAAGATTAGCGTTCGGAGTTAAGGTCGCGCCAGCCATTTTCCAACAAGTAATGGACACAATACTGGGCGGACTGGATTTGGCAATAGCGTATCTCGATGACATCTTGATTAACAGCAAAGATATGGAACAACACCAAAAACATGTAAATCAAGTGTTTGCGAGAATCCAAGATTATGGGTTCAAAGTAAAAGAAGAAAAATGTGATTTTTCCTGGAGGAAATAAAATATCTGGGTCATGTGATCGACAAGGACGGCAGAAGACCAGACCCAGAAAGGGCTACCGCAATAAAAAACATGCCGGCGCCACAAAACGTCATGACATTACAGAGTTTTCTGGGCCTAGCAAATTACTACCAGGCTTTTATCCCAGAAATGCATAATTTGCGTGCTCCATTAAATGAGCTATTAAAAAAAGGAAAAGCCTGGGTATGGACACCTGAATGTCAGGATGCATTTAATAAAATCATAGAAAGATATACGTCAGAGTTATTTCTAACACATTACAACCAAGAATTGGACATAATCGTAGCTAGCGACGCTAGTTCATATGGTTTAGGAGCATGTATCCTACACAAAATGCCTCATAGAACCCATAAACCCATTGCACATGCATCAAGGACCTTGCTCCCAGCGGAAAAACAGTATTCTCAAATCGGGAAAGAAGCCCTAGCAATAATATTTGCAGTAACAAAGTTTCACCGATACATACATGGTAGACAATTTACCTTACAGACAGACCATAAGCCGCTAATTACAATTTATGGATCTAAAAAAGGCCTACATGTATATATAGCTAATAGACTACAAAGCTGGGGAACTATCTTATTAAACAACAACTTTAAAATGCAACAGTTGCATTCAAATAAAATCTATCATGCAGATGGATTGTCGAGATTAGTGCCAAAAGAGAGATAGACTCTAGGAGACACAGTTATTGCGTCTCTTCAAACAGAAGGAGATTTTAAAGAGAGTTTGTGCAACGCAGTGAGAGAGCTCCCGGTGACACTATACGAGATAAAAAAGAAGCTCAAGAGGATGAATTTATCACCAGAATAAAAATGAATTTGGTAGATAAGGATTTACATGCGGCAAAGAGTTTCTTACTCTGTGATGATGTACTCATGCATAACGAAAGGGTGGTCATCCCAGAAAAACTACGAAAGCAAATTCTGAAAGATATTCATGTTGGCCATCCAGGGATAACCAGGATGAAGGGGTTAATGAGGAGTTTTGTGTACTGGCCAGGTATGGACAACGACATTGAAAAAGCAGTAAAGATGTGTAAAGGCTGTGCCTTAGCGGCAAAAGCACCGCATATAAAGCATAGCCCATGGCCAAAGACCGACCGTCCGTGGGAAAGAATTCACGTGGATTTCGCGGGAACATTGGAAGGATTTTACTACTTAATCGTAGTCGACAGTTTTTCAAAGTGGCCCGAAGTACTACGTTGCAAGGGTCCCACGTCAGAGGTTACGAAAATATTCCTACATGAACTATTTGCCCGTTTTGGGGTAGTGGATTGTTTGGTGAGTGATAATGGGACGCAGTTCACGTCATCAGATTTTGAGGAGTTCTGCGCGACGTTTCAAATCAGACATATAACGACGCCCCCGTATCATCCTAGGTCAAACGGCCAGGCGGAACGCTTCGTAGACACATTAAAAAAGAGCATTAAAAAAGGCCGGTGATACTCCTAAGGAGAAGGCTTTACAACAATTCTTACAAGTATATAGAATTACAAAAAACATTAACCTAGCATCATCATTATCCCCTGCAGAGATGATGTTGGCGCGGAATGTGAAGTCCGTGTTTGATAAATTATTACCTAAACATAATAATTATGACCGAATCTCTACGGTACCGAAGAAAAAATACAACCCAGGAGATAGGGTATATTTTAAGATGTTCAAAAACAATGCATCGTTCTGGGAACCCGGTACAATTGAAAAGAGGATCGGATCGATGGTCTATATCATAAAAGGACCACGGTTCTCGCATAAGAGACATCTAAATCAGATCAGAAAAAGAATGTCAGATGACACAGACAGCGCCCCACAAGGAGAAGACGTGATGGACGTGATGTATGACACCTTCAACTCACCAGCACCCCAGGTAGTCACACGTAAACGACAACCAAAAAGAAAACGAATGGCTCCGGACTACCTAGAGATAGATCCGAAAAGGAAACGTTATTAAGACTCCTGAGGAGGTAAGGCTTGGAAGGGGGGTGTTATGGTGCCGTACCTACCTACGGAGAACTAATGGACTCGTCCACCTTATAAATACGTAAAGCACGTGACACTTGTTCTCTTCATCCCAGGCAAACCGGCAATGGCGGTTGAGAGCACCATCTCCTTCAATCTCTTTCTTTCTATTATATAATATATACCTTTGTTCATTTAAACCATGTGTTCCTGTGTCATTCATTCGGCCTTACCCAGGTCCACAACATTAAGAAAAGGGAAAACCCCCACTGTAGCCCTCTTGACTGTGTTTTAAAAAGCCACGTGTTGATCCATTTATATCAGCGTCCGTCGAGAGATGAAGATCCCAAACTCAAATGTAACTTGCAGACCGGGTTTTAGAAAGGAAAAAAAACCCAGCTAAGTCTAAAATTACCTCACTGTCTTAACTCCCTCGACCGTTCCTTAGTACTCGATTTTTATTCCTCTTATTAATACCTACTTGCGGGAGGGAAACCTATCTTTAACTCTCTGTTCCCTTTTTAGTATACAATGAACTTATTCTATCTACATATGTACATATATATACATACGTAATATTGGATTTTTTTTCTTAATACCTGCGGGGGACCGGAAATACCCGACTAGTAATCGGGCGCAGGATATTTTGACCCTTCTCGGAGTGTTGGACCCGTTAGACCTTGTAAGGCTATCCATCTAAGAGAAGGAAACCTCTGACAAAAAAACCTTGCTACTTACGTCGTGGCAGTAAACCGTTGGGGAGGGACCTCCTTAGTCCTGATCGACAACCTTCCTAGAGTTGGAATCTCGAACAAAATATCCGGTTTGCAAACCTACAATTGCTTAAGGAGTAGATAGGTTCTGCCTATCGCCGGCCCTCGCACTCCTTCCTTGTCTATTAGTCAGGCGCAGAGGTAACAGTGCTGGGCCGCCTCTAAACACTCAGTGTCTAGCCTTGTTTCCTTACTAGGTCAATGAACGCCGTTCTCTTTCTCTCTATTTGGGCAAGTTGGGGAAACATTTTTTTCGTCATTAAGTCTTACATGGCTAGTCTGGGTCTCTCTTGTTCCAACAGGTTGAGGGTACAGGATAGACAGCTTGTCTGGCTGCTGTTTCCGACTGACAGGACAGGAGCCCAAACTCTTGGGTAGCGCCAAGAACGGCTGCTTCATCATCAGTTGCATAATACCGTGGGTAGTTGTATGTGCTATGTCGCGCATGGAAAGGGACCCTGCAATTATCTCCGGTTGGCTTTCCCGAGGCCACAACCCCCATGGACAAGGTTAAGACTAATGGACTGGTTGTGTGAACTTATTGGCACCAAACAAGTACCCACCTTGACCAACCCACTCTATAATAGAAATAAACATGTCATTACTAAAAAATTAAAGCAAACCTAAACCAGACACCCAACAAAAAACACTTTCGCCTCCGCTCTTGAGGCTCGCATTCACAAATATCTGGGGACTTAGAACCAATATCAACGACGTAGAATCCTTTCTCCTGACAAACTCCCCGGATATCCTAGCTCTAAGTGAAACTAACCTCCAATCCTCAATCTCCTCTTACCACTTTGACATGACTGACTACCTCCCACTCTACCGTAAAGACTCTGACAAACATATGCACGGGCTAGGAGTTTATATTCGGAACACCCTCCCCCTGACTAGAGAACATAGGTTTGAATCAGATGACCACGACTACATGTGCTTTAGATTGACTTTACATCACAGCATCAGTTACTTATATTTCTTATACCGCTCCCCGTCGACCCAGGACTGTACTCTGTAAAACTCTGTCTCTGTAAGCATAGATAGAGCATTCTTAATTGACTCGAATGCCCATATACATGTATTTGGGGATTTTAATGCCCACCACCGTGACTGGTTGGGATTCTCCAGCCTTACTGACGCAGCCGGCAACTCTACGTATAATTTCTCCTTAGCTCACTCCCTCTCTCAGACTGTCGATTTTCCGACCCGCATCCCCGATTGAATAGACCAACAAGCCTCACTTCTAGACCTTTTCTTGACCTCAATGCCCGAGGCTTGTGTGACGAAAGCTCATAGCCCACTCGGGAATGCTGATCACATTGTGCTAATGATACATATCACCCTAAGAAGTCGTCCAAAAGCTGATGAACCGTTGCTCAAAACAACAAGATACTACGAGCGGGCTGATTTTGAGTCAATCAGAGATCACATCAGTGACGCCCCATGGAGGGAAACTGTCTCACTCCCTGCTAATCAGTGTGCAAACGAATTAACTGAATGGGTCAAAGCAGGCATTGAAGCCTATGTCCCCATGCGAAAATACTTTAGCAAGCCTCACTCTCCTCAATGGTTCACCTCGGAATGTGCAGCTGCCATTTCTGAGAGACAACAAGCATTCCGTAAATGCGGCCGACATAAGTCAGCTACTAATAGAAATAAATTTAAAGAGTTAAGAAATAATTGCAAGGCCGTGATAGGTGAAGCGAAGAGAAGGTTTAATGAGTTAACAGAAAAACGCATCCAGACACAGAAATTAGGTACTCGTGATTTCTGGGAAATCTACAATAGTGTAGTGAATAATGGTCAATCAACGATTCCCCCACTATCAAACCACAATGATGTCGCTTGCACGGCCACTGATAAGGCTGAACTACTTGCCCAGCGTTTCGCTTCTAACTCTACTTTGGACTCAGATAACCACCCCCTCCCTGAATTCCCTTTACTGATCGAAGCCACACTGGATAACCTGGTCATCATGCCATCCCAGGTTAGAGACATCATAAAAACCCTTGACACCTCCAAAGCTTGTGGGCCTTATCTTATACCCACTATAGTAATAAAGAAATGCTCTGCTGAACTGGCCCCTGTCCTCTCCAAACTCTACAATAAGTGTCTAGCTGAATCTTGCTTCCCCGATAGCTGGAAAATTGCCTCTGTGGTACCAGTCTACAAGAATTCTGGAAATAGAACCGATCCCCAGAACTATCGCCCAATCAGTTTGCTGCCGATCCTTGCTAAAATCTTTGAATCCTTAATCAATCTAGCAATAGTACGACACTTAGTTAATGCTAAACTTCTTTCTGACCGCCAGTATGGATTTAGACAATCACGATCTACTGCAGACATCTTAACGGTCATCTCTGAACGCATGTATCATACACTCGACAAGGCAGGTGAAGCTAGGGCAGTAGCGCTTGATATATCCAAGGCCTTTGACAAGGTATGGCATAAAGGGCTCCTCCTGAAAATACGATCATACGGTATTACTGGGAAATTACTTAATATAATTAGATCCTTCCTAGCCCAAAGAAAAATCCAGGTTGTCCTCGATGGCCGTTCATCTTAGCAACATGACATACATGCTGGTGTACCCCAGGGCTCTATCCTTGGACTCTTGTTGTTCCTGATCTATATAAACGATATCCCTGATGGCATAGAGTCTGAGATTGGTTTATTTGCTGATAACACCACCCTTTACTCTCGCCATGTTGGCAAAACCGACGCAATTATATCCGATGTAATGGCTGAATCTTTAGAAAATGACCTCCAGGGTGTAGTGGATTGGGGTCATAAATGGTTGGTAACTTTTAATGCCGCAAAGACAAAACTCCTTTCCTTGAATAACTACAAGGAACCTTTTCAACCACCGATTGTCATGGCAAATAACACCCTACCTGAGAGTGCATCATTCAAACTCCTCGGCCTAACCTTCACAGGTAACATGAATTGGTGCAAATACATTCAAGACATTGCCAAGGCTGCCGCAAAGAAGGTTGGCTCCCTCTACCGTGCTAGTAAAGTCCTCACACCTGACATTATCCTGTATCTCAACAAAGCCACCATCCGCCCATGCATGGAGTATTGTTGTCACATCTGGGCTGGTGCATACTCTACTAGTCTCTCCCTCCTTGACAAGGTCCAAAAAAGAATCGCCAACCTAATAGGTCCCTCACTGTCAGCCAAGCTCCATCTTTGTGCTTGTTTTACAAATACTTCAATGGATTATGCTCCGATGAATTGGCTACTCTGGTGCCCCCTCGACGTAAATTCACTAGACTAACTCGACAATCAACTAAATCTCATTTATTCACTGTGGAGGTCCCCAGATGTCGGAGAGCCTTCTACTCAAATAGCTTCTTTCCTCGTACTGCTGGCCTCTGGAACTCCCTCCCTGCCCCCTGTTTCCCCAACAGTAAAGACATGTAGAAGTTTAAAACTAATGTAAACAGACACCTCGCTGCGCTGATCCCAATCTAGGTTGACCACCCTTTACCTTCTCCCCTTTTCTTTTTCTCAGTAACCCCTTACGTCTACAGTGGCGGCCTGCCTTGTTTAAAAAAAAAAAAAAGACGGTGGAGAAACGCATGGAGAACGTTTTTTGCACGGTTCCAGGAAGTAGTTTACGATTTAAATTCAACAACGCTGGATGGCATCACAGAACAAATCGCATTACGTTAAGCATTTTAAAATGTTACGCCTTGTTAAATATCTAATGCTATTAATTTTAGGGGTTGTGCTTTTATGTAGATAGCTTTCGTTTTTTTTAATTTCCTTTAAATTGGTTACATATATATATATTGTTTACGGCGATTGCTCAGTTCTGCAAAAAAATTACGCAATTGCGTTGTAGACTAAAGGTTTGGCCAGAAAGGCTAAGGGTGAGGCTGCTTAGGCCTTGTTAGCTGAGGCATGCATGATTCACCGGCATGTAGATCACACTCTGGTGCCAAGCATCCTGAGTCCGAGTCATGGATATATGATAGCATTAATACTAGGATTGATTTCCTCTTTAACATTTGTTAAGACATGCATCTTAAAGTAGGAAAACTAAGTGACTACTGATTACCAAGTTGATTGTTTCTTAATGGGTTCATAGTCGCCGATACCCTGACAGTGGTCGTCGTGTCGCACAAGCATTTATTACTATCATCGTGTTGCTGTGCTGGTACTTTTGGCGTATGTGATTCGTGTGTAGATACCAACTAGCTTAGTTTAGTTTTAACTGAACACTTGTCCGATGTTGGTGGCTTGTCTCTTCTAGCGGTGTCCAGTGCCGTTTCGAAGAGAGTGGAGGTAATACAATCGCATGTTATATACACATCTCTTCTTGGTAGTGTTGATATCAGTACTGTGGACCTATTAGCGTGTTCCAGTTGGATTTATTGGGCTTTGGCAGATAGCAAATCGTGGTTCTGTCTTTTGGATATTTTAATGAGTTTACTCTATCTAATTTGGTGCTGATGCAGAGCGAGGCACGTACCAGACGGTGGTCACTTCCAGTGTTGAATCTGTTTATGACTGAAACATCGGTGCAAAGTTGTGGGTTATAAGTTAGTACGTAATCGATTTCCCTCTTTGTAGTGTTGTTTGGGAAATTGAAGTCCAGCGTCTGCTGAGCTTCTTCTTAAAGAATGCGTTCATAATCTTTAGCTATGTTTTTCACAGAAATTGATAAGAGCATATTCCTTGATAGTTCGTTTTCCAAGACCAAACTGACAAGTACTTAACTCGCCTGGTTGTTCTCTTCAAACATTAGCGTTGAAGTCAGCAATGACTATGTTGTAATTGGCTTTATTGTCTATTATAAGGTCATCAATTCTCTTATAAGTGGCTTTGACGTCCTTGTATGTGTGGCTGGTAGTTTCGAGGTATCTGACACTGATTTTCATGGTAATCTGGGCTACTCTCTCAGATTTGCCTTTGAAACTGATAACATTGCCTGCGATATTCTTGTGTATTACGATGCCAACGCAACAGTGAGAGGTGTCTTCACTTTTGTAGTATAATTTATGGCCACTCTCATTGAGGTTTATTCAGCTCTCTCCTTTGATTCTGATTTCACCAATATCTATGAGATCAAAGTTTATTCTGGACAGCTCATCCCCTAGTCCTACTATGTACGTGTCTGAAGATAATTTCTGGCATTGTATGTTCCAATCTTTAAGTTCCAATGACAGCCTGTTTTAATCCATGGAGTCGTAGCCCTCTCGGCTCTATTTTACATCGTCTTGATGCCTGGGATAGTGACTTCAGAGCTATTGAGAATTGAGCGCCTTTTTTCTGTCTGTCATTCAGGGGAGTGTGTCATAGTTGCCACGCTATGCACTGCGGGTTGGCGACGTTATTTTATCGTTGGCTAAATAGAGTTCATCCGCCCTTTTGCAGGTTTTGTTTTTTTAGTCCTGTTGGGTCCCTACGCCACCCTCCATAATGGGCCGAAGTCCGGTAGAGGTGTTAGTTTTACTCGTCGCCGATCCAAACCGCAGAAGCTAGTACCGGGTTATGTTATACCAGTAGCATCTTTTATTGCTGTCTTTTAATGATTATATATATATATATATATATATATATATATATATATATATATTATTGCAAACAAACGATGTGCTTGGTGTATACGTTTTTTCCTTTGTTTTTTGTTTGTTTTTGTTTTAATGAGCGGAACACCAGTCAGACATAACCTGCACGTTGTGTCAAATAGATTTACGTGATATTCCGTTGTTATTTACTGTTTGTATAAATGAGAACATTATATATCACCTTTTTAGTTTTGTGTTGGTTTCGTTTTGTTCTTAAATTACTGAGAGATTTCTTAAACGTGACTTTAGTGTTGGTTTAATGAAAGTCAAGTAATATTTAGTCGTAATTTGCTGTACATTTGATGTTTTTCGCTTTTTTTATGTTTTGGTATTTAATGGCGTAGATGCCACTCCGACTTGACTCTAGTGTTGTTTCAATGAAACTCAAGTGATAGTCTTTTGTTATTTACCATTTGTCTATATAATAAAAATATATATTTTTTTCTTTTGTTTTGTTGTGATTTTTGTTTGTAATGACGTGAAGGCCAGTTCGACTTAATTTTAGCGTTGTTTCATGTGATATTTATTTCATTGTGAATAATAAATTAAACAGCCCTGTTTTAAACAAAATAACAACAAATCTGTATTATATTAACACTTCAACAGTTACCAATATGAAGTAGCGGATTCTCAATTTTTCTGTTGGGGTATTAAAATATGTGAGTCATTAATGTACTTACAACCTTTATGCGTGTCATCGCCTCTTATTGTTATGTGTAAGCAAAACAATTATCTTAGTTAAAGAAATGTGATTGTAACGCGTCAGAATTATGTTGGACTTACGTGATATATTACTAGAGTTGACTGTTTTCGTCTTCAATCAGCATTGTTTTTAACAGATTAGATTAATGAAGTCTAGAATAATAACACGAGTTTATGTTGTATAACCACCGTTGGTGACTTTCACTCATTTCTGTCCTTATTAAGGTCTAGTAAGCATCTCTTCTCTTTTCGATTAAGTTCATCGTATTCATAAAAAATATGGTTTTACGTTAATACATTTCTTTTCTAAACAAGAAAACACAAATATGTAGTTTAATAATTGTTCTAACCGAATTTCCTTAATCACTGCAATGAATATCGCTGCACTAAATTGTATATAAAATGTAGTGAATAAGAGATGACTCATGTTAATTAAGAATCTAATAGAGTATTTAACAAGAGTTGCCCAGGAAAATTGGGAAACATTCTTAAGAGAATTTAAGAAAACATTGAACACCAGTTCCAAACACTAAACCCAATATAACTATTCGTATTCGAATTGCTATTTTTTATAAGTATGACACTTCAAGGTATACATACAAACAAATAAAACGTTTCATTTTCCGTACATAAGTCCGGTAAACTGAGTAATTTTATCAGTATCTATTCAATTTATTTTTAATATTAAATACTTCAGTTTCAAATTGCATAACAGATTTATGTACGCGTTTAACGTCAAGCAATTGAAGAGAAGAGTATGGACTCTGTAAACGTAGACGCGACAACAGACGTAAACAATAGTATGTCTTACGATGTTCTTGTTATTTTATTTTATAATACTTAAGTTTCAAATCGAATAACTGGTGTGTGTAGATGTTCAGCTTTAAGAAGCTGGAAAGAGATTTTGATACGCTGAAAACCTACAAACGGCATCAGGCGTAAACAACTATTGTATTGTAGTGTTCTTTTTATTAAATTATACAATATTGAAGTTTCAGATTTAATGATCATATTTGTACGTTTCCACTTTAAAGAACATGGAAAAAGAATTTTGGAATTTAAAAAACATATAGCCAGTAACAGATTCAAACTACAAATGTATTTATTTGTTTTTTAAAATTTTGATTTTACGATAGAAAATTATGTTTTCTTCTCGTTGTCAGGCGGATCAGTGATGTATTTTATCAATAATACTGGGTTTCCTATTTTGTCAGACGCGAGGTAAATCTTACTGTAAAAGTGAAACAACAAATCAAAGTAAAACTTACCAAAAATGAAAAAAAATGTTTTTTTAAAATGAAAAAAAAAATGAAAAAAAAAATAAATAAATAAATAAAATAAAAATACCCGAGTTAAATCTTACGTAATAGAACCTATACGCGAGTACAGATGTACAAAGAAAAAATACGCGAGATAACATTTACTTTAAGAATTTAACTAATCCACTTCTTCTTTCTTCTTAATCTGTAAATCAAGCACCTGTGTGCCCTAAAATTAATCTATATTCAAACCACAAAAGTTTAAGAAAGCGAATATTATTTATGTCTAGCTAAATTGAAATAATTATTTTATTTATTTTTTATTACCAGTTATTAAGATTAAGTCAATTATTTCTTACAAAAATTAAATGTGCATACGTGATTATTCTTTCCTTTCTTTATTATTATCAGTAATTATTAAGATTAAGATAACATCTCTCTTTCTTTTTCTCATAAAAATAAGTTTGCATACGTTATTATTGAAGTGAGTCGGACACACATACGTTCACTTTTATTATATAGATAGAAAAGATGTATTTACTGAAGTTGAACGACGATGGTGAAAACCAACTGGTGTAAGTTTAAAAAGAGATCACTTTATTATCTAGTTTATGGGTGTACATACACAAACACTACATTTACGAGTTTATTTTATTGTGTGTTTGGAAAAAATTAAACGGTACAATGGAAATTTATTTGTGATAGAAAAAAGAACAAATGCAACAGAGATAAAAAAAACGAACACGAGAAATAACTTATCACATAGGTAGGACATAACAGGAAGACTAAAATACATAAACAGAAGCCATTGCGTTTGAGGCGACCATGTTGAAAACGACTAAGGCTCTAATATCGAACATTCATTTGTTATAAAATATGTCACAAGTGTACTGGGATACAGACGTAATGAATATAATTAATAGATGACGTTCTACTCCGCCTGTTTCTATCAATTACTAAGAAAAGAATAAAATACCGGGTGGGACATATAAAAATATATAAATTGATTCGAAATACATTGGAACTATCCTGGTCATTTCTAGACGAGCAAATTTCAGTTTATTTTATATATAAGATGTAGACTATTATAGAGAACGAACGTGTACCATATAGTGATCAGGACTTATGTACATGTGAATCACTCCTGATGAAGTAGAAACTTCCTGTTAGGGGTAGTATCCCCACGCCTGGGAGAAACATCCTTTTAACCATTAGCCTGTGCGAGTGCTCATTCCCTTATATAACCAATATTCCGTCTATGCATTTTTGAGATTTAGAAAGAATTTCATAACTTTTTAACATATCAGTTTTACCTGTGGCATTCGATGGCAGCTCATTCCGATTATTGCCAAATAGTCGTCCAACGTAATGCATGTTTAACAAGTTCGCTGTAAAAGAAAGAAAAAAACATCTGAAGTGTATTTACCTATGATTTTACTAAGATATAAACTCTACTTAAATTATACAAGATTATGTGTATCCATCTCACAATTCCAACGCCTTTAAGACACAATATTGGGAAGTAAACACCACCAATGTTCAATTTGTTTTAAATTCCAAAAGCAGTGACGTGAGTTATAGAGTTACTAAAATTGATTCAAGGGGAATAATATAGTTTACACATCTGTTACCGCTATATCACCGAGGTTAAGTGATTTTCTAGCATGGCCAGTACTACATGAATGACGATTTGGGCAGATCAGGTGTTGAATGTAATTAACCCTTTTTAGAACATTAGAAAACAATCTACCAATCAATAATGTACAATGTAAAAATAAGAAACACAACATCAATTTAACCCATATAAGTTTATTGTTTTTAAAAAATTCACTGGTGCATTCGAACGTGTCGGAAGTTTAAGAATATTGAAGTGTACACTGTTGCTTTAATATTATGATCCCGTTTCCGGATCTTCATTCTAGATATTTAAACATGAATTTATATACTGATCCACATCATAAATGAATATGATTAACGTTCATATTATCAATCGCTTAAAATACATTGATAAACAAAGTATGAAAAAATGTGATAAAACGTTTCCAGCAACTTTTGAGTTATTGTTCCCGAACAACGCTGTTTCCCAGCTAATGTATGTACAAATACGTGTCATCTGTATGTATGCACGTCGACATTATCATTCTCATTTCTACCCCTTTTTTATTCTTGTTTTTTTTTCATAATAATTGTTTGCATTTACAATCTAAATCATTAACGACCGAAATACCTTCCTTTTTGTGTCGACTTTTTTCCGAATTGACTGCTTTACGAATGGTATTTTGTTTAAAATTAATTTCAACCTAATTATTCTCCTTGTACAAAAAAATAGAACAAACATCATCTAATGTCAACAACAAAATGAACTAAATTATTATCTTTATTATCACGACCCAAAGATAAAAACTGCAGAATAAATTCAATTTCATTTAATTGTTTGACTAATCGGATATTGATGAGGTTTGTTATTTCCAATTCCCCTACTGTTCTGTTTGAACTGGGCAACTGTAATAACGCAATGACTAATAACGTATATTGCGTTTCCAACGAACGATTGTCAAATCCCGTCACGTTTTTTGACACACTAATACCTTTGACCAATATATAAAACCAGACTCAACTCCATTTATGGAAAACACATGTCAGTTGAAATTCGTCTACCGCGTCTGAAATGTTACTACAATCTGCAATCTATATTCATAATAATCGTTGTCAGAGAATTGTTTAAAACATTCGTATATACTGATCGTTCATAATAGTCTTCTCTTATTAATAGACTGGAATAGTCGTCTACAAAGTGTCGTTTTCCATACTTGTTTATCATGAAACGATAGTAAACACTTATTAAATCAATCGTGTTTAATAGCTTACATTAGTCGACTACAGTATGTCGCTTACGATACTTTTATTTCCGATTAATCGTATAAAATAATCGCCTACACAGAAACGTGTTCAATACATATTTTATTCATAATCGATTTTTAAAAATCATATTATAGCGATATAGTTATAAGGTGTGTAAAAATAGGGTTATAAAATGGAAAATTACACGTAAGGTTAGTTTTAGCCAAAAAATGTAATTTTCCATCAAAACTTAAATTAGAGTTTAGGACGACGTGTCAGAAAAAACGAATGCACACATATCGAAGGCAATGGCTGACACTTTAGAAAATTATCTCCAGTCTGTAGTGAAATGCGGGCGTAATTGGATGGTGAGATTCAATGCTACTAAGACAACGCTTCTTTCCATTAACAATTACAAGAAACCTTCTCAACAACTGATTGTCATAGCTAATAACACTCTGCATTAGAGGTTATCATAAAAACTCCTCGGCCTGACATTCACAACATGAATCGGAATAACTACTTAGAAGGCATTGCCAAGGCTGCTGCAAAGAAGGTGGGTTTCCTCTCCCGCGCTAGAAAACAACTCAACCCTGCTAGTATCCTATATCTCTACAAAGCCATCATTCGTCAATACATGGAGTATTGTTGCACCATCTAGGCTGGTGCATCTACGACTAGTCTCTCTCTATTAGACAGGGTAAAAAACAGAGTCGCAAATCTACTAGGTCCCGAAATATCAACAAAGCCCCAACCCCTGTTTTATCCTCGCAATGTTGCATCCATTTGCTTGTTTTACAAGTACGTTAATGGAGACTACTCGTAACACTTGTGCCTCCTCGACGTAAATACCCCTGACTGATCCGACAACAAGTAAAATCCAACCCCTTCACTGTAGAGGTCTCCAGATACTGGAAAGCTTTCTACTCTAATAGTTTCTTCCCTCAAACTGCTAGACTTTGGAATTCCCTCCCTATTTCCTGCTTCTCTGACTGTACTAAAGATTTAAGTAGAATGCGAACTAACATATCTCTGTGCAACTCCCTACTTAGAGTGTCCATGTATGTATGATATTTAATAGAATCCCCTAATCGCCAAGTGGCACGAGGCCTTGTTAGGTTATAACGAGATTAAAAAACGAAGTACACTACGGCACAGAAAAGACGTCTGAAATAACACATGGCGAAGGAGAAAATCATTTCTTTTTTAGCCAGATTCGTTCCTCTTTTTCGATGCTACCTCTTCGTTAGCCGCTACCACCCTACTATTTATTTATTTTTTTTTTATTTCTTTATTTTTTTTAATTTTTTTTTATTTTTATTATTATTATTATTATTATTATTATTATTATTATTATTATTATTATTATTATTATTATTATTATTGTTATTATTATTATTGTTATTATTATTATTGTTATTATTATTGTTATTATTATTGTTATTATTATTATTGTTATTATTATTATTGTAATTATTATTATTGTTATTATTATTATTATTGTTATTATTATTATTGTTGTTATTATTATTGTTGTTATTATTATTATTGTTATTATTATTGTTGTTATTATTATTATTGTTATTGTTATTGTTATATTATGACGGGCCCTGTATTTCAAACGGGTAGATTAACTAGTATCAAATAGCTAATTTTGTTATCGAAAAATAGGTTTTGTTTCTAGACTCAGAAATGAGTCAGAGAAGTGTTTGATCCAGGAGTAGTCATAATAAATTTAGACCTGACGTGACCTTGAGTCAGAGATCAGAGTGAGACGTTTTTGTCCCCATATTGTGCGTGGGAACGAGTATTACGTCACCACAGAAAACAATAACTTAGTTTTTAGAATCAGTCTGTGCCTAGAGGCGATACCGCTCAGACCGGCTGCGAGCATGTAGCCGGTAAAAAGGCAAGGCCCCGCTGTGGGGGGCAGAAGATATCCCAGAAAGGAAAGAAAATAGCCCGAGTATGAGAGAGTCGAAGCCGGAATCCCCCTGACAGCAACCGAACCGAGAAGTAAGAAAATTGTGTGAGAATAAATAAATTTGTGTGAAATATCCCTTCAAGAAAATCCGTGTCTCGTGTGTTCATTTTGTCTGAGTCAGACTTCTTTCTTCGATTAAGACGACACAGCCAGCGAAGACCAGACGAATCACAGGCCAAGGAAGAGAACAGAAGTTAAGACGACACAGCCAGCGAAGACTAGACGAATCACAGGCCAAAGAAGAGAACAGAAGTTAAGGTAAACTTTGAGATTTATTTGAGATTTATTTGAGAACTTTTTAGAGACCTTAAGATACGTATAAATGCTGAGATGCCGTGAACAGATACGTGGTCTTAAAAAGGCTTGAGATGCCGTAGATTGATACGTGAATATTTAAAACTGTGGTTACGAAAGTATAGAGAAAAAGTGATATACAGTTCGAATTTTATAGAGTAAAATGATTATGAAAATGATATAGATTAAATTGTATCATCAGAAGTATTAAGAAAAAAGATTGAAATCACTATTAATCCTCTCGTGAACATTTCGCGTTGTTTTCGGCCGGAGAGGATGTGATAGCGAACTGTTGAGGTGGTTTTGGAGAAATGCCTCAGTCGGAAGGATCTCTGCGTGTAGTGATAAAAGAAGCTCTCTCCCCCCCTTTGAGTTTCGTGACGTTTACTGTCAGTAGTTATGCAACACATACTTCATTTTGGTGCTTAGTGACCAGCTGTTTCGACATGGAACAGATTGAATTCGAACCATGGATGATAACAACGTGCGGTCCGATATAATAGAAAAAGGAGGAAAAAAAAGGACGAGACACGGACGGGGAAAATTGTTGAGATAAACAAAAGAGAGACACGTGTAGTTAATTATTAGAAGACACAGAAAAAAAAGAAAAGAAAAAAGAAAAGAAAAAAGACACATTTTGTTAAAAAAAGAAAAGAAAGAAGAACGCACACACAATTAAGAAAGAAAAAAAGAAAGACACATTTTGTTAAAAAAAAGAAAAAAAAAAAGAACGCACGCACACACAATCATTAGATTACGCAGAAAGAGAAAAAGACACATTTTGTTAATTGTTAAGATTCACAAAAAAAGAAAGAAAAAAAGAAAGACACATTTTGTTAAAAAAAGAAAAAAAAGAACGCACGCACACACACACGCGCAAAAACAATTGTTAAGACTTTGTAGGAAAAGTACATTCTAGTTAGAAAGAAAAGGACGATTTGCCGTAATTATGTTTTTTTTTTGTGTTGTGTTTTAAGAATTTGTTGCTATAATTTTTTTTTCTGGTTTGTGTTGGTGGGGGACAAAGGTGAAAGCAAAAACGGGCAAAAAAAAACAAAAAAAAACGAGGGAGGTATGTGATTAAAAAGTGAGAGAAAGAGTGGAAGAATGGAAATGTTAAAAAGGGTGGATGTGCTGAAATGACATGTGCACGCGAGGACGGAATATGCGTATTTAGAAAAAAGAAAGAAAGAATGTATATGCGTCTTAAAAAGAGAGAGAGAGAAGAATTGAAATGTTAAAAGAGATTGTTAAAA
>OY744523.1:175380485-175727985 GCA_963556195.1 Sepiola atlantica | reverse complement strand
GATGGTGTGTTTTATGTCCATCTCCTGGGTACCGTGATCTTATGTAGTTGATACTAAAACAACTCGCCGGAAGAATAACATCTGCTATTTTATGGCGCCATAATTTCAGAGAGACTTTAAGTGACACCAAGAGAAACACTTAAGCAGGTTCAAGATACGTGGATATCTATAAATTGTATATGAAAATAGCTCATTAGGTAAAACTAATTCGAGATCCCGGCACTTGCAATGTTTACATTGAGATATTACTTACATTCAGTCAGTGTCGTATGATAGCGCAGGGGTATAATCGCCGACCGTCAGCTCTACGGTTGAGTTTCAATCCCGGCTTGAGGCAATAACTGGTCTAGCCGCACTGATGAGCTGTGATACAGCGAAGCAGTCTGTAGGTGGATGACTATATATATATATATATATATATATATATATATATATATATATATATATATATATATGTCTGTTAACTTTTAAATTGGTGAATTTGATGAAAAGCACACATATTAAACAAAATAGATCGTCTGAGAACGATCATACGCAAACATATGTTATGTTGAATTCTTTGGGCGGAAATAAATGACCATATAATAATGTGTATATGTATACACAGACATATATATATATATATATATATGTATATATGTATATATTCATATATAAATATATATATACATATATATATATTCATATATACGTATATATATATATGTATTTATATATATATATATATATATATATACATATATACACATATATATAGTAAATGTTTTTTTTATTCGAACATGTACAAAGTCTGCTACACTGGCTTGTCGATCAACAGCTAACAAGAGCTGAGGTACAGACTTTGTACATGTTTGAATTTAAAAAACATTCACAATACAGCTCTATATTTTTATTGAGCACTCTTTTAGAAGCCCGGTTTGATTCCCTTGAGATTTCTACCCTTTGGATGTATACCCTGTGGATGTTTACCCTACCTGAATTATATATATATATATATATATATATATATATATATATATATATATATATATATATATATATATATATATATATATATATATATATATATATAACGGTTCGGTATTGGTTGGATAAAAAGCAACTTGATATCTAATTCAAGAGATCAATTTTCTACAATTACCTCTCGACTACTCTCACTAATTCTACAAATTCTTTTATATAATGATTTAAGCAGTGTTTTGGGACTGGATAATGATGGAGGACTGCTTTTTAGTACCACGCTGATGAGTAGTATAAAGTGTTAAAAGTGTGATAGCCAATCATAAAGCAGCCGATCGATCATGACTAACCAGAAGTTATTGTGTACCGTATGCATTTGACATTTCTGAATGTTAAAGATATTCTCGGAACATTATATGTACATTCCGATACTCAATATTTTTGGTTTCAAAAGGATCTGTCTAGTTAGTTTAAAATTAGGACTGGTAGTCTTTTTGTACACACGGAACTACACATGACCAAATTAAAGTATACAGCAGTGAGTGTGATGCTATTTTATCGGTACAGATTGACGAGTTTAGTTTGACTCTTGCACGTGTATATTTATGAAAATTTGTGGTCAAAGTTTAAGCGAATGCGATTTATAAACATGAGAAATAGAAGAATACAAACTTGTATATCCCTTAACGTGGCAGGTCACTCCTAATTGTACAAATGTTAAACAGAAACCAGTGGTGAGTATAAGAAACTATGCATACAAACCCAGTGTACCAACCAGACCTTTTTAAAGTTAATATCACTCATTACTGATCAGTAAATTATTGAGTCAACCGAATTCTTCTGAAACTATAAATAATATTGTTTAGAAAATGTAATTTTAATATTTATTTAAAACATCATAGGATATAGATTTCTCCTAACACTTGTAATCGACTATTAACAAAAGAAAGTTGAAGTGTTGATCAAGAAAGTTAAATACATTATGGCAGATTAAGTTTCGCGAATAAGTTATTCGTTTTTACTGGAATTTGAAATTTCGTTTTATTTTGTTTTGTTTCGAAATAAATGCATATATTCTCAGTAAATGATAAAAATAATAATCTATACGTTAAGCAGAGGCACGACACACACACCCACGGGTAGACAGACGGAAAATTGTCTCATAAATTATATTCATGATAACGTCACATGTTTTCTTTAGCTAGAAAATAAAAAAAGAAACAAAATACAACTTTCTCAATGATAATAAATAATATGTGTGTTTAATTTCTCCTTATGCGTACTTCTATATTTCATAACAAAGAAATGATTATAAAAGTTATACGGTGAATTATTTTCTCAAAATTTGTTGTTTTTTAAAAGAAAATTTGGACTGAAACTGTATTTAAATCATGACAAAGAAAACTACATATAATTTATGTTCTAAAACGAAATAAAGGTTTATTTTTTACCATTAAACAATGATAAATATATAATTTATGGCACCCAATTATGATATTTAGGTAAAAATTATCCTGTATGATGTTTCTGATTTACAAGTGCTTCAATGGAATGTGCTCCTATGAACTTGCTGCTCTGGTGCCCCAACGACGTAAATTCACTAGACTAACCCGACAATCTGCCAAATCCCATCAATTTACTGTGAAGGTCCCCAGATACCGAAAAGCTTTCTACTCCAAAAGCATCTTTCCTCGTTCTGAAGGACTCTGGGACTCCCTCCCTGCTCCCTGTTTTCCTGACGGTACTGACATGCATAAATTTAAAACTAATGTAAACAGACATCACCCTAAAAAAAACACAAAAATGTATTTCGCCCTTTTTCTCGGTAGCTCCTTACGTCTACAGTGGTGGCCTGCCTTGTTTGGGGGGAACTATGTTAGAAAAAAATGTGTTTCTCAAGCAACATTCAAAGAAGTAAATGTGATATATAACGGATACAAAAGAATTTATCCGCCTCGCTTTATTGGCATCTCACAGGTGAACTAGTTTGGGAGCAAGTTAAAGACTTGTCTTTTTTGCCATCAAGCCAGATGCCTTGAGGTCAGATTAACTCGCATTGAAGAAGAATGAACAAAATATACGCATGATTAACTAAACACTGTTGTAGTTTTGTTTTCGCTGTGTGTTAATCTAAGGCAGATTGTCAAAAGTAAGCAATTCGAAAAGTTATTGTCTAATTCTGTACACCCACAGTTTTGTTTTAATTCATGCATTTTTGCAAACTTCTAAGTTTCAGGTATACTTATATTTCCCAACTACATTAAAGCTAAATATTAAAATCTTTTTGCCTTTCTTTTAGAACATTTTGTAAAGAATAATATTTTATATGTCAAATTGGAAATTATTCTTTCATGCAATTTTCATTTACTTTAAAACATAAAACAAGGGGTCGTAGATGAATTTCAAAATAACTAATTCTAAGGGGAAAATATCTGAATTCTGAAATCCATCGTTGAATAGAAAAAAAGCTTTTGCCTCATTTGAAAAACTTGAAAACCGAGAACATCGTTTAACACTTAAACGAAATATTTATTTTCATACTTGCGTAATTAAATATACATTTATATTTATCTGTTTGATGGATAACACAGCAGCCTATTTGGATAGTGCGAGAGGTGTCACCAAAACTGTCCGCGTATCAGATTCACAAGAATCGTTGGAAATCGGAAACTATCATAGAGAAGACAACATGCAAGTTAAGTCGGCGCGTTTAGCGAAGACACTGATATATTAAAATTGTATGTGGCAACCCAATCGACGGAGATATATTCTTATACAGGTGCATTCTAAACAAGCGATGACTATGCACTTTTAGAATTAAGCGTGGGAGATGACGGTGGTTAAGTTGATATTGACACGGACTGAAGACCTGGTTGTTCCAAGTTCAAATCCAGTCGGTTGCACAGTATCATTCTCACTTAGGGATGTTGGCAACTTTCTCGTGGTCCTTTCCGTAAGTACTTGATGTTTTTCCAGAAAGATTTCTAACTAGAAAAACATCCAGGAAACTAATGCCAACACCAGAATCATCTGATTCACATGAAAGAAAAAGAATTAAGCGTCAGCCTGATGTCAAAAATATCGGACGCATATGCTTATAAAAACACATTTTAAACATATAGTGTAGTTTGACCATTAAGCTATGAAAATGTATTTGAAAGTAAAGCGTGACAGAGCAAAGACATTTATATTACGAACTTTAGTGTTGGATGGCGAACATTCTATTTCATACCGAAACGTGACAGACGTAGCGACAGATAGGAATTCTTATAGAGCTGCTCGGACGCATCTAAAAAAAAGATGCATTCATTCAATCTTCGCCTTTATTGATGTAAATGCTATTTGAAAGACTGTGTAAATAGCATGTCACACCGATCGACGGACAAAGTATCTAATAGCGATAGATTGACGTATCTAAAAACGTGATTCAATCTGTACGAAGGTGCAAATCAAGAGTTCGAATGCAAAACGCGATAAACCCCATTTTGAAAATCACGAAACTGTCCCTGCTAAAAGTGTTGCATTTCAACATATTATACCGAAATGATTTCTTTTTGATTTCAATTAAAATCAGTTTTTATTCACAGTATAGACTTAATATATTCGTCTTTTTAATGTTTAACGTCTCAATGTAAACGAATTGTATTTATCGCCCTTTGCTTTCGAACCTTTCAAATATTGAATCTGCTATTCCTCTATATGGCTTGTACAAACGATTCATAGAAAATACAGCGTTCTTATATGCAAGGCGCGTGGCATCTGTAATCAGATGTTCCTAAAACAAGAAACCAGAATACATTAACCACAAAAATTATTCGGCAAGTGCAAATAGTATGCGTAGTATTTTCGTAACTATAATGCATAGGAATCAATAATGTATGCACTATGTGTCATGAATAATACAATTAATCTTATGGTGTAAAACAGACACGTGTATGTGCACATGGATATAGATTCAATAAAACTAAATGATGAATGTGAAGAATCGACAGCTTGTTATTGTAACCTTTGTCATGGAAAATATAAATCACTTCAAGGGTTAAACAAACACCTTCGATATCATAAAAGGAAGTGAGTTTAAAACACATTTTCTTATCGTTTATTTAACGTCTAGTTCTCGTTTATGATTTGAGCTTATAATGTACCAATAGCAGTGGACAATGTAGACAACTCTGATCTATGTATGTATGTAGAGTTAAATATGCTGTTTGCGATCATCCGTGATTAAGCGGTTCCTTGCACGGCCTCTATGGTGATAACAGTTCCTAGACATTTGTTGTATAAATAACACCTGAAAAGGTCGATTGAACTTACACTGTTGAGGGATCGATAAGTGTTGTATTGCGGCTTACCTTTGCCGTGGGTACCCGTATTTCGTCTTGTTGTTATTTGTATTATGCGGGGAAATATAAACAATAGTCAGAGATTTAGTGGTTTGTACGAGAGGGAGAGACAGAGCGGTAGAGGGAGTGAGAGAGAGTGAGTGAGTAAGAGAGAGCGAGATTGGGTGACAGAGATAGAGGGAGAGGGAGAGAGAGAGCAAGAGAGGGGGAGGGAGAGAGAGGAAGATAGTGAGAGAGGGGGATTGAGTGAGAGAGAGGGAGAGAGAGAGAGGGACAGTGAGTGAGTGAGTGAGGGAGAGTGAGTGAGAAAGTGAGAGGGAGAGGGAGAGAGCGAGAGAGAGAGAGAGAGGGAGTGAGAGAGAGGGAGAGGGAGTGAGAGAGAGGGAGAGGGAGTGAGAGAGAGAGAGAGAGAGTGAGGGAGAGAAATACTAGAGAAAATATGATCATGCCAATTTGGGCTACTATCTTTCTTTATTGTAAGCCATCAATGTGAACCAAAGAAGATGCGTTATCTTCACCACCTTCTGAGTTCCATCTGGCCGGAATTTCACGTCAGCCCCAACATAACATTCTCACACAGACATAATATCTTACTGCATTTATATTTAACCGATAACAACTTAATAACACTCATGCGTATTACTGCGATATAAAAAGAACAAACAGGACTTCCTCCTTAGAATGTTTACCTTTGTCGTAGACCCACGAGTTTTATATCAGGTACCGGTTCTATCCACACTTACTTCATCTGGACACGACGTTAGGAACACCTCACTACTACTGGCACGAACTCCCGCAGAAAAACATCACCCCACAGCTAAACTCCTAACCTTTTCTTTCCAAGCGAACACCAACTCCGGACTCTGCATAATTGCCCACCCCTTGGTTCTAACTACGCTGCCAAGAGGTGAAAGGTTACTCTCAACACCTACATCATTACGCATAAGATCGCGAAGAGAGATCCACGTCCTACTCTCATATTATTCAGGGTTACATCCCAGATGTACACCCCAAATCAACACCACACCTCATCTAATTCCCTACCCAATTGATTCGACAACTACATTTTCGGAGCAGCAAGAGTCCCTGCTAGTTCAACCGTACGCTTCCACACACCCTATCTACGTGGTGGAAATGGTAATTCGCCATGAGCACACAGGCTTGTCAGTTTCCGAAACCCCAAGATGAGACCCATATCACACCCTGATTCTACAATCGTTCACCCCAGATCCGTTACGTAACTGGATTACTTTTCTAGGTTCCACTGATTCACAAAATAGCAGTAACCCCTCTGTCATCACTAATCCCGTCCAACTTTCCGTATCGGAAGGAAATCCTGATGGACTCATTCAAGTCAGTATCCGCAACCAGGCACCAGGTATCATACTGGCTGGATACAATATATCTCATGATTCTTTCGAGCGTTCTCTAATACAACCTATTGTGAGGGTTTCCGAAAATCAACCCTTGACCCTTCAGCATTCCGTCGATTCCGAGAAAAATATAAGTACGGCCAGCACATAAAGGATCTCACATACTAGCTTCTTTTCTTTCTGATTTTATTAACCTCCGTATGCCTAGTGACAGAGGTCATTTCCAAGATCATATTACTGTTGGTCTTTTTCTCTGTCGACTACAGCATTGCCGTCTTTAAATCCAATGTCAACAATCCGATCATAATATTCTTACTCATTAACCTACAATTCTTCTATCTCATTAACTCATACTTGAGTCGTTTTTGGCCTTCATTAATGTTTACTTATTAGTACTAAAATGGATACTAAATAAGTACAATACTGGATGAATGAGAATTTTATTTTATTTTTGCCAATCTTTTTTAAAGGAAACAGTTCGATAATTCTTTATTTATCATTGGTATTATTTCATATAATAAACGGACAAAAAGATTGTCCTACTAGTTAATAATAACGATGTGTACTCTATTTAGTAATGTTATATAAAAGGATATCATTATTGAGAGTATAGGTAATAGAATATGTTACCCGACGTAGATAACATTTTCAGCTTGTTATACAAAAAGTGATAGACATTTTAATGTAGATCATGCTTCAAATTGTTCTCGACATCGCCATAACACCAGCGTTGTCGCCGAATATTAGCGGTCATTACTGAGATATATTTCGATACATAATGATCGTGAGTCTAGGCTTTGGTGTATTCACAGTGGTAGTCATTAACCGATCAGTGTGTAGAGATTCGTTTCTTTTCTAGAAAACGGCAGGGGGTCGCTGCACTCAGTTTTCATCTCGGAACCCCATTTAATATATAATACATTTACTTTTCTTCGTAAATGAACGTTTTGATGGCTAAAGTATTAAATGTCCGTGTTACATCAATCTCCTCAGTTGAATAGTCTAAAGTATAACAATAATATTATATTTATGTATTTTTCAACAGCACGAGACAATGTCAAACAATGTCACCTAGTTCGCCCATAGCAGATACGCCAAGAATGGTTATTATCTGGTAAGGACAGGCAATTAATAATGTTGAGCGGGTTGTATGGTTAGATAGACATAATTCGGAGATAAATCGAATGAGAATAAACGTTAAAAATTTTAAATCGTTAGAGAGACTTAGAAAAATATAGATAGATGTATCGATAGCTATAGGTGAATACACTAGGATATATGGATATGAAGGCACTCAGATGGATAGCTCGATAAATATGAAGAAATTGACATAAATAGATAAATGAGAGAAATGCTAGATGGATAGACCCTTAATAGACTAAGACATATGTGTCTAAAAATAATAATATCATCATGTATATATAGCTACATATACGAATAGATTAATATAAATAGATAAATGCGTAAATAATGTTCAAAAACCTATGAGCTTAAAAACATATAGAGATAAACAGGTATATTCCGAGAAATATATAGGTCTCTTTGCAGTCTTGAGCGACAATACATACCCGGGTATGAGTGCTATCGCGTCGAGTCTCTAGTGAAGCAAGTGTTGTGTAATACCAACCGCACATATCTTTAACAAGTATTGTGTGAGTCTATTAGCAAGAACACGTCTGGAAGGAGAGCTGAAAGGAGGGCTGGAAGCAATGCCGAGATAAGCAGAGAACTACTGGTTTAATTCCGGAGTTTTCATTCTACACAAGTTTTACAACGGAAGCTTCAGAATCTAATCTATTTTACTAGTTAGTCTAGTTAATCTAATCTATCCTACTAGTTAGTCTAGTTAATAAAATCTATCCTACTAGTTAGTCTAGTTAATCTAATATGTCCTACTAGTTAGTCTAGTTAATCTAATATGTCCTACTAGTTAGTCTAATTAATCTAATCTATCCTACTAGTTAGTCTAATTAATCTAATATGTCCTACTAGTTAGTCTAGTTAATAAAATATATCCTACTAGTTAGTCTAGTTAATCTAATATGTCCTACTAGTTAGTCTAGTTAATCTAATCTATCCTACTAGTTAGTCTAGTTAATCTAATATGTCCTACTAGTTAGTCTAATAAATCTAATCTATCCTAATAGTTAGTCTAATTAATCTAATCTATCCTACTAGTAAGTCTAATAAATCTAATATGTCCTACTAGTTAGTCTAGTTAATAAAATCTATCCTACTAGTTAGTCTAATTAATCTAATATGTCCTACTAGTTAGTCTAGTTAATCTAATCTATCCTACTAGTTAGTCTAGTTAATCTAATATGTCCTACTAGTTAGTCTAATAAATCTAATCTATCCTAATAGTTAGTCTAATTAATCTAATCTATCCTACTAGTTAGTCTAGTTAATCTAATCTATCCTACTAGTTAGTCTAGTTAATCTAATATGCCCTACTAGTAAGTCTAATTAATCTAATATATCCTACTAGTTAGTATATAGCGGGAAAGAAGATATATTGATTTATTCCTTTCCAGAAACTATTAAGGAAAGTGGTGCAGTCGAACAGATAGGACTCGAATTCAACACACCGAGCCCACGGTTCGAACTGGAAGCTACTACACCATGTACTTTCGATACAGAATATATATATATATATATATATATATATATATATATATATATATATATATATATATATATGTATATATATATATATAATGTAAAGAAGCTTGAAATAATTGTAACCAAAAAAAAATGGTAAAATGCAGTTTAAATTCCCAGAATATATATATATATATATATATATATAATATTATTTGAGAATTAATATTAAATTATAAAAACATACTTATATATATATATATATATATATATATATATATATATGTGTGTACCTTCAAAATATTTTTCCAAATCTTTTTCTGATACCGTTCGGTAATACAAATGAAACCGGTCAAATCTCTTGTTTTTCTCCTGCATTGTAACCTGTTTTTCGTTTGTTTTTTTTCACACATTTTGTTTACAACGGCATTTACTTTTAATGACTTATCGTAGACATTACCCCATACTTATATATATATATATATATATATATATATATATATATATATATATATATATATATATATATATATACTTTATCTTTCCTGGAAGACATATTTCATTAAACATTACAGATAAGTTGTGTCTGCATATATTTTCCTTGATCTTTTCTAGATACCTGATAAATCTGCGGGTTTCAGACTAGAATTGGCAAAAGGGTTATCCGTACTCGAAGTTAACCTTTCCGGAGCAATATTCAGGTGTGTGCAATGAGTAATGAATATGTATTGTAAAATATTTAGTGATGTTTTAGACGGGAACCGGGTGATTAGTTGCAGTGTTAGTATTAAAAGTCTGTTTGAATGTTATCACTGAGATCGAAATTAATTTATGTGATAACTGTTTAGTCATCTGTAACATGTAATGATATATATATATATATATATATATATATATATATATATAGTAAAGAGGGGAGTGCAGTATTAATGCAGTTCCAACGAGAGAAAAGTATATATTTAAATATAAAAGTATATATTTAAAAGATATGTAAATCCATAATGGGTTTACAGATCTGATGAAAGCGGACCACCGCTTGAAACGCGTTATATAAAATCATAAAATGATAAAATAACAAAATAATAAATAAATGTTAAAAAAAACATTTTACAAGAGTTGGTAGCCTTACTCTTTTAAATTTACATATATATATATATATATATATATATATATATCCCATCTAGTGTGTGTATGTAGAGATAAATAAAGAGAGACAGGGAGACAGAGAGATAGAGATAAGACTCAAGTGATATATGAATCGATTAGAATACGTCGGTTATAAAGAAGAGAGTCAATGGTTATCTATGACAAGTACAAAAGCGCTTGAATAGATAGATATGATCAGACTCAGGCAGGGTGACAGATATAAAGAGACCAAAGCATACATATAAGTTTACAGTGGATGTTACTCTATTTCAATGGAGACTCTGGACAATATCGCTTATAAACTGTATATAGATACAGATTTCGAGTGAGAAACATGGTTTTAACAAACACAGCACTCTGTATTTCCAAACATATACCTCACTCTATATTTTATTGCCTTAGCACTCTATTTCCTTCTCTCTGTATTGTTCAATCTATCTATCTATCTATCTATCTATCTATCTATATATATATATATATATATATATATATATATATATATATATATATATATATAAATAAATATATATATAAATATATTATTGCCCGATCACTCTATTTCCCTCTCTCTCTGTATTGTTCAATCTATCTATCTATCTATCTATCTATCTATATATATATATATATATATATATATATATATATATATATATATATACATAAATATATATATAAATATATTATTGCCTTAGCACTCTATTTCCTTCTCTCTTTATTGTTCAATCTATCTATCTATCTATCTATCTATATATATATATATATATATTATATATATATATATATATATATATATATATATATATGTATATGTATATATATATATATATATATATATATAATGGATAACATGAAAGAATAAAATTATAAATTAATTAAACATTATTCCATATCAAAGTTCAAGAAGAAGAACTGTAATGCCTTAATCCATAACATTTCAACGATAATCTTCTCCTCAGAGGACTATTGCCGCAATTACATCACTGCTAGTAAAAAATATCGCTTTGAAAATATTAAAAAATATATATATAAAACGTAAAGTCAAACGGAAAATAACACACTTTTATGTTAACATTCCACATCAAGGTACGGGCTGATTTGATTCTAACTATTTACAATGTATCTGAGTCAAAAAGTGTTTAATCTTTCCATCATTTCAACACCAAATTTCGATGTACTTGCATAATATTTCTTTTCAAATTATCATCCTGAGGAAGTCTTACAATAAAGACGAAACGTTGATGAATATATAAAAATATCCCTTGGCTTTTTATTTTTCATTTCCCATATATATATATATATATATATATATACATATATATATATACTTATATTTATATGTGAGTGTTTTATTTACATACTAAACAATTAAAACCCAATCGAATGTTACCCGTATTTCGCATAGCAAACTCTTGCTTGTTAAAAAGCTAAGCAGGGTGCTGGGCTGGAACGTTCATAGATCAATTTACGTCAAGGGCCGGCAGCCTGCTAATTGTTTTTGGCTATTTTAAAATTCGGCTATGGAAGTTTATTTTTTTAGTACGGAAGTTAAACATATGTACCACTCTTGTATGACAATCGAGCACTCTACCTTATTTTACTACTGCCGTGAGAAGTTTTAGAACCTGTCTATTTTCTGCCTGTTCACTAAAACCTTTTATAAACGTATATAGTTTACTACTTTATTACTCAAGTAGGCTAATGATGCATAAGCCATTGCTGGATAGTATTGGTACTACTACTACTACTACTACTACTACTACTATGACTACGACTACTACTACTGCTTAAACTACTACCATGTGCAATTGGATAAGTATAGTTCATTTTAATCAAACAGTTTACATCGTTACCTAAAGTCTGCGTTGGCGTTTGAAATCCATAAAAAATACATCGACCATTTTTTTAAATATTTAATCATAGAAATTGTAAAAAAAAAGATTAGAAATGTTGATATTGAGTTCAGAGCTTAGAGTGAACATTTGTTTACTTTAATACCCGACAAGTGTGTGCCTCGATTTATACATGAGGGTAGGTTAATGTTGATAAATAGATATTATAAAAACGAACAGATACAACTATATAATTGAAGATTTGATCAGGAACAAGATACACCTAAGAGGCTTAGATCGATGGATTAACTGATGCAAACGCATTGAATGATACATAATACATGTATGTTTGTTATCCATCTCCAATACTGTTAATATCTATATCGAATATCACGGCAGATTGTATCGGTCCAACACATTCCTATGAGGTTTAATGCAACTACATGAGTGACAAGTTAATAGATTTTTAGATGAGAATCCATTCAAGTCAGAAAACCATTTGTTTATGTTAGTCATCATTGTTAGCGCGCGGATTTGGATTTAATCCCTACGTATTATGCCAGAGGATTGTCTGCATTATATTGTGTGGGAAAATTAAAAGATCTCAGGCGAATGTAGTCGAGCGAGAGAAGATTTTATGTAGTTTGTCTGTATTTCCGCGTCTTTTCAATTTTTTGGGTAAATGATTCTTCGTATACGATGAGTTCAACACAAGTTGCTTTTCACTTTGGAGGTCTTCCAAGCTAAAATGAAACTCTTACCAGTGAATTAACCCTTTGGTAAAAATAGCAATGTTCATAAATAGATCCAGGGTGGAATTGTATGATAAGTATTACAAACTCGGACTTGTCATCTGTTTATATGATACCACAAACAACGGAACATATGCCATGGGGATACTGCCCTTCAATGCCAGTCCTGAGTGAGCTGATAAGAACATAAAGAAGACAATGTGATCTGATATTCGTGACACAATAAGATATGATGATGACTACTATACGCAAGGCAGTGGCCGTGATGACGTGGATTACGGCGCGTACTGACAACTCGGCGTGCCTATTTTTAGTCTTACTGGTTTCTTAACACCACTTTCACTATAGATGTTTAGAACCTTCCCGTGGCCTTTCCAGTGAGTACTAACTCACAAATAAAAAACCGGCGAACGATATCAACAATAACAGCATCAAGCGCGTTAAAGATGTCATGACATACTGATTCATTCAAATTATATTTTTAGTCATCAAACGACAGAAAACGGTTTCACACTTTTCATAATGCTATTAGTGCAAGTTAAATACAGTTTACCCGATTTGAACTCCCCATAGTCGATTCCACAAACAATGGCAATTTTTCTGGTTTTTGGCGTCTCAATCTCTTTTAGAGTAATTTAATGCTGAAACATACTAACCATATATATATATACAGGGTGGGCAAAAATAAGGGTCCTATTTTTAAAAATTCATAACTTTTTTATTTATTGATTAAAAAAAATTTTTTTTTTAGAATAAGTAAAGGACCCCTTCCGAAGCAAGCATGAGCCGTATTAGCCCTAAGGAACGTACCCTCATTTAGAAAACATTATTTTTGCTTAAAACACTCAAAACAGTGTAAAAAACAATACTTTAGTTTTTGTAAGTTTTAAGAAGTGTTTTTCGGCTAAAATTTGTTTTGTTTATTTCAAAAAATCTGGGAAGGGTCAGTCTACACACACATAAAGTTTGGTGAGTTTAACTTTTATTTTGTGGAAGTTATTCAAATTCAAGTTATTCAAATTTAAAGATAGGTCACTTATTTTGGCCCACCCTGTATATATATATATATATATATATATATATATATATATATATATATATATTTATATATTTACACATTTTGTCATGCAAATTTTAAGTATAAATTCTGTTATTTTAAGTGGCGAGGGTGTTGCATTTAGAAAATAGTTGCACAATAGTTCAAAAGGTAATTGCATGTATAATAATAATCTATTAATAATGGGGATCATGTATCTGTCTGTCCGTCTGTCTGTCTGAAGCCGAAACTCTATCAGAGTAATATTACTATTAACTTAGTCTGCCAGCTTCTATAAATAGTACTATAAAAACCGCCGTAAACATGTAAATAAAGTAGAAAGAAATTTCAAGACGAGACTGCGATTAAAACAGAAAACGTGTCAAGCATCTAACCTAAACTATTTATTTATCTTAAAATTACAATTTGCAATTTAAAAGATGTGGCACAAGGCCAACAAGGGGGGTTGGGAAGGGTTTGAGGGTCGTCCACTTGTCTATTCCCTATGCTAGTATATGTCACCACAATACCGCATTCACTCTATGAGATTAATCTATTTAAAATTCCCCAAATGATAATTTACAACGCGTTTTAAACGCAAGAGTCTTTTGGTTATATACAAATAGTCTCTGAAAAAGTGAATGGTATTTACAAAAGTAGGTTTTTTTTGTGATTTTTTCTGCGTTTTTTTTTTGGTAATTTTTTTCTTCTTTGTGATAACATGTAGATCTACAATAGAATCCACTGAATGATAGGGGAGGAAGCCTAAAAACACGCAAAATAAAGAAAAATAACAATAATTTAAAATAAAAGAACTAAATAAAAATGCTAAAAATTAGAGTGGGTTAGTAGAGTACCCCCTTACCTGTCTAATTGTGAACTGCTCTCTGTTTCCAGTTTAAACTGAAAACAAGAAAGACAGTCCCTAAGTGGGAGTAGGGATTTACCTAATTGATAAAAGAAAAGTGTGGGAGGCATTTTGAGGACAGTTGGTATCTTTCAGGATATATACAAATTGGGTCGGGCCAGGGATAAAAAGAAATCTTGGGAACGGGCATCCTGAATGTTTACTAATACCAAAAAAAAATATAGGGACAGGACTCATGTATACCTCTAGCTAAGGGATTTTGAAGTCAAGCTTTTTGTCAAGCTTCTTGTCTTTTTAAAAACTTTGTGACTTAAAGAAGGCGCGCGCCATTCCTAGACAGGGAACACGAACTCAAATCTAGTTCGACCAAAGACACATAAGCTAGCGGTGCGTATTCACCTTCTTTTAAACTGCGATGCATGCAATCTCCTCCTATCAGATTTAATTGTGATTTTAAGCTGATGTTTAAAATGCAAAATCAAATCGTGATCAAAAGGCGATGCACCACCGTGACCTATCTCTAAGCGTGAAACCCACACTACTAGTCTAGCTACGGTTAGGATCGTGAGAAACATAATTAGTTTCTCTCTGGTCCACAAAGGAACCACATTGTAGATTACAGATGCTACATCCAGGCGAACCAGCTAATCGGGTACGATGCGAGCCGTCACATCGTGGACACATTTCCAAAACTCACAAAGCCTGCTTCAAGTGAAGAAGGCGTGTTCAGCCGATTCTTCTTCGTCGTCCTCGCAGCGAACACAATATGGACTAAGCACTACTTTGGCTTTGTGAAGCCTGCCATTGAGGGGTAGAGCGTTCCTAACCAATCGCCAGGTCAGAGAGAACTCAGAATTATTGAGATACCCCCGACCTGGCGCCCAACACCACTGAGAGCGGATCTCCTCCAAACATCCCAGCCGCTCACCCAGCGGATCAGAAGCGGTCCCCTTTCACTAACTCCCTATAAACGGCCATTCTAGGCCGTGCAAGGTCACTGGACCCCGGCAGCAATCTGAGCGCAGCTCGGCATTCGGCGAAGAAACGCGTCTATCTTCTTGGTCTACGTGGGCCTTCGACCAAGTGGTCGGTGTTGAGGTTGGGAAAAGCCTTCTCAACCGCAGGGCCCCACGCAGTTTCTTCCATCAGAGTACAACTCAGGAATGACAATCTCTCGGCATGTCAATGACTTGCCAAGTCAGGCATTCCCAAGCCCCCCTCGCCTAACACAGACGTTGAGTGCAGACCTGCCTTCGGACAAGCGGTTTTCTGTCTTGCCACAAAAGTGAAAAGAGCAGAGGCGTAAAAGCCGCCAAGCGGTCGTCAGGCAGGTGTAGTACAGTCAAGCGGTAGAGGATGAGCGAAAAGACGTAAGTGGCGCACGCCTCAGCTCTACCCCTAAGGGAAAGCCCCATTTGAAGCCAAATCCTAACAGACGCTTCGACCTTAGACTGTACTTCCGACCAGTTCTTATCAAGCTGGAGACCCGGACCGAACCACACGCCAAGGATCCGGGCCGAGCTCTTTTGTCTAGTTGAAACGGCCCGGCAACGCAGGTGTGTTGCCCCAGGCAGCCCACTTCAGGCCATTGGATTTGCTGAAAGTGATTACGGCCCCTGTCATATCTTCGTACTGTTTGAGTGCCTTAACCACAGTGCATATGTCTCGTAAGGTCGACACACACACAGTGACATCATCGGCAAACGCGGAAACCCTGGCTCGCGCACCACGAGGCAGAGCAATTTCGCGAAGTGCTGGTCTCATCGCCCCGTCCTGAGTTTGTGGAGAAAAGTCTCCAACGCAAGGACGTAGAGTAAAGGCGACAGCGGAAAACCCTGACGAACCGACCGCGAGACAACAAACGACTCCGATCGCATCCCCTTTACTGCCACCACTGCCGTCGGCCCGCGATACAAAATGGAAATCCATTTGCAGAACTCCGGTGTAAAATCAGCGGCTTCTAGGACAGACCCCAGAAAACGATGATCAACCCTATCAAACGCTTTGGACTGATCTAAATTGATCAGCGCGGCTTCAGTGTTGTCTTCTAATCCTTCTTTGATCGTGCGTATCAAGTTCAAAGTGTTTTGAATCGATCTCCGCTTCACAGCGTAGGTCTGCTCAGGTTGGATCAATCAGCAATAACAATCTGCAAACGATTCGCAAGAACTTTGGCCAAAATCTTTACGCCTGTGTTAAGCAGGCGTATGGGCCTGTAATCATCTAGCCCCCCACCATGCCCATCCATCTTCTTCAGTAATGTAATCACGCCCCTGGTGAATTGACCGGGGATGGAACCCTGTTCAAACGAGTGGTTGAATACATTCGTCAGGAGAGGGACAAACATGTTCGACATCCTCAAATAAGGAAAACCATCGATTCCCAGTGATTTGTTGTAGCCAGCCTGCTTCAGCGCGGCAAGGACCTCACGCTCTGTAACTGGACCATCACAGCGATCCGCTCGAGCCGCCTCCAGGCGGGGCGAACCGGCCAAATAGCTGTCAAGTCTGAACAGCTGCGTAAAACGTTCGGAAAAATGTGACCATAATTCACGGCTTCGTTGGACACTTTATCTAACCTAGCCCTAATCATTTGACCTTCATACCACTCGCTAGCCGTGCATTTCAGGTCCCCTTTAACTAGTTCTACGGTTAGGGAGTCCCCCCAGCCACCGCCGGGGCCAATTTATCTTCTAACGACTTTTCTGTTCCGGCCTTATCTAATGCGAGGCGCTGGCTATATCGGACACAAAAGTCTCTAACCTTAGACATAGTGTTAACCCACCACCTACCCCCTGTAACCGCCCCTACAAAGCCCCGCTGTAGAAAATTTTCTAGCTTTTCCTGGAAGTCACACACCTCCAGTAAAGAGGTATTTAACTTCCAGTACTCGGCTATGCTAGGCCTATTTGATTACTTCAGACGGGCCATGACTAATTTGTGGTCTGAATAACCTAACCATTTGAACGTGGGACAAGATAAAAAAATCTACGTCGCCTCTTCTAACTAGCATCCTATCCAAGTAGGTACTTTCAAATGATGTGCCACTAGAGTTCCACGTTCACATCTCCCGCCCCGGATGATCGAGACGAAATCTGTCGACAAGATTGCACGAGGCCATCAGGTCAGACAGACTGTACTAACCACTCCGAACCACCAAGGAACACCTTCAACCGCCGAAAAAAAGGAAACCCTCTCCCGAATGATGTCGGCCGCATAAACCGCGACGACTCGGAATTTACTATTGCTAACGGAAACATTGGCCACGACCAACCTACCTTCTGCATCTGCGTGTACAACGCGTACATTTGCGGAAAGGTTACGACGCACTAGCAAGGAGACCCCTCTACTACAAGAATTGCCGTATGCTGAGAAGACATCGTAATGTCTAGTCAGCACATTGCAATCCCCGTACGAAACGTAGTGAGTCTCTTGTAGCGCAGCCACATCTATGTTACGGACCATCTCTCAGATCTCTCAGAACGCGAGCAGCATGGCTTCAGGATCTCATGCCCCTGGTATTCAGGCTAGCTAGAAACAAGTTCGTGTCCATTATTCTATTCAATGTCGATCAACGGCTTGAAGTCATCAGGGACTAGGATGTCGCAGGCATGGGCGATACTGTTGGTAAGCAGTTCGGACGTAAATCGTCCGTCTCGGGCAATACCTCCGACATCCAAAGGAAATGTTTATTTTAGGGCCCTATAAAACGAAGGGTGGACGTAAATAGGGACCCGCCCAGTGCAAATAGTTCTCAGCTCCTTGAGGGAATCATGCTTCTCCTCCACCCAACTCAGACCTGGGATTGCCCCCTCCGTTGCTTCAATCATATGCCAAAGCGCCTTTGTCCGGCCGACTCTGGTATCACGGACAAAGGTAGTTACGAAGGGGACGTCGGAAAAGTTTTGTGGCTTGTCTATATCAAGACCCCGAGCCCGAGTAAGAAGCTCCAGCGGTCGGATGTTTTTTACTAGCCGTGCCGATAAGTTGCCTGCTGATGTGTGAGGCTTCTCCTCACAAATCCGGTCACCAGGAAGAAAAGGGAGTCTTCGAGTTCTCTCGGTTCTCGACAACGGAGAAAGAGAGGGGGAAGCAGATCTAGCGTCGACGAAGACTTCCTGCTCTGGCTCTGGCTCCGGCTGTTCTATGTTGACTGGGTGAGGGGAATCAAAAAGGGCTGGGGTGTTCTGTTAAGTTGAAGGAGGCGGGGATATGGGCGTTGGGGACTGAACAGCAGAGATAGTCATCTCTGTTTCTACAGAGGGGTGGGGCCAAGTCTTTTTCAATTTTCTCAGTTTTCTGAGTTGTTTTTCTACTTCTTTTCCAGAGCAGTCGGTCGCCATCAAATTTTTGTTCGCCTCCCCTTCGGAGTCAGACGAAGTAGTGGTGACCGGAATCTTCCGTTTAAGGTTTTCTCCCGCTTTGGAAGAAGTAGACGACACGGCTGGGGCAGGCTGAAGCTTCTGGGTAGGTAGCTTGGTACCTGACGACTTAGTGGGAGGCTGCACTCTTCGGTCATCCGGGGGACGCATCGATTTATCGGAGGGAACGGAACTGGTTTTTGTACTATTTTTTGCTGGCTTCAGTGTTCCACCCCTCCTTTGTCGGTGCAGCTACTGGAGTTAGCGTTGAAGGAGCTGCTGGTGCCACTTTGGCTATCCCGGCCTAAGCAGCCGACGGCTTGTTGGGGGCTCTGGTTGGGCAGTCTTTAGCCATATGCCCCGACTGCTCACATTGCCAACATATAGGTAGTTTACCTTCGACAATGATAGACATTGTCCAAGATTCGTACATGAGACGCAGTGGAATAGCTTTGAAGTCGGCCCAGTCCAGGCACATCTCGATCTTGTAGTCCCCTACGTAACGTCATTGTGAGAGGATTTTTTCACATTGTCATTCTTTATTTTCATTACGTTGTTAAGACGAGGTGCTTTGTTGTAAATTAAAGTTAAGCAATACATATCCTGCCCATTACTAAATGGGTGACCATTTTGGAAGAATTAACTGCTGACTCATCCTTCCGGAAGTGATGTCATTGTGAGAGGATTTTTTCACATTACGAAACTTTATTTTCATTACGTTGTTAAGACAAGGTGTTTTGTTGTAAATTGAAGTTAAGCAACAAATATCTCGGTCATTACTAAATGGGTAACCATTTTGGAAGAATAAAACAAATGGTTCTTTGATATGACGTAGGTGCCTCCTATTTTTTTCCTTTTTTAACTATGTATGGGGGAGGGTCAAATTATTTTTTTTTAACTAAAAATATTCTGATGTATGGGAGGAGAGTAAAAAAAATTGGGGGGGGCAACAAATTTCTTCTATTTTTTTAAACTAGAAATATTGCTATTTTGGATGGGGGGTAAACAAAAATTGGGGTGGGGTCAACATTTTTTTTCTTTATTTTTAACTAAAAATATTCTTGGTCGGAAAGAAAGAAAATCAATGTCTAACCACCCAAGAAATATGACTGGGGCTCCCTCGCTTACGGGTGAGAGTTCATTTCTGACGCGGCAGCCTCGCAAAAATATGCGACCAGAGGAAGCATATTTTTGCTAGTAATAATAATAATAATAATAATAATAATAATAATAATAATAATAATAATAATAATAATAATAATAATTGTAATAATAATAATTGTAATAATAATAATAGAATGGAAGTGTTTCTGATAACTACGTGACTCTCAAATGGCCGAATTTTTATGTGCTCTCTGTAAAAGAGTAATGGGAAAGAATCCCCTTAAAAACAAAAATACGCATAGTGTATTGTAATCAAATTTAAACCATATATATAAGACACTAACCCAGAGAATTTACCAAAATGTTCATTTCTTCCAAGTAAATAGAGTAAAAAAGAACATAGTGTTCGTCATTAAATCTCGAGCAAGGTCGGATATTCTATTAATAATAATAATATTAATAATAATAATAATGATAATAATAATAATATTAATATTAATAATAATAATAATAATAATAATAATATTATAATAATACAGATTGTGTGGACTGAGAGACGAAACAGTAAATCACATAATAAGTGAATGCAACAAACTATCTCGAAAGGAATACATGAAGTGCACGACTGCGTGAGGAAAGCAGGGCATTGGGAACTATGCAAATGACTGAATTTCGGACACGTAAACAAATTGTACAAGCATAAACAAAATACATTACTGGGAAATAAAGATCACAACATTCTCTGGAATATGGAGGTGCAAACTTAAAATTCATACAAGTAATGAGACTAAATCTTATAATAATCACCAAGAAAGAAAGATCATGCCTACTCGTAGATTTTGCCGTTCCAGCAGCCCACAGAGTGAAGATCAAGGAGACAGAAGAAACGAAGCAAATACACGCAACTTGCCAGATAACTGTAAGGGATATGAGCATGACAAAATCAATATAAAACCAATAATTTAGGAGCACTAGGAAAAGCTCCACAAACAACTGGAGAAAAGACTAGGAGAAATCGGAATCAAAAAGATCACTGAGGCCATACAAAGAACATCAATGATCAATACAGCTGCAGTCAATGAAAATCCTCGAATGCAGAAACCAACCCACATAAGTTACGAACGGTAATCGGCCATATAGAAGTTACGATAGGAAGAAAATAAAACCACAGGAAGAACACCACCACACGAACCAAATAAATAGAAACTGCAAGAAATCTCATAAACTGCACCCCCCAAATGCGATGACACTAGCTTCGGCTGATGCCTCACAAAATAGTCGTGAATGGTCAAGTACGATAGGAATACCAGGGAAGGAGGGAACTAACCAGAGATCCATTGGCAGAGCGCGGAGTGTACTGGGACGTTGGGGATGCATATTGCCATATACATCTCAGAGGAGACTAATGGGCATTAGCAGCAATAAATAAATTGGTCATTGCCATTTCAAAGCCATTTACAATTGTTATCCAAAAGAGGTTAAGCATACTAGAAATTTGGGGAGGCTTTATGTCACTAAGCCTCCAGGGAACACCACTGGTGATTATCAGTAAGAAATCACTGACGATGACTTGTGTGATAACTTCTAGTGGAGGTCGAAGAGGATGAGAAGACCGAGGACATACCAGACCTCCACTGGAAAAGTGCAGAGAATGCTGGGATCTTGGGGAGGCTTGTTGCCACCCAAATCCCAGAAGGGACCAATTGTAATTACCGGTGAGAAATCCATGGTAAGAGACTGTTGCGATACTGCATCGTTATCGAAAAGAGGTGAAGAACACTGGAAGTCTGGAGAGACTTATTGTCACTCAGACTCCAGGAAATACCACTAGTTGTGTGTCGGTGAGCAATCACTGACGATAATCTGTGTGAGAACTCCTAGTGAGTACAAATAATAATAATAATAATGATGATGATGATGGTGATGATGATGATGGTGATGATGATGGTGATGATGATGATGATGGTGGTGGTGGTGGTGGTGGTGGTGGTGGTGGTGGCGGTGATTATGATGATGATGATGACGACGACGACAACGACAATAATAATAATAATAATAATAATTATTATTATAATAATAATAATAATAATAATAATAATAATAATAATAATAATAATAATAATAATAATAATAATAATTAGACACAACATCCCATAGCTGGATAATGAAATGCTCAAGGATGTCAAAATATTCAAAATTATAATCTTCATGAAGAAAAAATGGAAACATTGCTACTTGAACTGATAGCCGGAAAACAACACCTTGAAAAGATGAAACGAGAAAGAAGCCTATTCGGCTGAGGCTTTGTATTCTTACTCTACTATATCATTGCTACGGTATAATTTAAGAACATACTCGTGAGGTGCAATGCCGGATACAAATTCGCAAAACGGAATCCGAAACACCAATCAACACAACTTGAAAGTTAGCCAAGACATGCGAATGGTACGCACTACCTTAGATGAAGAAGAGAAAACTTGAAACAACGGTGCCGAATCGAGAGTTGATTAAGGAGTTTGGTAAACATGATACTAACAAATATATGAGATGTCCACGAGCGGACGCCATCAACTCAACCGAAATAAATGAGAAAATTCGAAAAATTACATGAAAAGAAAAAATAGCTCTTTGAAAACAAATGATGCCTATATATAACTGTCAATGACTCTCTCTCTAAGTTCCACATAGAAATAATGACTAAAACTGTATTTACATTACATATAATCTGCTGACGTAAACAACGGAAGTGGTCCGATATGTGTAAGTGCCCCCTAAATGGTCTATGAAGGTAGAACTTCCATTAAAACCATATTTTTTATTAAATATAAGTTATATGTATAAAATTATCCAGCGAAGAGAATCAAAGTGGTCCCGAATCTCTATGTGCCTCTAAATGTGCTAAATTGTTATGTTCTATCTCTAAAGGAGCTAGGGAACATAACTTCCTGTAAAACTTGAAATACGTGTATCCGACTTTAATGAAATTCAAACCTTATGTAGAACTAGAGTAACTCGGAGTCTGTCTCACCAAATCCCGAGCGATGTTAGGTTTTCCTGCTTGTTTTCCTGCTTGTATACTATTAATATACTATTAACCTTATGAAATGAATAAATACTTCAATAGTATAGGTACTAACATTCTCTCGGACATTTATAGGATGAAAAAGAGAACTGAGCTACCTTGATCAAAGTACTAGTTTACTAATGACGCGATACAATACATATTTATTTTGTTTTACTTAGATTCAACCAAAACAAGGCACATTGCAACTGAGACGTAAGCGGCTACTGTGAATTAGGGGGCATACTTAAAGAGACATAGAAAGTAAAGTGTGGCGCGGAGAGATGTGTGTTCACATTACATTTAACTTTGTGTATGTTATTACAGTCTGGGAAACAGTGAGTAAAGATGGAATTCCAAACACTAGTAGTACTAGAAATAGCTATTTGAGTGGAAAGCTTTCAAGACATCTGGATATCTCTACAGTGATGGTATTTTGCTGATTACCGTGTTGATCGGATGTATGTATGTCGAGGGGACACCAGTTCAGCAAGACTGTCAGAGCACATTCCATTAAATTATTTGTAAAACAAGCAAATAAATGACGCATTGTGGTGAAGGGGCAAGGGATAAAGCTTGGTAGATAGAGATTAGAGGATCTTCTATGGAGTTGTCTAAGAGGGAGAGGCTAGTAGTTGGTGCACATGCCCAGATGTGATAACAATACGCAATGCATAGACGAATGGTGGTTTTGAAGAGATATAGAATACTGGCAGGCGTGATAAATTTACTAGATCGAATCAGCAGAAAACTGGTAAAAATACATACACATTTTAGTTAACTACAAGGATCATGGCGCTACCGTGCAGTCTCCTATACGCCCATAAAAAAATATTATTGCTCTTGAACTTTTAGAAAATATTTTAAGAAAAAATAATCGATTTCTAATTTTTTTTTAAATGATTCGTTGCTCCAAGCTCAACTAAAACCATGTTTCATAACTTTTCTTGCGAAGCTTCTTTTATTGTATTAATATTTAACTAGCGGGACCCTGTGGAAATTCCACAGTGTTTTCTACATCAATCTGTATAATTTACTGTTAATAATATTATCCGGTGGCTAGAAATATGCACATATTTTACTCACAAAAATTTTGCGTGACGGAATGGAAATATATATATTTATTTATATTACTCGGTTGCGGGGCAAAAGCTGTCTCTTCACTAAATCTTCTTAAATATGAGTGTCAGATCGTGACACACAAAATAAATAACACACACTCTATCGTATTAATATATAAATAATAATGATAATAATAATAAGAAGAAGAAGAAGAAGAAATTTTAAATATTAAAAAATAAAATAAATAAATAAATAAATACCGTAAGCCTGAAACCGGCCCATTTGGTAAGCGTTTCCGCTAATGAAACGGGATACCAGAGTTCTATCCTCGGTTGAGTCATAGCAAAGACTAAAACAAACATTGCTAAAACTCTCAGTATTATAAGGTCAGGATCAAGGACAATGAAGCAGTCCTGGGAAAAGAGTGGCGCCCTCCCCTACATCTCGGGTTAGCCGCTAATGTAAAGAGATCCTCTACTGTAATCGGACAATTTAGCCTTTTATAAAGTCTGAAATTAGCGACCACCTCACCTAAAATAAGCGAACGCTATTTTTGTTTGACGAATTTGACAATATAACAAAATAAATATTTGAAATAAAAAAATTAATTTCTCAGATGTTAACTATACAATATCATTGCCCTTGTCTTATTTTTACGTATCTATTTGGTACTTTGTTACGTTGGGACCCGGGCTAACTTTGACCCTGACCCTAACTTTAACCCTAACCCTCAATGACCCTGAACTTTATAGGTAACCCTACCCCCCCTCCCCCTGACCCTAACCCTAACGACGCGGTCAAAGTTAGCGCGGGTCCCAATCTAACAAAGCACCATCTATTTGTTAGTAAGTTACGCTTGTTTTATTATGAGCACCCCCCGGATAAGAGTGAAATATTTAAAAAAAATTAATAATTTGCATTCAAATAACGCGTGTACGATGGACACTCTACTAAAAAAGGTTGATATACCGTAAAAACTGGCAGGTTTCCGAAAGAAAACGAAATTATACTTGTTACTTTTTTTTCGATTAGATTTTTTTTTTATTTTGCTTTGAATCCCGACTTTCCTCACTTTCGTTTTTGTTAAATATTTTTTTTACTTTTTGCAATTTATTTATTTGTTTTTATTGCGTTTTCACTTTTCAATTACGTTTATTCTCTCTCTCTCTTTCTCTATCTTCTCCCTCTATCTCTCTCTTACGAACACAACATTTCTCTTTCTTTCGTACACGCTCTCTGTGTTTCACTGAAAAAAAAAGAAATTCCACAGTGTTTTCTACATCAATCTGTATAATTTACTGTTAATGATATTATCCGATGGCTAGAAATATGCACATATCTTACTCACCAAAATTTTGCGTGACGGGATGGAAGTATATATATTTATTATATTACTCGGTTGTCGGGGTAAAAGCTGTCTCTTCAGCAATCACTATCGGTCGTGACTCCCTTCCCCCGTTGTCAGGGGCAAAAGTAAATACTAAATCTTATTAAATGGGAGTGTCAGATCGTGACACAAAATAAGAAACTTAACTTCTCAGATGTTAACTATACAATATCATTGTCATTGTCTTATTTTTTACGTCTTTATTTGGTAGTTTGTTACATTGGGACCTGGGCTAAATTTGACCATAACCCTAACTTTAACCCTAACCCCCAATGACTCTGAACTTTATAGCTAACCCTAACCCCTCACTGACCCTAACCCTAACGACGGGGTCAAAGTTAGCGCGGGTCCCAATGTTACAAAGCACCTTCTATTTGTTAGTAAGTTTACTTTTTGCGATTTATTTATTTGTTTTTATTGCGTGTTCACTCTTTCTCTATCCCCCCCTTCCTCTCTTACGAACACACACTCTCTCTTTCTTTCGAAAAACAAAACAAAACGAACATTGCTTATTGTCCGTTCAAAACATTTAAAAAATAAATACTGGTCACTTACCATCCAAAAATAATAAATAAATGTTTTAACACTTTAAGAAGTGGTGCAAATAAAAAATAAATACTTAGTTCAAACTAGCATTGAAAAAAAAACGTTGCTTAACGTCCGTTCAAAAAACAACAACAACAAAAAATAATAGACATGCCCTAAAAACGCCAAAATAAAAAACAAAAAGTAGTTCTAAGTGTTAAGCAACACAAAAAAAGTACTTTTTGACCAGGTGATTAAAAAAAATGTATTATTTCTTCCCCTTCACCTCGAAATGTAGAAAAAAAATTGTAGCGGTTAGTTGGGATCGAACTATAAACCAGTCGGGCCAAAGACAAAATTTCTACGTCGCTTACCGTTGCGCTAAAGGGAAATAATTAAAATATGATGCAAAAATTAGGCTAATTAAATGTTTTTAATAATTTAGGTGCGGCACGCATGCGCAGAGCGTTTGCCGGAAGCGTGACACACGTACGTACACCTTAGCGCATTAATATATAGATTTTTTTCATTGTTTGTTCTCATATAGTGACTCCAATACTCGTTTAACTAAGCGAAACATTAACTTTTCATGACATTAATCTACATAATGAAAGTAAATATGCATGTCTCTAGTTTACTTCAATAATCACATATGCAAATTTATAAAACGTTTCATGGATACTTTTGATATGTTCTTTTTAATTCAAACATGTTTTGTCACGTGAGAGTTATTTACGGTATTAATCAGTCTATAGAGATATAATCAATTCTATATTTTACTGTAATTTATCTTATTATTTCATCTATTTATCTTTCATTACCTACTAGACGTGTTTGGCAAGCGTTCTCTGTGTGTACATAGTTTAATTATTGTATTATTATTTTTATTTAACTCACTATTAAATACTTACATTAATTATAAATATACAATATATACATTATATTATCTCTAATTTGCCAACGCCGGGCAAATAGCGCTACTTACTTATAAATATAAGTCTGAACAAAACAGACTAAAAATAAAAAGTAATTATACGATTGAAAAATAAAAACGGCGACTGAAAAAATGGTAATCTAAAAGAAGCTACCGCTATATATATATATATATATATATATATATATATATATATATATGATAAAAAATAGAACTGATATTACAACGTAATAGAGAATGAAAAAAAGGAAAACCAAAAATATTATTTATGTATTCATAAAAGTTTTGTCTTTATTTCAAGACATTAGAAGCACACAAGTACATATATTTTAAACAGCAGCAGTAGGAGAATAAAAGCTCTAAAAGCTGATAATAAAAAGATGAATTATGAGCTATAAATATATGTTAGTAGTAGAAGAAATTAAGTTAACTTTGGAAAGGGTGTGTGGAATGGAAATGGTAATGGACGAAGTTATAAAAAAGCTTTATGGAGGGGAAGCGTGCATGATGTAAGCTTAAAAAGGTCGCTTATTAAAAAATAAATGATGGCTTACAATAGATGGAAGAAGTGGGAGAAAATGAGTTAACTGGCGAAGGTGTTTGTGTGTGTGGATGACGGAATTTGCAGCGGTCGGAGTTATTTAAACTATGAGCGAGTAGGAGGAAGTGTCCATCATCTATTTATTTTTCAGATATGATAGGTGCGTATTGAAGCAGTGAACTATCAAGGTTGAATAATGGTATTGTGTAGGCGAGGGGGAGAGGAAGAAAATAAGATATAGGGATGAGAGAGTAATGCATTAATATTTAATATATATATATATATATTTATAGAGAGAGAGAGAGGGGGAAGAGAGAGAGAAAGACATATATATATATATATATATATATATATATATATATATATATACGCATACATATATACGGAAACTGAAAAAAGGGGAATACAAATATTATTTATTTCATGACCTCTTCGAGATGATTGACTTAAAAAAATACAACATGGCTCTGGAGAATTGTAAATGCGTAAAATGTTCATGAAATCAAGCCGATGTGTTTTTTAAAATTTATATTCATTTAGTTTTGTTATTTATTCATTTTATTATAGATCTTATGTGCAAAAATGTGGTTTAAAATAGCTAAGCTATTCAGATAAAATAAGTTTACTTATTAAAGGAGATACATTGTAAAAGGCATTACGTTGTTTAATTGTGTTAGAATTTATAATGAGTGCTAATTCAAAAAGTCTTCAGCTAATTTTATTTATAATGAATTAAAAGATAAGAGCCTGCCCCAAATTAAAAGAATGATCGTGTCGTAAGGTATGGGGGAAAAGTACGCACAGAGAATTGCTATTTTTTATGTTCACCAAACCTTTTCTTTAGTTTCCGTGAGTTTCCCCTACGTATATCTGATGACAATTACTTCATAAAATAGTGTATATACCTGCATAAGATGTGTTTTTTAAAATGTTGCCCTTTTCAATGTTTGTTTTATAATTTTGATGTAGTTTGTATTCTCGGAATAACTAGTTTATTTAGACGGTTGACAATTATTGTATTATTGGAATGGGTAAGTAAGAGAAGATATCTATTTACGAGAGAAGTTTTCGATGTAAAAGATTTTTGCTTATTGTTCTTTGAAAATATTTATAGCGATTTCTTCTTCGCATTTAATATGAAATATGTTGTTATCGCAATGTGTTCAATGAATGTGTCATGCATTCGAATTCTTCGTTTATATATTTTGCACTACAGATTCTGAAAGAACGTATAAAAATATCATGCCAGCTTTCATTTTGTTGTGATCTTTCAGATTCCGTAATTTATAAGTTATCTTTTCATGAGCGACTGTTTTGGGCTTACATCACGCACCAATTTTGTCCTCAAACTTTCCACAGTGAACTGAATTTCTCTCAGTGCTACCATATATTTGTAGCTCATAATTTATCCTTTGATAAGCGTCCTTTTGAAATTTTCTCCGACTGATACTGGTTCAAAGATTTGTACTCGTGTGTTCTTTCGTTAGACCAATCATCATAAGGATGTCTTTAAATAAAGACTAAACGTTGATGAATAAAGACATAGTATATATAGTTTTTTTTCCTTTGTACATTTTCCATATATATGAATATATATATATATATATATATATATATATATATATATATATATATATATATATATATATATATACGTGACTTCCAACTTTGTGAAATTTAAATCTCTATTCTTTTTCTTTTTTTCTTTCTTTCTCCATTTCATTCTTTCCATATATGTTCTAGGGTTAAGATCGGATTCTAACTCTGCCTGATGAGATCTCAGTTTGTAATAGTTGTTGATCGACATGCCAGTGTTGCAGATTTTGTACATGTCTGTGTAAATAAAAATAATCATATGTAAAAGCTTTATTTGATATTGAGCACTTTTTATAAACCCGGTTAAAATTCTTTGGATTACTACCCTGTGGATATTTTACCTGGATTATATATATATATATATATATATATATATATATATATATATATATATATATATATATATGAGGGTGAGGATGAGGATGCAATCATCGAAATATACGAAGAGCGTTCAATAAGTAATGCTCCTGACAAATTCCCCATAGCAGTAGATTAATGAGACTTGGCTCAGTGATTAGTATTTCTCTACATGAGAACCACCCAGAGGTATGCATTTCTACTATCGCTTGGTGCAGCTCTGGACACCGTTTGTGTGGAACACCCCAAGTTGGTTTTCCAACCACGTCGTAACTTCAAAAAGCAAGGCTGCATCATCTGGGAAACGTTTTCTATTCTAAAAACAACTGCATGGCTGGGAAGAGATGAACTTCATAGGGTGCAAGGTCAGGAGAGTAAGGGAGATGGAGGGGATTTCATAACCACACGCCCGTGCTTCTGATCAAGCGAGATGCGTGTTGTAGACCGGAGCGTTGTCCTGCAGGAAGAAGGTACCTTTGCTGATCTGGCCCCGCGTCTTAATTTTGATAGCTTCTCTTAATTTAATAAAAAGTGAAACGTAATAAGCTCCTATAATGGTGCTACCCTTTGCCAGGAAACTTGTCATCACTACTCCCTCCTGGTCCCAGAAGACTGTGAACATGACCTTGCCAGCGGAGGGCTGCACCCTTGCCTTCTTTGAAGGTGGTGAGTCCAAGTGCGTCCACTTCATTGGCTGGGCGTTGGTCTCTGGATCATAGTGATGAAGTTTCATCCTGTGTAATCAGTCTTTGGAAGAATATGACTCATCTTCTTGACACATCTCCAAATTCATCCTCGAGCACTCGACGCGTTCTTGCTTCTGGAAAGGTGTGAAAAACCTGGGAATTTATCTAGTAGACCCATTATGTATATGCAAATGGTCAGTAATAATAGTTTCCACATACCCTGGACTAATCCTGACCTCTTGGGCTATTTGGCGAATAGTAAGGCGTCGATATTCCAAAATGGCAGCCTCAACTTGACGGACAGATGCCTAGTCAATGGCAGAAGTGGGACGACCATGTCTAGGAGCTGTTTCCACAGACTTCCGACCGTGTTTGAATTCACGATGCCAGCGTTTTACAAGGTCATATGATTTGGTATCACCATAAGTTTCTTTGATAACATCAGAACTCTCCTTTGGTGTGAGTCCTTTTAAATACAAAAACCGGATCAACTTACTCCATTTCACACGCGACTCAGTACAAACACCTGTAAATCAGAAACCACAATTAGTTCAGAGCTGTTTTTTGCAACATAATCCCTACAGATATAAATCATTACACATGCAAAATTTCATCTAGATCAGACAATTGAAGTGGGTCAGGGGCATTACTTATTGAACGCCCCTCGTTTATATATATATATATATATATATATATATATATATATATATATATATATATATATATATATACATATGTATATATATATATATATATATATATATATATATGGGGGTTAGGATACAACTATCGATATATATATATATATATATAAGCGATATATCATGAAATGAAATCGTGTAGAGATCAAATGTAGAAAAAACAAAACGAAAAACAAACAGAACACAGAAAGAACTCATTAAAAATGAAAACGTTAACGCCTTCGTTCGGGTCAACGAACGTATTCAGAAAAAATATTTCCGTAAATATATATATATATGCTGGTTTTATGACAATAATGCTCACATTGCACACCTGCAACTGGATGTCATCAAAGCCTGATTGATAGCGGCACGTTAACTCATCATCTGAAATCTACGAAACAGTCAAACTTAACTATTAAATAAGACTTGCAGATAGATTTTAGATGGATGAGGGTGAATGGTGGCGATGGAACGCTCGTAATTTTTAGCCTGCCGTTGATGTTAAGAAAAGTAAAGCAATGTATGCCTTGATCAAGTCCTTGCTATTCTAGTTTAACCCTATAAAATCCCAGTATAGCACAGTCGATAAGGAATCAAAGCAAGCTACTTATCTGTTCACTAATACGATGGTCAGCACTGATGTGATAGATAGCTTGTCTCAGTGGGCTGTTATTGTTCAAATAGATGCTGTTCTTGCCCTCAAAAAAGGAGAAGATGCTATATAACAGTTAAGATGCGGCGCACCATTTGTGGAGATAATATACATGTATTAGTCATTTACTGTGTTGGAAGGACAATGATAGTGCAAATTAAAGGGTCGATTAACAACATGGATTTTGACGAGCATGTTTACTAAGATTGGCGTGACTCCATTATGGTTTCGTTGTACTAGAACAAAAGGAGGAAATGAGTGCAGAAGTATGGATACCACTTATATCAACTTTACGGAACATTGTCTTGAACTATATCAGGCCTGTGTTGATTTGACGAAAGCGTCTTATACAGTTAATATGGATACGCTATGGAAGGTATGTGGTCAGTCGTGATTTCCAATATGAAAGCACATGTCAACTCCAAACAAACATATTCTAAAGGTCAGCGGTCGCTACCAGCGTGAAATACATGGTAATCATCTGTTTGGATAACGCAAATAATATACAACAATTATCAAAGAAGTGAGAGTGGTGAACATCTTGGGAAGGTTTTGTTTGCTCAGACTCCAGGGAAAACGGCTTCATATAGCCAGTGAGAAATATCGGGTAATAACTTGCGTGAAGACTTACAGTAAGAAACAAAACTAAAAAAAACAATACTAATAATACTACTACTACTAATAATAATAATCTGGCGCTCACACTCTGCCCCACCGCAAAACGTGGTGACAGCAACATTGCTTAGTACCATAGAAGATGATCGTGAATGCTCTGAGGAGATAGAAAGACCGGACCTCTACTATAAATTCACGGACTCTAATGGGATCCTGAGGAGGTGTATTGTCATACAAATACAAGAGAAGACCAACAAATGCGAGCAGCGAGAATAAAATGATAAGCATACTTATTTATAGTTGCCATCGTATTTCGAACGATAATGAAAAAAAGCGCAAATCTTGGAAAATTGTGCAGATTATTGGCACTCACACTCTAGGGAACACCATCTAATTTGCTGGTAATCGATCACTTCTAAGACAAAATGTAAGAACCTCTTGTGAATAATAACAACAATAATAATAATAATAATAATAATAATAATAATAATAATAATAATAATAATAATAATAATAATAATAATAATAATAATAATAATAAAATTATAAATATTATCGGAAATATTTAACTTTCAAGATTTACGTAATTTTTTTTGACAGCGTCAACCCTAACCTTACGCTCTCATCTCCATATAAGACTCTTTACCGTTTGGTCTTTATTTTGTTTTATTTTATGTACATTTTCAAAGTTAAATGTTGCCGATAATATTTACAATTACATTGTCGGTCCTTTCTCTATCCTCCGATGAAAAAAGTTTATCTTTGAAAATCCATGGATTAAGGATATGAAGCTCCCTACTTTGGACTTTTGATGTACTAATACATGTTGTATCTTTACACTTTTTTATTCTCATCTTTCATCCCTAGTATATATATATATATATATATATATATATATATATATATATATATATATATATATATATATATATATATATATATATATATAATGAAGAGTCAAGGTGGATTTAACAAGCAAAGAAGGAAACAACTAGCCAGACCTCCACCGGAAGGGTGCGAAGAGTACTAGAATTTTAAGGAACCTATATGCGATTCACATCCCAGAAAAAAACAAATGGTTAGTATCAGTTAAAAACAAATGGTAAACGGCTATAGATATGACGCAAAATGATTTACAACGGTTATTGAAAGAGGTAGACCGTGCTAGGGATTATTGTTGTCACTCAGATTACAGGGAACACCACTGATAATACTATTAATGTGAAGGTTTCTGCTCATACATTCTTCAGAGATTATAGTGTTCAATGGATCAGTGTATAAGAAATACATCGAACGCATTAGTTTTTATATATTAATAATACTGACAATGTATACTAGCGATAAATATAGAACCGAAAACACCGAAAATAACATATTTTTTTATTATAATTCCCTTTCCGAAGTTGATCGTTTTTTACTTCCAATTGTGTAAGAATTTTTTAAACAATTATTTTTTGTAGGTTATTTTTTCAAGTTATAATTTTTTAAACAGGATTTTAGAAGTAACATTTAATTCTACCCCTATTCTGTGTTTATTAAGTTATTAAGAGACCCATTTTTTTATGAATCTAGTTTTAATTGTGTTAAGAGTGTTTTGTTTGAAACTCTGTTTATAATATTACCAACACTTTCAATTTGTTAATACATCAAGATTGGCTAAAAGTGTTAAGTCAGAAAATATTTCTTATTCGATTGATTAAATGTTTTCAGTTCCTTTGAAATTTATAAAGATCACTAATTTGATCCTTCTTTTTTTAAAACTATTAACTATTAACACTTGTTCACGATTAGGTCGAACATCATTCCAAAGGATATAATTTTTTATTGAATGATTTTTTTCAATAGAAGTTTGTTTAATTCGATTTATGTTGTTATTGCGTTGTTTATTTGAATAAATAGTCGATTAATAGTAAAAAAAGAATGATGTGTAAGTTACGGAGAGTCAAGACGCAAACGGACGCATAGAAAGTAGTCACCCAATTGTATTAATATATATATATAGTTACGATACATACAAAATACACCCTCGATAGTTGTTCCCCCTTATATTGAGCTCCCTGTTCTGAAGGAGTTAGTAACCCTTCAGCAGAATCTTGATTAGTTTTCCATTAGATACACTTACGCTGCATCACTTCCATCGATTTTTAATGTTATCTATCTAACGAGCTGTTGTAACCTATCGTAATCGGTGTAATTGGATCGTGCCGTAGCATAGATACAGTTGCAATATGCTACAGCTGGAGGCCATAGAGTGCAATATATTTTAAGCAACGTGCATCGCAGCTTATTTCTACGGCACGATTCGATTTCTGAAGAAACAAAACACTACCAACGTGATCCAGGAAAGTTGGACACCATCTTTTTCTCTCTCTGAGAGACACTGAGTAACTTTATGAAGCACTCTCTTGAACTGTTAGTTTTCTATTTTGGGGGACAGGACTTCACTAAAACAGAAAAAGCTCAGATACTTAACCTTTATATTTATTTCTCGAACGGACTAATGTAATTTACACTTTTCCTGGCCTTTTTGCTTGGAGGAGTGTGCAGCATCTTTTCTGATACTAAACTATATTTTCTGTCGTCGGTAAGTTAAGAAGACATTTTTCTAGACTGAGGCAATTTTTATTGTTGTCCCAATCTTTTGAGGAACCTAGACTTTCCCCACATTCAAAATTGACTTTGTATTTTACTTTACCCTCAGAAAATAATGTACGCCACGTAAACTGAGTCTGGTTAACTTCAGGATAAATCTTCGCTGATCCATTTAATGCTAACTCATTGTAAACTATTTGGTAAATGGAACTCTAGTTTTTAAACTAGCTGAGGGGAAGTGCGATTTCATGACTTTTGTAAAGGTAGCATTCCATAGGCACTACTTACCTCGATTTAGATTTGATTGAGCTGTTTATAAAAGGTAAAACTAGAATGTATACAGGCTGTGTATTTTATATTTGCCACATTTTACATGTATTTATTTATTTATTTATATCTCAGCTGTCGTTTTATTCTATTCATTCTTTCAGAATATTTCCTAAATAATGATTCTCTCTCTATCTGTATCTCTCCCTCTCTCTCCTTCTCTCTCTCTCTCTCTCTGTATATATATATATATATATATATATATATATATATATATATATATATAATAAAATTGATATGTAAGCCATTAACAATGCGAGATTAATTTATATGTATATATATATATTTTTTACATTAATCTTATATTTCGGAATAAATTCCATCTTCAGACGTGACCAGTTATTGAGTCATTGTTTTAATCAAAAACAAGAATAACCAAACTTATTTCTTTGTTACTTGTTAAAACGTCTCTCCGCTCTGGTGGTATTGGCGGCCATGATTCAAATTCCGGTGTCGAACGAAGAGCCTGGTTAGCTCATGTAGGTTAAGTAGTATTGGTTGGTCGTCCATTTAAAGCATTGTTGGATATGTTAATGAAATTGATATGTAAGCCATTAACAAAGCGAGATTAATTTATATGTATATATATATTTTTTTAGATTAATCTTATATTTTGGAATCAATTCCATCTCCAGAGGTGACCAGTTACTGAGTCATTTTTTTTATCAAAAACAAATGTAAATAAAAATAAATGTAAAAAAATATATATACATATAAATGTTCATATAAATCATTGTTTTTTCCTTGGAGATCTAGAAATCTATCGTGAATATCCTTTGAGGTGTTGACTGGACGATCTCGAAATTGCTAATGACGCTCGTGGCTTGCGTGATACTATTATAAGATAAATATAATGTCATCATAGCATGTATAGATAATGAAACCTAAAGTAAGTGAGCGGATATGAATCATGTGGTTTTATTTGATTGGTGTGTTTTTTTTTTGTTTTACAGCATTTCAGTGTTTAAGTCCATTTCATTCTGAATCCAATCATGTGGGACGACGTTTATATTTTGACTATTTTAAGATCATACCATATTTATAGATTTAATTATTTTGTTAATAAATAGTGTGCATACAATATATTTTATTGATTTTATAAATGACTATGATACACCCCGGGTTAGAGTGGGTCTAACAGTAATATAAACTTAAAAGTTACACCCCACTTCCCAATGATCCAATATTGAGACTTTGTTACCGGTTATCTTTCTTTTCTATGGATTAGGAATTGTAGTAGATATCATCGTCCCAGTTCTCGATAATATAAAATATCCAATGTGTATCAACACCTGGGATATTTTGTATGACCGGGAACTGGGACCATGATATCTACTACAATTCTTTATTAGAATCGAACTAGATCTTCTGACAAAAACATTTAGACCTTAAAATTAGCTGTATTTTACAGTCATACCGGAACCGGTTTTATCTATACATAATTTAAGTAGTCGAAAGTGTGGGGTAATATGGTGGGCATAAGAAAAAACATAATAGTAACAAGGGAGAAACGGATGGGAACGATAGATTGCATAGTTGTTGTGATCAGTAGACATTGAGAGACTAATTTACTTAAGAGTTTCCAATGCAGTTTACAGTCGTTCCCGAGACCGGTGGTTCGAAACCAAAGTGGTGACTGTATACATCATAACTCTCTCAAATCGAGGTGTTATCATCGGAAGTAGTTACACATCATCATTGAAACCTGAATGAGGTATAAATAGGAGCCAGTGATTTGATTACATTACCAGGTAAATTAATATAGAAAACAAATTATATATCATAAGTTTGAATCGTCGTCGTCGTCGTCGTCGTCGTCGTCGTCGTCTTCGTTTAAGACACAATTTCCAGTCACCCGGGTTAAATAAAATATGGCGTTCGATCAGAATATGGAGATGGTATAAATAGGAACATCACATAAATATAAAAACGAAAATATGCTATACATGATATATAAGCAGCTGGAAAAGAGAATTAACATGGAAGTGTGATAACAACGTATGAATGAATCGTGTAAGTGTATATTTCTTTGGTTTAATATATAAACTGTTTGTCAACATACACATGTATTGTAAACGTATACAGGAAGTAAATTTATGTCGTTATTAACACAAGATATTGTATTGAAAAATATTAGGTAGTAATATACATAATGATATAAAGCATTATCAGAAATAAAAAAATAATGCCATAGATGTTGTTATTTTTTCCTTTTACATCATTAAATTATTTCTGACACCGTTTAGCTTTGAGTTTTCTCTCCCTTCCTAGATTTTATTTGGTGTATTGTTATATTTGGAATCCGATAGAATAGTTTAATTGATACTTAAATTTATTTCAACATTTTTACATAAATTATTCACCTGACTAAATAGTTTGCGTATTTCTTTTAATTATATTGTGACAATAAAGAGGAACACTCACCGGCAGAAAAAAGAATGAGGTGCTTCGCATGTCGTGTCTGCAGATTAAGAAAGGGCTTCTCTTCATAGATGCAGGTTTTTATAGTTGTCTCTGATTTGCATATGTAGATATCAGCTGATATAAATGAAGAGGACAGCTGGGAAGGGGGCAGAAGCGGTTTGGATCGGAGAGAGAAAAGCAGGGAGGAACTGAGTTGCACGAAACTCGGTTCGAAATTGAATTACAGTCAGAACTTTTTAAATTATTATTCTATTGTTTTTCTGACACAGTTAGTTAACACATATCTTAGCAAATCTTTCATCTGCACAATGGATCGATCATTTTAGTATAACGCCGAATGAAACAGATTAAAAATATCCCAATCTATTATTGATATGTCTTAGTTTTTATTTTCAAAATAATATCCAATACTGTTGTTAGATTCGTTTATATTTTTCTAAAGGCTATTGTATCACCTTTTTTTTTACTATAGTTGGAATCTGTTTCTTGTAAAGCTTTTGAATTAATTTATTTACCTTTAAAGATTCAATAAGATGAAAATAATTGAGTAAATATATACAAAGTAAATACTTTTTAAAACACACTCACGCAAACACACACACCCACACACACACACACACACATATATATATATATATACATATATATATATATATATATATACACGTATGATAATGTCATTGTTTGAAGATTACAAAGAATTCTATTTGTATTTCTATAGGGAGTACGAATCTTAAAAAAATAAAATATCATTCAAGAAAAATATAGTTTTGAAAATATAATCCATATTTTTTCTGTTATTTTCTATAAAATCTATAATCATTTAAGAACCGTATTTTGTGTGCCCACATATTAGACATAGGAACTTTAAAATTAGTAAAAGTGATTCTCTTTGTATATACGTTTTCAAAATTTCTATTTATCTACTTTTAACGGATAATTAGGATGAAAATGTCAAAATAGATGGCACAGCGTTATACAGTTTCTAAAATATGTAACACATTTCGATCATTTGAAGATCCTCTCATGGGGCCGTCACTCACACTTTTTAAAGCCATTTTCAGGCATATCATCTCTATTTTGACAGGTTTTATGTGTGACATTAAAGTGTATCAGGTGGCAAAGTTTTAATTTGTGAGCTTTTCGTATCGTGGTGTTACGCTATAATTAACAATATTCACAGGTCCATACGTTACTAGTGCCACCAGTGTTTTATACATATGTTAAAGATATTATATCGCTTATACAACACTAAAATCTTTCGAACATTTTTGGCGAATGCGTTCAATATAATTCAACTAAACCACACATAAATCAAGCTGTTCTACTTATTATTGCTTACTTTATGTTACATAACGAGAACGCTATCAGATGAAAAAAAGTTTACCAAAATTAGCCGTGCGAAAAGGGGTCAACGGGCGCCATCTTTAAAGATTGCCGCCAATTCTAGCCTCCCCTCTCTCAAGTAAATTTGTATTAATTCATTTTCAAAAAATACTGAATTTAGAAATTGGATTAAACCAACAGTTTTCAAAAAGTTTGATCTAATTATAACTTGTCATGCCTTATGTTTGTCTCCTTTGATGTATTACTGCAGGAGCTTAATATTCTGTCATATTTTTATTTCAGGTGAACCAATGTGAAGTACCGATAATTATGGATGCTGACAAGTGTGCTATTTGTAACAATGAACTGTCCAGTTATGAAGAAACATTCATCGTGAACCAGAATGGCATCGATTCTATTAACAGAGCTTCTGAACAACGTGGATAGAATATCATATTTCAGATTCGTCAACGTCTTCACCCAAAATGCAGTTAGCGTTGGAACAACCCCAAATACATAGAAATTAACCGTAAAAACAGGTCCACCCACGATGAAATTATATCCCGTGCAAGCCGCTCTTTGTATGTGTTTAACCTTAAGGAAAATTGTCTTTTTTGTAGGTTCTGCAGCAAAATCTGATAAAAAGAAAAGAGGTGTTAATGTTTTCCAAGTATAAACTACTGAGTTTAAGAAGAGTAAAAATGATGGCTGGGCATCGACTGTTAAAGGTAAAATAGGTGATGTAGCTGACCTTGTTTCAAAAGAAGCACGTCATCACAGAACATGTTTTGCAAACTTTGATTCAAATAAAAACATTCCTAAGAATTCTGCTGATTCTTCTAAGAAATAAAACTTTGGTAGATCAGAGGATTCAGAGAGAAAGCAGACATTTCTGGAAGTTGCTAAATATTTGCAGCGAAATGACGACGAGCAACTCACACTGTCGATCTGGTTAAAAAAATAGAGGAAATTCTCGAGGGCACTGGCTTTGAACAATACAGTTTCTCATACATGAAATCTTGATTGTTAGAACATATCAAAGACAAAATCATTATGACAGAAATTAATGGGAAACATAATGTTGTAACAATCTTTAAGTACAGCAAAATGTATTTCCCATGAATTCGATGCACAGAGCCGCTCAACAGACAATTCAAAATCAGAGGCCATTAGAATCATAGAGATGGCAGCCAAGCTTATAAAGAATGACATTAAAGATATCCAGACAAGTTAAGAATGTTACTTGTCTAAGAATGATATTGAAGCGGATGCAATTCTTTAAATGTTCTTAAAAAATTGTTGACCTTCTCAGGAAGATATTTGCAGGCAAAGACAATGAATTGAAACTTGCATCAGTTGGTCAAACGATAATGCAGGCTCATATACCCATAGTTCTCCTTGCACTTTGCAGTTTGTTTCAGCTGTGGAAATGCATGACCAATTCTGATCGAGATTCTTAATTGACACTCTGAATAAGCATGGTTTCTCTTCATCTTACTCGAAAGTCCAAAAATTAGAAAGAAGTACTGCTCTTGTTAATAGCACTGAAACACCTTTCCCTGTTGAAAATGAATGTGATCAGTTAGTAGCTGCTAATGTGGACAATAATGTAAGTAGTATTGATGGATTCAACACATTCCACGGTATGGGCATCATAGCATCTGTTACGCCTGGAAACGTTAAAGCAAAACCAGTTCCAATGATTCAGGTCCTTTCCCGAAGATATAATAAGGGTCGGAAGGATCAACATCAAGAACCAAGATTCACAGCACACCAACAAACAATCAGTGACATTTAAAGAGCTCCAGCCCAAGAAAGTTGACGATTCCACTGCTAATGTTGACATATTTTGAGAGGTCTCACTTATTTCACATCCGTCCTGACCCGCATGGTCAAACCTTATTAAGCCAGTGCACAAAGGAACATATCCTGGGAAATCAGCCACAGTTTTTCTGCCAATGATCGACATTGATCCGGGTAACCCAACCTGCGTGTACTCAACGTTGTGTTACATTAGTGATTTAGCCAGGAAAAACAACATTACACAAATTCTAACATTCGTTCAACCACTTTGGTACATAGTTTTAGCCTCACACTTTTGAGCTTTTAAAATAGCTTTATGTTATAAAATTTATATTTAAAATAAAAAACTTTTGAAATAAATAAATAAATAAATATATATATATATATATATATATATATATATATATATATATATATATATATATTCATATATATATATCCCACTTGCACAATATAAGCCTGATGTTTTCCGAGACTGTTCTTCTCTTTTTCAAATCGACCTTTTTATAAGTAAACATCGGCGTACGAGTGGTGTTGTATCGACAGACATGAAAACACCTGGGTTCTCGACGAAGACACGGGTGTATAATGGTGTATGCACGCACTTGGAAATAAAACTATAACACTCACCAATCTTATAACATTTTCAAACTCTATTTACCCCTAAATGTCTTGGATATAATACACAACTGCATTCAGTTAGTTTGGGAGAATGTTGGTATGGCCGTGAATTAGTCATTAATTCTACGGCACTTTGAGTGGAAGTACCTGTCAGGACTAAAAATAAATTATCAAAATATATGCTCGCATAGTACATAGATTATTTTTAAATAGTTGAACCGTTTACAACTTGAAGCATGAAAATGTATACGCAAATAAACGTATTGACTTTTAAATAACCCGAAAGTGTTGATATAATCTAACACAAAAAAGCAATCAAGCATTGGTATACATTATAGCTTTACCTTTAAGGTTGTTTTGAAGTGGTTTCGAGCATATCACAGTGTTCATAATTAATAGTCTGACTTGTGGCGAGTATTAGTGCTAGTAAAACATCAACCAGGGGTTTTTACCCCGCCTAATAAACTGGTATTGTCCGGGCCTTTGGGTCTGGATTTACGCCGGTCTACTGGGGGTTGTCGGTCCTGTGCAGTTCTAGGAGGTGCACACTCCGAGGCTTTGCCTCTCCTCTTTGGGGAGGAGTAAGTTTATTGCTTACTGTCTGAGGCGCCTCTACCGGGGAATGACGACGGGGCTGCTCAGGCAATTTTTAAATGGCCAGAGTGCTCACCTCTCGAGCGCTGGCTTATCTAATCCCATTTTCTCGACCTTGTGTCACATCTTACCTTGTGAGAGGTAGATAAATAAAGAATCAACACATGACGGCAAAGATTTATTCATACTACAATTACATTAGTAGCATCGAACCTCAACAATTTTCAAGCAAGGGACGAATTCAGTTTATGAGGTCTTACTGAAGGTCGAATGCAAACGCATTTATGAAAGACACTTACATGCATTCCCTATTTATCCACTGCTCGTACAGTAGTCATCATTTCAAATAGCGCTGAATCATTGATTTCTGTACAAGACCCAAGTTCAGTTGATATGAATTAAATGATGTCTATAGTACACGCGTAAAGTCAAGTAGGTACACGCTGTTATCTCTAGTTATTTTTCTCTAGGGTACTGACTTCTTAAATAAGTATAGCCACGTAGCACTTCCCTGTTTAACATATCGCCAAAGTAGTGTATATCCATAAATTATATATATATATATATATATATATATATATATATTTATGTTTATATGTACACCTATATAATATATGTATATAAATGCGAATACATATGTATATAGTTATGCATATAGTTCGATTATACACATTTATATAGATATGCATGTGCATATATAAGTTTATTTATGTAAATATACATATGTTTACGTTATCATCATAATAGAACTCACAATTAAGACCTGTATTTAATATGTTTTATCGCTATTTCTTGTACACACACACACACACACATATATATATATATATATATATATATATATATATATATATATATATATATATATGCATATCTACATATGTTTGTAAGAATAGTTTTACGTCGTACAAACGATAAAGTGAATCATTATTTTTACCGTATTGTGTTCTAGTAATCTCATGTTAGAAATTAAGTTTTCGTTCGTGTCTTTTTTATTATGAATCCTTAATCTTTATCGTACCATGTGCCTCTCTTGTCCTGTTGGAATAAGGGAAAAAAGCAACTTGGCATGCTCCGGATTTCTATAAATTAACCCTCTTAGCCTGGGCCGTTCTTATTTTGATAGGTTGTGGTTGCAGGTTATACAACTTGTCTGGTTGCTGTTCATAACTTAAATAGCGTTAAGAGCGGCCCCTTTATCAACGATTGATTAATATCGGTGCAGCTGCAGTGTAATGTCGCGCATGGAAAGGGACTCCAAACTTATATCCGATGGACTTTACTGAAACCACAACCCCATGGATAAAAGCTCAGCAAATAGTCTACTTGTGTCAGCTTACTGGCACCAAACAAACACTTTGCTGAACCACCTCCACCCTAAAACTGAAAAGTGTCATTACAGTCTGAAAACAATAATTTCAAATCAGACGCCGACCTAAGAACAGCATATTTGCCTCACGTCTATAGGCTCGCGTTTATAAACATCCGAGGGGTTTGAAGCAACGTCAAGAATGTAGAATTTTTTCTCCTAATAAACACCCACGATATACTAATACTAAGTAAACTTAACCTACACTTGTCAATCACTTCTAATCGCTTTGAAATTACTGGAATGTTCCCACTTTGTCATAAATTAATGCTAGGGTTGACATGTAGCGTAAAATATGAAGACGTTTGTTAACAATAAGTTCTGAGTTACAATTTTCTGGAGTCTGAAAGGTGATAGTAACCAACAAGCATATTAACACTTCTATCTGGCCATTACTGAAAGAATATGAAAAATATACATACGTAGATAAAATGAAATTTCAGTTCGAATTCTGTACAGGTTTAGGGGTTTAAATAGTAGGTTCCCAAGTTCGAAAAAAATAACCTAAAGATTGTCAAAGGTTACATCGACCGGGAAGTTTTGAATAGAATAACCATGTTGAGAATAGTTGTCGGATTTCTTTAAATAATACTGATATACAAATTATTTCATTCTTCCAATTATTCTAGCCTATGGAATTTCCATTTAATTCCAAAAAACATATTTTCAAAATGAATATGTTTCTGATCACTATACACAAAAAGATGAGTAAATAATGTAATATTTCCCAGATATAAGTTTTTTGCTGTATTATAAAGGGGGTTTATGTAGAATAATATTGGCACAATATAGTGCTCAATAACTAGAAGAGCAGTATCAGGGTATACATTCTTTTATTCATACAAAAATTATTCGCTCAATATGTGATTACATGTTTTACTAGCCATTTATCATACTAATGAGGACGGTAGTTCGACAGACTGCCAAGCTATTAATGGCAAACTAGTCTAGGAGTGATGCAATATTTTAACCTGACTATAAAATTATTGTAGTAGAACAGGTGTCACTTAATCACATACGCTTATGTTACGTAATTCATATGAAATAATTTCTTTTCATTTTTTTTTTACTATTAATTTTGATGACCGAATGCTTGTAAGATCGCTTATATCTCTGATGTATGTAACGCAAAGCAGATTTGTTGGTATGTAACTCAGTTGTATCATGCAATTAGCCTGCCACCGTTTGTAACGCTTGCAATGCTGGCAGTCATTTATAAACTGGTTGAGAATTTTACAGCATCTAGCATTTTCAATAATCACATATGTAAGTACTAACCAGGTTAAACTTACATACTATTCATTATCACACAAGCACAGGAATTTTTAACATGATTTAGGTGTTACACAATTTTCAATATTAACAGGAATTGCTTATGACGATATATTAGAAAAATAAGTATATATGTGCACATGGATTTATATATGGAAATACTCTGCAATGCAAATTGTGTCAGTTTGGATGTATTAGGAATTTGAGAGAAATTCCCTTGGATCATCCATATTATAAGGAGATCTCGAGGCGGTTACCATGCGAAGTGCTTAATTGACAATTATATTGGATGAAACTTGGCGGGAGACTTGAGGAAAAGAAGGCTTCAAACTTCAAACTGAATATTCATACGAAAATGTTTGGTTAAAATAAACACAGCCAGGGAGTATGGGTATTCAACAGTATATTTAGCGCGAGATATGCCAAACGTGGTAAATAAGCTGAAGGAGAGCTACAATTATTGATGGAACAAGAACTGTCAGAAAAGGAATAACGCCGAAACAGGATCTACAATCCTTGTCAGTACGCTCACATCCTTAGACTTTGCAGCCGTATATTTGCTTATCAATAGCAGAGGTAGCACTTCTATTGCTTCAACTGACAGAAAAACAACGAACAGCGTGAGAGAGGTACACAAATCGTGATATAGACCTAGCTTGCGAGTGTTATACCACAAGTGTTGAACTTTGTCATTTTATTAAATGAAAATACAGTAGGTGTCTCCTCGTCAAGGGGAGCATTACTAGTGTCATTACTAGTGTCATTACTAGTGTCATTACTAGTGTCTTTCTCGCCGAAATGACGTTGGTAGTCTCTCTTTACTCTATCGTTTTTTCGTGAAAGGTGCTCAACTGAGCTCCATTCTCTGGCCTGTCCTTGTAAAACATTCACAAGAACTCGTCTCTACCACAACGTAGAATGGCATTCCTTTCTACCATGTGCTTAGCATCACATTACCATGTTACTGCTTCTTGCATATTACAACATAGGCGTCTTCAAATTCAATAGAAATAAATACTTGTTGATAAACACACCATAAATAATCAAACTTAGTTCACACATTGATCAATGCTAGTACTCACATAGTGTTCCCCATACCAACGCGGCGAAATGTTTCCTCCAAGTACAATACCTACCTATTCTAAAAGAATCAGTACAGCATTTGTTGTGTTTCGGCATTATATGATACATGCCATTTTTGAAGCAAGGACTGGTTACTCGGGGTTGAATAGCATGAGAGCGTGGATAACTACAATAGCACTAGTAAGATTTTAACTCCGCTTAAATGATTATATAACCGCACTGGTATCCATAAAACACATGCACATATTTAAGATTATGAAGTACACAAGACACAGGAAATTAAAACAGATATTTCAGAGTAAAATTGAAAAGAAGAAGTAAAAGGAAAACGTGAAAATTTACAGTACGTAGAAAAGAACAAAAAGCAGATGTTAATGGAAAAGAAAATGGGCTTAAAAAATAGTGGAAAAAACAGGAGGTTGGACGGATTAATGCAGTTATTTTAGTTCGGCTTTTTTACGGCATATTATCGCAGTAAAAATTACGTGATGCCAAAACCTTCATTGTATGCGATTTATTAATCACAAGTCTCTATTTTCAGTATAACCTCTCAGAAGGCTGTCAGAATTTAGAGCTGCTTGGTAATCAACGCAATTAACCGTAAGGATACAGGTACGGGTCCATATTAACAATTCTAATAATAATTTTGGGAGCTTGAAACATAATCCCGCCTTGATTCGTAGTATTACTACTTGATAAATGAATATATATATATATATATATATATATATATATATGCGAGTGTGTGTATATATGTATATATATATATGTATATATAGATATGTATATATATGAATATGTCTATATATGTATATATATATGTATATATGTATATGTATATGTATATGTATATATATATATGTATATATGTATATGTATATATATATGTATATATGTGCATACATACGTATATATATATATGTATAGGTATATATGTATGTGTATATGTATATATGTATATATATATATGTATATATGTATATATATATGTATATATATGTATATATGTATGTGTATATGTATATACGATATATATATGTATATGTATGTATATATATATGTATATATATATATAATAGTTTATTTATTTTATACGTACATAAAGTGATACGTACAAATATATATATATATTACGAAGAATATGTCCTATTAAGTTAAGGGCGACTAGTGATTCAATTTTCTGTATCTTAATCACTTAGGAAGTAGGTGTGAGCAAAAACACGACGAACGTGGCAATCAATGATGAAAATACTTACATACACATACTGTTATATAACTGGACGCAAGTGTGGATGGACGTTTAGTGAGATCGCTTAACTTGTTATACTTTATTGTAGTAGAAAGATTGATTTCAGCTTGCGAGGAAAACCGCCGGTACGAAGACACGTGGAGAAGTTGACGCGGCGAGCGACAAACAGATAGCAGCCCGACAAAGCAGGCGATGACAAATGGCGGTTGGAAGAAGCACAGCAAGGTAGTAAGAATAGTCAGCATAGCATCGGCGACACAATAGAGAACGCGAATGCTAGTAAACGACGCGTCGCCCCGTTTCGGATCAACGGACGAGAGCTCTTCTACGACGCCGACATTACAACTTATGTCATAAACCAAACGATGGAACAATACATTATATATAGATATCTTTAACGGCCTTACTCTGATTATTATATTTCCTGGAATACTCCTTCTTCCCACATTTTGATTTCAATACTTAATTGGTATAAAAACACAATTGGAAATAAATATTATATATTTCCTGTAAGGCTGCTTCTCTCTCTCGTTACGCATCAGTGAAATTACTGAGATACTATTTTCACCTTTCTCATATCTCATATAAATTCATAGACTTCAATGCCCAGTGCTGTTGGTATAATCCCAACTATACCCATTTTTATATATTACACCCCCTATCTCCTTATTATACCTTTTTCCTTACCCCATAAGAGTGTTTTTATAAGATTTTTTCTCCTTAAAAATTATCTTAGTCCATATCTTCATTTATACTCTTCCTCCTAACTTCTTAACCTTAAAATCATCTTGCAAGATATTTTCTTTAAAAAGCCTCTGTTAAAAACCCTTGTTCCCATTCAACATTTATTTTCTAATTTTACTTCTATTTTTATTTTTATTTTGTTTTCATTCGCTTTGTTTATTTTTATTTTTTTATTTCATTTCTCATTTATTTATTTTTTTTGTATTTGTATCTTTATTTTTTAATTTTATTCTTACCAATTCTTTATGATTTTTATTTCTATTTTTATTGTTTTGACTACCCCTTTGTGACAAAAGAATTTGAAATTTTAATTAATTTATTGCGGAAATTTGAAAGAATGAATCTTCGGAAAGTATTGTCTTATTTTTTGTATGTACCGGTGATTTGTTTTTAGGTACTATTGTGTGTTTCTCGTCCTATGCTACCAACCTATCAACCGGTGATTCTTCTGGCAGTGGATGTTTCTCTAGAACGAGTTCTTTCTCTCTAATTTTCTGTCTGATGTATTGATAAAGGCGCTGATGAAGTACGTTTTGGATTAGCTTTATTAATTTATAAAATAAAATAAAGTATTTCCAAACTGTTTAGAAAACAATCGTACGTCATACTTGGCTTGATGTTCTAATTCTTGGAACAATAATAATTTTTTTATTCATTAAATGTTATATACATATATATATATATATATATATATATATATATATATATATATATATATAAATATAGAGGCACAAAAGCCTTCAAAAACCATGTATTAGATGCGAGTAATTAAATCAAAATAAAAATAAAAATATTTCGAAACATTTAATAAAATATTTCAAAATACCCTCCGTTTTTTTTTTCTTCATCTTGATTTTTTATATTAACTTACAAAAGATGCTTTATAAAATGAACTTTCCTAATTTATATATATATATATATATATATATATATATATATACACATATATATATATATATATACATATATATATATATAAATATATACATATATATATATATATATATATATATATATATTTACATATCTATATACATGTGTGTGTTTACTACAGGCGTTTGTAACTAAGAATCACATTAACAGTTTTACTCAGTCGGGTGACTGAATAAAACAATTTACACAGTAGATAAAATAGAAATAATAGAAGGTTTGGACTTATACTTGCTGGAACCTTATTACAATTACAACTAGGATAAAAAATAGTAATCCGAAAAACCGGACAATTAAAATGATACATAAGAAAGCTGGTGATTCGTAACTAACAAAAACACCGCACTATAAAAACGAGGCGTGATGGTCGTTTTTATGGTAAATAAACACATGTGCTGTAATTTAATGCCGAACAGAATATCTCTCTTGAAGAAACATCTCATACAATTAATTTAGCACAAATTGTTCTTTTACCCTACTGCTAGAAGACAATTACGGATGCAGGCCTTTCCTAACTTTATTAAATCGTAAATGACGACAATAAAACGAATAGGACTTTAACCTTTCAGTGCCGTTTGCACTTGTTCAAAAACCTAGCCGCTGGGAAAAAGATAATTTATGGTTACAATGTCAAAAATACAGATGAAGTCAGCTGTTTATTTCTTGCCTGTTTTTGATTTTGATTAGTTTTCGCATGAGATTATATCGAGCGAGGCAACATCGATATTTAATTAATTTTTCAATATTTTCGTGTTCAACACATCGGAAAATGTGTCTTATTTTTCAGTCTGATATCAAATATTTAAATGATTATGCGATAGTGTTAATTTAATATACTAATATAAATAAGTATATCTCATATAAATAAGGATTTTGTCAAAATGTTTTGAATGTAACAAATACATTGCGAACTAATGGAGAATATTGCATTTTTTATCGAATCTAATTTTCCAATCTAAATATGAATAAATGCAAAGTTTTTCTAAGTATAACATCAAAACCTTAGACTTTGAATATAATGATATAGTAATCTGTATACTCCTTCAAACAAAAGCTGCTTTTTACATTTGCATATTTATTTTCGTTTCAAGTTTATAATAAATTAACATTCTGTAATATACATTTATAATTGATATTATCAAATGTTATTATATATTTATAATATTTTCCCCGATAGTAATATTATTATAATTATTAATATAATTAATAAAATAGATTTTATTTAAAAGAAAACGACAGTTTTTAAAAAATATTTTTAAACTCTCAGTTTTAAGGGAGATAACTAAATGAAAACTTTCGGCGCCGATGCTTAGAGAACATATACTACACTTTGATCACAGTCAAAAGGTCAATTAGCAATAACAATTATTCTTTTGTGACTAGACATTTCTATATGAATAAAAACATCGATTTAATCGGAATTAATGAGTGTAGTATCGGCTCTATTATCATAAGATCGTCTTTCTCAGAATTACCTCCTCCATTTTAAGGGGGTTTGGAATCCCTCTATGTATTAACCCTATTTTATATTTAAAAATTTAAAAATACGTTTTAAATTATATAATAGTAAAAATTAAAAACTGAACGGACGAAATAGACGTTTCCCCCTGTTGTTCAATTGTATTATAGGGATTATTTGAATATCTCGTTTATTTCGTTTAGTTTTCGCACACATTTCCAACAATATTTTTTATCTCGACAAAATTTCTAATTTATATTTTAAAGACTTTAAAATCGAACGTTAATGCAATGTCTTAATCGCCTACGAAAATGTCGTAATTTCCTATTATTTTGATTTGCGCTTAACATCCATTAAGAGGAAATACGTTTGACTTAATTTAATGTATAAAAAATTGTGATGTACCTATAAAAAGTATAATAGTTTATTTCATTATATTTATTTTTTTAAAATGGGGTATAGTCTGCTTTTGACATCCATAAATAATTTACTTTACTTTTATTTTATTTTTAACACTTATATTTTAATATTTTTTTTGCTTTAACTACCTATTGTATGTAGTTCTCTCACAATTATATAATACTCCCAGCCTAGTAAAAATATTCGACCTAAGGAAGTATATTTTTGATAGTGTTTAAAAAAAAAACATTAATTTAAAAAGAATGGTTGCTTTGTTCTACCCAAGAGGGCAAACGACAAAAAAGTCAGTTTTAAATGTGGAAAAATCGAGTTCCCCTAAAAGGGCACACTGGATTGAACAGACATAATAATTTTATTTACTCATTAACAATTTTATTTACATATTTATTTAAATCACGCAATGCCGATTAGAATTTTTTAAAAGTTGTAATATAAACTTTACGGAGATTGCTTTAGTATAGAATCAGCAACTGGCGGTGATCGTGTCTAGTTGAGCTGGCGTCACAGGTTGCCCGAATGAATCATCGTCATCATCATCATCAGCAGCAGTCGTGCCTTGTTGATATAAATTTAATATTAATTATAAGTAATTTTTATGATTCAATATTTCCTTCATATTTGTAGTTAAACAAATGGTGAATAAGTGTCTTCTTTTTGTTTTTCAATATTTTATATACTAATGATTTTGCACTTATCAAAGCCAAACGGCAATTCGCGGAAACGGTTAATGAGATTGTCAATTGAATGTAGAACAATATTATGAGAGGATTGGTAACAATTTGTTAAAAGTATTTGTTGACATTGGATTTGAAGACGACGATAATGTCGACAGCAGGGAGACACTCTCGTAAATAGTGTGTCATAGAGTGAAAGTTCTTGAGAAGGATCTTCGTCTACGGAAGTTCCGTTAGTTATACGTAACATGGGAAGAATAGAAAGTTATTTGAAGTGGTGTTAGTATGACGGATACTTGCTTTTAGAGGGGGCCATAGATTGCAGCTCAGTGGAGCACCTAACATAAAAATAAGGATATAGTACAGAAAAAACTAGCGACGTCTCCTCTGTGAAAGAGGTTACGTAGGGAATAGAAGAAGATGTCTATCATTAGGTTGCGAAGTCGCTGTGGCCCTCTATCAAAGCAGCAAGAGAATGAACGGCACCAGAGAAGACGTGTTAGAAATACTTCATCTTATGATGCATTTTACTCAGTAACATTTATATATGTAACAGTTATTATTATTTACTCACTATGAGTTATCACACTGGTCATCGTCAGTGATCGTCCACTGCCAACAACCTGTGGTATTCCCTGGAGTTTGAGTGACAACAAGTCTCCTCAGACTTCTAGTATGCTCCACCTCTTTTCGTTCATCACCGCTGATGACCTTGGTGTATCGCAACAGCCACCTACCACCGATTTCTCGCTGATAAGGGCCATTGGTCCCCTCTGTCCGTAATTTTCATGGTGTCAGCCTATGCTTGCGCATCTCTCGTGCGGTTGTATTTTCCCCGGTTCTGTTTTCGTGTGCTTCCATGTGTTTGTTCTCCATTCGTTGCTTATGTGTGTTGGTTTCCGCATTCAGTGACATTATTATTATTATTATTATTATTATTATTATTATTATTATTATTATTATTATTATTATTATTATTATTATTATTATTATTTACTCACTAGGAGTTATCACACTGGTCATCGTCAGTGGTCACCCACTGCCGACAACCTGTGGCCCGAGTGGCAACAAGCCTTCCCAAGGTCCCAGAGCTGTCCGCGCTCTTCCAGTGGAGGTCTGGTTTTGCGCTTTCCCTCCTCGACCCTCTGTCCATAATTTTCGTTATTATTATTATTATTATTATTATTATTATTATTATTATTATTATTATTATTATTATTATTATTATTTTTATTATTATTATGATTATTATTATTATTATTATTATTATTATTATTATTATGATTATTATTATTATGATTATTATTATTCGATAATTGAATATATAATAATATAGAAAATAGAGGTAGTTATGTGTATCTCTTTGCAATGCAAATGAGTATGCTTGTAACAGCTAGTGATTTCGTTTGCGAATCAAAATGTATGTTTACGAGGAATTTTACGATGTGCACGAAGGCCACACAAATGTATGTACAAAATGCCGTAGGAGCATTATTCCCACACTTTAAATGGATAGTTCGCCCTTGATTTAAACGAGTTCTGTTTATTTCAAAAATTTGAAAAGATTCTGACTATGTTAAAAGTATTTAATGAGGACTTTATTTCAAAAGATTAACATCGTGATTATCACAAATATAAGGGGTAACAGACAATGACGCAGATTGACGACCTGGATTTTCGAAGTAGGGAACTAGTCTGATTTGAAAATTGGGACTTTCCATGATGTCCGTGTGTAAGAACTTTATTCTAGAAACAATTTGGCTAACCAAAGCCAACAACAGAATCATGCTGGTCAATAGTCGTAGGATGCTGAGTCATATGAATTTACTTTCTCCGAGCATAATTGAGTCGTTTAAGTATTTGCTTTATAACTGTATTTATTTTAAACATCGCATTGCAGTATTCGGGTATCGGAACACTTGCATATATACAACAATCCAAACATATTATGAACTAGTTTATAAAATGGCCTAACCACTAATTCCGTGTGTCTGTATGTGTGTGTGTTTCTCGCTTCTATGTGACTTATACATTATTACTTTATTTGTTACGATTAATCGATTATTTATTTAAATCAGAAATGCAAATAAAACGAATATTTAAAAAATTCGTTTTAAAATAATTAAAATACGAACTCAAATTCACCATACGAGGCTTGTCTAAAATATATTCGACATTAGACCAGAAAAATATATTTCAAATCTTTGACGGAGTTTGGACCCTTATCCCCTTTAAAGCATGCCCCTTTGTGCTTGCACACACCGATCTATTCACTGCTGGAAAAACCTCTACAAGTCGTTTTTTTAGAACGGCGTTAATCTCCGCCGTAGCGTTCTGCATTATGTTTCAAAACGGGAACATTTCAGTGGCATCTTAAATTTTCCAAACAACAAGAAGTCGCAAGAGCCGTGTCTTGATAGTAGGGAAGTTGCTGAACGACTGGGATTCCATGTTTAGACAAAAAATGTCGGATCAAGGATGAATGTGCAGGGGTGTTGTCGTTATGCAGTTGCCAGTTTTTCGCTGTCCACATGGCTTGTATTTTACGCCGACCTGCGCCACGGAGAGATGCCGGAAAACATCTTGACAGTACTCCTTTGCCATTGTGTGTCCTTCCGGTGCGTATCGTGATGCACAATTCCACGGATATCAAAGAAGACAGTTAGCATCACCTTGATCTTGCTTCGAACCTGTCGCGCTTTTGGGGGCCTTGGGGACTCGGGAGGCTTCAATAGCGACAACTGTCTGTTTGTTTCTGGGTCGTACCTGTACCCCTATTACACATCTCTATTTATCATGGTGTTCAGAAACTCAGGATCAGTGTTGGCGGTTTACAGAAAGTCCTGTGCCGCTTGAACACTGAAGGTCGTCTTATATCTGCGACAACAACTTGAGCGCGGTTGAACGACGATCTCCCATCACCAAATTTCGCACCCTCTTAATAACATCTGCACTCCGAGCAGTTTGGAGCCTGCCAAAACGCTGGCCACTCTCCACTGATGTGCGGCCATTTTTGAATCGGTTGAACTACGCCTTTATTTGTGTTACACCTATCGCATCTTCTCCAAAAACACCTTCTAAATTTTACGAATTGTTTTCCTTGTAGAATCATCAAGCTGTTGACAAAATTTGATGCGGTACCTTTGCTCAACACGTTCAGTCACATTGAGAGAATCGGTAATCCGACGAACACGTTGTGTAGCACGTCACTCAGCGACCGACAGGCAGCGACCGACAGGCAGCGACTAACGCGCAGGAAGGCGGTGATAAAATTCACACATGCGCATGAAGGTGTCTTCCTTCACTGTATAAAATGGCGCCGCCCTATCGTCTCTATTTCGCACGAAAGAAAATAAAAGTCGGATACTTTTTCAGACAGGCTTCATATTTCATTTCCGTTTCTTACATAATAAGTCAGGCATTTTACGCTTTTGTGGATAGTATAAAAGAATGAATAACTTTGTGAGCTTTCGAAATTTCAAAATAATTTGTAAACTTCTACGCTGTTGAATTGAAAGTTATTCATGACTTTTAAATCCTTAGCAAGTCTTTATGTATTAAATATTCAAAGTTGTTGAAGCAATTTACATCCAATAATTCCATAAATAATTGTTCAACCAGCATTACCTTTGCAAAAGTAATTATATTTTTATCTTAATTTTGTTCAATTTATAATTTAATGATGAAATGGCATTGTAATTATTACATTTAACTTTCACGATGATATTAAACACAATCGGTAAAGAACGGTATAATTAAAAATAGCGAAACAGAAATAAAAGTAAACAGTCTCAGGCAAGGCTGGGTAATGTTATCCAGTATATTATAAGTGTTAACATGGTTTGCATATACTACGTTCAATATAGACATTGTGAAATATATTAATATATATTGTTTTAATAATAATTTAATAAGTGATTCTGAATTTTAATATTCTTAGAAGCTTTTGAAGAATTTAATTCATTGTGTGGTTACTGTTCTCTAGTAATAAATGTCAGTGTCCAATATATTTAAACACAATAGTTTAAGATATTAAATGTATTCCCTAAACATAACAGTTTTGCACCACTTACGAAGATTTTAATCCAGCTATAATTAAATAATTTTACTCGTCTAGGGACAGGTATTCTTCTTGTCTGTATGTATACGTTAACCATAAATAAATTAAGTAAATCGGAAATCTCAAGAACGAAAATATATTACCGCATTTGAAAGCTGCAAGAAAGTTTTAAATAATGAAATACCGTGTTGTATATATGACGTTCAATATAGACATTGTGAAATCGCAAGAATATGAGTTTTTTTTTTGGGGGGGGGTTTGGATCAAAACAAAAAACACGACATAATCCCAAACAATATACTGTTTAATTCAATTTATTAGAATATCATTTGTACGTTCTTATTAATATAATTCTAAATTATGACTGAGAAACTGAAGTTGATGTTTATGTGAAGCTGAGAATGGTATCTTTATGAATAGGAAACAGAAAGAAAATAGAATAAAGTGTTTTAGAATAAGCTTAACAACTATTAAGTAGACATTATTACTAGACATACTGCTTTATGTGGTATAAAAATGCTTTTCAGACATAATCGGTTATCCAGAATATGAATAAAGGTATAACTGCAATTATGTGTAAGCAAACGCCAATAGAGAAATGAAGACAGAGAAAACAAACTTAAATAAGTAACTTAATGTACCCAGTGGGACACGGACAAATATTTTTGTATTGTTACCGTTAAACGGGAATACACAAGACAGCATTTGGAATAGACAACTAGAACGCCCGGAAGATAAAAAGAGAAGTTGTGTTTTGGTTAGAAATGTATAGTAGGTAATATACAATAGGAATAAAACAATAAAGGCGTTAACACGAAATAGTGTCACGATTAAATGTGATTAAATGTAGAGATAAGACTGAAATACCTCTGCAATCCTGTGTGGATAAATGTGTTGATAACAGCTGTTGAGCCGGTAAATGCAAAGAAAATTGAAAGTAAACGAAGCGAACGTATCGTAAATGAAAACATGTATCGGGAATTCGCCTCACTAGCTATCGAAACTTATAATCGTATGAATGTGTTGGTTCGAAAGTAAAGTATGTTTTCCTTATTTCATTGACCATTATGGTTACTGAAACCTTACTTTACTTTATATTTAAGATGTAAGTTATACTTTCTCAACTTAAATTGTGTAATAGTTTTTCATAATTCAAACCACTTTTCTACGATTTGATATAATATGTTGCGCTCTTTACTTACTTGACCTGTAATGTTTGGTTATTTATTTAGAGAAATTCAAGTTATAAAACCTCAATATTACCTGCGATTATTTAGGTAGACCTTACTTGATTCGTTGGAAACGCTCCGTCATTCTTGCATATTCTATATACTTAGTCGATAGATTATTATTATTATTATTATTATTATTATTATTATTATTATTATTATTATTATTATTATTATTATTATTATGATTATTATTATTATATTGAACCATCATAACTTTTTATATTCATGAACAAATACATGAATATGATAATTACTTCAAGAAATTAAAGTAATTATCATATTTTTGTTTTTGTTCATTTTTTCGTTGATGTATTTTATTCTTATTAATTTTCTCAGATTAGGTTTCATTTTGACTTTCTATTTCCTTAGTTTGACTTCCGATGTTTTTCATGTTGAACTTTGCCTTTTTTATCTTTCACTTTCTTTTCACTGTTAATTTAAGTTCGCTTTTTCTTTAAACCCCTGGCTTTTTCATCTACTAGCAAATATATGCTCTTTCGGTCGTATTCTCCTTGGCTGGGAGGATATTATGATGGGCGAACTACATAAACTGACCCCAAAGATGGGGTAATGACTGAGAGGATAATATCATGGCGAACATATATTACACTAATATTTTAAAGAGGAGGTAATGTCTGGTAGACTTATATCATAACAACAGAACAGGTACTATAATACCCCTCCACATTAGGGGATATAGTACTTTGGAAAACATCCCCATAAAAGCAGAAGGTAATTCGTGTGAGTATGGTATCATGGCAACAGAAAAGATTCTACACTATTCCCCTACAAAAAAGGAGAAGGTAGTCTCTGGGAAGATGGTCTAATGACACAAGTACAGATACTACATAGACCTTAAGGTCGATGTAATACCTTGGAGGATTACTCTAACCTCTTAAAAAGGGGAAGATAATTCCTGGATGGACAGACTTATAAGATTTCTATATATAAATGTATCTATGAAAATAATTTTTTTTCTGACAATTTTGAGATATTTCAAGTAGAGAGTTAATGCGGTATTGTGGTGATAGTTAAAAGTAGTGTAGACAGTTTTATCACTTTTGACCAAGGTCTACCAACGACCTACATTTCTACACTTTTGATGACCGTGTACCTAATTTGTTCTGAATGTAGTATCTGTTCTAAGCATCCCATTCACTATTTTACTATGGACAGAACTAAGGCTTCAAACAATCCGTGATTGTACATGTAGTAACAAAATATGGCGACGTTGACGGGAGGGAGAAAGGAGGGGAGGGAGAAAAAGACAGCCAGGGAAAGAAAGAAAGATGGGGAGATTAGTTTATTTTCTTAAGTTAAACTTATATCTCTTTATTTTAACTTTACTCGGATGTTTATTTTAAGTAAGATTTAACTCATGAATGTGTATATATATATATATATATATATATACATATATATATACATATATATATATATGTATATATATATGTATATATATATATATATTAGTATTTCATGTATCCACATAAAATATTATAAAGAGATATAATTTTTTATGTGTCAGTATTTACTTCGACAGTGCTCGATACGTAAGTAGAGATAGGTAGAAAGCAATGAAAATATATATGGCAATCAAGCTTCACTGTATTGAAAAAACAAAGGAAACAGGATATAGTAAAATCCATTATTGACAAAAAATAGGATAGGCATAGGAGCGTCACCAACAAAGCCTTTGTTCGATGGAAGCCCAACGATTGGCTGAGGGAAAAACAAAGAATCTGATTGGTTAACTAGCAAGCCATGTATATAAAAACACCTGACAAAAATAACTCCATGCATTTAGCTGACGATTCCCCCCGGGGATGAAACACGGGAGCCTCTGTGTTGCTTGATTGCCATATATATTTTCATTACTTACTAATATATGTATATATATCGATTCACCTCGATTTTTACAGTAAGATTTACCTCACGTATGACAACAGTAGGACATTTCTCATTGATAAAAATAAATTACTATTCCTTCGGGCAATACCGGGTATCCCTGCAAGTTTAAAATAATAAACGTTTAAAACACGAAACAATAACAGTTTTGTAATTTTTAAACATGTACATTTATCTTGTAAATGTTACTAAAAGAAAGGGAAAAAGAAGAAAACATTAATTTAGAAAAACAATGCCGGTTGCTAAATTAATGAACGTTTGAACACACATGCTAAATATGTTTCTAGAAAACAAAACTATGTGTTATATTAAAATAAATAAAATCATTGAATAAAATAACAATAATAAATAGTAGTTAATTAATAAAAGTAACTTTTTAAAAACTAATATGCAAATTAGTTAACCTTGCGAATCTGATAGTGCATCTACATTAACAGTATATAAAAAACATGGTGCGTCTATAGATGAGTTGAATTAATGGTAGTAGACGTTATGACTTTACGGTTCGTCCCAAACACGGATTCCATTTTCGCATTTGTTCAATTAGCTTATTATACTAAGGTTGGGTTTATCCCCGTTTTATCCCTAAATACTGTTCCATTATATGGTTTATATCATAGAAAATCTATACTAACATATTCCCATGTTTTCAGATTGAGCTAAGTTTTAATGAAACTAAAACTATTTTAATTGTTCTAGTTTTATGTCATTTATTCTTACCCTATCTAACTAAATGTTTTTCAACACTGTTTTCGTTTTACATCTATCACTCCTGCTTCTGCCTCTCTCAGTGCTTATTAAAGTTAGAAAGTAATAAAGAAGTAAAAAAATACAAAGATAATAATAGTCAATTGAAAACAGAAGGACATATCACCACCAATAGCAATACTATTAAACTTGCAGATGTTCAGTGAGAGAATAGAAAGAGAATGAGAGACATAGAAGGCAGAAAGAGGCTTATTTTAATTTTTAATTTTTTTTTATTCTTGCATAAATTACTGGCTTTACAAACTCACTTTTCCTGATTAAATTAATCTGACCCACGTTTAATGGGATGGCCCAATGGCACACAATATTTTCTAGTTGTTTTCTTTAATTCATATTATCGTTATCTCATTCTATTAAATGCTCTTCATTCTTTTATCTCAACTCTTTATTGAATAAAAAATGCGCCTATAAGGAAGAGAAATCAAATAAACACACTGACATTTAACCGAGTTTCCCCCCTTTCATCTCTGACATTTCATTCTGACCATTTTGCAAGAAACTTCCGCGCCTTCCAAAGCCAAACCAAAGTTGGCCAAACAAACGAACTCAAAAGACGATCAATTTTTTAAACATTTTAACTGAGCCACCACTAATTCCTGATTACATTTAACATGAAAACCACAGTAATAGGCCGGCCTCTATCTGCCTGTATTATTCGCCGGCACATATCCTTTTTTTCTTTCTTTAAGTGACTAAAATCGTTCGTTACGGATTGATGAATTTAATTAAGTTTGATAATTCCGCATCTAGCGTAATGGGTAGTCCCTTTCACCGCTCAACAATGTGTTTAGTATAACAACCAGTATTAGCAGAGCAGCGATGATTCTATCGGTGTGCTGCAGGGCTATTGATCGGAATGTGTGGCACAGAATAAGCGGCACTGTTGCGTAACAAATACGGCCAGATTTAATGATGTTTTCGGTCGCATGAACAACAACGATACTTCTATGATTTCGTTCATTAATGACTTTCGGAACACATAGACAGTAAAAACATTTCCCCGTGCTCACAAATGTCTGATACACTTTAGTAAAAATGCATTGCCCTGATCTGGTATCCGCTTGCGTAGCATTTCGGGAATGCATTTTTCGTTTCGGATAGATGTCTCGGGAGATAAGTGAATACAGACATCACGAATAGTAAAAATAATAATGAATTAATACTCAAATTTATTGGTCGGAGAAAACACCTCCAATGCCATTTTAATAATTTATACCTTCTAGGTTTATAATGAGAGTAGAAGCCAAGTTAATTTCCAGACGAAACAATTGTCTGACACTAACTGTTATATAATTCGCACTATTTCAGAACTCATTTTTTCGTAACACGTGACCAGGTTCAGCTAATCATAGCATATAACATATTTCAATCTCCTCGCTATATGCGACACTCTCATATAAAGATAGGTTGATTGTAATAGCATGTGTTAGACATTATATTTAACATACTATGTGAGATAGCATGTATGATATCCTGTCCTCATAAGTCGCCGACTGAGTGTCGTTACACAGTTTTATTGGCTAAGACGGTACTACTACCTATGGCGTCACTAGTAGTCTTGCAACCGGACATAGTACTAACACAACGTTTGTCTATGTTTGCATATTCCTGTTGTCTTATTGAAATCGCTTACAATGAATCCTTTAAAATAGACATTGCACTTCGGAATAAAATATCTCAAAATAGTTTATATACAGTGAAGATAGTTTTTTTTTGTTTAGTAGTTCATAATCGTGGTGTATGTGACAATCAACGAGTTTTCTTCTATTCATGCACTGATAATAAATCCACTCCGATGTAGGCATGTGGCTTTTGTACTTCAATAAGAATTCAAATTATATAAAAACTTCAGGTACTGACATATACGCAGTTTATTGCTGGATCCGAAATAAAATGATCACATCTTTATAAAAATAAAAGTCTTTCTTTAGTGGTTTTATTTGTAAGGTTTACGTTACATTACAGTTATCGTTTTCTTAAAACAAACGTATTTAGCAATGTATATATTCATACTCGGTCAAGTATTTTCGTATATATTAACGAAATCGTCGACAGATACATTCTTACATGAATATAGAATGAAACGAGCTGAGCAGTTAGAACATCAAGAACTTGGTTGCCTCTTCTCGCCCGAAATCACCTTCATTCTATATGAATGAAGCAAGCTGAACTATTAATAAATTACTTTGGTGTGTAAAATTAGAAATGTAAAACAACGCAGGTAAGTACAGAAATAAAGAAGTTGTTGAAACCAATGGTCATGGTGGTTTCGATCAATTCATCCTGCTCTATGGAATGCAAATATAGGATATATATGCTGCGCCAGTTTTAATTCTTCCTAGTTGTGAGCTCATAACCGGGGCACGTCGCTTCTAATCTAACAAGAAAATTCCACACAACTTACATTAAAGCTTACATGAACATTTTCCATTCGAAGCCTATTTTGCAAACCCGCATCGAAACATTGCAATAAGGATCAAATTTCTAAACGATTTGTTATAGTTATTTCTCAGAATTTTACCAAATTTGTTTTTAATGGATTCTCTTATGATCGTCGTATTTTGGTGCAGTTTTACAAACTATCCTTATTGAGTAAGTTGTATTTTTTGCGGAACGATGTGACACGTGATGCATCGGTTACCCAACCCGCCAAAAACATCAAACAGCACGGAAAAACAACATTTATATCGAGCAGTTTCCAGACTTTATTAAGTTCATGAAGGAATTATTTGTCCAGTTTTAATTACCTAACCCTAACCCTAACCACTTATTTTAAATAAGGAGATATGGTCGCTGTTGTTACAGTTTTAAACAATTTCTCGAACCATTTTCCTGAATCGTAGATTATTTTCCATTTATTCAGATGAGTGAGTATCCTTTGAAAAGGGGTCCGTACCTTTTTCTTGGTTTATTATTGTTATGGTGACTTACCTATGTACAACAATAAATGCTCAATAAATGCCAACGGCTATTAACTCTCGCCGGAATCTAGTAAGATAGTCGAACTCTACTTACCAAGCGCATATTCTTTCCCTCTGTACTCTCTTTTCTTAATACGCTTGTTTCTACTTCATACCGTCTTCGTGTCTTCATTTCGGTCCCTTTAAACAGAGCCATACAATTATTGATACTAACACATAGTGAAATTTTCGTAATGTAGTGTTTCTTCGACTGTTTTGTTGATGTATCTATTAGCTTCAGTTGAGATATATTGCAGCTCGAAGTTATGTTTGGAATCAGATTAAAAACTAATTCTAAATTCCTTTATTTATCGAGTTTTCGAAAAGTTCTAAATCATATTTTGGGGAATTCTGAAACATATCAATATACATTAAATTAACTAAATGGAACAGACATAACAAATGTTATGAGAGAATGTAACGAATCTCTATAAAATCTTACAGATACGTATATTTACATATATAGTACATAAACTGCTGCTTTCTGTCAAAAATATAAAGGGATGTGGTAATAAAGAAAATTAGCATTAATATACTTTTTTTGTGCGTCTTTATTAGTGTTAGCTGTTTATCAATTGTGTTGAATAATAAATACACTATAAAAAATGCCCGTCCCATAGAAGTTAAAATTAATTATTTTAATATAACAATTTAGACCATATTTATGTCTCATTACGTAGATTAAAATCAAGATATAATGATAATCAACCTCATGCATCTAATTTTTTTACAATTCTGATAAAAATCAATTGTATGATTTTGATTCTAGAAAATATCTAAAATGTCAGACTTTATCTAAGAGAAACAATGAGAGGATCTTTTTTTCATCATACCTATTAACTTCTTAAAACTCTGGATAACATTCCATGCTAATCTGAAATATTTGAATTTTCTAATGGGAGGTTGTGCCTATACTATCTCCCTAAACAACCTTATATAATACCCCAAAGAAACTGAAAACTGTTGAATATGATTTAATTGATATATATTGCTAAGTTTTTACATTTCCTGACAATCTGTATTTTCACGAAAGGCTTGCGTACATTTTTATCCACTGATTAATACATTATACTCAATATGGGCCACATTTGGACCCATAACGCATGTATTTCTTAAATCATAACGATGTATCAATTAATTTAGCAATGGATCCTGTAAATACAAATATATTAACATATACATATACCTTACTTTCTCATGATAGAGATATCATCATATCTTACAATGAATAATGATGTATTATTTTATTATTTATTGGCATACAAGCAATATGACATTTTAAATGTAACGGTCTAATTGAAATAAATTAGAAAATCTATAATTTATATGTTTATGATTGGCATACCTGATGAACAACAGTTATTTATTTTAGGGTATCTTCATTTGTTATCTTGTGGTAAATTTTGATACGAAACAAACCCTCACTGATAATGACTTCTTTAAATGTATTTCTGTCTTTCATGACCTTCAAGGTCACCTTTACATACGCGATGAAACGTCAGCGATCATGGCTAATCTAAATTCCTAATCTGCTTAGATTACATTTAGTAGTTTATAAGTTTATACATATTAACAAACATTTAGATACTTCATTTCATTGTTATTCTTTGGTATATCTTGCGCTTGAATCAGAACTTTACAAAGAGTATATTTAAAAAAATAGTAAACATGTATATATATATATATATATATATATATATATATATATATATATATATATATATATATATAAACTACAGGTGAATATGAGACGAAATACCATCATAATATTTTCTTAATCTCAAAAGAATACGATTTCGCATACTCTCGCTCTTTTCGTAAATGTTAATGCAATACATTTTTATTTATTCTATGCGCACATTTAGAAGATATATTAAAAACAAGTTATACGAGTTGTTAGTCGTGTCTTTACAGAAAAATAGTTATATCAGTTTTAGAGATTGTTAAGAGATAAACGATAAATAGAACATATTTTCAGTGCAGACTTTGAATTAAATATTTTTTATGCAATGTATGACGTACTTTGTGAGAAAATAAATTAACAAACAGAAAACAACTGATGGTCTGTATTTCCAATAGTTTATCTTTCTTCAATTCCTTAGTATATGTAATGCATGTTTACGAAATTAGTCGTTTAAAAAGTGTGTTCCAGTTTCTATTTCCAATGTAATATTACTAAAGCTTAAATTGTAAACGACAAGCTGAGCATGTTATAATTTCGTAAAAAGATCTGCGTTTTTTCTTACATTTCTGATATATTTTATGTTTTGGTCTTTTTCAATAATTTACTTAATTAAAAAGTGTAAGCCAAGGCGGTTTATCTTACTATAAAATAAATATATCAATAATTGATTTCATATGGTCTTAGAAGAACAAATTAAGGAGAGTAAAAAGTTGACTTTGGGTTTACTTTCGGCAGCTTCGTAACTCTCACTTTCCTTATTTTGTCCTGTAATTCTCACATTTCATGAGCGATGTTTCTGACAAAGGGGGAAGAATTTCTGTTTTCTGGGTCGGAATTTATCCATCTAACATATATCGTTGATTACTTGATGCAGTATTTGTTAAGCTCCTTAAACTAAGTGGTTTCATGCCTTGTCTGGAGCGATTCCTATCAATAAAAACTATATATATTTGAGACAAATATTTTAGACCTGTGACAGGGCGTCACAGGTCAAAAATATTTAATATGAGAAGTTCACGAGACATAAATGGATGAAAAAACATGGCACGCATACGCAAATACGTAAATATATATCTTCCGTTCGATGAGCCCAACAGATTTGTCACGAATTTCGCCGCACGTGTTCTACGCAAACTGAGAAAATTACTGTAAAAACTATTTTAATATAAATAAGAAGCAGAGATTAATAATAAAAAGCACTATATTCCCTATGAACTGGTGTCGCGTTGTTTTTTATCTCTATTGATATAAAGTTAGGTATATGTATATGTTTATATTTCATATGTACTCGTAAACTAATTAAGCAATGATTAGGAATTTTAGAAAACGGCTATTAGAGGAGAATGTGGGTTATGGTGAATATATAAGGTTTCAATTAGTTTGGTGAAAAGGGGTGAAAGGAAGCGGTGAAATACTTTCGTTTAAATTCAGATACTTCCATTTTTTTTTGTTTATTTTCATAATAGTGATTAGAGATTAATTAATGAATATCCCATGAATTTTATTTTTTGTAGTATTTTAAAAGGGTTATCAGGGGAGGGCAGAATATGGACACAACCTACGATTTGAATATCCAAATATTTCAGATTTGTATTACATTTATTTAGATACCAATAAAACCATATTCTCTGAATTTCAGTTTACCCTTAAGACCACTTATGCTTTAAATTGGAGACATTTTCTAGGATCAAAACCATGTTATGGATGTTTATGAAAATTAGTATAAATATTCTAGTGATTAGATTTATTATCATTATATATTGATTTTAACTTTTGTAAAGTAGATAAAATTGGTTCAAAATTATTCAGTTTTTAGGAATTTATGTTACCCGTACCGTGACGTGTATTCTGCTAGTTTATTGATAAGTATTTGCTTCATTAAGTATAATTGGTGAGCTAATGAGGTTGAACGATACTACGTATGCAGGACAGTTTTCTTGGGATCTATAAAAGTGTAATTAATGTATTTTTTGTAATTATTGTATTGATGTATTTTAACTATTTATTGCTGGGGGTGCTGTTTCGTAAAAGTTAGAACTTCAGATTATTTAAAACTGAAAATTTTAATTTAAAAAAAACATCCGTTGCCCGGTAATAATATAAGTCCTTCGTACACACCTGTTCCCAAATTTTAATAATTTTTCAAGTTTTCTTTATTTACGTCATCCAGTTACGCTATTTACTTAATGCTGTTCTATTACTACCCGCATTACCACTACTTCTAATACGTTAGGAATTTATGCTTCCTTTTTATTTACGTAATTTACGATCGAATGCCAAAATTTCCGTTCTCACGCATCAAATTCTCGTCATCATTAACCATTTAACTTACCTAACAGTCCTTGGATGCTGTCAGTTTTTTTACACAAAAATTATTAACCGATAATTAAGATAAGCTATCACTTAAATCAACACCCCCATATATATATATATATATATATATATATATATATATATATATATATATATATATATATATAATTAACTTGTTACAAATATCCAGGTGGTATGAATCCGAAGGAAGTTGAAACCGGGTTTATGGGAGTGCTCAATGAAAATTCAGAGCAAAATATATATATTTTTTGATTTTATTCCATTAGTTGCGACAACACAGGTTTTGTTTCATTGGTGCGAATAGCTACCAACTCATCGGGCCGGAGAAAGGAATACAAATGGCATAAAAGTTTAAGTTCACTTTAACGGGAGATTGAAAATTGAAAATACATTGGAGGGGGAGGGGGATAGAGTTGGGGCTTTGTCTATAACGGCGACATGGGACATGAGTGGGGAGGGGGGAGGAACCCAACAAGTCGTGTTTCAAATTATTACGTGGGAGGTTTTGCACGTGTCAGTGCTGTGCCGATCTCAATCTCGGCCGGGGTGGGAGGAGGGAGATGGGGCGACGGCCAGAGTGAGTTAAATTTAAAATGAGAATAAAATTATGATTACAACCGTCATTCTTATTTTATTTTAATTCTAATAAGTAATTATCATGTGGATAAAAATGTTTGATAATTTTAATTTAGGGTATTAATTGCTACTTTTGCATTTTATTTATTTTATTTTAATGTTTTGTTTATTATTTGTAGTTAATTTTGTTGTGATTATATATTTTTTTTAAATTGTGATTATATTATACCGAGATCAATACTAGTGGAATCATTTTATAAGAGAAGTGTTCTGGTGTTACCAGTCTTATCATTAACAAAACCGATTATGACAATGGTAACGCCTGCCAATCATACCTACGATAGTTGCAGTGATAACAGCCTTATGTAAAAGCCTTAATAAAAATAAAAATAAAGATAAAAATAAAAATAACAATAAAAATAAAAATAAAGATAAATATAAATATAAATATAAATATAAATAAAATTAGATTAGAATTAAAATAAAATAGAAATAGAAATAACAAGTTTGTAAGAATATTAATGATAATAACAATAATAATAATAATAATAATAATAGTATTAAAAAATAATAATAATAATAATAATAATAATAATAATAATAATAATAATAGTAATACTGATAAATATCACCATCATTACCATCTTGCTACTTGTGAAGTCATTGGGCGAAATAAGTCGACAAGTGATGGTAGGCTTTTTTGATTCCACTACCAATGACAAGGACTAAGTACCAGTTAATAATTAAGTGTTAAAGGTAATATCGCCGTTATAGACAAAGCCCCAACTCTATCCCCCTCCCCCTCCAATGTATTTTCAATTTTCAATCTCCCGTTAAAGTGAACTTAAAATTTTATGCCATTTGTATTCCTTTCTCCGGCCCGATGAGTTGGTAGCTATTCGCCCCAATGAAACAAAACCTGTTTTGTCGCAACTAATGGAATAAAATCAATATATATATATATATATATATATATATATATATATATATATATATATATATATATATCAGTCAGTTTTATATTATATTCCAATAATCATGTTTGTATTTTATTATTTAATTTTTATTTTTTCACATTTCCAAAACACATAACATTTATGTGAGATATATTGTTTAGGGTCCGTTTCATTTGACTTGTGCCTAAAACATTTTTATGTCAATATCGTCTCTGCAACATACAAAATCATCAGAATGAAAACGTATTGGATTAAATTGCCTTGAAAAAGACATTTTTGGGTGAAACCAAACAAAAACAAAAACAGAGCAAACTCAGACGTGGGGAGACCAACTTATCGGCCGTTTTGAATTTTTCGAAAAATTCAAAACGGCATCTTAGTGGGTTCCCCACGTGTGAGTTTGCTCTTTTTTTGTTTTTTATTTGGTTTCACCCAAAATCGAACCACTTTATGATGTACGTGCTTTTCTAAGACACTTTAATTTAAGTACTGATGTTGCAGAGACGATATTTACATGAAATATTTTGTTTGGCACAATACAACTGAAACGGACCGTAAGAAAAAATATATCTCACCGAAATGTTATGTTTTTCGTAAATGTCAAATAATAAAAATAAAAATAATAAAATAGAATATGATTATTGAAATATAATATGAACCTGACTTATATTTGCTCTGTTGTCACTAATTGACAATCATCGAGCTGAATTTTTAAAGAGACTGCAAAGTAAAAGGGCACTGATAATATATGCTAATACATATATATGCATTAATAATTATATATATATATATATGTATATATATACATATATATATATATATATATATATATATATATATATATATATATATATATATATATGTATATATATATATTGGTGAGCATTAATAGAGGTAGTGCACTATTCCAACAGTGATTAGTAATTCAATGATAGTATGCTTGCTAGTCTGTATAACTGTCTGTTCTGTAAAGGCATCGTAACATACACCTCGATCTGAAGCAATGTTTCAGGTCATCTAAAGACATGTTTTACCCTATACTGGACGAGGATTTTATGTTTCGTCAACTTTGATACTTAAGAATCGGTCAGTTTACGTTAGACTCCAGCGTACATTTCAGGTATTGATACCATCATCATGCAGAAAGTGTTAAACCATTGTACGTAAGAATTAATTTTGTGTTAATATACAGCCTGATAGATAATAGATTAATCGATAGACAGGTCTATAGATGGATTCATAGACAGATAAACAGATAGATAGATAGACATACATACATACAGATATATAGTTATATATATATATATATATTGAAAGATATATATATATATATATAGATATATAGATAAATTGACACATGTATAGAGAGATCAATAGATATACATGTGAATAGATGAACAGACAAATGATAGATGGATAGATATAGATAAATAGATAGATATATAGATGGATATATAGAGAGTGATAGAGAGAGATAGAGAGAAATGTAAAGGTAGATAGATAGATAGAACAGTAGAAATGTGTCAACTTAATAGATAGATAGATTGACAAATGTATAGAGGGATCGATAGATGTACACGTGAATAGATAAATAGACAAATAGATAGATAGATAGATTGATAGAAAGAGATGGATATATATATATATATGGATAAATAGATAGATAGATTGATAGATAGAGAGAGATAGAGATATATATAGAGAGATATGCAAAGGTAGATAGATAGATAGATAGATAGATAGATAGAACAGTAGAAATTGATCAACTTAATCTAGCTATAAAAATGCTATTTTAAAATAAAGTTTGACAGACAAAGAAACATTCAATTTTAAACTAGTCTGAAAAACAAAGGGGCATACTATTTTAAACTAAAGTCTTAAAAACAAAGGGGCATGCTATTTTAAACTAAAGTCTTAAAGACAAAGGGGCATACTATTTTAAACTAAAGTCTTAAAGACAAAGGGGCATGCTATTTTAAACTAAAGTCTTAAAAACAAAGGGGCATGCTATTTTAAACTAAAGTCTTAAAGACAAAGGGGCATGCTATTTTAAACTAAAGTCTTAAAAACAAAGGGGCATGCTATTTCAAACTAAAGTCTTAAATACAAAGGGGCATGCTATTTTAAACTAAAGTCTTAAAAACAAAGGGGCATGCTATTTTAAACTAAAGTCTTAAAGACAAAGGGGCATACTATTTTAAACTAAAGTCTTAAAAACAAAGGGGCATGCTATTTTAAACTAAAGTCTTAAAGACAAAGGGGCATACTATTTTAAACTAAAGTCTTAAAGACAAAGGGGCATGCTATTTTAAACTAAAGTCTTAAAAACAAAGGGGCATGCTATTTCAAACTAAAGTCTTAAAGACAAAGGGGCATGCTATTTTAAACTAAAGTCTTAAAAACAAAGGGGCATGCTATTTTAAACTAAAGTCTTAAAGACAAAGGGGCATGCTATTTTAAACTAAAGTCTTAAAAACAAAGGGGCATGCTATTTTAAACTAAAGTCTTAAAGACAAGGGAAAATGTTATTTTAAACTAAAGTCTGAAGGAAATACAGACACTAGGAAATTCTATCTTAACCTTCAACTTAATAGACAAACGAAAAGGCAATTTCAAATGTAATAGTAACATATCGACCAACGGAGAGTTCCTATCATGGAAATAATTCGACGCATATACAAAAAGAGTGCGTCCATTCAATCGGAGTGTTTAACAATTAAAATGCGATTATAAATTTAAGTCGCTTAGACCAACGAAAAGACATTACAGATCCAGCGTGATAGAACAATACCTTATTATTGAAATACGCATCTGCATAGCAAACCAAAATATGTAGATAGATATATGAAGTTGGCAATAGCGTAATATATGGCCAAGTTAAGTTACGTTGCCCAGTTATTAAAAACCTTTTTTAAACTTATGTATGAACGTCTACTTGTAAGTATGTTAAAATAAATGTTTTAAATCTAATCACATGACCCTAACTGATTGAAATGTTGCTTCACTCTACAACATGAACACCAAAAAAACAGACTTATTTTGTCCCGTGGAAGTCAATCTAATTATAGACTGGACTGAAACATGTTCCGAAATGCGTAACCAGTCTAAGTGTTTATAAATAAAATTCGTTACTATAAATATATATTAACCTAGATAGAGATGCAGATAGATGTGTAACGTAACGTTGCATGAATTTGTTGTTTGTGACATTAGATGCCGAATCCTTTCGCCCCAACCGTTTTCCTGTAACCGTCTCCTCATTGAAAGCTGAGTTAATCCTTAAAATGTTCTAAGTAGTTGCCTCAATGGATAGTGTCGCTTCTATGTTTCTCTTAATTTACGCTGTTGTCAAGCGGTCGCCATAGTTGTAGTAGAAATATAGAAGCAGGTTTATGTATTAGGTGATTCTCCAGACCGGCTGAACTAGACCTAAAACTTAGGTGAAGGCTATTTTAGGGTTAGGTTAAGGTTAGTTTAGAATGAGTTTAGCGGTAAAGTTAAAAAAATAACGTGAGGTTAAAATTATGTAGATGTACCAAAACACATCCAGGTGGCTGTTTTTTTTTATTCTGACTGTTCGATTAATGCTGGGGTTGACTCGGCTTTTCCCGGCTGCTTACGCAAAAGTCGATTTAGTTTAGTTCAAATTATGTAGAAGCACCGTCTATTATTATTTTCTGTAGTGCTGTACTTCGGTAACACATGAAAAACAGTCATCAACATATTTTCTCAATAGTGTAATGCTCGCTGATCTTTTATTTTTTACAGCACGGTAAGATTACATGTTTCGTAAATTTACAATCGCTGTACACAGGAGAGGGCGATCGATGACAGATCTTTGGAAAAAGTCAGCCGAATCCAAGTATCGTAATCTTTATTGATACATGTAACTTCGGACTTATTGCCGATGACAACCTATACTGACACGTTGCTTTAATTCTAATATTTTAACTTCTGAAGGAAATTTCAATTTTTCTGTTCAATCAAACTTTACGTGAAAAATAAATATAGAGAGGTGATAGATAAATTGCGATAATCAGAATTGGTGTTTTTTAAATGTGTATTCAATCTGCATTTTTAACGATGTATTTTAAACTTAAGCATGGCATATGGACACTAGCTCCTTACATTGATAGCAGAGTATTTGGATCGAAATATGAATCTACATGGTATGTGTTATTTAAAACTTCTTCTAACATTTGATCAAGGTGTTTTTCCTCTTATTTAAATAAATGCTTTTCATATTCTGCAGGAACAAATTACAGATCCTAATGAAAGTACAATACATTGAGATATCATTACTTCTTTATGTAAATGATTATCAAGGTAGTAATTAAGAGTAGTATGGACGAATTATGGCCATCTCTATGTGTGGCCGTTAGTGCGAGCGTATATGTGCGTACGTCTCTGCGTTCGTCTATGTTTATAATTTCAAGACACCTTTTAGGTAATTACACTGGTAAAAATGAATATTTATTTCTTGGTTCCGGTGTAATTAAGTCTGATACTTGGGTAATATAGTGTGCACCATCTTAACAGAACAACGCGTAAGCTGTATCAGATCTGGTTTTCCTGAACTAGACTTTCTAGGTTGATGACCCTCAGTTATGTGACTCATATTACTTTATCCAATTATATCCACTCTATTTAATTTGTAACTAATGTGTTTGGTCAGCAATCCAACCAGTATCTCATAGTAACTAATTACCTGTCACAGGTTTATCTGCTGAACACTAGTTTAATCTCTGATTCTGTCGGCTGTTCCTTTAATGATGATTTTCTAGATGTACTAAAGCAAAGTAAACCCACGCAATTTAATCAAGAAGCATTTAACAATCTCTTTAGAGATTTATATACGTGTGAGAAAAAATGCAGAAGTCCGCATTAAACAAATCTCAATCTAAGTCAAAATGTAAAATAGATTTAGCTATTATCATGATGCAAGTGTTCTTATGTATCAGATGTACAAATCTGGTTCACACAAAATGATAATTTGAAAGTTGTTTATTGTTTAAGAAAAAAACTCTAAAGGCAGGCATTCTATATAGTAGAAATCGGATTCCGTCTTTACCAATGTTATGTTTTACTTTTATTCGCTTCTAAAATAGTATAATTACAATGATAAGTGAGAGTTTTTTTTCTAAATATGGGGCGAGATTTATAGCGGAAACTCTAAACAGGGAGTTGTGCAGCAAGATGGTTGTTAATATTGCATTACATACCTGCGTGTTTATACAGTCGTGGAAACAAAATACCAAGAGGAATTCACCCAAGAATATAACACCCCTTACCACTTCACAGTTGATGCTGACTACCCACATGTTTCCTACCCATACTCCAACCCTCTCTCCCCTAGCTATTTACAAGAAAAATGTAAGATGATCACACACACACACACACATATATATATATATATATATATATATATATATATATATATATATATATATATATATATATATCAATCAACTTTTCTTGACTTCCATTAATTCCTGTCACATCTATATCCTATGCCCCGCATCCACACCAACAGACAATATTCCCCTGTGGCAGACAAAAATAGTCATTGTCACAATCGCCTACAAAAAATACAGTCACTCGACACCGGCCCGAAAATATCGGTTTTTCAATCCATATTTGTAACCCATCGAAACATTGATCTGTCAGGAAGCTTTAAAGTTTAACAATGCACACCTTGCAATACATCGAACTCTGACTGATATGCTTCATCCTGGATCGTTTGAATTAGATACTTTTAACCTCGGACTTATACGCGCACAGGATACACGAACTCAACTGACATCCGTCAAATAATCAGTTTCTTAACAATAACATTTGAACTCCTAAATAATTTTAGTATTTTTTTCAAACATGTATTTCCACTATAACAGTTGTTTTATTATTTACGGTGACTACCTTAACTTTACGTTTCTCATCATCAAAAAGTTCTTCATCTTTTGTTCTTATTTGTTCTATATATTTATTAATTTAAATTTAAATCTTCCAGATATTGATGGTTTAATAAATATTGTATCGATACAATTTTTATTCTCATCTTTCATCTCTTGAATTATAATATAACTACATATAAATACATTTTCAATAGCCGAAAAATCATGAACGGATTTTATTCATGTCAAATCTAATTACGAAGAAGAAATTAACACTAAAAGTTCTGTCAACGGAATATAATTGCCATAAATAATTCATCACAATGTGATTAAGTTGCTATTTTCTCCCTAATATTCGAATTTACATTTAACAGAATTCGTCAAATGTAATGAGTCAGACTCCATGATCGGAGCATTCTAAAAAGACTTTCATCCTCGGAAGTAAAATAAACCAAAATAGTTTGATTGCATACAAAGAGTGGATTTTTACTTGTGCGTAGCGTTCGATTTGTCCGCGTTTGTAATCAGAAAATATATCATCTCAGACACGACAAATCTAACACGCAACAAATAAAATTGGGAATTATGAAACTATAAAGATTATGTATTTTTTCAGTTGCGTAAGAGTACCACCATTGGATAATTTGTAAAGATCTGAGAGTGATCAATCTATTTTAGGTTTTCAGACTGGTTACATAAACATATATGTTTTTTTATGTTTGTGGAATAGTAGATCAGATATAGAGCGCTGCATTCAGAAATAATGGTTAACGAGACCAGAGGATGACCCCGATGAATTCAATTATCTGTAGTATCTAATAAAAGTATTCATCTCTCAATTTCTTTATAAAATTAGGCTTAGCTCCAAACTTTATTAAAAGCATGGATCATACAGGTAATAAGCTCAATACTTGTGCAATGAAATATAAAATCAGGAGTTATAATTCATATGCTGTTTAATGATGAGTGAGTTTACCATAACATTGAATCTTTTATGGTGAATGCATGAAACGAATTTGTAGAGGCACAAATGGAACCTTTTTAAGCAAACAATCGGAAGAAAACTATTAAAAAAATTGTAGAAATATGCTCACGCTTTGGTTTCACGAATATCGCTGAAGCTTTATTACTTCCATGCTCATCTGAATTTCTTCACAAGTAATTTCGGTCAAATCAGTGATGAACATGGGAAAAGGTTTCACTAGAACATTGTCATAATTGAGAATATATATTAGGGTTGATTCAATCAAAACACCATGAGTGACTACTTGTGAACATCACAGCGACAAAATTAATGTAATAGCAATGTCCACAAATATCTTCGACTTATTTTGAAACGTATTTTGTTCAGAATATTGTTAAAAACATAAGGAATGTATGAAAAAGGTTAATATGTTCATATCTGAATTACATATACTACGAAATCGACTAATGATGTAATATGAGTGACATATAATCGATGCGTTTTGCATAAGAGTCTATGAAATGTTCGGTGCGAAAGGGATTTTGTACATGTGTATAAAAGAGTGCAAAAAGTCAGAGAGTTTATTAAATGTGTTTGCTTTGTTAGGAAGTACATAAGGAAATATATATCCATGTGAATCAAAATTGATTCGATAAAGAGTGCCACTAGTGTTGCGTAAAGTAGTTCTCTTCTAAGAACGTTTGAATATCCAATACTGTCAGATCTAAAAATATTATCGAGAGAAAAGTATGTCGTAAACGCATTCCATCAAACACACATTCCATCCCGGAAAATACTCGTTTGCCTTTGTATTTTCTTGAGGAGATTGCTTAACTATCTTTGTATTCTGTTCGCTTAAATTGTTGATTGACAGGTACATTAATATGCCCTGTTAACTATAACTAATAGTAGAGGCCACCTCACGCTTAACGTTCGTGTATGGATATATAAGCGTGTTAATATATATATATATATATATATATATATATATATAAATCGTTGGTTGACATATAGGAATAGAAACTGTTTTTAAAAGACAAATATTTTTCTTACTGTTTCCTGCGACATAATTCAGTGTAATGAAAGATATGTTTACGTAGTAAGTAATAGCATCAGCAAAATACAGCAGAGCCAATGGAATAAATAGGTGCGTACATGTGATAAACATGTGATGAATATGTACTAATTAACATATGTTTCACTTTACTTGAATGCACACACATATATACAAAGATACAGTTATAAAAAGTTTCCAGATATCGTTTCATTTTTATATTAATCGTCATGACAAGGCATAACGCCACTTGATGTAAGGAGCTAACAGTAACAAAATATGTTTATGACAAAGACATGAGTGTATATTGACCTTAGTCTTGAAAAACCAAGGCTATAGGTAAGAGGAAAACAGTCAGCAGAAAAAGAGTTCTACAAGCCTACAGTTCTTAGAAAGACGCTATTTAAATAGGAAGATGTATTACAATAAAGTATCAACACAGCTAATTGTAGAAGACCACTAGGCCAACGATTCAATCGGGTTGTAACAAAAGAAGCAAAGAATATATTACACAATTCTGAAGAACACATTGCATGATAGTATTTATAGAAAAAACGTAGACTAGCAACATTACGTATGTGAGAGAGAGCGTGCAGGATATTGACATATCAAAGTACAAATACGTATTCACACCTTATCAAGAACCCTCAAATGGGACAGACATTCGACAGTCATAATATGACACGGGCTTTAGTTGATAGAGAATTATTAGTTGTTGTCCTCGCAGGAACGAGAAAAAACTATTTCAGCTAGCGATTTTTCTCCGGATACATTGGGGATTGCGTTTGCATTATAATAGAAACCGTTACAATGAAAAACAATTTGGCATAGGAAAGTATTTAAAAGGTTTTATGAAGGATGAATAAAACGAAATAAACTAGAATAAAATACAATACAATGAATGGATGATAAATGACAACTATACCCATGGAAAAAGCTTAAAACAAGAAGTAGCATCATGAAAATAATAGGAGAAATACTGGTAAGAAAAACATATATGTGGTGTTCCCACTGCACACATACCCCAGTGGAAACATGTTGTTGATCTATAAAATGAATATTTATTAAGTGATTCCAAATCTTTATTCCGTCCTGAGTTTAAAAAGTATATTGGTTTCGTGTTATTGTATCTCGAAAATTAAGGGCTATGATGATGCTGTATGTTGTGATTTTTTAAAAATTATAATGGATGGCCATTGTGTCGTATGTGGAGTTGTGTCTTTTATTTTGTTAATGATTGTTGAAATATACTCGGAAAGTGTGTGTCTTTCATCGTTGTAGTTGCATTTTGTTCATCTGGTGCATTATATTAGGACAACCACATTAGAGTTAACGCATGATTAGATAAGAAGTTCAAGGTTGTTGTTGGTGTATGTAAGTGTGAATATCTCGTTTGTGGTGATGTGTTGGCAAACTTTGCATCTTGATTTGTGACATGTTTTGATACCTTCAGGTGTGTAAGTCTGCTAAATTTTAGTGGATATAAAGTCGAGATCTACTTTTGTGCACCAATTATTAGTCATAAGATACGAAACAATTCATCAAGTCATCTTCAATGCTGAGCTCTTACTAGCAGGCCACCCTAAATGATCACGGAAAGAAGGAAATTTAGAGTATTTGATGCCAAATCGGCGGGCACGCTGCTAGATTTTTTCTAATCTACCGGGGCAAGGAACGTTGTTTAGCGCCTTAGGGTAACTCCTTGTATTCAAGGGAGCGATAACAATGTTTGTTATAAATATTAATCATCTTTACCTACGCACACTGGTATTTCTAACTATATGCAATCATCAGTGTAAGAAATGATTCGAACCAATTCAGAAAGTCACCCTCGACTCTTTAATATATGTATGCATGTGTGTAACAAAATATATTCTCAGTGTTTTCAATGAAGATTATTACTCATCGAAAAAATAGCTATAAACCTGAACAAGATATTGGCGAAATGATTTTTTCTCAATATCGAGATTATATATCTATTTTATGCAATTAGTAGTGAGAAATTATGATTTCTGTAGGCGAAATGTCTATAGATTAAATATTTTAACCAAAAAGTTCCGTTTTATTTTCTTATATATTTTAGCTATGATATTTATCGTTTGTTTTATAAATAGTAAAAGTTAGTATTGAGCTTCCAGACAATTTTCGTTTTACTTTAAAAAATAATATACATATATATATATATATATATATATATATATATATATATATATATATATATCTATATATCTCTCTCTCTCTCTATATATATATATATATATATATCTATATATATATGTAGGTATGTATTATTTTTTAATATATATATATATATATATATATATATATATATATATATATATATATATAGGGGGTAAGGGTTAGGGTTAGGTTTAGGGTTGTGTGTGGGGGTGTATATGCTTGAGTTATCGGTTACGACAAAAATGGAAGTATAAAGGATAAACATTAGAACAATCTGGTCATAATATTGACGCAGAAATATATTTTTAAGTTTAAACTAGTTTCGATTTTCTGATCTACATAAGAGACGGAGAGACGAGAAAAAGAGTAGGAGAAGGATAAATGGCGTACTGGATTTTACCTGATCTTACCTTCGTTATTACAATAACAAGTATGTTATATAAACATTCGGTAGCCCATGGGACATCCCATGAGCAGAATTGTTAAAAATAAGACTTTCAAATTGTGCATACAAAAAAAACGCTTCCTATTTCAGATACGTAGAAATCCTTATGTTTCTCCTATATCAAGATGAAAGAAAAACCCTAGTGCTAAACTTCAATAATATGTAAACCAACAGTAAATTAACATTTAATACAAAATAAAATACTATTGTTAATCTGTATGCATGCGTACATAAACTGCACTGGTCGTAATCGTCCACACACGTTGTGCCGGTCTAAAGATTGCTGTACGATTTCACTCAGTGCTGCAACAAATAACTCTTATTCTAAGTAAAACAAACAGGAGCCCATTTTATCAACATGTAACAAATGTATTATTTGGATATTATAAATAATAGCTGTGTTACTAGCAAAATGGTAACAAGTCTAACCTGACACAACTGACTCTGTGTTGGTGAGGACTACTGAAAAAAACACTGCTACCTCGAAAGGTCAACTCGAACTGACTGCATTCTCATGCCAAGGGGCCAGCTCTCCCCATCTTTATCTTCCTGACCGGGTTAATCTCACTGCTCATTGACAACTTGATGTATCTCTGGAGATAAATGTCAGACAAACGATTAGCAGGAGGACAATCAGTGAAACTCACAGAGAAGTCCTCCTTTTACGATATGCTTAGTTTATTTAAAATCCCTATCCATCCCCATGTTGGAAATTATTGTTGCAGTATTTCATGCAGCCCTGCTTAAAACGAACAAACAAAACTACCTCCAACCAATTCCGAAGAGAATAGAAAACAAGTCTAGTTGTAAATTATAACAGTTTATGAGTCCAGGATGTTCGTATAAAACAATTTAAAACAATTTAAAACTAACAGGCAAACCAGCCCTGTAAAAAACAGCATAAATTACCGCCGGACCAATGTGTCTGATGTAGTAGCATTCATAGGTTTAGCGAGTATTCATTTTGTTTCAAGAAAGTCGGACACAAAGGTTTGCATCGTAGAACGAATAGAGCAAAGAAAACGCGGGTTCAATCCACAAGTACAAATCAGAAAGACTGTATTAATATAAAGAAATATGTGCACGTAACAATCCTGGATACAAATTTAAAAACAATACAATTAGATTCGTGCCAATTATATACCTTCATACGTGAAAGAGGTGGAATAAACGCATCCTGTTTGGAACCAACAGAATAGCCAGTACAGTGACTGGTGAAAGAATTAAATTTGAGAGTGTTATAATTACACACGTAACTCTAATGGAAACTACCAACATGTTAAAAATACTTGTGTAAAATACACTAATAACCTTTTTGACACGGATTGTATGCAGGCGTTCAATTTATCGGAGTTACCAATAAATACGTTTTTCGAAAAAATAGATAGTCGGACAACCGAATCAGAAACACTAAAGCTGGATTTGAAAAATGACTTTTCCTGAAGTTTTTTCGGTCGGCCTTCATCGATGCACAAAGATGGCTCCCAAATGTTTACTGAACGAGAACGTTCAGCCCGTATTTAAGAAAAAAGGTGTTGCTTGCCTCGGTAGGTAAAATAAACGAAAAATTGGACCGATAGTGACGATCGGCATCTTACGAAAGTGGAATACATTCAGTGGACACCACTCACGGTCTATTTAAAGAAGAACTCACAAAAAGCTCGCGTGTGTGCAGGTTCTTCAACGGTATTAAATGAAGAACTAAAGGATTATCACCACCCACTACATAGCCCGGAGGAAGATCTTTTAAATTAAATGGAAGCAGATTATTTTAAAAATAGATATGAGTGAAGTGTCCCGCCACATATCCGTAGAACAACTTAGGTCTTAGCTGGTGTTTATAAATACGCATCGCAGTTTATGAAAATTCGAAAATTCAGCAAGTAATGGATACTGTAATGTATCAAGTTATGGTCCTTGGGTGAAGTTTTTCATTCGGCCCAGAGGGCGCCTTTGTTGTGGTTGTTGTTGTTGTTTTGCATATATAAAGAAGCACTTTAACATGTGCGGGACTTGCTTGTGTCTTCACCCTCGGTGAACGGTACAGACTTAATAATTAGGTACGAGGATGAGATATGGCAGTGAAAAACCAGTATGTTAGATCTCCCGAAATTATGCACACATTGACAAGGAAGGGCTAGCCCTGGTTTTTGCAATGAAGAGGTTACATCAATATTTGTTTGGAAACCCCTTCACGATGTTCACCGATCACAAACCGTTGTTTTACTCTATTTGCAGAGAACAAGCCAAGTGTTGCTGTTACAGCTTTATTCTTGGCTCCATATAATTACAAACTAGAATATCGAACTGGAGCTCTCAATAGTAATGCGGACTGTTTGAGTCGTCTTCCACTGGAGGCTGAGGAAAAAAATATATCTAAATCCTCTAATAAAGTATTCATGATGGACTTTGTGGAAGCTCCAGTGAAGGTTGAAGCTGTGAGAGCAGAGACTAGGGAAGATCCAATCTCGAGTCGGGTATACAAATTCAGTATGGATGACTGGAATGGAGTCAGTTGGAGTGAACAGTTAAAGCCCTATTTCAATAAACGGGAGGAACTGACTCGTGAAGATTGCGCATTACTGTGGGGAAGAAGGATTGTTATTCCTCCTAAGTGTAGAAGAAAAATTATGCAGCAACTACACCAGACTCATGTAGGCATTGTGAGGATGAAAGCAATAGCTAAAAGCTATGTATGGTGTCCACAACTGGATGGAGATATTGAGTGGACCGCCAAAGTTGCGTGCTAAATCAGACACATCAATACAGAACTCCGATTCATTGTTGGGAATATCCATGTCAGCCCTGGGACAGGATTCACATAAACTTTGCTGGCCAAGTTGTTGGACACATGTTCTTAATAGTGGTTGATGCCTACACCAGATAGATGGAGGTCTGCATTATGAAGACATCCACTACTGCAGCTACCATTGAGAAGTGGAACAGAACATTTGCGACTCAGAGTTTGCCTCTGATGGATGTGAGTGACAACGACCCTTGTTTCTCCAGTGATGAATTCAGGAGGTTTTTTTAGAAGCAAATGTAGTTAAACACATATTCACGGCTCTTTACCATCCCTCTTCTAACGACCAGGCTGAACGCAGTGTGTGTACATTCAGGGAAACAATAAAGAAGATGAACAAAGACACGAAAACATCTATTGAAAAAAAAGTCAACAGATTCCTTTTTTAACTACAGGACAGCTCAACACAAAATAACTGGGGTTCCTTCAGCTTAATTGCTGTTCAAGCGACAATTAAGAATAGCTTTTCATCTGTTACAGTTAAACAAGTTTAAGCGCAGGGTGTTCAACTACAAAATAGAGAAGGGTATTAAATAATGACACCGTGCCGAAATCATGGGGTAAATGATCCATTCCTTGTGAGGAATTTTGGCACTGGTTAATGGTGACTGGGGGGCATCAATACGAGGCAGTTTGGTAATGTCAATTTTCAGGTAGAGACCGAGAGAGGAGTTACACGAACACATTCAGACCAGATCATTAAAAAAACAATCCTGGTCTTAGAGGAGGGTGTGACTGATATGAATGATGCAGTAGATGGCACTGTGGAAACAAGTACAAAGGAGTCTACCGAAGATGAAGGATTACACGAATTGGTAAAACAGGATGGAGCTAAGGTGGAACCTATAGACTTCGAACAGAAAGCATCTAATATTCCTCGGAGATATGAGCGTGTAAGGAGAGCTCCATTTAAGTTAAGAGAATATGTTTATTGATCCATCTAAAAATATATCAAGTTACGGCCCTTGGGTGAAGTTTTTCATCCGGCCCAGAGGGCGCCTTTGTTGTGATTGTCGTTGTTGTTGTTTTGAATATATAAAGAGGGACTTCAACAGGTGCGGGGCTTGCTTGCTTGTCACTTGACACTCAGTGAACGGTACAGACTTAATAAATACCATGCTCAGCGAACTTGTATTTTCCTATAACGTACCTTGCCGATATCCTAATCAACAGTAAAGAGATAGAACAACACCAGAAACATGCCAATAAAGTATTTTTGCGAACCCTAGACTACGTGTATAGTTAAAGAAGAAAAATCTGGGTTTTTTCCCAGAAAAAATAAAATATCTGATTCATGGAAGGCAAGAACGGCAGACTGCCCGAACCCAGAACGGGCCACTGCAATCAAGAACATGTTGGCGCAGAAAGCATTCGACAAAATAATTGAAATGCTGACATCAGATTTATTCCATAGGCATTACACTCCAGACATACATAATACATACGGGAACTAGCGTCGATAGCTACTATCGACGCTAGTTCACGTGAATTTAGAGCGTGCCTTATTCATCGCGCATGCATCAATGACCCTGCTTCATGCGGAGAACAGTACTCTAAAATTGAGAAAGAGTCTTTAGGAATATTTTTTGCTGTTACTAAGTTTAACCGCTATATACACGGTAGATTGTTCATAACGGATAATAAACTGTTAAGTACCATGTTCGGTTTGACAAAAGTCTGCGTGTGTATACGGCGAATAGACTACAGAGATGAGGAACAATTTTACTGAATTATTATTTTAAAATCAAGTATTCACTATCAAAAAAGATCGGATGGATTTTCTAGACTTGTGCTGAAACAGAGAAACTGGAAGTCAAGACTGACATACATTTATACTTGTGTCTCTGTTGTATTATACTTTTCTTCAATATACTTGTTTACGCAAACCCCGTGTTCGTGTTTTCATTCTGGCCCCTAAACAGGCGCACAACACCTTGTGACCGTATTTCTCTCAAATACTCGTTCATACTCCTGTATTTCTTAATCAACACTAATCATTTTTTCGTAGGTATGAAAAGCAGCCTCGAATGACCTTCATATCTCGAGATCCAGTACTTATCTGCCACTTTCTACCCGGTGCTTTGAGCGAGACGATCTCCTCCCCCTATCTATTCAGCAATATTGCATGAGGTGTTGGGCAGTTACAAAGGTAATCACCAATTTGGATCTTGTCATCGTCACCTTATTTGTCCGTTTGTCGTGTACCTGCTTCCAACCCTAAACAGTGACTATGACCAGGAAGAATACCAGTGCTGTCAAACAAGGAATCTTTCAAGGAAAACATGAGAGCGACTGAGACAAAGTGCGCCCGCAGGATCTTATTCGTCCTCTATACTTTGGCCCCATCAATTCTCTATGCTAAAGATTATAATAGAGACAATCCGCTGAGCCTAATGCCGACGCACCGTCGGGAGTGTGCACTCTCCCAAACCATACGCGAGAACTCGGTTCACCTAGAACGTGTACCCAGCCACTGTGTATAGTCACTAACTCTAATGGTGCCCCATGTATTGGGAATATTTTATTAACCAGCAAGCGGGTCGCTGTTTAAGCAGTCTTATCCTGCACCGTAAACGCCACCACCAAATAGTCAACAAGTCAACAAATTACTAACATATACATTCCCTCTGGGTGTATGTAAAGGGCCCTAATAATCATGCTAACCCACTTAAATGGGTTGGGACGTACTTCTACTTCTTTCAGTAGAGCTGCATTGATATCCCGCTCATTCCCTGACACGGCATGTCACCTTCTACATGGTTTATCACTCTCCGGTACAAACCAAGCCAATAATAGTTTCGACTAACTAGTTCAAACGTTTTCTCTGTCCCCACGTGCCCCAGTTTCTCCTGACATTGTTCTAAACTTGTATCTGTATAAACACGTATAGCCTGGGCTTAGGTGTTTATACATATTTGATACATAGTATAAAACATCTATTGTCTTATGTTGACTTGTTTTTGCGCTCGTTAACGTTCATTTTAGAACAGCCTCTTTACAGACCCTTAACTCTTCATATAGCCCGTCCTATTCTACTACTCTCACCCGTTGCAAAAATACCTCTCTTTCTTCTTCATATTCGGAATCACTCTACTCTCCGGTCTATTTACTATTTCATGTGAGTCCATTATATTAATTTGGAAGTCTTTACTACCCACTTCAGGTTGTACGTCCAGTGATTCTTGTTCTATTCGGTTGGGAATTCGAAACAACAAATCTGCAATTGTATTTTTCTTTTCTGAAGAGGTATTCAACCACTCAACCGTAGCGCCAATTGATGTATTGCCTTGGTTCGTCCTATCAGATACTGCAATTGTATCTGATCTATTTTAATAAAAAATTCCGCCCATCAAGATAATAATACAATTTCTGAATGGCATATACTATCGCGTAGGCTTTTTTTTAGATAATTGTCCATCTTTGTTGGGTTGGCGACAGCCGATGGGACAGCAAGTATATTGAGATCTCTTACTTCGTGCCCTTCAGTAATTCATCCTACTCTGGGCAGTGTTGAGTTTATCACGTCCTAACACACGCATCACTTGCATCAGTGTATAGTTTTATGGATTTGCTCAAATCCGGATATGCCGACAGTAGAAATGGCTATCAATTGCTCCGTGAGTGCATCAAAGGAATGCTGCTAATCATCTGTCTATTTTAATCGGGTATATTTCCTTGCTAGGTCTATTAAGGGGTGTTCCTAAAGAACTCATGGACGAACCTTCGATAATAGCCCACGACCCCGATGAAGCCGCTTACCTCTCTTACTGTGAACCTTATTACTTCCACTTTCTCTAGGTCGGCTTTCAAACCGCTGCTTTTTTTGATAAACCCATTCCTAAGAAACTGCCACTATAGAAGTCTCAACTACAGCTCATGCATCCTCAATCGATCAAACACGATTTGCAATTGACTAAAAGGTCATCCCGACCGGCTATTGAACACCAGTATATCATATATATATAGGCCATGGCGAAACTTCCAGTCCACATCGCCTGTAATAAAAAAAACACGTGTTACTTAGAAGTCAACCTTTATTCAACTAAAAAAGGGATACAAACAGGTGGCAGATATGGCCAGTTTTAATACGCGTTACCTGACGACTTCCGGCTCCGGGAGAACGTATGGAAGCCCATACGAATGTAATATAACATTCTTCCTTGCTAGAAAGAAAAAAGATAATGTCTTCAATAATCTAAGTTTTACCTTTTACCTTTTTTTACCTTTGTCTTTTACTTATTTTTTACCTTTACGAATGCATTCCTTCAATAATATATATATATATATATATATATATATATATATATATATATATATATTTACTTGTTACTCCAGCCAATCTCCATATCGATTGGGAGGTTTTGGTACCTGAATCGATCGCCTTAGTTCAGGCTGGACAAACGTGTCATCATAGGTTCCGCTATGGCATTGTATATTATCTTGTACAAAGTGGTTTCCTCTCTTACTTGTTCCTTAATAGGAGACCTTAAAATTGTCTGGGCTTCGGGACAAGGTGCTAAGTCACGAACAGACATAGTAGAGTTTCGTCCATCTGGGTACCTAATGTGTGCATAGGTCGGCTTACTGTTAAGGAGCTCAACACGGTTTACATAGGGTTCGATTTTGTTCATTACAAACCTCCTTAGCAGTACGGGTCCAGGAGTCATTAGCCAAGAGGGAAACGAGTTTCCATGGGAGGAACGGTGCTGGAATGTGAAGAAACGTTCATGTTGTGTGGCGTTAGTTACCGTACAGGTTTCAGACAGGTTACGCATTCTAAGAGCTAAACGAATCGCCTTCCATATAATGACATTAATTCTCTCTACTTGTCCGTTTCCGGTTTGATAATAAGGAGTGCTATTACTAGTGGCAACTCCTTCCTGGGAAAGATAAGATTCCAGCTCCTTCGACATGAAAGATGTGCCTCGATTTGAATGTGTATAACTTGGCATTCCACATAGGCTAAATAGCAAACCTATACATTTGATCACTGTTGCTTTAAATAAAGTATGCGAACGATTCTATACAGATATAAACGATCCTGCGATTTATTCGCTATAGCTAAACAAACGTATTCAGGTGGAACTATAAATAATATCGTAGTAGAATTTTTTTAAATCATTTAAGAAAATAGAAAGTTTGTGATAAAAATGCTCTTAATTTAGATATTAGCAAGATTGAGTTTCTTGAGTAGTAAACCAAAAAGAAAGAAATCTGCATAACAGTGAAACTGAAGTAGAAATGAATAAATAATGTACGTAGAAAGCTGTCAATTCTTCAGTTAATCTGTGTGATTTAAATAAAATCATATTGAAAGAAGATTGTGGCTTCGAAAGTTGAACTCGTTTACATGTATTTTAATGTCCAAATCAATAATTATCGAAACACATACTTGGCACTTATCCGTATTAAAAATATACACTGTTAAGTGTAGTCGAGTATATTTGCTCGCTTAGCGAGAATCGGTGCAACGTAAGAAAGCTAGAATTAACGTACCCTCAAAATTATTATTAACCTAATATTGTTATTAATTTTTCATGAAGAATACGTTAGTTGGTTTTAGAAGTATAATGGTAAATATAATAATGGTATGTGTAAACAGAAACTAGGGCTTTTGTTACTAAACACAAAAGCTACTATAATATAATCCGTTCCTTTCCAGCATGAACGAATTCGTGTGCACATTCTGTAATTATTTCAGATGAAAGCTAATTAACTTGGTTATCACTAACCTCAGCCGGCACAAAGAATAATTTAGCTAACCACGTGACCTGTTGGGTCAACTGTTCATTTTTATGTCCAAACATTCGTATCGCTTATAGCAATTAACAAGGAAATTGCTCCTTCCCCTATCGCCGTTAATGCATTCTAAATGTATTCGTGAAGAATGTACCAGATATGTATTCCTGAAAATATATTTAAACAAATATAAATACACCATAAATAAATACAACAGTTTTATGATGTTATTTAATTTTAATTACTTATTTAAACGAATATTAAATGTTCATCGACATTACCATTCAGCGTACAGCAAGGTCTAACATCAGAAATGTATATATTTTTAATTTACTTTATTGCTTTACTATTATATAAATATTCAGCATAATAACCCTTACATACCGGTTGATATTAAATCATCGAAGTTAAGTGACATTAAGCCTGATCAGTATCAGATGTGTCACCATTTAGCAATAACAGGCGCTGTAGATGAAAAAACGACGGAATCTCCCTGCAAGACAAACGTCGTCAAAATCATCTGCCTTAACCAGGTAATACATTAGGCTTATAAGGACCGCTTGTGAATTCCTTATCCCCTCCTAAGGAGCATCTTCTTTAACTCACTTCGGTCAAGGACGAAAGCCGGCTCATCCTGTTGAGCTATAATACCGCTCCAATATATAATTCTATATGAATACAAATGAGGATAAAATGATCCGACGTAATGGGTAATGAAAAAAAGGAAAGCCACAAACTATATTATTTATTTATTCAGCAACGTTTCGTCTTTATTGTAGACTTCGTCAGGATGAAGAAAAATGCAGAAAAATCATACAGTTAATAATTTTGATTTACCATAAATTGTTCAAATGTCGGCATGGCTGTGGATGAGTACAAGCAGAAAATGAAAGCCGCGATTTAGGCTAGTTCGTTATCAGCAGCAGTATGTGCAGTTCAAGGGAAGCGAAAAGTGAATGTGGTGACAGCTTGAATTTATTAGTTCCCATATCTATTTTTAGCTAGGGAGTTTGTCTCGGTCAAAATATGTCACAGCCGATCTTTGCCGATGTGGGGATGCAGTAGTGTGAATTTATTGTCATGCTGCGAATTAAAAAAAGGGAAAGAGGAGAGAGAAAAGAAAAAAACAATTTTATTTTTTATATGAATGTAAAAGCGTGGAATTTTTACTATTTTTAAACGCAAATCTTGATTAAAAAAGAAAAGTTTTGACATAAAGAGAGAGGAGAGGGGCATCATGCCCATTAGTTTATTTGTTCAAGTGTGAATTTATTCTTATTAATTTGATTACTTTATGTGTGTCTCATTAATTAAGCAATAATTACTCAATATATGTATTGCAATAAGTGGAAATATGCTTAAAATTTAGTTGGAATATTTCTTTGCAAAATCTGTTAATCTATTTCATTACGTCACTTCCTTTTTCTTTAATATGATTTAGTTACCACGAATCATACTGTCATCTTTAATCATTGTCGAGCCTTGACTTTTTAATTTTCAAGTTCGTCCGACTGGTTTGGTTCTGCTTTTATACATATTTCAAATGAACTTAATGATACATAACTTTGATCTATTTTACTTGATAATATCACCTGCCTACTCAATGAGTCCTTAGCCTGAAATACGAGACATTTTACATGTATAAAGCAATAAACACATCTCCATTGTTATAACCTTGTAGTACAGGTTTTGATTTTTGTTTTGTAAATATAAATTTATCTACATGTTCGGACATATATATCTTATACTGCACTAAATAATACATCGGGACAGCTCAGAACTTTGATATCCTCATATATATATATATATATATATATATATATATATATATATATATATATATATATATTATTAAAAATAACCGACAATTTTTGTCTGGCTATTTTAGTGTTGATCCCTTCAATTTTCCGGATTAAAATCTTAATCTCGGAAGGAAATTGGCTGATGAAACTGCCATAGTGTAAATGTTGGTCCAGAGTACTTTCTGGACCAACATTTACACTATGGCAGTTTCATCAGCCAATTTCCTTCCGAGATTAAGATTTTAATCCGGAAAATTGAAGGGATCAACACTAAAATAGCCAGACAAAAATTGTCGGTTATTTTTAATAATATGTGTCTTAAAGAAAAAATGCTGCCTCGATACACATATATATATATATATATATATATATATATATATATATCTTCGGGGAGTGTACATTCTTGAATCTTATCAGCTAGGATCTCATTAGATGTTTTGCTCCACTTTTGAAACTTTGGGTAGAGGTAGCAAAACAATATTACCATCTTTTGTGCAACAGTCCATTATATTTCTTTTTTGTTGCTGCATTTGATGGAGATAAGGGGCCAATAATTGTTTTCACAAAGACTGAAGGCTAACCCTAGTTGGCCTCTGTCATGGCTGGAGCACCATTTTCAGAGGCAGGAAAGTTCACACCATTGTTTACATCTTCTTGTCTGGTGTATGAACGGGTTGATGGGCCATGTTCATCCTGGGTGCCAGCCTTCTAGTATTTATTTTTGATTTTCATTCCTATTTTTTTATCATTCATTTCCTCATTGTCAACGGCTTCTAATTCTTTAATCGAAGTTGCTCTCATCGTCCGCAATTCGGGAGACGTGCTGGATGGCTTGAGGATACAGCACACCATTTTTTTTAATATTTGGTCAGGGTTTACTTCAAGTAAAAAGTATCCTCATGTCAGACTCTCTGACAAACCCAAGTACAGACAGACCGAAGACACCCGTGGGTAGTGTCTAGTAGGCATTCAAGTTCTCCCTTAATATATATATATATATATATATATATATATATATATATATATATATATATTGTGTGTGTGTGTGTGTGTGTTAAAGAACGATTCGCTTTAAATTGATTCTAGAAGAATTACGTAACTTTAATTTGTATTGTGTTTCATATTCTAACCACGTTCAAATATCGAGAAATGAACAAAAAACAAGATACATCATTAATTATGATTGAAGATGATCCACTTAGAAAATACGCGAACTTTGGAAGTTGCAACAGGGTAAAAATGTACTCGGTTGACTTAAAATATTAGCTGACGAAAATCTGAATTCGAACTTGCGGAATTCGAAAATGTACTGAAACGGAAATTAGAAAATAAACAAGACAGAAACAAAGAATACAAAACGGAGAATGGTGTATTTCTCCTGATAATGTTTCTGCAAATATCGCCAATATTAAAGACTGTTCGTTTAGAACAAAATGCATCAAACGGATTTTCAGCTTCACTAAATTTCTTATAGAGAATTACTCTTTTTGTTTACGGAATATAATAATAGTCTATAATTTGTAGTTTCAGCAAGTCTCACGAGTGCAATTACATTCTAAGAAAAATAAACCGAAAATTGCGATGGCATCTACAAATGCTCTATATTATACTTATTAATCTTTTTACTTTTCGCAGAGTTCAGCATTCTATTTTCTGTTGTTGCCATTTCGATACAAAGTTACCATTTTTGTTCGATGTTTTCTTTTCTTACACATTTATTGTTTTGCATTAGTTATTGAAAGCTACTGTTTAACTTTGACGATAATAAACCTATTGTATTTCTATTTAGATATTATTAGAATCGGCGAGAGTTTAGATCATGTGGAAAACAAATATGTTACTTGAGAGGTCCGTACTAATTTCATTGTGGTCATTAACACAGAAAGCTATGAACAAATAATTCCCCATATCTTTTGGTAAAAAAGCGACTGGTATTCAATCAATCATATACAATGAATCATTTACAATAGGTATTGTGTTTCGAAATTAAATACACACAAAAGAGGAGAACAGACACACGACGGCAACCCGTGTAACAATTGATTATTAACTTAGTTTTCTTTTGAAAACAAATTATCTAACATTAACATTAGCACAGGTATAAGAATAATTCATTTTAAATGGGAGTTTTCAGCATTGCCTATGAACAAGAACGTTTATTTTGAAAGAAATCACTCTTTTACATATTTGGTTGTTTCAGCAACGTCCAGTGTCTAAAATCATACTCCTACTGCTGATTCTTGATGGGTCAAAGCAGACATTGAAGTGCATGTTCCCACATGGAAATAATATAGCAAGACTCACTCTCTCCAATGGTTCAATTGAACCTGTTCAGCTGTTATTGTGCAAAAGTAGAAAGTGTTCGCTAATACAACAGCTCTAAGTCAGATACAAATAGGCAAACACATATAGAAGCTAGAAATCATTGTAAAAGTTAAATAGCCGCAATCAAGAGAGGATATACCGAAATGACCAGAAAACGCATTCAGTTGAAGGAATGAAGAAACTCGGGATTTTTGAAAAATGTATAATAGTGTGGTTGGCAATGGACCATCAACAATTTATCCATATCCAACAACCAGGATGTCGGCTGCACAGCAACTGGGAAGGCTGAACTTCTTGCACTGCGATTCGCCTCTACCCCACAAAGAACTTCCTTGCCAAATGTCCCTTTGTGGACAGACACCACACTTTATTATAGGATAATCAGCCCGTCTTATGTATGGAATACCATAAAATAATGAGACACATACAAGGCGTGTGGGCATGATCTTATCCCTGTTATACTAATAAATAAATGGTCGACAGAGCTAGCCCCTGTTTTTTTCCAAAATTCACCGCAAATGCTTTGCCGAATCTTACTTCCCTTATAGCTGGCAAATCGCCTCTGTCGTACAAGTATTAAATAATTTATGTAAGAAGATACGCCCGCTCAATTATCGCCCCATTAGTCTCATCCCTTTCTTCGCTAACATTTTTGAGCCTTTAATTAACCAAGCGCTAGTCCACAATCCCGTAAACGCTAAACCTATTTCTGACTGAAAGTATGGATTCAGGCAAGCCGTTCTCTGAACTAATACCTCATGATATATCCAAAGCATTTGACAAGGTCTGGCATGAAAGTATTGTTCGAAAAATTAAATCGTACAGTATTACTGAGTAAGACAAGAGAACACTCCTTTGTTGTTCCTGACATTCATAAACGACCTCCCTTATAAAATCGTGTCCGAGATGGGTATACTTTCTCATGACACCACGCTCAATACCAGGGATGTAGGAGAAATGAACACCCACATATCCTTAGTAAATGACCTCCAGTCCGTAGTGAAATGGGGACATAAATGGCTAGTAACATTTAATGCTACTAAGAAAAAGCCTCTTTTTATTTCAACTGTTACCAAAAACCTTTTCAGATACTGATTACCATGGAAAATACCACTCTTGCTCAGAGTTTATCATTCAAACCCATCGGCCAAACCTACACAGATATGCAGTAATGTAAATAAGTACCTAGAAAACATTGAAAAGCAGGTAGGATCCCACAACCGTGCTAAAAAAATACTCACATCTGTCAGTATTTTATACAAACCATCATTTGCTAATGTATGGAATATTGTTGCCACATACGGGCCGGATCATCAACTAATTGTGCCTCTATATTGGGCAGACCCCAAAAGATTATCTAATGTCATAGGCCTCGCACATTCAAGCAAACTCAACCCGATGTCTCATCACCGCAATGTGGCATCCCTGTGCTTGTTTCACAAGTAATTTAATGGGCTCCGACGACGTAGCCTGTGCCGCCTTGACGTTTATATCCTTAACGGCAAGCAACAAGATCCCACGCCTAAACTGTAGATAGTCTGATAGTTTCGTCCCTCGAACTGCTTTGAATTTACCCTCTATTCCCTGCTCCCCCAACTGAACTAACATGCATAACATATAACTACTATGTGAACAGACATCTCGCTGTTCATCTCCCTGCTTAGAGTGTCTCTGCAACCATAGTCCATAATTCACAGTAGCTCTTTACATCTGAGTTAATATGCGGTGAGTCTTTACAAATATTTTATAGGTGATTATCAGTAGAGTAGGAGTAGATGTATGTTAGAGAGTACAAATTCCTCCCGATCTCTTCTAAGTATTAGTAATAAAAGAAAATATTGATCAAGATTAAATAAAAAATTCGATTAATTCGATTCAACTACACCCCCCCCCCCAATATATTGCATAAATTATTGACTAAACAGTTTTTATCATCTCGCTTTTGCAAAGAATGCTATAAACGTCAATTAAATAAGGGGAAATTGTATTACTTTATATATAAGAAGATATATATATATATATATATATATATACATTTATTTATTTATTTATATATATATTCATATATATATATATGTATATATATCTATGTATATATATTTATTTATTTATATATATATATATTTATTTATTTATATATATACATATATATATATTTATTTATATATATATATATATTTATTTATTTATTCATATTAATTTATTTATATATATATATATATTTATATATATATATATATGATGTTTTGCTTTAGAAGCATGCGATGTCCTTCATAATGGTGCCTAGTCGTCCATTAATGGAAACGTCCTGCTGCGTCTGTAAAGATTCAAATTCCGGAGTTAATGTTTCTCTATACCAAAAACCGAGACCACAATGATAAATGCATCTATTGACTTATTCAAGTTCGTAACGTTGACGCTAGTTGCTTCGTAATGATGATTGACCATTATTATTTCCTGACTTGATTGTCCGGGTTGATCGATTACTTTCAGCACGAGTTATAATAGTTCGGATTTTTTATATTTATTTTTATGAACAGTCCATTTTATTCACATCATTTGGATTTAATACATACACTGATAAATGTATATATATATATATATATATATATATATATATATATATATATATATATATATATATATATATATTATTCTTATTCTTATTTTTATACTTATTCTTATTCGTATTCGTATTCTTATTCCTACTATGTAGCAGCAAAATACCCGTCTCAGTAGGAGTACATGACTTTTTTTATTTGTGGAAACGTAGTACGATTATGCGGTTTCGTTCGTCATTTAATCGTAAACTTCACAAGAACACCTCGTATCCACGTTACTCACCGTGTTGCTTAGAATGCTTATCTCATAATTAATAATGTTTATTGTATTAGTTTAGGAGTTTAGCCGCATCTACACAAATGTTCGGTTAATTTGATTAGTATAACATATAGCTGAAGATTTGCTATTGAGCGATTCTTTACTTGATAAAATCTTTTGCATCTCATATATTTAAAAAAAAATTTTGAGAGATTATTATCAATATTTATGGGGAGGGGTACCGTAAATAATGTTATTCAATTGGGTATCTTCACCGTTACAAATCTAGAGGTCCATCGGATTACTGGCTATTGGTTATTTTAAAGTTATATTTATGTCTGCATTTGGCCATAAGCTCATCTTGTTTATTAGGAAATTATTGCGATCATATTTTAGGATTCTTATTTTTTCCTCTAGACATTTGTTGCATCTTTGCCTAAATCCATTTGGAACATCCGAATAACATAAGATTGACCACGAAACCACCGGGGAGCCACCATTGTTTAGCTAACTCCGTTTTGTTCTTGAGTTCTGGGTTATTGAAAGAGTGTTTGTGGTCATAAAAACGTTATTTCCAGTTTCCCGCGGAGCTGCCGATAAACCTTTTTATCTCTGTTGTTATCTTCCGGATGAATAGTGGCCTTATAAACCACACACTCAACTTTACAGTTACCGTCCAGTGGGCAGTTATTTTTCACTTGACAATTACATTTATCTACTGTGACCTTATTCTTACTAGAATTGTTTAGTAATTTACGATTATGGGTGCTGATTATTCTGTCCATGTTCTTGGTGCAAGATAATAAACTTATTTTAATGGATTTTCTATTAAATATCTTCCTAAGTGATTAATCATGCTAAAATGTGTATCTACCAGGTTAAAGAATACTTTCCCGATGTTGATGTTAGATAGTTGGCAGTGAGGAGGGTTGAACCATATTATTTTTCGACCTCTATTCCTGGATTTATTTTTATTTTCTTGGTATATTTGAGTTTTTCATTATATCCGCTTTTATCTAGCGCCCTATTCTATAAATGTTTATTTGCTTCAAAGATTTCCCTGTTAGCCGAAAGCTTATTAATTCCAGTATTAATCGTTTTGTATTTGTTTAATTATGCAGTTCGGGTGGTTAGATCTAGTATTGATATAAGATGGTGTGTGATTATCTTTAATGAAGGGTTTGTATGCCCCCTTTTTTAAGTCTAAGGTAATATCTAGATAATTTACTTCTTTACAATTTGGGGTTATATCTATTTTAAATCCAAGGTATTTGAATGCTCTTATTAATTTCTTATGTATTTTGGATACCAGGGTGCCGTCACTATTAGGGATAACTATGTTCCAAATTGATTTAGGCAAATATGCAACTTATGTCTAGAGGAAAAAATAAAAATCTTAAAATATGATCGCAATAATCTCTTAAATAAACGAGATGAGCGTATGGACAAATGCAGACATAAATATAAATTTAAAATAACCAATGACTAGTAAACCGATGGACCTCTAAATTTTTAACGGTGAAGATACCAAATTGAATAACATTATTTACGGTACCCCCCTCCCCCATAAATATGTATAATAATATATGTTATAGACACGGAATTACCGACTTGGTGATATATAATATTTTGAAATATTTATGTATTCAGATTATTTACTAAAAATAAGATAGCGTTAAGAAAATTTGTCTGCAGGAGATACACTAGTTATTGAATTAATATAAGTATAAATTTCAAATATTACTACTCGACATTATTAGACTTGAATTAGGGTATAACTATAGATTATCAAATTAATCTAAAATATAAATAAGGTAAGACTAATTTTTAGAATTCATATTGTATCAGTAAGAATATAGAGTGTTATGTAAATATTATGTGTAGGTGTGTGGATATATATGTATGTGTGTATGTATGTATGTGTATATATGCGTATATGTATATGTATATGTGTGTATGTATATGTATGTATATGTTTACATGTGTGAGTATATGTAACTACATGCGTATGAATTTGGTTAATATTTCAAATAGATTCAGGGATATATATATATGTATATATGTATATATATATATATATATGTATGTGTGAGTGTGTGTATGTGTGTATATGTAGGTGTGTGCGTATGTATATGTATGTATATATGTGTGTATGTGCGTATAATTTTATTTCAATTAGATTCTCTTTCTTGGAATCCAGACGGAGTGAAAATCTATGACACGCAATTTATCTATTTCTTCTCCTTCTCTATGCCTGGCTACTTGTTTGTTTCTTTCTGTTTTCCTACCGAGTTTGAGAACACGAGTTTCGCCGGACACATTTTGTCTGGGCTAAAAATATATGAATAAAATGTATGTATGTGAATATGCTTAGTTATGGTAATGTGTGAGTGAGGTTACGTGTGTGCGTGCTCATAGGATGTGTACGTATTTTGGTGTGTGTATGCGCGTGAGTAAAGTTGTCTATATGTTTGATATCGTCAAGTCGTAAGTGTGATACTTTTGACACGGCAGTTATTATTTGATTAACTTAAAGATCCCTCCCCTTCGTCCGCCATAGTTAAATATAAGTTGTAAATTCCCCCTCTCTCTAAAAGATGTATCAAATTGGTTGCTAACACCACTCTCTCTGGTTGTGTTTGAATTGTCGTAAGGAAATTCAATTTTCTATCAGTCTCAAAAATGTAATTGTCTGAGTGATGCTTGAAAAAACCGCACGGTTGAAATAAATTATTGCATCGACAATTATGTGATTTCGTGTTATTATATTTTATATTATTCTTGCTCTGTTTACTACATTGATCTCTCATACCCATATTTCGTCCTGGAATTATTCCATTATAACACAATATATATATATATATATATATATATATATATATATATATATATGATATATGAAATAGGAAAAACCAAGATATATTTTTGATATATTCATCAACGTTTCGTCTGACTTCCTAAGAATAATAATTTGAAGAAATGTGTCATGCAAATACATCGACATTTGGTGCTGACATAATGGGGAGATGGAGGAAAGTAGTAGCCGTGGCTACTGTGAACGTTGGAGAAGTCAGTGGTGGTGAAGAATGACATGAATATCGAAAGCTATGAGTGGGTACCATTACGGTAGCAGTGCAATAGGGAGGGTGAGAATATAATTTAACTGTCCTTAGGGTAGAAGACATGAAAGGCGCTGATATTTTTGTCGTGGTGTGGTGTGGCATCGATTTTGAGAGTATGGGGAAAGAGGAGGGAGGAAGGAAACATTGTGTGTTTGGCATGTAGGTGGTATCATAGTTTTAGAAAAGGATTTGAAGAAATGAAGATAACTTTAAAATAGGATGGTAAGAGTGTGAAGGAAATTCTCAAAAGGGTGCGAGAGGTGAAAAATGGGAGGTGAGATATTTGTTGTGGTTAAGTGTAAATTTTTTTTGAAGTAGACGGAGGGAGGGAGAGAGGCGTATTGACTAGATGGCTATGTCAGGTATGTGTGAGCATAAGTGTGTTTGAGAGAATGTGTAGAAGTATGGTGGGGCACAGACACACACACACATATATATATATATATATATATATATATATATATATATATATATATATATATACTAATAAAATACCCGTCTCAATTAAAATAGTTATGCATCACTTCGATGTCTCCTTACGAAGATTAAAATCTTAATATGATACTAAATCTTATGTCCAGTATCTTTATTCAAATGTTCATCAACATCTCTAAAATTAATGGCTGTAGCTCAAGGGTTCTTAAGATGTAACTGAAATTCAAGGAAGTTTGCATGATTTAATGTCTAATTTAGCATTTCACAGATATAAAACAAGTAAAATAAATTGTACATAATATGATATAAATTAACGTTTGTGTCTTAAGCGTTCACTACTTACGAATCTCTAGATTAGCGAAATTAATATATTTTAAGGAAAAATTAAAGTGAAATATGTTACACAATTTTTTGAAATGTTATCTTATTAAAAGAAAACAGTTCTCTACTTAGAAATATATTTTCTTTCCCAATATAAGCCCTATACTTGTAAGCTTTTTTTTATTTTTGCTTGTCCACAATGATCCAAATTGCTACTTTGAGGTCCGTTGTAGCATAGTTCATAGATGTATAAACACTAGCAAATATATGCTCGCTCCGATCGCATATTTTTGCTGGTTGTTTATTTAATTTCTCTCTCTCTTTCTATTTCTCTCTCTTTCTTGAAATAGAACTTTCTGTGTGTTCAAATAATGCGAATGCGAGTTACCAAATGTTCGAATTGCCGCCGCTGTCCCATCATATTCTATTACAATCTAATTTAATTACATAACCCAATTATATAGATAAAAAAACAATATTTTTGAATTTTTATTAAGATTATTATCAAGGAAAATATTTTAAATACATCTGGAAATTAGAAAAATAATAATGAGTGTATATTTGCGAATATTTATTTATGTATTAGAAGCTTTAAAACAAATTAATTATGTAAATTTGAAAGATGAGTGAGGTTCGTGAAAGTTTCGCAATGGGTATATAGGAGCTGATTAGTAAATATAAAAAGAGTGCGATCAAAACTAATAATATAGTTTGATTTTAAATAGATATAAAAAGACAGTTTCGGCTTCAGACAGACAGACAGACAGACAGAAAGAAAGACACACAGATACAAAATCTCTTATTAATAGATGTGTAAGCAGACAGAAATCAACAAACACAACTTATACCCATATGGAAGATCGCTAGTATAACTTTAGCATTATGGTCTATGGGTTCTTATAGACAAATACGCATTTTGTCTCGAGCTATAAGCCATAGAAACCATTATTTATTGTAAACAACTAACATATACAATGGATGTGATAGGGCACTAGTCTGGTCTTTCCACATAATAGATAGATTAACACTATCCCTGTGTAATGATCACAGCTGACATATGTATGAGCTCTAGTTGCCACCTACGCCAACAAGACATGAAAGCATGTCACCAAACAAATATAAAACCTGACGGACTCAGAATAAACTGAGCGTCATTATCGACACAAGCTTCCTTTGATAGCCACATGGGCGATTCGCTAAGCGCTTCGTTGAGTGTTGGCTTTTTTTTATTTCATGCAACAGAATACAAGGTACGAAATACAAATAAATAAATATGTTCAGCACAAACCAAGGACTACGTATAGGCAGAAATATACACAAATGAGATTACGTTATTACAAAAGCAATTCCTACGTGAAGAGGATCGTTTACACAGGACGTGATCCTGAAGTCATACCATCGATTTTCCAACACTCTGTGTATGTTAGCAGTTCAATGTGCGCGTTTGCGTTCGTGTTAAAGTGGACATATTACCATGATTAGCATCATGATTTTGTTCTATTCCAAGATACTTATGTGACTGTTCCTATTCCACTTATTCTTCGTCCTTCAATCAACAATGTTGGGTTGAATGGGGAGGTTTACAGCCACCTTGAGTCACGGGTGAAATTTCAATAAAAGCAATTCAATAATGTTGCAATTTTCTGAGCTTTTAAAATATTGCAATGAAAACGCATTGTGTTCTGTAAGGACCCTAATATGAATACATGAAATCAAGTAACAAGAAAATGGCGATTATTGTTAAGCCGGTAGCAATTGTTGCGAAAATGGCAGAATGATGATAGTGAGTTGCTTTCTCTGAAAAGAGATGAACACATTGTTATGAGTTTATTCGTAAATGTAATCGACCTTCTCCGAAGCCACTTTTTATTAAATTAATATTTGCTTCCACTTCGAATGCGGACATTCAATGATGCGACAATTTCACTGCAGGGGAGAATTGGGCCAATCAAGTTGGGTTGCTTCAATGTAACATGGATGCAACACGAGGCATTAATATTTAGATCATACTAAATTAAGAAAAGTTATAGATTCAGTGGTGTTTTATAGTACTTTATTATGACAGTCGGTTTGCTTTATTGTCCAGATTTATGGACGTTAAAGCAAACATTTGAATCGGAACTAACATTTGAACCGGAACTAACAAGTAGTTCTATTTGTTGCGTTGAATATAAAGAGTATACTTTATTTGCATATTAAAATATTACATCTAAGGTGACGGCTATATATAGTAAAATGTTATTTACTAAATAAAATAATGACTACATCTGGTGTTTATCAGTCGTTCTTGGATGTTATTAATAAGATATCAAAAGTTTATCCCAATCTGACAATTAAAAAAATTGTATTTTCAAGATTGCATTAAAAATTGTCGATTCTAAAATTATAAAAATGTTCATAATTTGTGAACTACTCTGAAATGCTTTTAAAAATGATGATATGTACTATTAACTACTAGCGGAAGTCATTGTAATTTCATAAATTTGAATATTATCTTTTAATTACATTTCCCTCTAAATAATACACCTATGTCAGGGTTAATAATATAAAGAAATACATCCCTTTCTACTCCGCTAAAAATGATTTTCATTGTCAATTACATATGCTTAAAATTAATATAATAAATATGTTTCTTCGTTATCTATTCATTTAACATTTTAACAATTTATATACTTTTAAACAATAAATAGTATATTTCTTTTTGCCGTTATATTTAATTACAATTTCAATTTTATAATGAATAAAAGAAAATATGTTGTGAACTTCTTTGAAATAGATTTCTAACTATTAATAGGTGTATTAATCTCATAATAGCATCCCTATCCTGTTTGAAATAATATGTCAAGTATCTCCGAAGATTTACTTTGTGCTTATCCAACATGGCGTTTATAATGTTTATATAAATTTCAAACCAAGAGAAAAATTCAATCTACATATATTTTCTAAAATCAAGTATACATAAACAAAATCTAAAAACACAATTCTACAGTTTCAAACGAATTAGTAAATTGGTAGAACACAAACTATAATGTTATTCCAACAATATTGACATATTTTACCAAAAAACATAGAATACCGAATTGCCCTAAAAAGAAAGTGATGGATTACATACGTTCAGATTTAGAAAAACAATAATATAAAGATATTACAATAATTTAAAGGATAAACAATTTCTAAAATATTAAGCAACGTTATGAATATAAAAACAAGAGTTAGCAATTAATATAGACAACAGCAAAAATAGGAAACCAATACCTAAAAATCAGCGCTATTTACCGTATCCTAGAAGAAAGAAAATCCAACAATGAAAAGCAAATCAACAGAAATAAGTTAAAACCAACATAAATAAATGAACAAATTGTAATGTACAAACAATGGTCTAATTGATTAGCAATGTTGTATATAAAGACTAATAAGAAGCAATTAACATAAAAAGAGAATAATAAAGAACGAAATAACTATAGTCTTAACCCAGTAAAGATTTAAAACTGGCCAATAAAAGTAAAGTAAACTAACAGATATAAGTCATCTTAGCGATATCGAAAAACGCTAAATTATGAATAATTAACAATTAAAAATAGCAATAAACCTAAGACAATAATATAAACGAAAATAAACGAATAATAACGAATATATTATTTAAGATTTTACAGATAATCCAATATAATGTCTACAGAATTGGTATCATTCTTTGTGAACTAGTAGTCAATATCTACTCTACGATCATGCCGGAAACCGGAAGTAAAAACACAAACATATCATCGTTATATGCACCATCTTTAATGACGTTCGGGTATTGCTAGGAACGGGAACTCTTTGCTACTTGTAAGCGTATATACAAGACGTGGTTGTCGTCCTTAAAAGAGAAAGCTTAAGACGAAATTACGGAACTTGCCTAGGGGGCGCTTTTGTTTTTGTTGTTGTTATAAATAAAGGCAGGGTCGTGAGTAGAATGTAATTCGCCTCATCATAAAACGCTAACTGTGCTTAGTTACTGTGTCCATTCTAACCGAGACATATAAAAGTGCGACGAGGTTGTAGAAGACGACGCGAGAAAGGATCATGGAAGTATAACACCAGTAGTGAGCCGATGGTTATAAAGAAACATACACTAAATTGATGTTTCGAGGCGCAGCATAGAAGCGTTACAAAAGAGTAAAACAGCAGAAGCTGCATTGATGGGCACTTTACGGGTGGAATGGTGTTGAGGAGCCGTGGAATAACTGCATTGAATGTGTAGAGTTTTTTGCATCGTCAAATATATTGAGAGTAAAGGTAAGAAAAAGGCTATTTTCAAATGTGTTATGAGGTTAAGCTCATGATTGACGCGAAGGTAAAACCTATGATGAGTTAGTTGAGCTGATCCAGAGACATTTTAAACCAGCAAATAATGTAATTCATAAACGATGTTTTTTTATTGAAGCCGAGGGACAAAAACTGGGAAAATATATAGATACGTAGCTGCATGATATAAATGTCTGAAACTGCAAATTTGAATACATACCGAACTGTTAAGTCTCTGGAATTAAAGACGTAAGGCGTGAAAATACAGGTACGCTTACTAAGCGAAAGGGATCACAGTTTGGAGCGAGTTATTGAATTAACAGTATCAATTGAATAGGCCCGGGAAATATTCCGAATGAATGTAGGAAGAAATTATCGATTATGAAAACTTTAGACACAAATTACCCCCTGAAATGGGAATGTTACATAGTTCATAAATGTAGATGTATAAATAGTGAATGCAACAGATATCATAAAACAGGGCATACTTGCGGAAAATGAAGGCAGCAACAGGATAGATTCTAAAAAATAACAAAGATAAGCACTGAAATGAATTAAGTGGATGAAGACAATACATATGAAAAAGGATTCACCATGGAAATATAAAGTCTGTAGGGAGAGAAACATGAATGTATACACTATTTTTAACCTGAGAACACTACCTGTAATGATGAAGCTTTTGATACAAAAGATGTTCGTCATGGGGGTAGATTCAGGAGCATCGTATTCAATCATCAGTCTAAAATAATTCAAACAGAATCAAGAGAAAATCTGAGTAAACCTAGCTATCTGTACTAGTGAGATAGTGATTTCTCAGGTGGCAACAGGTATAGAGGTGTCACATGAAGGCGAATAGAACTGTCTAGCATCACTGGTTATGAATTAATAGGTACCTACACTATCGCGTAGGCATTGGATAAAGAAGTGTACGCTAGATTGGCAACGGATGTTCTAATGACGAGAGACCTCATTGAGAAAAAAAAATAACACAGAATATAACATTATTAAATGAAGAAAGAATATGACTGGGGCAGTTTCAGGTGAATATATTCATGGACAAGGAAGCCAAGCCCAAATGTTGTTTAGCCAAGCCCGTGCCTTATCCTTTGAGGGAAAGAGTCGAGAATAAGTATAGTACACTAGGTAGGCTTCACCCAGAGCGCCCGTTGTAAAAAACAACAACGGGATTATCAGAATATGTTTGTACTGTAAGCAAACTATCAATACAGCCTCTCCATGTGTACGCTACCCAGTTTACTCCAACACAACATATATTTGTTACACTGAAAGGTATTGAATAATTCAGTAAATTAGATTTAAGCCACGCCTATCATCACCTGAAATTGGATTAGGGTACTTAGGAATTATAATCAAGCTATTTACCAAATTGTTCTTCCAGACTTGAGCCACTGAACATTCAAATTAAGAAATACGACAAGAGGGACAAAGACAATGTTGTGTCTAGCACCTCTCTGACTCATGTGTACTCGTCCAAGCCCACGTTTGTGCAAGTAGAGACTTGTTATGCGTTGGGAGCTGTGTTGGCCCATATGATGGCAGTGAAAAGCCAGTATGTTACATTTCTCGGAGGCTGAACGCAACTATGTACACATTGAAGCGGAAAAACTAGCCCTGTTTTTTTTAGCAATGAAGAAATTATATTAATATTTTTCTGGGAATATCTTTACGATGTTCACGGATCATAAACCATTCTTGTGTCTATTGGCAGAAAATAAACAAATTCCAGCTATGGCCACTGTCCGAGTACAACCTTCGGTCTTGTTTTTGTCTGCCTAAAAGTATAAGCTAAAATACTGAGCTTTATTCCTCAATGGCAATGTGTACTTCTGAGTCGTCTTCCACTAGAGCCTGGGGGAGAAGATATCTCGAAGTGCACAATGTAAATATACATGAGGCACATTGTTGCAACTCAAGTAAAAGTGGAAGCTTTTAGAGAAGATACATTTAAGGATCCGATCTTGAGCGGGAATGTAAATTTACAATGAATGGCTGGAATGGTGTCAGTTAGAGTGAACAGTTAAAGCCTTATTTTAGTAAATGAGAGGAACTGATCGGTAAAGATGGCGTGTTACTGTGAGTAAGCAGGATTGTTATTCTTTTCCTGATCACGTACACATTGTGAGAATAAACGCATTAGTAAAAAGGCAATGTGTGCTGGACAAAGCTAGATGTTTTTTGATGTTGTTGTTGTTATAAATAAAGACAGGGACAACAGACGGATGGACGTCGTCTTAGCATAACACGCTAACCGTGTTTAGTTTGTGTTTCAATTCTAATCGAGACATAATAGTACTCATCTATGAAAACTGAACTCACTTGCTAACAGTATAATGTCTACAAATAATTATTGAGCCACCCTCTTTAGTAATCAACTTGCATCCATTCGATTCATCGTTTTCAATCGTCTCATAGTATTGTTCATCATTCAACTGACAATTAAATTAGCCCATCGCATCGAGTGACTTTTTGAAGTGGTGGGTAATGACTGCTTATCATGAAAACATAACTAATTCAAGTGTCAAATACTATAAAGTTTAAACTTAAAAGGCAGCTACCCCTGTATATAAGTGCATATTGCAGTTTCAAAAGTTGATACGAAGAACTACAAGTATATATATATATATATATATATATATATATATATATATATATATGACGATAAACCACTTCCCCGGCCTCCCGGGTAAGTGTCACTTTAATTGCAATTACTGTCTGTATCGATTTCTCGCGGCCGTGTGGTCTTGAGCGTTTGTCTCGCTTTTTTAGCCTTAATCTACGAACTGCGTTCGAGCTCATGCGACCGCCTGCTACCGCCACTCCTACACTGCTAAGTGTAAGAGAGCCAGAAATGACGTAATCTGTAAGTGAAAAAAACACTTTAATATTTAATATATATATATATATATATATATATATATATATATATTACTACCTAAATCATCGAACGAGTTCATGATCGAAATTTCATAATTAGATATTTGCCATCAACCACGATAACCACGATGAGCTAGCATTAATTTGGTTTGCATCCAAACTTGATGCGGATTTTGCACTAGATTAGATTCGTTCCAAGCCTTTTTGAAAATAAAGAAATGAAAATTTGATCCAGTAGAGAAAATATGTCTAGTCATCAATATGTAGAATAACGCCCCTCATTGACTTTGAATCACCATAACTTTTTTAATTTAAAACAGATATTTAGTTTGTGTATACCAAAAGTGTTGCAAACAGCACAAGGAATCTAAAAATATAGATACTTAGAAAGAAGTTGTAGAGCTTAAACTGACAAAATGCCTCTCATTCGCTTTTACTCGATATAACTTTTAAAAATTATGAATATAATTTAATGATGTAAAACAGAAAGATAGAAATCGATGAGCTGATTCGAAATATGATAGTATTAAAAAGATTGGACCCATAGGAGCAGTTCTGTGTGACTTTTTAGAATATTATTTAAAAAGTGATTATTGACTTTTGAAGCAAAACTTTTCATGGAAAAGGCCAAACTAGGGCCAATTTTAAACTGGAGCCACACTTTTAGAAGAAAGAAAGCCCCCAAAATGCCGAATTGAAAATTCTCTTTATTAATGGAAAAAATGGAGAAAACTTGGTATTAAATTTGTCTATATTGAACATGTTAACGTTCGAATCTTTGGTACACCATTGTTGCGTCTGAAAACTTTCGATTCTCTTGTACATCAGAGGAGCTTACATAAACTTCCGATCTGTTTTTAGACCCAAGGCGCGTCTGTAAACTTTCGATTCTTTTCTACAACAGAGGTACGTCCGCAAAACGTTCGATTCTTTTGTACACCAGAAGCGCGTCCGCAAAACTTACGATTCTTTTGTACTAAAGAAGCGTGTTCGTAAACTTTTTTATTCTTTTGTACACAAGAGGCGCACACTAAAACACTATATTATTTTGTACACCAGAGGCGCGTCAATCAACATTCGATTCTATTATACACCAGAGGTGCGTTAGTAAACCTTTGATTTTTGTACACCAGGCGCGCGTCCGAGAAAAGTTTGATTCTTTTGTACACTAGAGGCGCGTCCGAAAACTTTCAAGTAAACTTTCGATTCTTTTGTACAACGGGGGCGCGTCTCTAAACTTTCTATTCAGTTGTACACCAGAGGCGCGTCCAAAGACTTTTGATTCTATTGTACCCATAAACTTTCGATTATTTTGTACAACGGAGGCGCGTCCGTAACCCGGTGTATTTTTGTACACCAGAACCGCGTCCAGAAACTTTTGATTATTTTATACACTAGAAGCGCATCTGTAAACTTTCGATCGTGCTGTACACAAGAGGCGCAGTCGGAAACTAACGATTCTTTTTTACACCAGAGGCGCGTCCAGAAACTTTCGATTAAATGTTCGATTCTTTTGTACAACAGAATCGCCTCTCTGAACTTTCTATTCTTTTGTACACCAGAGGCGCGGTCATGAACTTTTTACACCCAAGAGGCGTGTTCGGAAACCTTCGAATCTTTTACACACCAGAGGCGCATACGTAATAGTTTTATTTTTTAGTACACTAAAGGGTCGTCCGTAAACTTTCGACTCCTTTGTACAACAGATTCGCGTCTCTGAAATTTCGATTATTTTGTACACCAGAGACGCGTACTTAAACTTTCGATTCTTTTGTACATCAGATACACGTCTGTAAACTTTCGATTCTTTTATTCTCTTTTTTACATAGAATAACATTTTATATTAAATCCTATTAGTTGCACACACCAATTTTGAGATTTACTTCCAACCACAAGTGACTTGATAAAATACTGTGATGCTTGTTCAAACAATACTGAGCATCAGTTAACTTCAAGTATTGAATACACTAATAATTCCAAATATCTAGTCACCTCAATTAATAGATTGTTTATTAATAATGAAGCAAAATAAAGACTTTATTGTGATATAGTGAAGTTATATCTAAAAAAGCAGCACATATATAACTAATTTCACATTAAAGTTGCCATTCTTCACAAGGGAATTATGGCAATTAATTGTACTTGTCTAGTCAAACATGGCACTAATTTGAATGAAATTGGTGACGACATTATCAAGAAGAAAACACAGTAAATATCCTCCTAACCTAATGTAGTTGTATTATTCAGGAAAAAACTATAATTCTGCCATTCAAAATAATTTTTAATTTATTCTGAACATCATATTTATACTGAAGTCAATAATAATATGATTTTACTTATGTATTCTGAAATGTTTTAGAATAATTTTGTAATAGAGAATTTATTCTTATTTTTAATATTGTGTTAACTGAATAGAAACACTAAAATTTTATTGACATCTTATTTTGAAGTTAATAGTATATTTTGAAATATTTAACTTATTATTTAAAAACTTATATTGATTTTTTTCTAAAATAATTTACATTTAACTAACTTGCAACCTGGAAATTTAAAGATATTCTTCATGGTCTGAAACTTATTTATTATATTCTGAAACTTTTTCTTTGTATACTGAAACTTATTCTTTATATTCTGAAACTTATTCTTTATATTCTGAAACTTATTTATTATATTCTGACACTTGTGCTGAAAATCAATGGTATTTCTGAATTTCTTAAACATTTGAAATAAAAATATTCAACATATTTTCATCTTATTTTATTTTATTCTAAAAAATAATTTATACTGTATGTAATACTAAATGACTTATAATATTTGAATTTATTGTAAAATATTTTTTTCTAAATTAATATATTTTAAACTTAAAAATTGAAATTTATATTTATGATTCTTAAACTTATGATGACCTTATTCTGAAAATAAGATATTTTCTAAATTTATTATTTTTTTTAATTTGAAGCATTAAACATATTTTTGTCTTATTTTACTTTATTCTGAACTAAGAATTTATACCGAAGTATAATTGATTTATGATATTTGAATTCATTCTGAAATAATTACACATTATCTTTACTTATTTGAAAGGTAGAAATTGAAATGTATTCTTCTAAAAACCAAAGTATTTCTGAATTTATTAATATTATAATTTAAAATATTTAAAATACTTTATCTAAAAAATATAATTCTAAAAATTGTAATTTAAAAAAAAATAATTTAATTCGAATTGGAATATCGAATTATAATTTAAAAAAATAAAATTATAAAATTTAATTAGAAAAATTGTATTTTATTATTTAAAGTTTACATAGAAGAACTATATTTTTTGATAATTCGTAACTTATTAATTATTGAATTACTAATAATTGAATAGAAGAACTAAATAACCATAAATAGAAAAATTAAATCATAATATAACATTTTTGGAGAATTTTAGAATATTAAAAAAAAGTATAAGTTCAAAGCAAACTCATTATTTATTTCGCTTGTTAACTTAGTTTTCATAACTTCACTTATTTCAGTAAAACTCAAAATTAAGTAAAATAACGTTATCATTTGTGCCTTTGTCTCTATGGGCAGTACTAAATAATGTAGTAAGGAAGTCCAGGAAAGACTGATGCTCTTTTTTGATGATATACTATTGATATCTTTTTATAAAGATTATATAAGTAAATATATTTTTTTTGTTTTTCTATTTATTATTTCTACGTAACTTCATTTTTAAACTTAATCTATAAAGATGTATTACTAAAGTATAGTCAAATGCGGTTTTGTGTTAATGGGCAGTACTGAATCATGTAGTAGGGCTGTACAGATTAGGCTAATGTTTTAATTGACTATATTTCGATTATGCAGTTTTATTTAATAAACTAAAGAAGTTGGGTTATTTTTAATTGCAAACTTTATTAAGACATTTATAATAACTTCATTTGTAAAATATTAATTTCTAATGATCGGGGTATAGTAAGGTGTGCTTTGGCTCTATTTCCAGTACTAAAACATGTAGTAGGGCTGTCCTGAAAATGAAAATGTTTCATTTAATTATATTCTGTTAACAACAATTTTGTTTTAAAAAATATAAGTGAATTTATTACTATTGCTAACTTCATATTTAAAGTTAAAGTCAAAAGTATTACATAATTATTTGGTATGGTTTTGCGTCTATGAATCATGTAATGAGGCTTTTCAAAAAGGCAAACGTTTTAAAATAATTATACTTAATATACTGAAATTATTATAATTAAGATAATTCGGATTTCTTTTTATTGATTTTAAGCAGATAACAAAAGTAAATTTGAATTTCTTTCAGAGGATACGAAGTAATAACTCAAAGGCTAGTTCACTAGTTAATTATATGGTTTTATAATTGTGATGGCATAACTCAATTAGCAATTGTAACTAATATTTCCACCAACTCAAAGTCTAGCTGACTCAAGGTTAACCTGGTCACGGATTCTTTGGAGTCTTGTTATTTTTTTAATTATAATAAAATAATACATTGTACATTTTCAAACTCCAAAGCCTTAAAAGTGGACTCGACTGAGAAGTGCGGACGCATGTGTATTAATAGTTTCATATATATATACCTGGGAAAGTACAGGTGTTTACTCTTAAAATATGGAATTAAGATTTTAAAAATAAATGTAAAGAGAATAATAAACAATAATGAATTAGGTGATTCATGAACAAGTATAATTTACTCAAAGCATCATTCAAAATGTGAACAATCCCTAAGCGATTGATTTTTACCACATTACCTCGAGTGGAGTCGATTCTGTAGCTGACTCTTCTCATATATGAGATCTGCCTGTATTTTACAATATATACATATTGTACAGGTCAGCACATTTTGAGCTGTTGTGTTACATTCAAGGCACATGTGTTTCTTTTTAATTAAAAAAAAATTAAACCAAACTTTGAGAGAATTAACTTTCTTCAAACTATTCTCTAATAGTAACAATTAATTGTCAGCACCATTTTGTTCTAATTTCTATTTTAAAACTTTTTCTAATTGTACTAATTTTTACATTTTTTTAAGTGACAAATAGACTTTTTAAAATGTGCACAGTTTTCAAAAAATGTTCCAACTTTATTTTAAAAAAACAGTGAAAAAGTGATCAATTGATAAAAGTTTAGTGGTCAAGTAATTAAATGTTTGAGTCACTAAATCAAATAACAAAATCAGTTGCCTAACTTGTTTTTTATCTTAAGTCATCACATTTTTTGTTTATTTCAGGTGACTATTTAGACAACACCTTCTGTATAATTAAAGATAAAATTATTAAAGGTGTTTGATGTTATTCTTGTGTTAATAAAATACCAATATCCAAAACAGCTAAGATAAATCATTGTATAAATCTGCCATTGCAACCTTGTTATTAAGTGTTATGTAATTATTTTACATTTAATTCTTCAAATCTCAATTCCAGCTTCAATATTTTAAGAGTTAATTTCACTTTTTCTTTTACTTTGCCAAGTTTATATTTAAGATGCTTATAACACATGCGTCCACATTTTTCAGTGACGTATATATAGTCAGGTTATTATATTCCAATAACCATATTTTAAAAAAATATTTTTATTTTTATTTTTGTTTTATCACATTTCCAAAACACATAACGTTTCTCTGGGATATATTTTTACGGTCGGTTTGATTTGACTTGTGCTAAACAACATTTTGATGTTCATACTGTCTCTGCAACATTACAAAATCATCAAAAAAATTCACAAAGTGTAAAAAGTTCTTGGATTAAAGTGCTTTTAAGGAGACTGAAAGTAAAAAGGGAACTGATAGTATATGCTAATACATATATTGTAATTAATAATGATATATATATATTATTTTATATTTACAATTAATAGATTGTATTGCTTATCTAAATGTATGTGTTTCTTCAGAAGAGTTCAAGAGAATAGCTCTCAGCAGAAATAAGATTTCAACGAAAGCTGATGTTGTAAAGTTCAGAGGATAAATTAAAATGTGTTATTAAGATGCACGTCCAATAATGCTAACACTAAGGCATACACATCGAAAAAGAAAATGTCTTTGATATTTAGAGTTTTCCAATAATTCATCGGATGTTTTCACTGGATGAGTTACCGTTCTTAGCACGAAACAACGTTAATGTTTATTCCGAAAGTAATGAGATGGAATAAAGGCGTGTTGTTACCAGGGTAACACTGTTTGTGCCGGGGCTTCGGCAAACAGATAGAGAGGAAAGTAAAGATGTTGGCTTCTTCTAATAAGTCATTAAAATTAAGTGGTGTGAGGCTTTGAAGTAAAACAAAATCAATTATTACCTACTGCATCATCGTTTTTTTCTCTCTGATTAAACACATTTTAACAGTAGTAATGCCAGTGTTGACATCAAGGAAGTTGAGAATAACTGCATTTTTCTATTTCCTTTGAAACTGAGTTCGTCAGCCTGAATTTCTTAAAAATAAAACGAAACGAAAGGGAATGAAAAGGAAATTAAAATGGAGTGAAAAAAAAGAAGGTAATCTTCCTACATATGAAGTTATCTGGTCGGATTTTTTAAAGTCAGACCCAAATAGCAATTTGTCTTGTATCGATACTTAATTTAGCTGAGCCTATTGTTGCCTTCCCATGCTATTAGCACGATTATATTTATATATACATATATAAACAGTCAATACGCTAAACAGATATATTTCCTTACTAATAAAACCTAATTAAAGAAGAATTCATAGCAGTCATGAATAATGACTAATTTTCTTACTTAGAGAAATGTCTCCGGTAAGCAATCTTGTTACACACTGACCTATCAGCTTGTAGGGCGAATTTATTTTACCTGTAACCTGGAGAACTACTTCAAACACTTTGGGAATCACGGGCAGTCAGCAGAGAGATTCCGGAAAGCAACAAGGAAAGATGTTATTTTTCTCTCTTCTCTCCCTGTCCACTAGGCGCTCAAGCATCGACTATCTTCGCCTAATGATTACTGCTCAAAGACTTTTTACTTTTTTTTCCTCACGCGGACATCGGTCAACAAACGGTGTAGGTAATTGAATACATCTTTTCGCTCTTCTTATAAAAAAGATTGTGTTTTTCTCTTCGTGCACGTATTTCGTTACTTACTAATCAAATATAGGAATTGGTCTAAACACTTTCTATTAAGTACACACCTTATGAATTAACTTGTGCTGTTATACTGAATTCTCTCCGTTGTGCCCTTAAAATAACTGTATATTAATGGGATTTTGCTACATCAAGCTTGTTCGTGTATTTATAAGTGATTGTATGTTTTTGTTACACGCCTACACATTAATTGTATGCCGTCATTTGTCCTTATCTATTAACTATAGTCACATAAAAAAGTACTTCTTAAAAGTTCCTATTTCGCAAAATAATTTGATTACATAATCAAAGTCACCAAAATTAATGTATATTTCTTTTTACACAAATCATTCATTTTATTCCCGGGCAACTCCAGGTAGGTACACCTAGTAAATTATACATGAGATATTTACAAATGTTTTAGAATGTGTCCGCATTTTGAAAATGTTCACTGATTCATATGTTATAACATCCTGGAGTAAACTACCAGGAAAAAAGTGGCAGTAAAAAAGAAAACAGAAAGTAAAAAAAGAAAGAAAGTACCACACGATAAAAGTAAAGTGATAATAAAAAGAATAAGGAACAACGAAATCAAAATGGAAACAATAGACGAAATAAAGAAAAGAGAGTCTAATGAAGAAATAGCGGAGAAAGATAAAATAATAAATGGGGAAAATGATGGATAGAATAAATAATAGAAAAAGAAGGAAAGAAACGCATTATAAACAAGAAGGCAACAGGAAAAATAAAAAAAAATAAAAAAAGAAGTAAACGAATGAAATAAAAAAGGAACATGCGGTAAAATGTACTAAAAATATGCCTCCCATGACATAAAATATTCATGGATTAAAAACACGATGATAACAAGATGATAAAATAAGGGCTAAAATATGAAGACTTTTTAATTAAAAGGAGACTGAGATTGAAACAAGTCGCGCGTGCGTGCCCCCCCCCCCTCTATATGTGACTCGATGTGGCGAGTGTAAAATGCAATAAATTTGGGCAATTTGGGGCATTTTTGACCCCCCTTTGACCCCCTGGGGGCGCGAACTAGAATTCTTCTAAGGTAAAGGATGCTCATTTTATATCCAGAACTATAACCTCTACATTTTGGCCAAGTTTCAGAAAAATTGAATGGATGGATCAAACGTTATGGGAGAAAAGGGTCATGTTTTGCCATTTTGGGGGCTTTTGACCTCCTGGCGGCGCGAACCAGATTTTTTCCAAGGTCAGCGATAGTTATTTTCTATTAGGAACAATGGCCTTCACATTTTGCCCAAGTTTCAGATAAATTGAATCGATGGATGAAAAGTTATGGGGCAAAAAATGTCATTTTTTGCCATTTCGGGGCCGTTTGACCCCCTGGGGGGGCTAACCAGATTTTTTTTCAAACATCGCAGAATGTCACTTTCTAACACTGACCAAAGTTACAACTTCATGCAAAATTTCAAAAAAAATTCAGTGGAGGGTTGCAGAGAAAAATCCGGACGGACGGATGGACGGACATGCCTCAAAACATAAGTCCCCCGATTTTATAAATCGGGGGACCATTTATCAGTTAAGTCAGTGATGCGATGCGATTTCCGGTCAGCGCATCCTCGTGACCATCTTAATGTGTATATAAGCAGTGCACATCCTATTGAATTTATTTAGAGGCGAGTTCATCAAATAATGTTATAAACATCATACGTCGTTCGTAGTTATGAAGTCGTGCATGAAGTCCAGCCACTGCCAAAAAGTGTATCCAAGATCACGACTCAAACACGTGGGAAACGAAAATCAATACTCTGAGTCTGATTTTTGCTATTCATAGAAATTCTAAAGTTGAATTGTAATTAAACACTTACCATCAAGCACGATTTTGGACGTGTTTTGCAGACTATCATTCTGTCAAAGGTATTACATAATATCTTTCGTTCGACTGTACTTTCAAACTAGTCATGTCTTACCTCCATAAAAACAAAAATCAACTGCTATTTTATATTCATTTTCTATTTTGAGATTTCACTTTTTAAGATAATTCACACCAAACTAGATAGGACACCACTGTAAACGTAAGGGGCTAAGTTAGGAGCTGTGTAGCGAGATGTCTGTTTACAATCATTTTAAACCTATCATGGAGCATCGCTGATGTGATCTCTGATGGACTCAAAATCAGCCTGCTCGTAGTATCTCGTTTTTTGAGCAACGGCTAATCAGCTTTTGGACAAGTTTTTAGGGTGATATAAATCATAACCATGATGTGATCAGCATTCCTGAGTTATGGGCTTGCGTCAGACAAGCCTCGTGCAGTGTTGTCAAGAACAGGTCTAGACGTGAGGCTTGCTGCTCTACTCGTTCGAGGATGCGGGTCGGGAAATCGGCAGTCTAAGGAGAAATTATACGTAGAGTTACCGGTTGGGTACGTAAAGCTGGAGAATCCCAACCAGTCACGGTCGTACGCATTAAAATCCCCAAATACATGTATCTGGGCATTCGAGTCAAGTGAGAGTGCTCTATCTATGCTTTCATAGATAGAGTTTATCAGGGTACAGTCGTGGGTGGAAGGAGAACGGTAAAAGAAATATAAGTAGCTAACGCTGTGATGTAAGGTCAATCTAAAGCATTTATAGGCTTGATCATCTGATTCTAACATATGTTCTATAGTCAGGAGGAGGGTGTTCCGAACATAAACTCATAGCCGTGCACATGTTTTTCACAGTCTTTACGGTAAAGTGATAGGTAGTCAGTCATGTAAAAGTGATGAGAGGAGGTTGAGGATTGAAGGTTAGTTTAAACTTATTGCTAGAATTGCTGGGATTAAAATAGTCCTGAAAATAAAGTTCAAGTCTCCCACGTGAGAATGAGGTAACAATGTGCACATAAAATCATCAAAGGAGAGATATAGGACGGAAGTCTGAGAAAAGGAACACAAAACACAAGAATGTAATTTTATAGCAATTTTAGTAAGAAAGAGAAAGGTGGAGTCAGAATATTAACAGAGTTTTTAAAAGTTCAGTTAAGAATTGGTGAATTTAAGAGAGGGTTTGCGAAAACGTGGTTCGCCTGAACTTATCTCTATAGAGTTCTGGTAACGGCGGGAGGCCATTCTCTGTGACTGCCGTCTTGGTATGTATCACTGAGAATGCCAGCCGATGTATTGGTGCCTTGAGCGGGGACGTCGAAAAAGAGACGGGAAGCTGTATGTACGGGTTTTAAAAGGTTGGCTCACGTGAAACCTAAGGAGAAAAAGGGGTCAATGCCTGACAGCCAATCGGTGAGGCCCTTAAGAGACATGGCAACAGCCAATCAGTGAGGGAGGCTTTAATAAATTCCAACCCATTCCCGACTTAGGAGAATAATGCTATGAAAATTTCATAGCATTATATAAAGTACTTGGAAGTTCCAAAGGTTGAATTCAGTTTTTCGTGTGATTTAAAATGTTTTTGTTTTTTACAATTTAATAAACAGGGGATTTTATAATAAAGTTTACAACTTGAAGAATATATAACATGAATACAATATAATAGGTATGTAGAATAATAAATTAGGAGAACTAGGAATTTGAAATCAAGATAAACACTTCTGAGAATGATAAATATATAAAATTGGTGAGTGGAGGCTGAGCACAGCCAACAGTACTGTATTCAAAGTGTTTATAATGTTATGTATGTACCATGTGTATATAGTATATCCATATAGTAGAGAATAAGGAATGTTTCAAACATTCAATAAATGAATGTAGGTTGTGGACCGTTTAACAGTAATGTCCAAAAAGGTTTTATATGTATGTATAACGTGCACGCAGAATGTACAATATACAACTAGGAAAGGTTGAAAATGTTCAGTCAATTAGTGAGTGTAATTTGTGGACAGCTAAACAGTAATGTTCAAGGGGGTTAAATTTTCCCGTATACATAATGTGTATATAATAACACATTTGTGTAGTATGTAAAATTTACAATTAGGAAAGGTTTGAGATACATTGATATCTTTTTGAAATTAAAAAAAAATAATAACTTTGCTCATGGCCCTTATACTTAGTAGTATACATATGGGTCGTCAGGGTGAGTTTTCCTATTTCTTCGGCTAGCAGTTTTTTTTGGTCGCAATGATGTCTGATTGTGTTCGATGGTTTCAATGGGCCTATTATTTGTGACCAGCTCCTCAAGAGTTGAGCTGGATATATTTGGTGTTTCTCTTTCAGGCATAGAAAGGTGGTAGTCGTTGGTGTAGGATAATTCTAATGTATATAGGTGACTTATGGAATGGGTTTGTATCAATCCATTTCCTCTCTTTACCCGAACCGACCGAATCTTATTATCATCTCCTGGGAAGAGCTCTATTACCCTTCCATACTGCCAATAAGGTCTAGGCTTTGTTGGATTCTTTATAATGGTAACATCGTGTAATTAAATCTTTTTAGAGAAATTCATTTGGTGGAGATCTTTGCAGCTTTCTCTGAGGCCTGGAGGAATCCATATGTATTCTGGTAATTTATAAGGGGATACTTTTATTCTTTCAATAATTACCCCCTTTTCTTGTTGGTAGAAGGCATCGTTGTAGTCCTCATTTAATTTTTTATGTCTGTAAACAATTCACAGTTTTATCAAGCACCTTGAACGCCACCTGGTAGTTTGAATGAACAGTCTTGTTCTTGTACTCGTGCCAGGGAAGATCTATGTAATATGCATCGTTTTTGAAGTGTATGGGCTTTCGGAATTCTTTAATTTGGTTTTGGTCATAATCGCTGACAAAATCGTTTTCGCTCAGAGTGTAGCCCAATGAATCGACGTCAAACATCTTGATGTTACGTTAAATTGAGCTTTCATTAAATAGTTCTGGAAATGGATCAGGATAGCTTTTTTTCTGATTCAAAGCAAACTCTATTCGGGTATCGGGACAGGCTGAATAAGCAGTTATTACTGTGTGGTAGTTGTTCTCTACCGAATTTGTGTCAGTTCTCACTGAGGAGGTTTGTCCTTTGTTTAGAAAATTCGGCTGTTGCCGATTGGCGAAATGCCCGTGGGAAAGGACCATGCTCTACCCCGCATGCACCTAATTAATTTAACATCTCTCATAAACTGGAAGGCTAACTTATAATTCAATTTTTACGGTTGGTGTTCACCATTCGAAAGTTTTCGATTTTGAAATTAATATCGACTTCGTTGTCCACTAGAACTGGTAAAGGCAGAGTGCGATCCTTATCCAGATGGACTCCTAAAACGATCTCATCCAACTTCTTTTTCTTTGTACCCAAGAATGTGTTCACTTCATAATCCACGGAAGTCAGAGATTCTCGTGAGCATTTTATTTTTTCGACTATTTGTTTCGAAAAGTAGGACCTCTGGCTACCGGTATCAAACAAACAGTTAAATTTTTGTTTTCGTTTTCCCCTGGACACTGCAATGGAAATTATGGGCAATATAAAAGGTTGGTTCAGAGAGTGACTGCTTGCACATACATTTGTGATTGCTGATGGCTTTTCTTTCCCCCCTGTCTCTTCACGAAGGGGGCTCACATGCCCTCTGGAATCACACTGCATACATTTAAAAGGTAGTTTGTTTCGTTTTCCAGGGCAGTCCTTACTTTTATAACCGGAGCCAGTACACGTGAGGCAAAGGTTAAGCTCCTTGCATCTGTGTTTTCTTGATTGGACATCAGGATACTGCTTGCAACGACTCATGGAGTGCCCCTCTGTTGAACAGAGCTTACAGTATGTTCGGATTCTATCTGACGTTGTCGCAAAGTTTTCCAACGCAGTAGTATTGTTTTCCACCTTGTATGAAACCTTTTTTTCCATCCCAGTAACGTGGCTTAGTACCATCCCTGTCCGAATTGTAATGATTGTAAGTTTTTTTTCATGCCAGTCTTTACTAATGTTTTAATGGCTTCATTATAGTTGTCGTAAATATCCTTCATTGTAGGGTAATTGGTGCCTACTTTGTAGACACACTCCCTCTGAAGAATACCCGGCAATTTCGAAAAAATGATATGACTCACCAGCTTCTTATAAAATGATTCAAAATTCTAACAGTTTTTCACCTAATGTTAAACTTTTTGTTAATTTGAAACATTTTGAAATTAGTATGTTTCATTTTATTCTTTACATCTTTCTGCAATAGATTGTATTTAAGTAGCAAACTTCGTGTGGTTTTTGATGAAAATAAAGAAAAACTTATGTCCAAAAAATTCCATGAGTATGATTTTACGCAGAATTACACGCTAACTGCGCTTAATATCAACATAGCCGTGTATGCAGCAGAATACAGTTTTTCTAAATGGTAGGACAAGGAGGTGCGTCTAGTGTTGCTTTTATGTCACGAGTACGAGGCAAAAGCTTAAAACAGCCTCTTGTCGTGACTAGATTTAAGCAAAAAAGGCGCAATCAATGCTCCTTGAGTAGAGGATTGTTCACAAAAACTGGGCATATTTGATGCCATATGTATTTACAAAGACGCTGGTTGGTGACCAGACGGTGACGCAAGTAAAGATGGCGACGACAACACTCGGAAAGAAACCAGGAAATACGAAACAGTACCAATATATTAAGAGACGGATATGACTCAGTATTACACGTCAATGACGGAATAACATAACAGGAATATGTACTCTACAGACGTGGGAACAGAACAGAATAAAATATGTTTCCTTTGTCTCTGTAGTCGATTTTCTATGGTAAATGTCAGCGAAATTAATAATCTTACAAGAGTCCCTCGCAAATTGGTTAATATAATCACATTTTACAAACTTGGCATGACATCTTTTCCAGGAGAAAACGAAAATAAATGTCAAAAAAACGTGGCTGTTCAATTTTAACTTATTTCCTGTATGATGCAGAACACTGTCGCCGGATTGATACACAAATACGATTCGAACAGTGAATTTAGGTCGTCCTCCATATATGCTGTCATTTCTAATTTGGACATTATTTATGATTTGGTGTATATATATATATATATATATATATATATATATATATATATATATATATATATATATATATATATATATATATGTATGTGATTATTTTTATTTACACAGACATGTACAATAGCTGCGACACTGTCATATCGATGTCATCGAGCAACGGCTATTATAAACTGAGATCTCATCAGGCAGGGTTAGAATCCGATCTTAACCTTAGATCATATTTAAAAAGAATTATCTAAGGTTAAGATCGAATTTTAAATCTCCACATGAGATCTCAGTTTATAATAGCTGTTGATCGATAACAACGACATGCCAGTATCGCAGATTCTGTACATGTCTGTGTAAATAAAAATAATCATATATAAAAGCTCTATTTGATATTGAGCACTTTATATAAACCAGCTTGAAATTCTTTAGATTACTATCCTGTGGATGTTTTGCCTGGATCATGTATATATATATATATATATATATATATATATATATATATATATATATATATATATATATATATATGTGGGTGTGTGTGTGTGTGTGTGTGCATATATATATATATCTTATACATATATATATATACATGGATATATATTTATATATATATATATATATATATATAGATAGATAGATAGATAGATAGATAGATAGATAGATAGATAGATAGATAGATAGATAGATAGATAGGTGTATAATGTTGATTGATAGATAGATATAGTGTATGTATATACATATAAGAATACAAAAATGTCATCTCATTCTTAGCAGTTGTGTTGTCATCTGATATTGAAAACGACTTATCTCCCCAAAATACTGAAATTTATGAAAGCTTACAATAAGAATGGATATAAAAATACAACACAAATGGCGAAAAGCATTTTATTTCCTGTTTAATTAACCGACACGTGTGACAGATATTATTTCTACAAAAATAGTGTTTTTTTTTAAATATATATGTGGCCCATTTATTTATTAATAAGCCGAAATTCATCCAAGCAGATTTAATTTCGTAATTTAATTATGTACAAAGGATTTTTTTTAAATGTTGTTTTATTTACGCTATTACATTTTTTTTAAATTTAATACACAATCAAATAAGAGTAAATAAAGAGATTCTAGAAACACATTCACATGAACAGAGACACATTAGAAATGGAGGTTCTATTTATTTTGCCCAGTGTGCTTTAATTAATCAGAGCTGCTAACGATGAAAACAGAAGGTTTCAGTCAATAGTAATCAGAGGACGTATCTGAAAAGGCTATTTTATAACAACATCCTATTTGAAATCGAAGAGCATAAATAACAAAAACAAATGAGAGAAAAGACGACCACATTTCCCACGAATCCAATCGCCCTCTCTATATATTATCCACCCTCCTCTCTCTCTCCCAGCCTTTTTTTTGTATCTATCTTACTATTTCTCTTGCTCTGCTTTTTTAAATAGTGTCTTATAAAAGACGAAGCTTTTAGTTTTGTATTGTGTATGGATTAAATAATGACTTCAAAATCGGTGTTCAGTTATTTTTTCTTCTTTATTTTATTTTGATTATCAGTAATAAAAATAATATACAGAGAGAGCGAGTAGGATATTGGAAGTGTGGTCCTATAAGGTTTTAAAAGTAAAAACAAATAACTAAAAGATGGTGAGTTCTAATAAAAAAACTAAAGAAGCAACTAATGCGATGCCAATAGAAAAGATGTTAAACTTTGCACTGACGGCCGCTCTTCGCATTTCCATAGGAAAAAAATGTTTTCGAAATCAAGTCAATTGATAGAAAATGTATGACGTAGAAATAGTCTTAAAAATAAATAGTGGAAGTTTTCTTTTATACATATGTGAATTTATAACCTAAAGCTGATAGTTAGAGAGATGTGCCGAATTATCATTCTATCAAGAACGTCAGTATTTGTCGATTTGCATAGCAACAAATGTCACCATGTTTAATTTTTTTCTTTGAGTAAAATCGAAGCAAACTATATTTTTGTATGAAAAAAAATATCATGGTCCAAATGAAAAAAAGCTGAATAAGAAATTCATAAGATAAATTATATCGTAATTAGAATAGAATTTTCCAGAACAATTATAATCTATCATACTTTCGTTGTGTTCGAAGAAAGCACATGGGTATGATGTGTTAGTGATTTACCAGTGCGGTTTCGAATCTCAGGTTTAAACACTCACTATGTAAAGCCACACTAGGGAACCGTAATATGGCAAAAACATATGTTTGAGTATATATATATATATATATATATATATATATATATATATATATATATATATGTGTGTGTGTGTGTGTGTGTATTGATTTACTTCTCTCCAGGAGTTAGGCACAAGGCCAGTTTTTATCTTACTCCCACAAGTAAGATGTGACCCAAGGCCGGGTCGGGAAAGTGGGGTTTAAAAATTGCCTGGGTAGCCCTGTCGGCATTCCCCGGTAGGGCCGCCTCAGGCAGTAACCAATAAACTTACTCCTCCTCAAAGAGGGGAGGCGAAGCCTAAGAGGGTGGACCTCCTAGAACTGAACAGGACAGACTCATAGACCGGCGTAAATCAAGCCCCGAGAACCAAGACAATACAAGTCTGTGTATATATATATATATATATATATATATATATATATTATCTTGTTTATTTATATATGCGCTGTTCTTCGACGTTGACAATCAGCGAGTTTTAAATTGGAAGAGGTTTGTACACATAAAGTATAGAAGGTATATACTGAAATATATATTTTCGCACTCATATATATATATATATATATATATCATCTCACATTCAAGTAATCTAATATATATATATATATATATGATTATTTTTATTTACACAGACATGTACAGAATCTGCGACACTGGCATGTCGATGTTATCGATCAACAGCTATAATAAACTGAGATCTCATCAGGAAGAGTTAGAATTCGATCTTAACCGTAGATCATATTATTACTAAACAATGTTATTTTTGTTAGGTATTAGCTTAGCAATTATTATCTAATATTTACCTAACATCATTTTATTTCATGATATTCCCGAAACAGCAATCGCAGTTGGAGTTATCCGACACACTCTGAGAAATAGTTGTAAAATTTGATCTTCGTTTGATTTGGATCACGTCTGCCTAAACGTATCTACGAATAGTTGTACTACCATTAGATGCTGGATAAAACAGAGCAGTTCTGACATTATATTTTGAACATTTTTGCAGTAATCAACAAATATTGTAGCAGTTACAATATCAAGCCTAATTTGACCTGAAATACTAATAAGATTTTGTGAAAAAAATATTGTGCTTTTGTAAGTAGGTATACTATATTTAAAACTATTGATAACTTCATAAAACACACCCACAATAACGGTAATCAATACGATGCAAAGGATAATATTAATCATTGAGCATTGTTTGTCCGTTTTCAGCCATGGGCTAATTTTTACTAGTAGTGCTTTAGCTGCTATTGCACAGTATCTACAAAGTTGCACAAAGTGTGTGATTTCTTTATTAATGCCAGGACAGTAAATTGAACTCCTCATGAAATCCGCCATCGTGGTAATTCCAGGAGGTCTCGTATAAAAATACTTAAATATGATCATTCAATGATGCCGGTATCACGACATTGTCAGTGGATATCAAAATACTATCATAAGTAAAAAGGTAGCAGCAGAATCCCACCTCTTCATTGTAGAGATATTTAGACGTCAGAACATTTTGTGACTAGTAGCCTCTTTTTTTCGGACTACCTGCTATCAAAATTCACTCTTTGTTCGCTGTTTCTACGACAGTACAAACATACACACATTTAAATGTAATATATATATATATATATATATATATATATATATATATATATATATATATATATATATATATATATAATGTAAGTTCGATCTCTGTCAAAGTTTGCCATGCTGATGACGACTGTGAGCCAAAAACACGTGTCCATGGATTACTTTTATGTACGTATAAAATAAATTAAAATATATATTAACGAAAAATACGTCCTATGAAGTTAAGGGCGACTAATAATGCAATTTTCTGCATCTTAATCACTTAGGAAAGTGAGACAATTGAAATGATAGTAGGCAAAATAACAACGAACGCTACAATCACCCAAAAAAATAATTACATAAAAATACATTAAATATTTAAGTGATAAAAATCGTACATATTTCTAGAAAGAGCGTCTTGGATCAGAAACACGTGTCCATGGATTACTTTTATGTACGTATAAAATAAATGAATATATATATATATATATAAATAAATATATATATATATATATATATATATATAATATTATAATATAGACTGAAGTAATAAAATAAGGTGTAAATCAAATTTTATTAGAATTCAAGGTTCAAGCAATTTGATTGACACCTTATTTTATTACTTGATTCTATATTATAATATTACTGCTCTATCCAGTATATTGAGCTTCAGTTTTTATCTTGATGTTTCACTAACTATAAGATATTAATTGACGCTTATATCTTTTGTTTATATATATATATATATATATATATATCATATATAAACATCTTGCTGCTCAACTCCCTACTTTGTTTAAGATGAACAGAAGTTAAAAAAATAACAATAAATGCAAGAATATGAGGTGTGAAAATAAATGATATTCACATGGGAATTATTAATGTCAAATATATACTAATTAATGGTTGTTGATAAATTAATCAATTGAAATAAAACATCAAAATTATGCCAATGTTATTCTGTAAATTATGTATTATTTGATATAATGTCATGACATATTTAACTCTACAATTGATACAATGGTTCAAATTATTAAGAAATTAAATAACTTTGTCGTTTACAGCTTCTTAATGACTTTTAATTTAGAACACGTATGATATTGTCAACGAATCTATAAAGACTTCTTAGCAGCCTATACTTGTGTAGAACACACATTTAATTTAGAACACGTATGATATTGTCAACGAATCTATAAAGACGTCTTAGCAGCCTATACTTGTGTAGAACACAAATTTAATTTAGAACACGTATGATATTGTCAACGAATCTATAAAGACGTCTTAGCAGCCTATACTTGTGTAGAACACAAATTTAATTTAGAACACGTATGATATTGTCAACGAATCAATAAAGACTTCTTAGTAGCCTATACTTGTGTAGAACGCAAATTTAATTTAGAACACGTATGATATTGTCAACGAATCTATAAAGACTTCTTAGTAGCCTATACTTGTGTAGAACACAAATTTAATTTAGAACACGTATGATCTTGTCAACGAATCTATAAATACTTCTTAGCAGCCTATACTTGTGTAGGACACAAATTTAATTTCTCTACTCACGCGTTGTTAAACTTGATTCTATTCGTATTCTTCGTCGCATTTGTATGGATAGATCATCATCATCCAGTCTTAAAATATCATTTGTTATAAACCTCAGTTAGTAAACATTAATAACACAGATTGATGTCATATTCAAAATTAAACAGTGGGGAAACGAAATTATTTATTTCGTCTATATTCAGTAAAAGGTGCATATCTAGGAAGAGTTTATTCTTCTTATATTTGCGGTGAATGACCTCCTCTCCTTGTGAAAAAAAGAAATTTCAAAACATATATATTGAATAAAAACGAAAGTCAAACGTAGATTTTTCCTTAGATGCAGCTACCTTCTTATTCGTACGAACGAAAATAAATTTCCGAGAGAATCGTCACTAGTACAAACGATTCATTTCATCTAAACAAGAATGTTTTATCAATTTCCTGGTGCCTTTCTTTCCTTCTTTCTTTCTTTTGACTCAGTTTTTATCTCTTTACTTTTTAAAATTACAACATTTATTTCTTCGAGAATTCGCTTCTTTAACGGCATTTATATCCCAATTGTTGGAAACTAATCTGAAGAATTTCACTTTATACCTCTTTTTGTATGCTCGGCTATTATCAGAGAGTTAAGTTTCAGGACAGGTTTTGGGTTGGCAAACGAAATCTCCACACTTTAAAGAAAAAAAAAACTCGCTAAATTTGCAACACTGACTCTCAGTGCAAGTCATTGACCCTCCTCCTTGTGGTCGGACTAGTAACATCATGGCCGTCACCAACCCTGAAGCAACAGGGTAGGCCAAGCGTCACACATATGATGATGCTGAAAATAAGAGACCGAGAGAAACAAGTCGACAAACGGCACTGGTGTCAGTCGGGTTAGTGAAGCGCCTAGCTGACTCATAGAAGGGAATGTTGCCCCACTCTCCAGCCACACTGCTTAATGTCAATGAAAATAAAATTTCAACAGTAACACGATCGGTCTATTTATTAATTGTAATTTTTTGCCCAGCCTGCATATAAGTTCTATTTTATATTTTCTTCGTCTAAAATATATTTTGGATCACAAATTTCACGGGGGTGCAAACGTAATCTTGGGGTGTGCCTTTGCCTCTTTACCCCCTGGGTAGGCGCCAGCTACAAATGCGCAGCAGTAATTAATTTTCTTTCTCCTGCTCTTTTAATAACAGCGGGCGTAAGAGTTGATAAAAAAGAACAGCACCCGTTACTATTAGGTTTAGCTATTATGTTTGTATTTGTTCTTTACAGTATGCATGCATACACACATAATATTGAAACCCATCCTCGATCGCGAATGGAGAAGCTATCTAAAAATCAGACCGTTTTTTACTAAATTACTAAAGGGTGAAAGATCTAGTCTTCTCGTGAATCATGTCATACTAGCGACATCCTCTCTATGATGTAAATGTCGAGACACATACCTGTCTCTGGTAAATTTCACTTTATTTAACTCAAACTTAACATGCAAATTCTCCTCCTTTTTTTACAGTACCGAAACTAAAGTAGAATAGAAATGCAGTGCTATTACAAAGAGGCTACTTTAAATTTAAAAAAAAATACCCATGAAGTTATGCCATCGATATTTTCAAGTTCATGTGTATACAAATATATATATATATATATATATATATATATATATATATATATATATGCAAATATATATATTTATATATATGTAAATATATATATATATATATTTATATATATATATACATATATATATATATATGTAAATTATATTTATATATATACAGAGATATATTTTTATATATATATACATATATATATATATATAAATGTATATATATATATGTATTAATATTTATATATATGTATATATATATATATATATATATATTTCCTATAAATATGACAACAGAAGCTGAAGAGAGCAAGATGGCTTAGTCCTTCTGCACTTGAAACCGACGGTACGAATGTAGTACTAATTTTTCTCTACCAAAATAAATAAATATATATATATAGAGAGAGAGAGAGAGAGAGAAAGAGAGAGAGAGAGAGATTTAAATATATATATATATATATATATATATATATATGTATGTTTATATATATATATATATATATATATTTAAATATATATATATATATATTTATATATATATATATATATAATTATTTAATGATAAATATTTTAAAATTATTATCGTCATAGTATTCGTTTCATCATAATAGGATAAGCATGTAGAAGACAGATGGTTAAACGATTCGAACGCTCGGACACGTTTCACTGTTAAATCCAATCTGAGTCAACTTCAACAGTCATTCGGCAAGCTGAGAAAATAACATTAAATATGACTATATAAAGCTCCCAATACAGTTAACCATCTAAACATTATTCAATAGATCACGTGGACAGCAACTTCGCATTTACATTACATTAGACGGCTTATATAATTCATTTTTAAGGGTCCAATTCGAAACGAGACTATAAATAATTATTTAATAATTTAATATTTATTATTAGTATCTACTTGCATATACGTTTCATTCTAACGGAATCATCTATGTGGAAGATAACTGTTCAGCCGGTCGGACTTTCTAAACCCTCGAGATATATATATATATATATATATATATATATATATATATATATATATATATATACATACACATTTATATATATATATATATAGATGTATATATATATTTATATATATATATATATATATATTTATATATATGTATATATGTATTTCTATATATGTGTATATATTTATATATATTTATATATATGTACATATATTTATATATATATACATATATGTATATATACATAGATGTATTTATATATATATATATACATGATTATATATATATATATATATTTATATATATATATACATATTTATATTTTCCTATATATATACATATTTATATTTATATATATATATGCATATATATATTTATATATATAGACACTTATATATACATATATATATATATATATATATATATATATATATATATATATATATATATATAAACTCACATAGCTACCTACTCTTATGCTTTTAATACCTAAAGAATATATTGAAATAAATTCCAATTCATTTTCATATAATTCCTTTCTGTCGTTTACCTTCCGACTAAGAGACTCCACATCATGGTGGCCCGTTAAGATATATTCGTTATTATCTCCCGAATTGAAAGAAACATTCTAAGTAGAATACATCGTCGAGATAATAAATTATTAAATAATTATTTTTTAATAATTCATAGAGAAGCAGACTTAGAAAGTCAGACTGGCGTCGTTCGTATTACAAGGGAGGCGCCTAAAACGCCAATTCTTTCGTTATCATTGAAAGCGTCCGGGTTGATCATTTGAATCGGGATAGTTCTTTCAAAAAATGATAGGTACATGAATGTCAGAGCATATGTATTATTTCTTTCCTGAACTCTGAGAGAAATGGCATAGAGAGAATAAAATGTGTTATTACTTAATGGCGCCAACGTATCTACTTGGTATCGATACTTAGCAAGTTTCCCTTACAAACTGTTCGATAGTGAATATTAAACCGAAGTAGCTTGTTGTAAATGTGTCTTTTAATTTATCCTGTTTTATGTTAAAACGCTCTGTTGTCCGTAGTGAAGCACTAACATAACCTTAAGTAGTTGATAGGTGTTTAAAACTTTTATTCACCCTAAACAAGGCATGCTACCACTAATACGTAACAGGTTACTTTTATTTGAGGACAGGTTAATCGGTCCATCTTTATTGAAAAGTTGTGCAGCAGGAGGTTTGTTCCCATTACAATTACATAGTGAAGGGGTGGGATTTTGCCGCTAGTCAGGTTGGTCGGTGGTATCTACATTGAAGAGCTACAAGTACAGAAAGTTCATCAAATCTTATTCTGTTAAAGTACTTGTAAAACAAGCGCAGGGATGCAAAATTGCCGCGATGGAACACAGGCTGGAACTTCGTAGACATGCGAGATCTATTTATTTAGAGTCGTTTTTGTAAAGAGAGACTAATGGTTGATGCACCAGCCTAGATGTGAGAACAAGATTTTATCTATCTATTCAATATTCGCGTTGTGTGTACTGAAAGGTAACCGACAATAAAGATGTTTCATTATATTTTCATATATATATATATATATATATATATATATATATATATATATATATATATATATATATATATATATATATATATATATATATATGTCGTCATTCTTTTAAGCATGGCAGAAATCCAACCACTTCAACTTGATGCTGAGTGTCCAGTTACGTCTACGACATATTTGAAAGAACCTCGTTACCAAAACACAACAACACAGTCAGACGATTTCGAGGCGACAGCAAGTGGAGAAAAAAATTTTAAAAAAACATTATAAAAAATATTCATGAAAAATTTAGGAAATTTGAAATTTAGGAAATTTGAAATTATTTTGTAAATTAAACATTTTGTAATTTGAATTTTTGAATTTGAATTTAGATTTTTTTTTAAATTTGAATTTTTTTTGAAATTTGAAATTAGAAATTGTTGAAATTAAGGAAATTTAAGAAATTTGAAATATTTAAGAAAAAAAGATTTTAAAAAACAGCGGTAGGATAATTTTGATTTTACTTTTTGGGAATTTTGCTTTTGTTAACAAAAACAAAACGAAAAAAAGAACAGAGAGAGAACTATTGACTAAAAAAATGGTGGTGATGACATAACGAAGATGGACCTGATAAACTTTGAAATTTTGTTTTGCTGCATTTCATTTTTTCATTTTATTTCACAACTGTTTATTTTTTGGTTTCTTAATTGTCTTTTATGCGGTGATTACGATGTGTCGGACAATGATAATGTTCAGGGATCAACATTTTGGTAAAGAGGATAGTGAGAAATGTTTAATATCCAAGCCGACTGTACTGAAAGGGAATTTGGCAAAAATAGGTGCACTTGCCATGGAAACGTACCTGGCTGGACGAAAAAACATAATAGGATTGGTTGTCAAAAAAAAAATAATATTGAGGTGTACTGAAATATCATTTGACACAATGTGTACTTGACTGGGATACGCATTTGATCAGAAGGTAACAACATAAACACATTGATGCCAGAAGTGTAATAAACGTGGCTGAAAAAAATGCTGGATTGTCAAAACTAAAATAATTATTCATTTAAACCACCTACTAAAAAGTCAGCAGCAGAAGAAAACACCCGTCGCCGAATAACACGCCCTGGATGCATGTCTACATTTACAGCAAAGTCTCACCTGGGTGTGTACAGCTTGTCGGAAATTATTATATAATAAAAACCCGGAATCTAGTTGGTTTGCAAGTTGTGACTGAAAAGAACCACCCGTCGAATTCCTGTGCATGCATCTTTCCTCCTTATTAATCCGCATCCCTTTTACTATCACCGGCAATAAAGATATATCATAATAGTTTTATATATCAATGTGTTATTATTGTTGTAAGCACAGCAGAAATACCACACATAAGTGAATGATGGTTCCATAGAAAATAATATACTAGCAGGTGTGAGAAGTTTATTAGCCGGGTAGAGGGGTTTATAACTTATTGATAACAAGAATATAACACATGGATGAATATTACTAAAATGTTGATAACAACATAAATAGGCTGGTCAATCCATCCGGCCATCCATACACAGATGTCAAAGGGCTTCGCCATATGCTCGAGAATCGATTTTCCGTCCAGTCGGCACTTGTAATATAGCATGTGTAGGTGAGCTAGATATAATATAGCATATCTTTAGGCTTCATCTTTTTGGGCAGAGATTATCGCCACCTTTCACATATAGCGCCGGGTATTCACAAATTGTAACCGATCTGCTACGCCTATGTTGATTAGATTCAATGATCTAACGATAACCGGTGTGTTAACGTTAATTGCAAAATAAAAGAAAACTTACATTTTTAGAAGCTATCTAGTAAAAAATAACAACTTACTATACACAAAACGTACATGCATAATATAAAAATGATATTATTAAATAATAAATTATATGAAATCATTATATTTAAAATACCAGAATTTAAATAAAATAAAATAAGATAACATAAAAAACTAATTAATAGAAATATATACTTAAAGATAAGTAAAAGAAATACTAATAAATAAATTTTAAATATTATAATTTGATTCAATGACTTAATTAACGAAGCGCCATTTTGCTTATTTACTATTGTTGTGTATATTGGTGTCCACATTCTGTAAACTATTTTACAAAAGAAATTAGGGGCTTTAAAAAAGTATTGTCTGCCAATAAGGTTATCCTATGTGTTCAGATCATGACTTGTGTATGCTTAAATTTGGGCACAAAAATAACCCCATTGTAGACAATCTAAGCCTACAAAAAATGATTGCCTTTAATTTACGATTATGAATGTAGCTGTTTTCGGTCATCGAAGCAGCTTATCGAAACTGTTATTAAACAAAGAATAATCATGTCAATGTGTAGAGAATTCACGCCATTTTGGGCAAATCTAAACTCTCATTGATATGAGGAATAATTTATGTCAGATCTGCTCCTTCAAGACAGATGAGAAACTATACTTTCCAATGGAAACTCTAGGTTAATGGTGGAGATTTTTTGTTCTTCCAACATGAAGAGATAGTTATCCCCCTAACATGGAATTGAAACGCACGCAATAATGGAAACAAAGTTACATTTCTGTATTTGGAAATTGAGATTCACGAAGATAAATTTGAGTATAAATTGTTTGACAACCGAGATACTTTTCATTTTCGATATTTCTCGACTGACATAATTAGAAAGCAATAAACCTTCATTTACTATTTATGGATCGGTTTTTATTGAGTTTCTCAGAATTGCCCGACGCTCTTCTAGTATTGATAATGTTGTTTCAACAGCACATAGGTTGTTTCGGAATATGCAAAGTTAGCGTGGAACTGAGACTGAACAGCAAATTCTTTGGGTTTTAGATACATTATAACTACGCTATCCGAAGACAGTATATCAGTTTGGATTTGAAATGGTAGTGCTCAAGTGAGTGATCAAGTCAGACCCACACAGTGGATAATAGTACTAGCGAGGTATTTTTTTAAATATAGCGAGTGACTCATAGATACTAAAAAATGCTGACACTTTCATGAACACATGGTTTTACGATGTGGTTTGTTAAAGCAATTAAGGTATACGTGCAGTTAAGTAACAGATTATATCCCATATGTGCCTAGTGGCACCTTTCACTAGTCTGATACATATGACTCTTGCTTACGTTGCTAGATTTAATATGTGCGCTGTTCACATAATTGTAACTTTATTGTCGTTCGAAAACACCAAAGTGTCTCTCTTCAGGGGCACCCAATACGACCCAAAACAGTCACTAGTCCGCAAATAATAACTTGAACTCCAACTTCACTCTTCTGACAGCACCAAATCCGACCTCCACCTTCACTGGTCTCAATCCGGGATGAACCAAAGAAGAAGTGCGCTTTCTCATTTCCTGTCCTCTTTATGGGGACTCCCATCATGTAATGCAAAATAGGTCACATGATCATTTGGTACTTCCTTTCTATAAAACCAGCCATTTGATTTAACTCTGTTGTTTCACATGGCCTGGTCTGGTATTACAGGTAAGTCTTATGTTTTTATTTTCCACTTTATTTATTAGCAAAAATTTGTAAAGTTGGGTATAAGATTTACTTCATAATATTTTACTACATTTATTTTTTTAAGCTATGAGCATGTGTGTTTTTGAGAATGAAGAAACATCTCATGAATAAAGAAATAACAATATCTTAAAATGGATCAGTCTGCATTCCTTATTAATGCTGGCTTAAGTAGCAGTCGAAGGAGAAAATAATGCATGGAGCAAATAGCACCATATCTCATTCCGACAACGATGTGATTTACCAAGGGACAAGACAGTCACTAGGTTTTAAGACTGGTGTCAAGAATATTGTTGGCTGATATAAAAGAAGTTAGTTACGAAGCCAGTTAAATGTTTAAACACAAAATGTCTCTCTCTGTCTCTCTGTCTCTCTGCATCTCTGTCTCTCTCTCTCTATTGATAATGTTGTTTATAATCGACGATTCCAACCTTGTTTCATAGTGAGTTTTATTACATTTAACGGTTTATGAATAGAGAAAGCGAATGATTGAGAGAGATAAGCAATAGTTGGTATAATACCGCATAACGCCAGAGCGATAACAAACAAGAAAGTGAGAGAAAAGAGGAACATTTGAGAAAACCCGACTCTAACTTAGTAAGAAATGGCCATATAGTTCGTAAATTAGAAATTAAGATTTATCAAAATGTGTAAAAGTTATTTTTAAAGCTGAAACTCAATCCCTATACAAAGGTATATTTTAACATGTATTTTTACGATAAGAAAATGAAGGAATAAAGTATTTGAGAAATAAATATTGATTACGTCAGATTTTAGTGTATATATATAGCTGTGTTTTTTATGTTTATAAATTTATATTTAGCATAATATATATATTTATATATATATATATATGTATATATTTTTTGATTTTATTTCATTAGTTGCGACAAAACAAGTTTCGTTTCATTGGTGCAAAAAGCTACCAACTCATCGGGCTAAGCGATGGAATTCAAATGGCAAAAGTTCACCTTAACGGGAGATTGAAAATTGAAAATACATTGGAGGGGGAGGGGGACAGAGTTGGGGCTTTGTCTATAACGGTGACATGTGACATGAGAGGGGAGGGGGAGGACCCCAACAAGTCGTGTTTCAAATTATTACGTGGGATATATAAAATATATAAAATATAGATTTGAATTAATAATTTGTATATATATATATATATATATATATATATATATATAAGAGAAAGGGGGAGAGACAGAGTTGAGACAAACAAATTTACAACATTACTTATTTCAGTTCCAAGTATTCAGGATAAACAGTGATTAGGTGTACGATCGTTTCTAACACCATTAGATTTTATTTATTTTCTTTCTTTATACGTTTTCATTTTAATTCTCTCTCTCTCTCTCTCTCTCTCTCTCTCTATATATATATATATATATATATATATATATATATATATATATATATATACACACACTCACACATATCTATCTATCTCTCTCTCTCTATATATATATATATATATATATATATACACACTCACACATATCTATCTCTCTCTCTCTCTCTATATATATATATATATATATATACACACTCACACATATCTATCTCTCTCTCTCTCTATATATATATATATATATATATATACACACTCACACATATCTATCTCTCTCTCTCTCTATATATATATATATATATATACACACTCACACATATCTATCTATCTATCTATATATATATATATATATATATATATATATATATATGGGAGAGACACACACAGATATAGACCTAATTATTGCCCAATAGTAATGGCAAGGGTAGATCAAAAACTATACTGTGTATAATTCTGCAGACATTGGGTCAGACTATTCTTTGATAATATCAACCTTTTCAAATCATGAGCGAAAGATAAAGCTCTTTCACGAAAAAATGATGGTTTAAAATAAATTATATGAATTTGTAGAAAACATTCTAGATTAAAAAAGGATGAGAATGTTAACTCTTATTTAACCCCGGAACATCGATTGGTCATTTATATCACCGTTTCAAAAAGGCAACAGATGCAGTAACAGTGGAGTTAGTACGCGGAACAAGTTGGGAGTATGTTGGATAAAACAGCGACTGAATAAAGTTGTTGCTGACAAAAATAAAATAGACTTCGATAAGGAAATATAGAATCCTGAAAATTATTTGAAACGTAATAAAAATACCTAGAGAGCCAGGTGTTAAACCGAAATGGTCTTTAGCCACAGTTAATGATAAGCAAAAAAAATAAGCACAGTCAATTTAATTCGGAATGATATTGGTAGGAATGACATTTTCAGGCTCATCTGTAAATCTTCTTTTCTCATTAAGCAAATGCTATGAACGGAATCCATGCCCCAGTAAATCAGAGAGCACAAAACCAATAATACCCCAACAGAAAGAGACCGTTAAAGCAATGAAAAGTGGAAATGCCCAAGAATAATAATGATGAAATAACATGTGATGTTACTAAAACAGGTGAAAGAACAATGAGATGTTTGTAAAAACTTAGAATAAAAGTATGAAATAATAAAAATAATCACCCACAGACTGGTCTCGGATGCTTCTTAACACAGGGAGTGTCATTTTATGGTTAATGCAATAATCCAAGGAGAATCACACTCCACTTCAACTCTATAGACTTGAAAGCGGCCTGTGTAACTGTTGTGGGGTACAAATCACCCCTATTGAAGAACTAATGGAAGCAACCATCTATAATAAATACCATGGTTGCAAAGACTCAAACAGAGGACATTCCTATTTTGTGAGTGTCCACGTGTGGTATCTGTTCCGATGGATACTACACCCTATAGACCGGTGTTGTCTTGGCCTTCGGGGCATGATTCTGCCGGTCTATGGGTCTGTCCTGTGCAGTTCTAGGAGGTCCACCCTCCCAGGCTTTGCCTCTCCTCTTTGGGGAGGAGTAAGTTGATAGCTTACTGCCTGAGGCGCCCCTACCGGGGAATGCCGACGGGGCTGTCCAGGCAATTTTTAATGGCTAAAGCGCTCACGTTCTCGGGCGCTGGCTTTTCAAATCCCACTTTCCGGCCTTGTGTCACATACTCCTAATGTGGGTAGGTGTTAAATATCGAGGACATTCCTATTCATGTTTTACCGCATGGTAGGAATCCGGTCATCTCCTACCACATTTAGTGGCGTTACTGTATTGCTATGAATAAATACATTGTATATTTTAACCTGTCACAATTTGTGGTTGTTATCTTTGTGACCCCTAGCACGGGTCTACAACACTGGCGACGAGAAATTTAGTAAAGAACATACGTGAGGATTTTGATTTTATACCAGTCACGAATACTGGCTACCAGGATTACTCAAGAAAGTTACGGGATCATTCGACAAAAAACTGAATAACGAAGATTCGGGTAAGGATTTACTTGAAAAAAAAAAAACGTCAAACAACAAAAGACGTCGTCAAAAAAGTATTATCTTGCTGTTGGAAAAAAAGCCACAAGAAGCCTACGGAACTCATAATTGGCGTGGATTTACGACACTGAAAAAAAAAACGACTCAAAGTTTCAGTAAGTACAAAAAAAAAATTGTTCGTTCTAAAAAGATTGTCTTAAAAAGGCATTAGCATTGAAAAACAAAATTAAAAAGTTACGTCGGATTTTTCCGATTAAAATAATTTTTTCTCTGACTGACTGGCACGTTGAAAAAAAAACACTTTCGACAAGCAGGTACGGCATAACACTTTGTGTTAATGAGAAAATATGATATTCTGTTACGCACTTAAAGCGGAAATTATGGCCAATATTTAAATAAATGCTATGAACTCGTTTTTTCACAAAAAAAACTAACTAATTCTTTGTAAAAGGAAAAAATAAATTAAGGAAATACTCGTCAATATAAGCAGATACAAAAATTGTAAAAGTTTTTTTTGTAGAGTTGGTACTATAGAAAAAGAATTGGTTTGTTTCTGAAAACGCTTTTTTGTCATAGAAAAAAAAAATGGAGAATATTTCAAAACAGATTTTGGAAATTATAAAACTTCACCAAAATCAACAATTAGAACTTGAAAAAAGGTGTCGAGAAGAACAATTGATAGTACAGAAACAAAATGACGAGAAGCAGTTAAGTTTAATGAAATACTTCGAGGAAAAACAGGGAAGAGAAAGAAAAGAAATGATGAAATACGCCGCGGAAGAAAGAAAGAAATGAACGAACAAATATTGGAATTGAAAAAATTACATTTAGAGCATCAAAACCAATCAGATAAAAAAATGGATTTGTTAACGCAAGTTTTAATGAATAAGGACAACGGACAGGAAAACAGTACGGCTTTTTCGCAAAATGCGATCTGGTCAGCCATTGATACATTTCAATATGCTCCTGAGGAAGACCTAACGTTTGAAGTATACTTCAGAAGATTTGAAGACTTATTCAAGATTGATTGCGGTTCATGGACGGATCAAAAGAAGGTTCGTTTATTACTTCGGAAGTTGGGTGCATCCGAACATAACAAATTCGTGGATTATATTTTGCCAAGAAAACCCAACGCATTGTCGTTTGACGAGGCAGTCAAACTGTTAATGGAGTTATACTGTCCAAAGACAAGCCTTTTCCATAAAAGATGGAAATGTATTAATATTACACATAAGGAAAATCAGGATTATACGACTTTTGCGTCTATAGTTAATAAAAACTGTGACGACTTCAAGTTGTCATCATTAACGGCAGATAATTTTAGATGCCTAATATTCACACAAGGTTTGATAGCCACAAAAGACGCCGATATAAGACGTCGTGCTCTAAATAAACTGGATGTAGAACCTGATTTAACGCTTCAGAAACTGGCTGAAGAAGATAGTTTCATCAAAGAAACGAAACAAAAAATGCAATCAGATGAATCAGCGGCGGAAGTTTATTCTATGTGCAATGAGGTACTGTTGTACCGAGAAAGGGTGGTAATCCCAGCCACGCTGAGGAAAACAATTTTAAAGGATTTTCATACGGGGCACCCTTGGGCTACTAGAATGAAGAGCCTCATGAGGTCCTACGTTTACTGGAAGAGCATGGACACTGATATTGAAGACATGGTAAAGTCGTGTAAGGGATGCGCATTGGCTGCAAAAGCGCCCCCAATACAATTTAGCCCGTGGCCTAAAGCTTACCATCCATGGTCAAGGATACACGTGGATTTGCAGGTCCATTGGAGGGAAACTATTACTTAATAGTTGTTGATAGCTTTTCAAAATGGTCTGAGGTATTTAGATGCAAGAGTCCAACGACGGATTTTACAATCAGTGCTCTGCACGAATTGTATGCTAGGTTTGGTGTGGTCGATTGTTTGGTGTCGGACAATGGCACGCAATTCACGTCAGCAGATTTTAAAAGTTTCTGCGAGGATTTCCAGGTCAACCACATAACAACGCCAACCTATCATCCTCGATCGAACGGTCAGGCAGAGGGGTTCGTGGACACGCTAAAAAGAGCCCTGAAAAAAGCTAAAGGAACGCCCTCAGGAAAGGCGTTACAACAGTTTTTACAGGTGTACCGAATTACGCCAAATGAAAGCGCTCCATCAAAGATGTCGCCGGCAGAGTTAATGTTTGCGAGGAAAATTAGGCCGGTCTTCGATAAACTTTTGCCTAAACAGGTAAAACCGCCGAATACTACAGTTCCTAAAAAGATGTATTTACCTGGGGAAAAGGTATTTTTCCAGGTACATAAAAATAATAGTATGATGTGGGAACTAGGAAAGGTCAAGCAGAGGATCGGGCGGATAGTTTACATAATCGAAGGTCCGAAATTCACTCACAAGAAGCATTTGAACCAAATTCGGAAACGTGTCACTGATGACGACAGACAACCTCCTGTTGAACAAGAAGTAATGGACCATATATATGACACGTTCGACCTGGTAACACTACAAGCAGCCGAACAACGCCGGTCTTCCAGAAAAAGAAAAAGGATCAATCCCAGGAAAAAGAGCTATACGATCATTCCAGGGGAATGAAAAGCTCGGGAGGGGGTGTGGTGGGGTACAAATCACCCCTATTGAAGAACTAATGGAAGCAAACATCTATAATAAATACCATGGTTGCAAAGACTCAAACAGGGGACATTCCTATTCATGTTTTACCGCATGGTAGGAATCCGGTCATCTCCTACCACATTTAGTGGCGTTACTGTATTGCTATGAATAAATACATTGTATATTTTAACCTGTCACAATTTGTGGTTGTTATCTTTGTGACCCCTAGCACGGGTCTACAACAGTAACCATGTGGCTAAAGACTCTATGAAAAATATTCGATCAGCGTTGATGGAAAAATCGTAATAATTGTTGATAATTTATGCAAACACACAGAGTGTGCAGTGGTTGTTAACAGACATATCACAAATTGATTTGAAGTAATTGTAGGGGTGCGCAAGTGTTTTTTCTTATCTACTGCCCTCTTCAAAGTTTTCTTGAAATTTGTGATTAAGAATGTCTGAAATCAACACTGGTGCTAAGCTATAACCGTTCGACTAATATTCGTGATTCTGATGACGACACACTTGTTGCCCCTGTTTTTCTTCAGAACTTTAAGTCTCTTCTGGGTAATAAGGGATAAACGTAAAATCAACATATGCAAAAGTATTTTTTATTCTATAGATAATATTTCAATAAACAAAAGAACGAAGATGTATTGATCTACTCGGTAGTTCCAGGACTCTAATATGATTTCAGCAGAAGAATAGAAATAGCAGCTTCTTCATTTTGACGTCTAGAAAAGATACCTAACAGAAAGATCATATCAACGCCTTATAAGTTAGACCTTTATAATATATTGATAGTTCCTATTGCTGTATATGCACGTGTAACATGGACTATACTGGCAGAGAACGAAAGGAAGCTTAATGTATTTATATAGCGACTTCAAGAAGTATGCTTGGAGTAATATTGCCAGATAAAATAAGACATGCAGATATTCGAAATAGGCTTATTATTAATAGATTCATTAACAGCATTATTCGAAAAAAGAGATTAACCTGGAAAGTCAAGTAAGTCATATCTGTATCTTTATAAAGTTAGGTATGTTTATGTATTTATATGTTTATATCTACAGCATTAAAACTAATTACACGTTCATTATGAATTTTGGAACACAACTCCTAGACATAAGGAGTCAAAATATGGGCTATATATAGTACACATTTTTATCTATACAAAATAATCTTTTTATACTTCATAACTTTTGGACTGACCGAGAGATGCTTGACCTTTACAAGGCTATAGCCGAAACAGCTTTTCACATATTCAAGCAAACAGTTAGCATATATTGTTGACGAAAATGTTTAGCACCAATTGTTATTACATATGCATAGGTCTATAGGATTGACTCATTTTTTCTTAAAGAAACAACTTAAGAAAACGTTCTTTATATATGCATGTTGACAATCGACACGTCTGAACCAGAATATAATTGTAATTATACGATTTCATTCAGAATCCTTACCTATAAATATTATCTTTATTTCTGCCGCCATGTTTGTTCGGTTTTTGTAAAGTTAACCCGAGTTTTATTTCGTCTATTCGTTCTGCAGTGTGAACTCTAGTGTCCGATTTCATTACAAGTTAAACACAATTTTAATCGGTGTTGGCAATCCATTACTCAATAAAAGGCTTCACAACAAAACAAGAACAAGCTCGTAATTTATCCTGTGTTTTATGGAGCTTTGAATTGCTTTTGAAAGGAAGTTGAAATATGATTTCTGACCTACTTGTCTTATGTGCGCAATATCCAACATTTAAATGGCTGTAGAATCTTGTTCATCACTTACAAATCTCTGGCAGTCTTCAGCTAATATTTGTAACATTGAGTTTGGTTGACTTTCCAACTTGTTAAGAACCCTACTTCTGATTGTTTTTTGTTAACATAGTTCACCCCAAACAAGGCAGGACGCCACTGTAGACGTAAGATGCTACTGAGTAAAAAGGGAGGTTTGAGGTGTCAACCTAAATTGGGAACTGCGCAGCGAGATGTCTGTTTACATTAGTTTTAAATTTCTACATATCAGTACCGTCGGGAAAACAGGGGGCAAGGAGGGAAATCCAGAGGCCAGCAGCACGAGGAAAGAAACCTTTGGAGTAGAAGGTTCTCTGGAATCTGGCGACCTCACCAGTGAATGGATGGGATTTAGCTGATTGTCGAGTTGGTCTAGTGAATTTACGTCGAGAAGGCACCAGACTAGCCAGTTCATCGGAGCATAATCCATTGAAGTATTTGTAAAACTAGCACAAGGATGCTACCTTGCGTCGATGGGACATGAACTACGTCTTGGCTTACAGTAAGGGACCTATTAGGTTGGTGACTCTTTTGTGGACCTTGTCAAGGGGGAGAGACAAGTAGATGATGCACCAGCCCAGATATGGCAACAATACTGCATGCATGGCGGATGGTGGCTTTGTAGCGATACAGGATAATGTCAGGTGTGAGGAGTTTACTAACACGGTAGAGGGAGTCCACCTTCTTTGCTGCAGCATTGGCAATATCTTCAATGTATTTGTTCCAATTCATGTTACCTGTGAAGGTTAAGCCGAGGAGTTTGAATGGTAAACTCTCAGGCAAGGTGCCATCTGCCATGACAATCGGTGGTTGGAGAGGTTTATTGTAGTTATTGCAGGAAAGGAGTTTAGTCTTTGCGGCATTAAATGTTACCAACCATTTATGACCCCAATCCACTAGAGCCTTGAGGTCATTTTCTAAGGATTCAGCAATAGCCTCGGATAGCTTGTCGTCTGTTTTGAAAACACGGCGAGCGTAAAGCGGGGTGTCTTCAACAAATAAACCAATCTCAGACTATGTAATCAGGGACGTCGTTTATTAAAATCAGGAACAATAAAGTTCCAAGGATAGATCCTTGGGGGACACCAGGATTTATGTCATGTTGCTTAGATGAACGGTCATCGAGGACAACCTGGATCTTTCTTTTAGTTAAGAACGATCTAATTATATTAAGTAATTGCCCAGTAATACCGTATGAGCGTAATTTCAGGAGACGCCCTTTATGCCATACTTTGTCAAAGGCCTTGGATATATCAAGCGCTACTGCCCTAGCTTCGTCTGACTTGTCGAGTGTATGATACATGAAATCAGAGATGACCGTTAGGATGTCTGCAGCAGATCGTGCTTGTCTAAATCTATACTGACGATCAGAAAGAAGTTCAGCATTAACTAAGTGCCGTACTATCGCTAGATTGATTAAGGATTCAAAGATTTTAGCAAAGATCGTCAGTAGACTGATTGGGCGGCAGTTCTGGGGATGAGTTCTATTCCCAGATTTTTTATTAGACTGGTATCACAGAGGCAATGTTCCAGCTATCCGGGAAGCAAGATTAAGCTAGGCATTTATTGTAGAGATCATGCCAAGAAGCTTTGCATGTGTCAAGGTTTTTTTTATGTCTCTGACCTGGGATGGTATGATGACCAGGTTATTAAGTGTGGCTTCGGTCCGCAATGGAAATTTGAGGAGGGCGTGGCTATCAGAGTCCAAAGTAGAGTTAGAGGCGAAACGCCGGGCAAGTACATCAGCCTTATCGTGCACACGACATCATCGTGGTTTGATAGTGGGGAAATTATTGATTGACCATTGTTCACTACACTATTGTAGATTATCCAGAAATCACGAGTACCTACTTTCTGTGACTGAATTTGTTTCTTTGTTAACTCAGTGTACCTTCTCTGTGCTTCGCCTATCACTGCCTTACAATTATTTATTGACTCTATAAATGTATGTCTATTAGTAGCTGACTTATGGCGGCTGAATTAACGGAATGCTTTATTCCTCTCAGCAATGGTAGCTGCACATTCCGAGGTGAACCATTGCTTGCTGAAGTATTTTTGCATGGGGACATAGGCTTGAATGCCTACTTTGACCCATTCAGTTAATTAATTTGCACACTGGTCAGCAGGGAGTTCGAAGGTTGCCATCATGGGGCGTCGCTGATGTGATCTCTGATTGACTCAAAACTCAGCCTCCTCGTGGTATCTCGTTATTTTGAGCAACGGTTCATCAGCTTTTAGAGGACTTTTTAGGGTGATATGAATAATTAGCACAATGTGTGTGGGCTATGAGCTTTCGTCACACAAGCCTCGGGCATTGAGGTTAAGAAAAGGTCTAGAAGTGTGGCTTGCTTGTCTACTCGATCGAGAATGCGGGTCGGAAAATCGACAGTCTGAGAGAGGAAGTGAGCTAAAGAGAAATTATACATACAGTTGCCGGCTGCGTCAGTAAGACTGGAGAATTCCAACCAGTCACGGTGGTGGGAATTAAAATCCCCAAATACATGTATCTGGGCATTCGAGTAAATTGAGAGTAGGATATCTATGCTTTCAGAGACAGAGTTTAGCAGGATACAGTCCTGGGTCGAAGGAGAGCGGTATCAGAAATATAAATAACTGACGCTGTGATGTAAAGTCAATCTAATGCAAATGTAGTCTTGGTCAGCCGATTCTAACCTATGTTCTCTAGTCAAGGGGGAGGTGTTCCAAACATAAACTCCTAGCCCGTGCATATGTTTGTCAGAGTCTTTACGGCAGAGTAAGATGTAGTCGGTCATGTCAAAGTGGTGAGAGGAGATTGAGGATTGAAGCTTTGTTTCAATTTGAGCGAGGATATCTGGGGAGTTTGTCGGGATAAAAGTTAAACGTCGTTGATGTTGGTTCTAAGTACCCGGATAGTTGTGAATACGAGCCTCAAGGGCGGAGGCCAAAGTGCTTTTGTTGAGTGTCTGTTTTAGGTTTTATTTTATTTTTTTGTAATGACATGTTTGAATAGGTTGGGCAAAGGTTGGTCCTTGTTTGGTTCCAGTCTATTAGTCGCGACGTTGTCTATGGGGTTACGGCCTCGGGAAAGCCCACCGGAGATAATTACAGGATCTCTTTCACGCGCGGCATGAAACATACAACTACCCACGGTATTATGCAACTGTTGATGGAACAGCCGTTCTTAGCACTGCCCAAGAGTTTCGGTTCTTGCCCGGTCAGTGGGAAACAGCAGCCAGACAAGCTGTCTAAAATGTACCCTCAACCTGTCGGAACAAGAGCGACCCAGACTGGTCATGTAAGACTTAGTGACGAAAAAACTTTCCCCAAGTTGCCCAAATAGAGAGACAGAGAAACGGCGTTCATTGTCCTAGTAAAGAAAACAAGGCTAGGCACTGAGTTTTTTTAGGCGTAAGTAGTTGGTAGCAAGGTTTTATTGACATAGATTTCCTTCTCATAGATGTATAGCATTACAAGGTCTTACGGGTCCAACACACCGTGTACTAGTCAGGTAATTCCGAGCCCCCGCAGGTAAAGAAAGAAAAACCTTCCATATATATAAATATGTATATATGTAGATTTCCGCGCATCTGCTGATACAAGTTATTGCACGAACGTTTAGCATTTAAATTTATCAACGCTAAATCCAGCAAGTTTGAAATCGTCACATTGTTTATTAACGATTACCGCGAACATAGAATAATCTTCAATATCTTCTCTAGTTAAGTCCATGCACTTACACCGTTTGTGGAACAAGGAAGATTTAAAGTTGAATAATTCTGTAAAAGGTTCAACCGCCTCAGACAAAATCAAATCGCTAGTCGAATATAGGCAATTGCACTCCAAACGACATTTGCGAAAAAATATTTTCGTGCTTGTTACTTTGACACATATTCGACATGGTTTGTAGTATTTACTTCGATTCTTTTTTATTTTGCTCTAGAAGTCTTGCTTCAGTTTTTTTTTTGTTCAAGACGCCTTTCTTCAGCTTTTTTTGTTCCAAAAGTATTGTGTTAGATTTCTGTTTTTCTTTTAGCAGTAGCTTTTTAAATCTTACTTTATTTTTTAGTTGCCTTTCTTCAGTGTTTGTTGCTGTTGCATTTGGTATGTATCGAGTTCTGTCCTGGTTGATTTGAAATGTTGCATGTTTTTATGTGTCTTCATAGATTACGGGTTATAGAAGTTATTTTTTTTATATTGCGCTGCTAATGTAATCTTAGATGTAGAAATAGAAAGAGAGTATAAAACAATTTCTTTCTTCGTTAAAAAAATCAGTTTTTGAGTACACTTTTCACGTAATCGTAGAATTTACGATCAGAACTTTAGTCAACAGAAATAAAAATAAGGTTTCGATTTTTTTTCTTCGGCGGCAGGAATTTACGTTTTTAGAGAAAGAAAGAAACTATCAAAAATTAACACAGTGATGAGATAGCAATAAATAAATCACTACCCTTCTTTCTTTGAGATAAAACAAGTTTGTTTCTTCGTAATAAAAAAAAACACTTTTCTTAAAAAAATTAAACTGACGAGATGTATTGCTTTTTAGTCCACCGGTAAAGCTATTTTTTAAAACTATGGCGGAAGAATTTGTCGTTGATTTTTCCACGTTTTTCTTTTGCTAAGGTTCTTAAAAACCCCGTAATATACTTCGTCGCCAGTGATTGCATCCATTTTAAGATTCGCAAGAATCCTTTACTGTCCTTCGTCGTAAGTTGGTGTGGCGTTCATTTTAAGGTTTTCAATAATTCGTTACTGTACTCCGTCGCTAGCTTTCTGGGCCTGTAAATGCCAAGAAGAGAACACACGAACTTTGAGTTTAGGAAAACAAGTATATTAGAAAAGTGTATAATACACCAGAGAACAAGAGTGGTTGTACGTCTGTATTGACTGTCAGTATAGACTGGTGTGGTTTCAGAAATTACATTATTTCCCATCGCAGGAATATGTGGCATAAGGTCGGAAGGTTGGGAGAATCAAGCCAGCACCCCTAAACAAGGGGAACTCTGGCCTATGGAAATAGCCTGGGCAGTTCGGTCGGCATTCCCCGGTCAAGGCGCCTCAGGCAGTAAGCAACAGACTGACTCCACCCAAAAGATAGGGAGGCAAGGAATGGGAGGGTGCACTTCTTATCACTACCCATGCCATATACCTCACCCCGACAGAGAAAAAGCCACCGAAATAGCCCAGTTCCTGGAGCACTATTTATCAAGAACGAATCCTCGATTTGTATGTACTAGTCCGCCGCCTCTCAGCAACTCACGTTACTTAAAGACCACACGGGCTAGTGTGGTTTCAAAACTGAGAGGCACGTGCTCCCAGTATTTACGGTGAGTTTAAGAGTTCAAGTAGTCCGTATAGGTAAGGTACCATAAAAAATATTTTAAAAGACACATATAATGAAAAACATGTTTTCTTGACAATATTTCGATTTGTTATGTAAACACTTTATCGAAGTTTTTTTTTCTCGATGACGTTCTTTGAATTAAAAATATTTGTCAATTTTTTTATTTGTCTTTGACTACCTCATTTGTCGATTATCCACTTCTCAGATGTATTCTCGCTCAACATTTTTTCGGAATTAATGTTTTTCACACACACACAGACATATATATATATATATATATATATATATATGTATACATATATATATATATATGCATATACATATATATAATATATATATATATATATATATTCATAAATACACACATACATCAATGTATATATATAAAGGTATGTGTGATTGAGTGAGAATAAGCCTTTACGTCATATGTAATTATAAAGAAAATATCACGTTTGTCTTATTATGACTACGAAAAAGAGTGGGCTTCCTGAAGTGGGCCGCTCATATAATAGATATTGACTGATATACACATTACTAAAACGTGCAGCGACGAAGATACAAGCCAACCAATTGATAACAACAACAGCCTAGTCGTTTAAAAGTAGGATAGAAAAGAAGGAAAAACATACACTTGCCATTTAAGTATAAATGGACTCAGAGCTGTCGATTCAAGATGGCAACTCATTGAGATTAAGTCCGATCTGGAAAAGATGGATGAGCGGTCTGAAATCGATTGAAGTTTTTGTGGGTTAATTCTGATGAATAGACTTGTTTTCAATATGTAATAACTTCGAAATCAATACAAATGCGATTAGATTAATTCAAACCATATTCTTTTTAGCGGAAAAATAAGTATAGAAAGCGATTATTTGGATACGGATATGTGGAAATGCTACTGACAAATCCATGCATGCATAGCTAATGAGATTGCTAGTTCCAGTGACAAAGATAGGGATATTTAAGCTTCTTGGTGTATAGCATATTTTACAAGTATGGACATGTTTGGATATATCAATGTTTGGAAAATTATGTAGACGTTATTCACAGGTAAATAACAGATGGTTATTGTTGTACCCAACCAGAGTGCCCGTTCGGGGAAGTTTGTTCTCCGCATTTTTCGAGTTTGTTGAAGTTTTCTTTTAACTTTAGAGTAAGTCTAAGCGGGAGATTGTGCAGCAATATGTTTGTTCACATAACATTTGAATGTATGCAGTAGTGTACGATTCGGGAAACAATAAGTACAGAGGAAATACATAAGGAAAGTCATCCGAAGAAAGAAGCTATTTAAATGGAAATGTTTTCTGCATCCTGTGATCTTTAGAGTGAAGTGTGGGATTGTTCTGTTAGTCAGGTTGGGCAAGGTATTTACATTAGGGGAGTAATAGTGCATTAAGTATTTCGTAGCACATTCTGTTGAGGTACTTGTAAAACATGCGCTGGGATGCTACATTACGACGATAGGACAAGGCTGGGCTTGGTACACGACGAGGGACCTATTTGGTGGCATACTCTTTTTTGAACCATCTACAAGAGGGAAAGACTAGTGGCTTGTACATTAGCACAGATATGGAAACAATACTCGGTGTTCAAGCAAATGTTTGCTCCATAGAGGTATAGTATACTAGCAGGTGTTAGAAGTTTTTTCGTCCGCTAAAGGGAACCGATTTTCCTTGCATCAGACTTTACAGAAACATATGTATTTATTCCAATTAATGTTGGCTGTGAATGTAAGGACACAGAGTTTGAACATTTGACTCCCGGGAAGGGTGCTATCATCTATGGCAATCGGTAGTTTAAATGGGGTCTTATAATTTTTAAAGGAAATGAGTTTTGTCTTGGTAGCATGTAATTTAAGCCCCTATCTTTGGGCCCATTCTACTTTAGACTGGATGTCATTTACCAAGACATGCATATGTGTACATTCTATTTGTCCACATCCTGAGAATGGGGGGTGATGTCATCAGGAAATATATCCATCTCGAACCCGAATCCATCATGGAGGTCGTTTATGAAAATCAGAAGTAATAATTGTCTAAGTATCGAAGATCCTCTTCTTCCGCACAATCAGTATTTACTTGTCTTTTCGCGAGGGCAGAAGGAAACGCTGGTTTGATTTTTAGTATAATGGAAAACTCAGCAGCTAATAAGGAGTAGTGTGGATTGGGACAAAAATTTGAAGAAGTTTCTGAAAGTAAAACTATTTCTCTTTTACTGACAGAACACAGGAAATACAATCACATCCTACACTTCGTCCCAACCCAAAGTCTTGCTATTTCTGACTTCCAACTGCTTACACTTCCTCCGCTATTTCTCCTGCTCACTCAGTTCCCATTTTTTAGTGTACCTCTGTAAAACGGCCGGAAAAAATGCCAGTGGCCTTGCGTTTTAGCTTCTAGGAAGTACTAGAATATTCGTTGCATAAAGCATACTGTATCTTCAAAAACTCTTATGGTGCCGTACCTGTACGAAGAGCAAATAGACTCGTCCATCCATGATAAAATGCGAGAAGCATTCAAAGTCACGGACTTATTCCACCCCAGATCCTTACATTCTGTCTGTTGGTTTGTGATTTACGATTATTGTTATTTCTTGCCGTTACCATTGTTATTGACTGTTGATTTTTATTGTTATTCTATAACTCTTTTAAAGTGCCGAATTGTTTTTACATTTGAACTTTTTCCCCCCTTTTTAGTGTTTTTTTTAATATTATTCCGGCCTATTAGTCCCGTTTTTCCATCCCCCTGGGCATGGCAACGCCTTGCCCTGTGCCCACCATGACAGTCACACTGGAGAAAGGGTCGGTTGAAGCTACATCTCAACCCACACCAGGCCCTCTCGGAATGGGTTAAACCCCCGACAGTTTCTATCGACATAGAAGAATTCTGAAAAAATATGGAGAAGTACTTAGAACTAATAACTCACACCGAACTCATCATAAACATCCCTAATCAAATCCAGAGGAAGACACTATTTTCAACTGAAAAATGAATGCTTAAAGCTATCTAAGACGGAAATCATCACAAATGATTACATTTTAAGGATGGAATACAGAGGAAGAAGGAGAACGACAGTTTTAGTGTTCCATGTACCTGTCTACATTGAAAGAGGACACGTTGCAGCCTTTCTACAGAAATATGGAGATTTAATGGCAGTTAGCTGTGATAAGTATGTATCAGTATAGCACTTTGATATTATGCTAAACCCAAGAGCCTTCGGCGAAATTCTATATTTTTTGCAGGTCGGAGAAGACAAACCACCAATCATTGTCGCCGGAAGAAGGCCGTCTTGTTGGACATGTGGTGGCATTGGCCACCTTACAATTGAATGTACCGAAAGGAAAACCACAAGTAATCCCCAAAAACGAGTGGGGAAACACCTGGGGCCGAATATTGTTGAGCAACGACTTGCAGCAGTAGGGAGACTCAGGAAACAATAATTGATGTTCAAGAGGGAGAGGAGCGATCTGTGTTCCCCGACTTGACCAAAATGGACCAGAGACAGGAGAACGAATGGTACTAGTAACGGGAAAGAAGAAGCCTGGTCGTGAGTCCTTGGAGCTGACTAGAGAGCATGAGGAAAAGACAAAGATTTCAAAGGATCCAGGTTGTGCTAAATATACGGGAATTATTACACTTAACAAAGACCTCAGGTGCAATAACAGACCCAGACCTCACTCTCCTCCTAAACCGTAAAGTACCCCAACATAACCTATTTCACCTGGTTCTTGCCCTGTTTCTATTTCTAAAAATAAACCAAGCCCCCGCTCCCGTTAAGAGCAGAGAGTATAAATTAATTCCTCTAAGACCCCCCAAAAAAAGAAAGAACCGACTCCCCAAGACATCACCATTTGTTTCCCCCCCCCCAACACACTCCTAGGAACGCACCCCCTCCTCCCAAAAGTCACAAATACTCCCTCCCCCTTCACCATTTTTACAGCACGCTCTCTCACCTACACCGCCACACTCCCCAATGAAGACAGATATCACCTCCCTCCCTCAATCACCAGAAATGTGTGTTAAACCTACCCCTTTAAAAAAGCGACAACTTTTTCGTCCTGGGGAAGATATGTGAAGGATCTCTACGGAGGTGTTGACTAGGGCGAAACGTCACCATCTAGTAGACCTGAAAAAATTGTTGAACTTCACAGAGTTGGGGGCAAGTCTATAGAGAACCCATACAATTTCCCTAATTCTCCCCGAATTCTAACTGTGGTACGAACACAAGTGAAGGCCAAATCTGTGTGGCGAAGGCTACAGGAGGCAAACATTTTATTTTACATCTCTCCTCCTGTAGTAATTTTCTAAAAATACCCACTTAAGGAATTTAAGAAATACATGCCTTGGGAGGGTTCCTGTTCTTAACACCCCTCCCTTTACAGAGCAGCGAAATTAATATTTCCCGTTGATGCCGGAAGTTTGACCCAGGATGGCTCTTTCAGTGATGAGATGGCCACCCATTCCATTGGAAGAGCACCTTGATAACGGCAATGTTCGTTTCTGAACCCCAACCCTAAGGCACCTTTTTATGGCTCTCAATTTAGCAAATTTCGAGTTTGTCAGGATCCTCAGAGATTCGGTATGGATATATGCTGTATTCAGGAAACCCGCTTTATTAAGTAAGCATCCACGTGCGCTGATTAGGGATTTTAATGTCTATTCAGCGTACTTCGATTTTAATGCAAGGGGTGTTTCCTGGCTAGTGAAGCGTACTTTAGATGCGTCGTGTGTCCCTTGCTTCATGGATTCGGAGGAAAAGCTTTGCGTTTTGGATGTTATCATAAATAATAAGGAATTTTGACTCATTGGGATTCATGCGCCCAACGTACATCTTGAGCTTGTTCTTTTCTTTCGGCGAATCGAGCAGTTCACGAATACTTCTTGGACAGTTATCTTAGCGGGAGACTGGAACGCGGTCTTGGATCCCGATGTAGATCGTTTGGGGAATCCTTCGAGGGCTACTAACAAGACCGGGGATGCTAAAGCATTTCGTGAATTTCTCGACAGGTTGATCTTATCGATAAGTTTCAAAATGAAAAACATAGTGATGTAGTATGGACTTGGACAACTAGCCGCCGCGGCTCTGGTTCGGTACAACTTGCGAGTTTTATCGACCGGTTCTTAATTAGGAGAGTCGACATAGATTTATTAGAATGTCCAAGTTTTCATAATATCGTTTACACGGACCACCGACTTGTTCGGGTTCGGGTAAACTTAGCTAGACCTAAACCTAGAATGTCTGGTTACTGGAAGTTCAACACGTCGTTGTTCGAGGTGAAAGGCTATAGGTATCAGCTAATACTAACCATATAGCGGGAAATGACGGGGCTATTATCGGGAATAAGCGGTGGATTAAACTTAAGCTAGTTATTAGGTCCTTTTCTTCCGACTTTAGCCGACGACTCAACCTAGAATCTAGGACAGGAAAAGTGGCACTAGAAGCTAGATTGAATCGGGCGGTGGAGGCGGGTGATAGTCCTAACGTAATCATAATTAAGGCGAAGTTAGCCTATTTGGCTTCCAAGGAGAACCTAACTTATGTAGTTAGGGCTAGGGTAGAAGAAGCCCCAGGAAGCAACAAATATGGCACCTGAATTGCGTGCAGAGGAGCGACGACGTTCTACGGACCGACATATCGCCAGTGTCACATTGCCGGATGGACGTACCGTGATCACAAACGAACGTATTTTGGAGGCATTTCGTTCTCGTTTTCAGGAGCTTTTTACCACGGAGCCCGCTCTATCATTAGTGCAGTTCGACCCTTTATTTAGCCGATTTTGCTCGCCTTAAGGCGACCCGAGCGGCTACGTGCGAAGGTGGCATAAATGAGGAAGAAGTTCTAGAAGCCTTGGGTCAGGTCAGCCTTGGTTCGCACGAGCAAAGATGGTGAGGATGGGTTAGGTAATTTTTGGCCCTTAACAATGTTAAATACAGAGTTAAAATTGGGCCAAGATTTTAGCTAATCGTCTGCAGCTGGTCCTGTCTGGTTTGATAAGCCTGAACAGACTTGTGCTGTGAAGGGTAGGACTATTCAGGATAACTTGCACGCGTAACGCTTGATCACTGAGAAAGTCGACACCGAAGCCGCGCTGATCAATTTAGATCAGTTCAAAGCTTTCGATAGGGTGGACCATCGTTATTTGGAGGCTGTTTTGTCTGTGGCCGGTTTTGGCCCGCATTTTCGTTCCTGGATTCGCCTCTTGTAGGCACATCCCGGTGCGTTGGTAGAAGTGAACGGTTTGAGATCGAGATCCTTTAATTAATCCAGATCTATTCGTCAGAGTTATCCTCTTTCACCGATGCTCTATGTGCTTGTGTTGGAACCTTTCCTTCACAGGCTTAGGGTGAGTCCGGTCCTACGTGGTATAACTTTGACAGGTGATTGCACCGCGTTAAAGTACTCCGCCTATGCCGACGATGTAACAGTTCTTGTACCGAGCAGTGCCGAGAAATTTCAAAGGTTTTTACTCGAGCAAAATAAAAAAACTACAACAACAGCGAACTGAATAAAAGTTTTTAAAGTTTTTCTTCGAGCAAAATATAAAGATCTGTGTGCAAAAAAAGAAAGTGACGACAGATTGGAATCACTTATACAAACATCATCGCGTAGAGACAAAAGGAATGAAAGTGACAACGCGTTTTCGCAGAACGCCATGTGGAACGTCATCGATAATTTCACGTATTCGGAGAAAATACGTTCGCAGCATATTTTCGAAGATATGAAGATTTATATAGAATTGACTTCGAAAGTTGGGCTGACTCAAAAAAGGTTAGCCTGCTACGTAGGAAACTTGGTACCACGGAACATACAACATTCGTGGATTTCATTTGTCCTCGGAAAACAAGACATTTAAATTTTATAGAAGTGGTAAAATTATTAACGTAATTGTTCAGTCCCAAGACCACGTTATTTCACAAACGCTGGAAGTGCATAAACCTTTAAAAAAGACGTAGGCGTAGAGTTTTAAATAAATTAGAACATGAACCAAGCCTAACACTGCAAAAGTTGGCCGAGGACTGTCAAATATTTATCAATGTAAAACAGGACTCAAAAGACATTGGATTATCGGGCATTGCGCATATAAAATAAGTACATCTAAAAAAAAATGTTCACCTTATAAAAAAATAAGTCAAAACAGAAATAGTTGTTTGTATGCTACAAAGACAAGTCAACCAGGTAAAAAGACAAATAAATGGCCACCGAGCCCTTGTTCACGCTGTGGTAGCCCACATTGGTACAATGAATGTCCTTTCAGTTTTAAGTCCTGTATGAATTGCTAAAAGGTCGGACATACAAGTTCGCACTGCAGAACAGGCAGAGGAATTAAAACGCGAGTTCAAGCCACAAGGACAAAGAATGAAAAATGCATGAACATAAGAAAAGTTGTACAGGTCTAAATCCCGGATAAAAACATAACATTTCAATTGGATTCGGGTTCAGATGTCTCCATAATAAATAAACATACGTCGATAATCTTAAATAAACCCACTGTATTAATAACAAACAGGCTGGCTAGCACAGTGACTGGGGAAAGAATTAAATTTGAAGGAGAATTAATCACAAATGTGCCTCTAATGGGAAATACTAAAAAGTTAAAAAATACTGGTGCTGAAGGATCTAAATAATCTTTTCGGTTCAGACTCGATGCAGGCATTTGATTTATGGAAATTGTCAATAAATACATTTTGTAAAACAATAAATAGTCGAGCAACAGAATCGGAAAAACTGCAACGAGAATTAAAAAAATCTTTTCTCGTTGTTTTTTTTTTTCTGGCGGTGTTTAGCGCTGCACTAAGATGGCTACCAAATTTCAACTTAAGGAACATGTGCAGCCGTTATTTAAAAAAGAGAGAAAAGTACCCTACGCCTTGATAGAAAAAATAAACGAGGAACTAGACCGACTTGTAGAAACTGGTATTTAATCAAAAGTACAACACAGCCAGTGTACAGCACCCACGGTTTATGACATTACAATTACCCTTTAGTTACTTTTAATCTGCCAATTGCATTTTTTCTCGTTCGATCTTATCTGATTAATGAATGTGCCCCGTATCTTTTTCATTGTGTTTGTTGATTACGCTGTCAATATTCTTGGTAAAGTGTAACTTATTTCAACTGTTTTCTCATTGAATATTTTGATAAAGGGGGTATTCGTCTTCAAACTTCAATTTCGAAGCAAATCTCCTTGTCTCCCCGTTAATTATAGGATCCATATCGTGGATATTCTTTATGTGTTTAAGATTTTTTCTCTGATAAACTTTTTATATTTATATATAATTTTATATATATTAGCTCATTTGTCGACTTTGATACTCACTTTGTTGGATTTTTATGCATTTAATGTCCTTTGCCAGTTCCGACTGAAACCTAGTAGTATGGTTCTTAAATGTAATCCTTTTCATAGATTCAAACAGATCTACTTCGAATGGTTTGAGTGCTATTATGGGGTTAGCTGGATTTAGGATTCTAAATTTATACATTTCTTTTTGTTAATTTGTAGATTCCGCTTTTAATGAGAAGTATGCTTTCCACCTAAATCTGTTAATTAAATCCGTTATCATCTCTGTTAGAGAGAGTAAGTATTTGTAGGCTTGGGAAAGGGATGTACTTTAGTGAATAAGACATTGCGAACTTCTCCGTACTTGGTCCAACGTAAAGATGAGATTAATCAAATTCAGTACTTGAAGCCCTGACAGAGCCATACTCACTGACTGGTTTCGATGGGAATCCGAGTAAGAAAGCTCATAATACCCATTAACAGAGCAGGAATTAATTTAAAAGAAAATAAACTCAACACACGTTAGGGGCATTCGGCATTATAAATTATATAATTGTAGTCCTCGATGGCCGTACATCTAAGCAACATGACACAAATGCTGGTGCACCCCAGTAATCTATCCTTGGGCCTTTATTGTTCCTGATCTTAATAAACGACCCCCCTGATAGCATTGAGTCTTAGATAAGTATATTTGCTGATGACACCATGCTCTACTCTCGTCATGTTGGCCAACCGGACGCGTACATATAAAAGGCAATGGTTGCATCTCTAGGCTGTAGTGGATTGATGGCATTAATGGTTGGTAACGTCTCATGCCGCAAGGACAAAGCTATTTTCCTTCAATAACTAATTGAAACTTTTTCAACCATCGATTGCCATGGCAAATAAACCCTTCCTAACCTTCACAAGCAACATTAATTGGAACAAATAATTGAAGACATTGCCAAGGCTGCAGCAAAATAGGTGGGCTACCTCTACCGTGCTAGTAAACTCCTCACACATGGCATTACCATGTATCTCTACAAATCGACCATCCGCCCATGCATGGAGTGTTGTTGTCAGATCTGGGCTTGTGCATCATCCACTAGACTCTCCCTCTTAGGCAAGGTCCAAAAAAGAATCGCTAACTAGTAGATCGGTTACTATCCACCAAGCTCCAGTCCCTGTCCCATTGCCACAATGTTGCATCTTTGTGCTTGTTTTACAAATACTTTAATGGATTGTGTTCCGATGAACTGGCTACTCTAGTTCCCCCTACACGTAAATACACTAGAGCAACTAAACAATCAGCTAAATCCAATCCATTCAATATGAGGGTCCGCAGATGCAGGAAAGCCTTCTACTCCAATAGCTTCTTTCCAAGTGTTGTCGGCCTCTAGAACCCCCTCCCTGCTCCCTTTTTCCCCGACTATGCCGACATGCAGAGGTTTAAAACTAATGTAAACAGACATCTCGTTACACGGCTCCCAACTTAAGATGACATCCAACACCTACACCCAAATTCTAAGTAACCCCTTACGTCTACAGTGGCGATCTGCCTTGTTTGGGTTGAGAAATGTTTTTTTTTAAATAACGTTTTAATACAAATTTCAGACAATTCAAAAGAATGTTCCATGATGTTTCCAAGTAAATTCCGTGAAAATCCTGAAGATAATTGAAACTAAATTCTCAAGATAATACACAGATAATTCTAAGAGAATTCTAAAGAAAATTACAAGACAATTTCAAAGACAATTTTAGGACTATTTCAATACAATTTCAAACTACATAATATGACATTTTCTAAGATGATTCTGAAGACAATACAAGAAAAGTTATTTGTATAAAACAAAGAGTGGAAACAAATTGAGAAAAATACTTAACATGAAAAACAGCACCTCGTTTGACTTACACTAAGAACATGGAATATGAACGAGAATATTTCACTCATATTTTTACAGAAAAAATGTATCTAATACTTTACAAAGAAGTTAAACGTGTTCAGACACGTAAAGCTGTGTTACTAGACAGCACCAGTACATATACTAGTTTTGACGATGGACGAAAATAGTACGGGTAGTATTATTTTTATTATACTATAAAAAACTGTCAACATTCCCTAGTTCGTTAAGTTAATTGTGTAGGAATAATTGCAATTATTCACCTCACGGATCATTTACACTAGTCGGTAGTCTCCCGAATTGTTTTCTTTCTATCGAGGACATAAATAAACTGAACTGTGACTAGAAACTTCTCTTTGGATACACAGTAGGCATTATCTCGATAAAGTTGTCTCTAAATGTGCAGGCAATATTATTAGCTTTACCATCAATATCATGTGCTTATGTGAAATGTCTGTCGAACTTTGCAGCTTCATTAAATTTATCATTGAAGTATATTCGCTTAGCTGGTTGGATAAAACCGGCCAATAATTTCCATAACTTGCAAATGCGTATCTTCAGTATGAGCAATTCTGGCCATTAGTTAAGTAAACATTTATTCATATAAAATAGACTTATGGTGATTTATTGAATAGTTTGAAAGTGCTATTCTGGTTTTACCCAGTATGATTAAATATTTAAGTAAATTAAATAAATTAATCTTTATATTCTTTCAGGAGTGGGGAGCTATCAAGGAAAATATTAAAAAAAAGATAGCAAGAATCAATTTTGAAAGTCCAACTTTTTCTAAAGTCGACTTGTCAAACATAAATTTAGGGATTTTTTAACGAAATTAACTTTTGGAATCAGTTATACATGCCTGAGTGTTTATGGCTCTATATCATATGGTATCAACGTCAACGTTCTTCAATCATCTGTTCTGAATCAGACAAACTTCTTGATTAAAGAAAAAATCGTTCAAATCATATTTGGCGAAGATTTTTGGCCATCTTTTCAAGCGATTCGATGGTCTATTGCTGTACATTAAAGACATGATCAAGATCTGGAAAATGTTCGCTCATCTGCTCTGGATCAGGTGGTGCAACGAAGAAAACTTGGCTTGTTTATGTTAAACACCTAAGCAATCGAGCTTTTCTCCCTTTGCCACAAAAAGTAAGATCCTTGTATTGGTCCTGTAGAAATAAATTAATATCCATTTGAGGAATCCCCTTAAACGGGACCTCCTAGGACTGACTTTTACTTCAGATCTTAAATGGAAGACTATCTAATACGTTGCTCAAGTTATTGGGAAAATGTTCGGATAATTTTGCTGACACTTCTCAACGCCCTCTTTATTGCCTTGACAGAGCAGAAAATCGATAGGATACAGTCTCTTTCGCACAACATAGACGTTGCTAGTCTTTATTTATTTTATCATTATTTCTATGGAACCGGTCGGCTGAGATTTAATCACAGGTTCCGTCTCATAAGACATTCACATCAATAACTCTTTTTCTGCCACAACTGCACATGACTTTTTATTCTTTAGTATGACAACAGTATGCTGAATATTAACGAACAAAGTTTATTTCCAAGAACTTTTATCTGGGGAATACGATACCGCAGGAGTGCTTTCCTGCCGACAACAACACGGCCGTCTTCATATCCAATGTCAACAAATAATATCATATACAGTCTTTTAATGTTGCTCATTCTGTTTATAAATGTTGTATCCTCTCATAACGATTTTTATTATTAAAGAGTTCGAATGCAAAACGCGATAAAAGCCATTTTCAAAATTGCGAAGCTATCAGTGCAACAAGTGTTGTATTTGAAGACTCGGCTATACCCCGATATCACGTTTTACATAATAGGATACCGGTATAACGTAGTTTTGCTTTTACATGAAATAGTTACTTTGTCCACGTCTAAGTTTTATTTATTTGTTCTTTTTTTATTTTTAAGGTATCGATTCAAACAAATTGGATTCATCTAATGTTGCATTCAAACTCTTTAATTTTACTAACAATTTCTCCATTTCATTAAACCTAGAGTGGCTCTCCTACTTAATAACTAATGACTCATTCGTATAAAAGGATAAGCTTCATGATAAGTATATGTGTTTGAGGCGAGGCACCAGTAGATAATTGAAACAGTATTGTGTCATAAAAAGAGGCCTTCGTTTGCTTCTTAAAAATCTATAGAGCAATATAACACTGTAATGAAATCACTGCGTAAACATATGTGTTAGGGTTTATCAATGTACAAAATGTAGATTTTGAAAACTGAGACTTTTTAGTGAAATATATTTTTCTAGCTGCTTGAAATTAAACGTATTACATTAAAATTTACGACATAATGGAGTTTCCTTAATACCTGAAAATCTGTAAAAGATTTTTTTAAATTGCAATACATATACAATTGTGTTATTTTTTTTCAATTATTTATTTTTATTTATGATTGTTTTAAATGTCAATTTCAAAGCCAGACAATTAGTAGATACGTTATTTGCTAGTTTCCATTTGCAAATCTCTAATAAGATATTAGAGAGGTGTTCAAATGGAAATGGTTCCTTAATTTGATTTCAAAACATTTAGTTGTTTTTTATTGTCTCATTGATAACAGAACAAACCAACTCTTCGTTCATGAACAGCTGAAGGCATAATGGCAACTTTTCATTCTATTACTATTTTATTTGTTTTTTTTTAATAAAATAAAATGGCAACATTTTCTTGTTCAAGTATTTATATTGCTAAATATTCTATCGAATTTATAGGTCAAATTTTAAAAAAATAAGGATTCACCCGTGAAGGATATTAGATGATATCTTCGCAAATGATAAGCAAGAGTTATTGGTCTTATACAAACACACAATTCTCAGTAATAAAAAAAACGTTCGAAAAATAAACCACTTCTAATGTTGAGGTACTAAAGACATCATTTTCGAACACGTTCTCTTACTTAATCTGTCAGCAAGTGTAAGAGCCATCGACTACAAAATCATTTTTTGTCTATATTAGATACCGAAAAGAATATTTGACTATTTTTTATTTATCTTCTTTCATATTAAGTAATTTTGTTTAGTCAAATTATGTATTTCATTTTCTAAGTAGGTTCTTTATTCATTCATTTTTACTACTCTGTTTCTGAAAGTATATATTAACTTGTATGAAATGAAATGGATGAACAATATAGTTAGCGCTTTATCAAATTTTAGGATAATACAGGCAATAAAAGAAATGTTCGCAATTGGTGTTCACATGTTTTCCTCGGATTAGAAGAGTGCGACCGTGTATAATTCATCATGTCACGAACAAATATCGGTATTTTCTGTCAGAAAAAAATGTGAGATTGCATTAACATTAACTGTGAAAGAGATGACATTCGAGTAAGTTGACATTGGATTATATCATATGGAGAACATAGTGTGTATTTTACTCGATTTATCGTGGATTTGTAAAAACAAAATTCATAATGAGTTGTAAAACATGGGAGAAGGAACAAATGCTAACATACCTTGTGCTCAACTTGGACGCGCCCGAGATTTATCATTAAAAAAAACAATGGGCACTGCTTAACAGGAAGAGAGTCGTATTTTTGTCGGTCAATGTACGATATCAGGTTGTAAAAATTACGCTGGCCAGATAGTAGAATTAAATTGGAACACGATGTCCTATCCAGTGTTCAATCCTTGGTCGAATAATACAAAACACTCAGAGAATAGTACTTAATGCCGCCTTGCTGAAACTGAACATTAAAAGGTGAGTGTCAAGGATAAGTGAGATAATTCTGTGAAATGAGTCGGGCCCTATCTTTACCTAGGTGTAGTAGTTTATTGAACGCGGCTCTTAGAATCGCCCTCAACTACGGTCGATGACATTTTTTACAGCATATTCGCAAGATCTCTGGAATAGATTCTCATATGTTTAGATAATTATATGTGAGACAATTATAGTCAAAAATAAAACTGATTTTAAAGCAGAAAAAAGAGATTTGTTGTGGCATTACTTACATCTTTAATCGTTCAAAGAAAGTAATGAAGAGTGAACAGAATAATAAATCAATCAATCAATCAATATATATATATATATATTATTAAAAATAACCGACAATTTTTGTCTGGCTATTTTAGTGTTGATCCCTTCAATTTTCCGGATTAAAATCTTAATCTCGGAAGGAAATTGGCTGATGAAACTGCCATAGTGTACATGTTAATCCGGAAAATTGAAGGGATCAACACTAAAATAGCCAGACAAAAATTGTCGGTTATTTTTAATAATACGTGTCTTAAAGAAAAAATGCTGCCTCGATACATATATATATATATATATATATATATATATATATATATATATATATATATATATATTGTTGAATATAACATACAAATCTTTGGCTGATGAATTTGCAATAGTTTAGATTTGTCTCCCAAGTACTTTAAGACACATCCGAGTCTATCTTCAGGGGAATGAAGTCAATCAGGTACAGACCATGTGTTAGTATTATAGAAGGTTTGGGCGGGAATTATGTAATAAGTACGAAACTATAGTTAGAACTATAGACATTATAGTATATTATTACTTATTTCAAAGTTAATTCTATTAATTAGGTTTTTATATATAGGTCTTCTAATATATAGTGTGTTTGTTTGTAAGTACTATATTCTCAGATTTTGGTATTTTCTACTAAGAGACGTTTGAATTCCGATCGGGGGCAGGAATGGTCGTTAGTTAAGTGTTGGGCTATAGCGCTAGTATCAGACAAATGCATCGCCAATCACCCAATTAGCCACCCCCCTCGAAACTAATATCCTGATTCAGACTATTGAAAGGATCAACCAAAGGATATCTAGACAGGAGTTGTCTCTTATATTCAATAATACTTGATGATGCTGCCTTGATATACATATTTATATATATATGTATAATATATATATATATATATATATATATGTATATATATATTTTATATGTATATATATTTTATATATATATATATATATATATATGTGTGTGTGTGTGTGTGTGTGTGTGTGTGTGTGTGTGTGTGTGTGTGTGTGTGTGTGTGTGCTACTCTTGTTTTGCTAATAAAAATGAATAACACATTTTTGGACACCTGATATAAAAGCTGATATTTTACACAGACAAGAAACTAAATATTTCTTAAAATATGTTATCTTTGTAACAACAAGTGTTGAAGTTTCTCTTCATTACAATTTCACAACTGTTGAGATGTTTATGACGCCATGATCATCTTTTTATGTTTTTATTTGTGTAAACATTTGTTTTTCAACCGTCTGATTAAAAATTAAATGATAAAATTTTATTGTGTTTTTTGTTACTCAACACGTACTTTCTTTTCGCGTTTCTTACAAAAAGACATGATTAACGACGTGTTTTAAATTTTTAAATGCACTTCGTACATAAGTGCGTACAATACTATGGATAGGTAGTGTAATAAGGCATTGAGTACTCCGAAAAAATGGTTATGGCTAAGAGTATACAAACCAAAGAAAATGAAAACGAAAAGGAAATGATGTGTTCTTTTGTATTTCTCAGTCGTTTTAAAGAATTGGACCAACTATTATAACACTGCGTAAATTGCATATCTAATATAGAATAATACACCAGAGATTGTTGTAACTATCATTCGAGATGACAAATCTATGTGTTATTCTGACTAGTCAATCTTTATTTATTTTGATACACCATGTTCATAGCAATAAAAAGTAAATAAATATTACCGTATCGCTTACAATTTACTGCTTTGTTAATGTGAAAGATATCAAGCGATATTCACTCAAAATTACTAATGTACAGATATAATCAATTATATATGTTTTATTTAATTTAACTTATTATTTAATCTGGCTAATATTGATCAATCCAAGCAACGTCGGTAATTTCCCGTAGTGTTTATACTCAGATGGTTTCTTGGTACGAGATTTGGTAGTATCACACGTTGCCGTAACGTAACATTAACACAATTTCACCGTATCCTCAGAGTTACATTAACATTGTACAACATGTGGTAACAATCTACACTAAGCACAGGCGGATTTTCGAATATATAAATATATGACCAATACATAGTGTTGGTCTTCATAACGCAACCCATTTGTGCAGCGTTTCGTATTAACGAAGCTTATTTTATTGCAAATATCGACAAGCGGAATAGAGTGTGAATTGCAGCAGAGAAATCGTCAGCGGGTCATGCCACAGAGGAGCTTGAAACCCGATTGTATGAATATCCGATGTCTAATAAAGTGAATAAAGCTTATGACCGCGATTACAATCACTGATGATGCAGACGTCTGCGAATAGAAAATGCGAGAATGGAGACAACAGGAAACGAATGTATGCATTCTGGACCTCAGAAAGTGATACCTACAGATCCTTGTTGAAAAATCACTTTGGACATACCAGACTGATATTTAAAAGACAAAGATATTGTATAACCAGGTTTTGGTTCGATTGAATGAGGCGTTTCTGGTATTGCGGGCTGTCCTCGACGTTGTGTTTGCCCAGGATAGGAAAATAAATAAAGTAACGTCGGTGTATATCGATTAGATATATATATCAATGAAGATGTGGCATCGGCAGAATTCGCGAGGAAGCATCTGGATATTGCACGAACTCACTTGTAAAGATTCGGAGAAGCTAAAAATGGTGAAAGTTCTGTAATATATATATATATATATATATATATATATATATATATATATATATATATATATCCATCTGTATTTCTCCTCTGATGATAAGATTTCGATCTTTGAAAAGCCTTGGCTTAAGGAAGGAAAAATAAACACTAGTTTATTACTGACAACCTTGCATTGAACAATTGAAATTTGAAATAAATTTGGACAATCGTCGCATATTTATCACTCTTTTTTCTTCTATCTCTCTCTCTCTCTCTATATATATATATATATATATATATATATATATATATATATATTACACACGCACATATATATATATATATGTGTGTGTGTGTCAGTGTAAACGATTACGATTAAATAAATCAAATGAATATAATTCTGAATGATTCGCATGGGCATCGAATTTCAATAACAAAACACAAGCGCAATATTTAGCATTAAATAGAGCTGATACATATGTATTTCACGATTAATGAGCACATCATTGTACTATAATTTATACCCAATTTTTACAACCATCGCATAACTGAATCTTTTTGGGATGAAGTATGAGAAGACTTCTTTGTCTGCTGGTTTTTTTTTCGGAACTTATTTCCGCATGTAACGAATCTAATTTCGCTTTGTTTACATTGTCTTCCAGTCGTCAGACTGAAGAAAAGAATTTGTATTTTATGGATTTTTGTTACTATACATATTTTTAACAACAATTGTAAATCCGATGACTTGGTTTGGATATGCATTATAAAAAATGATATAATAATAACTCTGGAAATAAATAAATAAATGTATATATATATATATATATATATATATATATATATATATATATATATATATTATGCAAGCGTCATGAAAGACCACGGAGTTCTCTTTATTCACGATCATTCTTGTCAATTTCCTAACGCGGCGTACGATTCTTCGGTTTTCGGGTGTTAAGCGATAGAGTATGACACCTAACGTTGTATCGTGGGTCATTCCTCTATCGCTTTCGCTCTCGTGGTCGTCTTCAGGAGGATGTGTCTTATTGTTACTAAAAACCGTATTTATAGTTCTATCATGAGTTATATATTTATCAATGTACATATGTATACATATATATATATATATATATATATATATATATATATATATATATATATATATATATATATATATATATATCTTTATTTATTGATTGGTTTTCTTTTTTTTGTTATTTTTATTATTATTATTATTATTATTATTATTATTATTATTATTTATTAATTAATTGTTAAAGACTGATAAGGCGTTAGTACCAGTCGTGAACGCTATTTTATTAATTGCAAGTTTTAATTTTTTATGTGTTGGGCTTCGAAGATTTTTAGTCTGTTGGTGTAGTTGTTTTTGTGTATGATCTTGGTATTACTTGTTTTTTTATGTTTTTTTCCTGTGTGGTAATGTGTCGCTAGATGGCAGTCATATTGTTTAAGTGATGCGTAAGGCATCGTCAGAGTGTTGTAGTTGTATGGCGAATATATATATATATATATATATATATATATATATATATATATATATATATATATATATATATATATATATATATATATATATATATATATACAGGGTGATTCATAAGTCACTTAGCTTGTTTTTATTTAATTCTAAAGTTAAAAAATGCGGTAATACAAAACAGAAAGTTTATTCAACAAATTCATTTATGGGAATTTAAAATTACAGCAAATTTTCAAAATGTCCACCTTCGTTCTGCATGCAGAGCTCCATTCTTTTTTGCAAGGAATTTACGACTCTTTGTAGCATATTTGATTGATGATGGTGTTGTGCGAAGGAAGCTTTCTGTACACATCACTTTTCCATTTCCTAACAAATAGCAGTAATTAGATAGTAAGATAACAATTATCAAAAGTTCATAGTATGTTTTTGCTTCATATGGTAATCATTTTAAATAGCTAAGGTAAATGACTTAAGAATCACCCTGTATATATATATATATATATATATATATATATATATATATATATGTAGTAGATAAATATCTGTTTATTAACGAATATAAGCAAGATCTATAGGAGTTAGAGGTAGATATTTTCTTACTTAGAGATATATAAGTGCTACAAGTGTACTCTATCCATCTTTTCAAAGATTAAGTAACTAAACGTTATCGGTTTGGTAGGAAATCGCAATCCAAGTTTAACGGCGTGTTGCCTTGCATACATATCCGATAATTCTTAATGATAACACTGGTCAACGACGAATTTGTTGTCTGTGTTATTTCAGTTGATTTAGAACGAATCTGATGCGTTTAATCCAAAATTAACATTGGTTTTGCCAGATAAGGTCAAGATTTTGAGTTCTGGCCGCATGTCGTTTTTTTACATTTTGTTCACAAGCACACATGTATAGAGCAGGTTAGGGTTAGAGTCATTTATGACTTATTTTTACCTACTTTTGTTCTGCATGTGAATGAGATGGCTTCGACAAGGGGATTGTGCAGAAATAAGCCCGACGTGTTTTGCTACATATGTGGTTAACACACTATTGCTCCTAATAGGAATCCGGTCAAATGTTTTATAAAGCGTGCTTACCATGCTTATATTGGTATTCTACTTGTAGACCAGGATAAAGCTTGTCTGCCACACATGGTGTGCAAAGCATGCACCTAGACTCTACATGGGTCGATCAATGGCGATATGAGTCGGAAGTTTGGAATTCCTATGGTGTAAAGGGAGCCGACAAACAATGTAATAGATTGCTATTGCTCCGCTGTTGATGTGAATAGGATAAACCGAAAGAACATCCTCAAGTATCCTGCTATTCGATCAGCACGACGTTTTGTAGCGCATTGGGATGAAATTCTAGTGCCTATTTTTGTAGATCTTTCTGACATAAGTGACGAAGATGCCTCCAGTGTGAAAGACATAAAAAAAAGAAGAAGAAGAAGAAGAAGAAAAAGAAAGCGAAGAAGAAGAAATAGAAGAAAAGGTGGTTCTTGAAGATGATTCCCACATCCGTTTTCCCAAAAAGAGGTGAATGATCTAGTTCGCGACCTCGGTTTGTCAAAAGATTCTGCCGAACTTTTGGAATCCAAATTGAAGCAAAAAAGACTCTTCTCTTACAGTGCTCGCATCAGCGTCTTCCGCAACAGGCATCAAGAGTACCTCCGTGTTTCCTCTGAAGAGAAAGACGTGGTGTACGGTGCTGATATTGCGCAGGTTCATCTTTGGAGTTCCACAGTACAAACCCAAAGATTGGAGACTGTCCATTGACAGCAGCAAGCGATCACTGAAATGTCTTCTGGTACACAACGGTAACCTGTTTGCCTCTGTACTCATCGCTCACTCGACTACACTGAAGAAGAAGTATGAAGCGGTGAAGTATGTGCTGGAGAAAATTGGTTATAATCAGTTGTTTATTATGTTGACCTGAAGATCGTTAACTTTTTGTTGGGACAACAGTCTGCTTTCACCAAAGACCCATGTTTTCTGTGCATATAGAATAGTAAAAACCGCGCTCAGCATTATACAAGAAGGACTAGACTGTGCGCGAGTATTTTGTGCCTTGCAAAGAAAAGAACGTCATTAACGACCCTCTGGTGGGCAAAGACAGAATACTCTTCTCACCGCTGCACATCAAGTTTGGCTAAATCAAGCAGTTCACCAAGGCCTTGGACAAGGATTGTGACTGCTTCACTTACTTGTGCCAGACTTTATCAGGATTGACTATGGAGAAGTTGAAAACTGAAATCTTTGACGGTCCTCAGATTTGTCAGCTTATCAGAGATACAGAGTTCGAAAACTCAATGAACGAAGTGGAACTGGAAGCGTGGAAGAAATTTGTTATGGTAGTGAAGAAATTGTTTGGCAACAATAAAGCAAGAAACTCTGCAGAACTTGTCAACAACATGCTGACTGCTTTCAGAAACCTGGGTTGCAACGTGAGCGTCAAGATGCCCACCTATTTTCACATATTGACCGGTTTTATGAGAACATGGGTTCAATGAGTGACAAGCAGGGGGGGGGGGAGATTCCATCAAGACATGAAAGAGATTGGGACAAGGTATCAGGGTCGCTAAGACGCAGTCATGATGGCTGACCTCTGTTTGAATCTGAGGAGAGACCTCCCTGCATCGGAGCATTTCAGGAGTTCGAAGAAACGGAAGTTCAACACCTGAAGTTTGAACAATGGTGAAGCCACATGCAATTTACGTGTACTTACCTTTATCAATGCCCACCATTTAGATGACAGTAATCGGTGTTTCTATCGGATAATCAATATATGTTGTTGGCAACACTTTGATTTCTTTTAAAAGCATATTTTGGATGATATGTGTTGAATAAAATCAGCTTATAATGCCACAAAAATGTAATCAATTTGTCACAAGATCTGATTTTTTTCAAGTCAAATTAACACAAAGAGCATACCTGATAGAAAGAAACGGATGCCATTTCCTGATTCAGCAGTGGGAAAATATCGTAAATCAGTTGTAGAAATCTAAACTACATTCAATAAGAAAAGCATTGTTGATTAGTTTAGGAGTTAATCCTGCACATATACATTAGTTACGCTCACGGTTCAAATGTTATTACATCATATAACTAAACATCTGATCTGAAGCAATTATTTCTTTTTAAAACCTATTTGTAAATCGCTTATTTTAAAAGAAAATAAGTCTGTAAAAGTCTGTAAAAGCCGAAACAGAATTCAAACTATACTTACTAAAACATGAAGTTGTATGAATCAGGACGGTACAATTTTTACAACCGGCTTGATTCTATCGTGTGTATTTGTTTCCTCTTATTTTTTACAAGTATTTCCTAACATAATGAACCGCATTAAAGTTCTCGGCATCCTCAGTTAAAATGGTGCTCTCTACTTGTAGGATTTGAACTTGGCACACCGGCCCTCACTCTACGTGGATATCCACTTCATCACAGCCACATCCCATTACGCAGTTATACCGCCCCTTGTATATTTAATCGTATTTTCTGCATCAAATTATCCAAAAGTGGTTGATGTACCATAAAACGTACATACCTTACTGAACCATAAATATAGTATCACTAACAATTTAGGTAAAATGTGAGAGTGAAAAAAAGATTGAATAAAACGGACTTCTTTTCCACATATTGAGATAAAATAGGTTGTTGGAATCTTAACTCTGATGAAGAACTGACTGATTTGACTTCATATTCGGAAATTATATTTTTTCTCTTACATTTTATTTTCTTCTCTTCAATTAAGTCTATCAATCAATCCGAGTAGAATGTAAAACGTCTTAATATTTGAATTTTGTTCAATTCGAAATGAAAAACAAGTCGGTCGAATAAGATTGATTCCGGGTCGTGAAGACTAAGATGTGATTTGTAATTAGATTATTCAAGAAGTCGAGGAGTAGTGATTCATATATGAAGATTCGGCGTGACAGCTTGCTCCTCGCTTGACACGATCAGAGATTATTTGTTATTCCCACCTTTGCAGATTGCTTATAATGATGATCAATTTGCGCTCGTGTCTTGCTCACACTTTTGGCTTTCTGTCTTTCCACTAATACCTAGCAGACCAAGCCAATTAAATGAACTCCCAAGATTGTGTATTTCTTTCCACCCGTCAGATAAAATGTATGTCATATTTGTAAATATAATTATTATAAAGATGTGCTGTGTGTATATGAGGCGCACTGCGTTACACATCTCAACACGTATCATATCATACCAACTCCTGTTTAAATCTGAAAGTTGAAAAGGAATGATTTTAATACTAAGTGTTCTATTCCGATATAGATTAGCCATGTATTTGCTTGTGACCGTAATGATAATTTCGCAATGCAAATGCTAGCATCAATAACCAGCAGTGTTCAAGCGTATTTATTAATTATATATATATATATATATATATATATATATATATATATATATATATATATATATATATAAATAATTAATAAATATGCTTGAACGCTGCTGGTTTTGTTAAATATTTTATATATTTTAACTATATATAATTTCTGATTTTTTATTTTTAACGATCCATACCCGGTGATTTCCAAATTTAAATTGTAAATTTATTTTATATTTTCCCTATTTCATTCTTGTCAAATATGATCGAATATTAAGATCGGATTTCAACTCTGCCTACTGAAATCTCAGTTTATAACAGCTGTTGATCGATAACATCGACATGCCAGTGTCGCAAATTTTTTACATGTCTGTTTAAATAAAAATAATCATATATAAAAACTTTATTGTATATTGAGCACTTTTTATAAGCCCGGTTGAATTTCTTCGATTACTATCCTGTGTGTGTCTACTTTCCATAGATTATTATTATTGTTATATATATATATATATATATATATATATATATATATATATGTATATATATATACATACATACATATATATAGATTATATATGCGTACACACACATACACACACACACACACATATATATAAATAAATATATATATATATATATATATATATACATATATATATATTGTTGAGTAAGCCATTGACCTTTCCTTAGATTCTTTGAATTAAGGAGTATGATATACTTGTGGATAATGTCTTCCTATAACCGAAGCGAATTATACATATTTCAGAGAAAAGGTTCAGATCCATTATAAACCATACCCTACCGCAAGAATTTGCCAAAGATTCCCTGTACACGCCATTTTATGTGTGTGTTTCTCAAGGAAACAAGACCTGACACAAAAAAGTTAACTGTCATGAAAACAGGCTCCTGTGAAGGTGCAATCCTGAATATTACAAAAATAGACGTGAATAGAAAATAGGAAACAAGTCTGTCCTTCTTATCGAATGATGAGGTTATGCTTATTCTCGGACAAAAATGCACGAATATTTCATTTCGCCAAGGAAAGATATTCAAAAAAACAAAACAATCCTTAGTTTGCTAGAATTCTGCCAAGAATTTTCCCGCTGATATAAAAGATAGTAAGTTCGCGAAGCCGGTGATTTTTTTACTTCATGTTCGCTATGTCTAAGTAACTCTCATTGTATCTCTTTGTCTATAGGTAAAATGTGTATATACAAACGAGCCATTCACGTTTTTAAGTTCAGATTTAAAAATAAACATTTTCACCGTTAGTCCACACAACATCCGGACGCCAATCTTTCATCACCACCAGGAAGGATTATTACCTATGCATAAAAAATAAGGTTAATACCTTTTACCTTTTATTCTTTTTAAGCTCTGGTAATGATCGTTATATATCGGGTGAAATGTAAGTAAAAAAGTCAAAATAAATATATTTGTTTTTGTTTTAATAAAATAATATACACATCTAACAAATGGTTTCTGAAGGAATTTTGCCTCTTTCTTTATGTTTTAAATTCTTAGATTCTTAAAAAAATAATGAACTTTTCCAATATATATATATATATATATATATATATATATATATATATATATATATATATATATATATGAGAAGAATGTTGTAGTTCGCTTGGAGCATTGTGTATAGAGTAAGAATATTATTTTTTTGAAGGCGATAACAATGCGTTGTTAGAGTGACACATACGACACGTGGAATCGTAAAAACAAAACAAAGTGACAATATTGAAAAGTCAATAATTTTCAAAAAATTTTTTTTTATATACCAGTGTATCGTGACCGTGGTGTTGGGTTGGAGTGTGTCCTTTTCATTATTTTTTTTTTTTTAATTTTCGAGGATATCCCTCATCCTCAGAATAAAATAAATACTACCACTCGTTGGAGTGTGTTTTTTTTTTGTTTTTTTTTTGCCAAAAGCCGGGGCCGGAAATGTTGGTTTGTTTTTAGTAGTAGGTCCGCAGAAGTTTCTTATTTATTTTTTATAAATTATTATTTGCTATTTTAATCGTTGCTGTTTATTTTGTTAGTAAATACACTGAGTTATTTATTTTTATTTATTTATTTATTTATTTTATTTTTTTATATAACGTTGTTTGTTTTGTTAATAATATACTGAATAATCGTTATCTCGGTGGTAGGGGCTGATAACTCGTGGTAGTCAAGCTTTGTTTGTGGGAGTTATGTCCCTTTAGAGTTTAAATAATTTCGTTCTATAAATTTGTTTACCGTGTGTGTGTAGTAGCAGATGTGATTGGGTGGGTGAGGAATCCTGGGTATGGAGGTGGGGCGTCGTTAATAGAGCCTTTGGTATATATGTGTGTGTGTGTGTGTGCGGGTGTGTGTTGGTGTATGTATATATGTGTATATATATACGTATATGTAAAATACATACATGCATACATATTATTTTATTTATTTATTAATTTCTTTATTTTATTTCTTTATTTCTTTATTTTTTTATTTATTAATTTTTTTTTTTGTTCGATTCTATATTATTATTTATCTATATTATTAGATTTTGTTATGTGCAGTCGTGGTATATAATGGTCGGGATTTCAAGTTAATAAGTAAGGCGGGCAACAAGTGCAACCACGTGTCCGAGTTAGCAGCAGGTGCAAGTGGTTGTGTGTGCACCAGTGTCAGTAATTGGGCTAATAATATGGGCCTAACTAACTTCATTTTGTGTTGTTATCGTTAATAGTATGTCTGCATAGTATCATAGATGTTTGTTAGTAAAATGTGTATGATGGTGCTTGTCGTGTGTGGTTATATTAAGAAGTTGGAGTTTAGCTCGGCTCTGTTGTTCAATTTAGGGGATAGCTTTCTAATTAATATAGATTCTTTAAGTCTGAGATTGCCCTGGTCTCTTTCGCTAGCTAGTATATTGACTCGTATGTCTTTGGTGGGGTTGTGGCCATGTGTTATATGTTTTTGGAAGGATGATGCCTTGGTGGTTACGTGTTCTTTAATTCGTATATGCAAAGGTCTCACTGTACTGCCGATGTAGAATTCATTGCAGACCGCACATTGTATCTTGGATATATAGCATATGTGCGGTTGCATAAACCCGTGTTGTTGATGGGGCAGTTTGCTAGGGTTCAAGGGTTCGTGTTGAAAGGTGTTCTAGGTTTAGATAGGTGTTGTCTTAGTGTAGGTCCGGAGTGTGTGAGTTGAATGTCTAAGTGTTCTTTGTGGATGGCTTTGCGGATGGCCGAGGGTATTCTATCGCTAAAATGTGGTATTTTTAGGAAGCATGTGTTAGAGGGAGTTTGTTTTGGGTGTTTTCTAGATGTCTTATTGTAGTGTCTGATGTTTTTAGGGTATCCATTCCGCTCGAGTATCTGAAAAATGTCTTGTCGGTTTCCGTAGTACATTTGCTACGGATGCGGTTTACTTCGTTCACAGCATATCCTATTTTGGCTTTGGTAGGGAGGGCCGATTTATAGTTTACGAAGATATCTCTGCAGGCAGCTTTCTTGTAGAATTTGGTGTGAATGAACCCTTCGTCGGTGATGCAGAGCGTGAAGTCAAGCAGTGAGAGGGATCCAGATGTCTTAGGGTGTTCGATTGTGAATTGTATTTTGTGGTCTGTGTTCTTAAAGCTAATGAAGATTTTGTTGGCTTCTTCGCGGGATGATGTGAGGATGAGAATATCGTCCACATATCTCGTGAAAAAGATGCTAGAGTGGCAGGTGTCTAATGCGCGTTGTTCTAACCTATTCATGTATGTGATGGCCAGTAGTCCTGATAGGCTGGATCCCATAGGTAGGCCTGTTATTTGTTTGTAGGTCTGTCCTTTGCATGTGAAGTAAGTGTTGTCGACTATTATGTAAAGTAGCTTGTGTATGTCAGTGGCAGTGAGACCGAAGCAGTAGAGGTCGTTGGATGAGATGTAGTCGGTGATTAGGTCCACAGCTGGGTGAGCTGGTACGGATGTATAGAGGGATACAACGTCGAGGCTGAACGCATATCTGTTGCGTTGTAGTTCCTGGGGTTGACGTGAGTGCAGTCTGTGTATTACCTCATCAGAGCAGCTGACGTGTCCTGGGTAGGTGGGAAGTAGGGGCTTTAGTAGTTGGGAGAGAAGCCAGGAGATCTTGTAGAGGGGTCCCTCTATGCTTGAGACTATGGGCGTAATTTGTGTTATGGGGCTGTTTTTGTGTGTTTTTATTAGGTGGTAGAATGTAGGGAGTCTGCTATTTCTTGTGGTGAGGTTTCGTTTGTATCTGTTGGGGAGGTTTCTTTTCTTACATATTAGTGTCCATGCTGTGTTTATCTGATTTTCTATCTCATTATCTGATTTTCTATCTTATATATGTTATATATATATATATATATATATATATATATATATATATATATATATATATATATATATATATATAACGTAAAATATAACACGAAATTACATGATTGTCGATGCAATAATTTATTTCAACCTTGCGGTTTTATTCAAGCATCCAACTTAACAATTACATTTTTGATACTGATAGAAAATTGAATTATCCTCGGCACTTCAGATACAATCAGAGGGAGTGGTGGTAGCAGCCGGTTTGAGCACCCAACATAGAGTGAGTAGGAATTAACATCTTATATTTAACTAAATTAATCTAAGGAGATCTTATGGTTTTTTTTGTTTATTTTTATTAAATAATAACGTCTGGGTTAAGCGCACATATTCTTTCTACATAATCGACCTGGTGACATACGCCTCCATACATACGCACACATATACCTATTCTTAACATCACACACACACAATTTTTGGCTAGCCTGAAATTCAGCTTACCAAGGCGACCGAGATTTTTTACCCGGCAAACGAAACGAGAGCGTCTCGTGTCATCGGCCAGTTGACACTTCTCGTGCCCTAATTATCTCTAGATTCGCGCGTCAAAATTAATTTGAAAATTAAAAATACTCTGATTTTCACAAGTTCATCTTACATTAGTTTATAATCTATGGAAGCCTATAATTAATTCTAATCTAATATTGTCTAGTGATAATATTATACACTTAATTTAATTCGCTATCTTATTTTAAGTAAATAACATCTGCATATATCCCTATATATATACACATCTATCTCTACACGCACACACATGTATACATACATATACACACACATACATATATACTTACATCTACACACACATATATATATACACACATACACACATATACATATATATATATATACACATACATACATACGCACCCACACATACATACATATATACCCCCGTACCTACTACCTAGAATTAAAATTTTTTAAGACATCGAAGATAAATGTGTTTCGTCTTTAAGTATTCATTAAAGAACATCCCTACTAAATGAATGCATACCTACACACACACACACACAAACATATGCACATACACACACATACACACATATACCTATACATACCTATATACGCACATGCACACATAGCCACAGATGTGCAAAATAGAGATACATATATATGTATACATAGACATACACAAATGCACACCTGTACACATACCTATATACATACTCAGTCATACGCATACGTACACACATACCTATACTCATATACTCGCACATGCCCATACATGCACACATATACCTGCACCCATGTATACACATATATACCTATATACACATATACATATATACAAAATAATATATACGGCCTGGGAAGTTTTAAATTGCATATACATACCCATAAGTAAAATAATACATACGGCCTAGAAAGTTTTAATAACCGGGGTAAGAGTTTAATTAAATATACGCACACATTGATAAGGCAAATATGCAGTACATACATACACACACACACATACACACACCCACATACATGCTAGCACATACACAGACACAAGCATGCATGTACACATATATATACATACAAAAACAAATGTACTTATATATACGTTCCTAATTTTTATCATACATACATATACACTAATGCCCACATACACGCGCATCCGCACGCGCATGCATACATAGCAAATATAATGCTATCTTATTTCGAATAAGTACACTGAATACACGAATATCTTAATGTACACTCGTATATGCATACATCCGAAAAACAACTATAACTAATGTCATCAGGTCAGTAATTACATGTTCATAACAGATATTAATGTAAATATTTATGGGGGTTTACCGTAACTGATCTATTTGGTATCTAACTGTTACAAGTCTAGAGGTCTATCAGATTGTTAGATATTGGTAATTTTAAATTTGCATTTATGTCTGCATTTCGCCATCAATTCATCACGTTTGTTTAAAAGATTATTGCGGTCGTATTTTAGGATTCTTATTTTCTCCTCTAAACATAAATTGCATCTCTGCCTAAATCCATTTGGGATATCAGAAAAGCATAGTATTGACCACGAAACCACCGGGGACCGGTTCTCATTTTTCAGAAGCCACCATTGTTTCGCTAATTCTGTTTTGTTCTTGAGATCTGGGTTGTTAAAAGAGTGTTTGTGGTCATAAAAGCGTTGTTTCCAGTTACCCGCGGAGATGCCGATGTAGACTTTATTGTCCCTGTTATTATCTTCCGGATGAATCGTGGCCTTATACACCACACACTCAACTTTACAGTTACCGTCCAGTGGGCAGTTCTCTTTAACTTGGCAATTACATTTATCTACTGTAACCTTATTTTTACTAGAATTGTTTAGTAATTTACGATTATGGGTGCTGATTATTTTATCCATGTTTTTGGTACAAGAGTAACTAATTTTTATGGTTTTTCTATTAAATATCTTTCTGAGTGGATTATTCATGCTAAAATGCTTATCTACTAGGTTCAAGAATACTTTCCCGATGTTGATGTTAGATATCTATCTAACATCAACATCGGGAAAGTATTCTTGAACCTAGTAGATAAGCATTTTAGCATGAATAATCCACTCAGAAAGATATTTAATAGAAAAACCATAAAAATTAGTTACTCTTGTACCAAAAACATGGATAAAATAATCAGCACCCATAATCGTAAATTACTAAACAATTCTAGTAAAAATAAGGTTACAGTAGATAAATGTAATTGCCAAGTTAAAGAGAACTGCCCACTGGACGGTAACTGTAAAGTTGAGTGTGTGGTGTATAAGGCCACGATTCATCCGGAAGATAATAACAGGGACAATAAAGTCTACATCGGCATCTCCGCGGGTAACTGGAAACAACGCTTTTATGACCACAAACACTCTTTTAACAACCCAGATCTCAAGAACAAAACAGAATTAGCGAAACAATGGTGGCTTCTGAAAAATGAGAACCGGTCCCCGGTGGTTTCGTGGTCAATACTATGCTTTTCTGATATCCCAAATGGATTTAGGCAGAGATGCAATTTATGTTTAGAGGAGAAAATAAGAATCCTAAAATACGACCGCAATAATCTTTTAAACAAACGTGATGAATTGATGGCGAAATGCAGACATAAATGCAAATTTAAAATTACCAATATCTAACAATCTGATAGACCTCTAGACTTGTAACAGTTAGATACCAAATAAATCAGTTACGGTAAACCCCCATAAATATTTACATTAATATCTGTTATGAACATGTAATTACTGACCTGATGACATTAGTTATAGTTGTTTTTCGGATGTATGCATATACGAGTGTACATTAAGATATTCGTGTATTCAGTGTACTTATTCGAAATAAGATAGCATTATATTTGCTATGTATGCATGCGCGTGCGGATGCGCGTGTATGTGGGCATTAGTGTATATGTATGTATGATAAAAATTAGGAACGTATATATAAGTACATTTGTTTTTGTATGTATATATATGTGTACATGCATGCTTGTGTCTGTGTATGTGCTAGCATGTATGTGGGTGTGTGTATGTGTGTGTGTGTATGTATGTACTGCATATTTGCCTTATCAATGTGTGCGTATATTTAATTAAACTCTTACCCCGGTTATTAAAACTTTCTAGGCCGTATGTATTATTTTACTTATGGGTATGTATATGCAATTTAAAACTTTCCAGGCCGTATATATTATTTTGTATATATGTATATGTGTATATAGGTATATATGTGTATACATGTGTGCAGGTATATGTGTGCATGTATGGGCATGTGCGAGTATATGAGTATAGGTATGTGTGTACGTATGCGTATGACTGAGTATGTATATAGGTATGTGTACAGGTGTGCATTTGTGTATGTCTATGTATACATATATATGTATCTCTATTTTGCACATCTGTGGCTATGTGTGCATGTGCGTATATAGGTATGTATAGGTATATGTGTGTATGTGTGTGTATGTGCATATGTTTGTGTGTGTGTGTGTGTAGGTATGTATTCATTTAGTAGGGATGTTCTTTAATGAATACTTAAAGACGAAACACATTTATCTTCGATGTCTTAAAAAATTTTAATTCTAGGTAGTAGGTACGGGGGTATATATGTATGTATGTGTGGGTGCGTATGTATGTATGTGTATATATATATATATGTATATGTGTGTATGTGTGTATATATATATGTGTGTGTAGATGTAAGTATATATGTATGTGTGTGTATATGTATGTATACATGTGTGTGCGTGTAGAGATAGATGTGTATATATATAGGGATATATGCAGATGTTATTTACTTAAAATAAGATAGCGAATTAAATTAAGTGTATAATATTATCACTAGACAATATTAGATTAGAATTAATTATAGGCTTCCATAGATTATAAACTAATGTAAGATGAACTTGTGAAAATCAGAGTATTTTTAATTTTCAAATTAATTTTGACGCGCGAATCTAGAGATAATTAGGGCACGAGAAGTGTCAACTGGCCGATGACACGAGACGCTCTCGTTTCGTTTGCCGGGTAAAAAATCTCGGTCGCCTTGGTAAGCTGAATTTCAGGCTAGCCAAAAATTGTGTGTGTGTGATGTTAAGAATAGGTATATGTGTGCGTATGTATGGAGGCGTATGTCACCAGGTCGATTATGTAGAAAGAATATGTGCGCTTAACCCAGACGTTATTATTTAATAAAAATAAACAAAAAAAACCATAAGATCTCCTTAGATTAATTTAGTTAAATATAAGATGTTAATTCCTACTCACTCTATGTTGGGTGCTCAAACCGGCTGCTACCACCACTCCCTCTGATTGTATCTGAAGTGCCGAGGATAATTCAATTTTCTATCAGTATCAAAAATGTAATTGTTAAGTTGGATGCTTGAATAAAACCGCAAGGTTGAAATAAATTATTGCATCGACAATCATGTAATTTCGTGTTATATTTTACGTTATTATTGCTCTGTTTACCACATTGAGCTCTCTTACCCGGATTTCTTCCTGGAATTATTCCATTATAACACTATATATATATATATATATATATATATATATATATATAGTATCGGAACTTTTCAACCATTAAGACTATATGAAAAAAAAAATTCTCTCAAGCCGTTCGATGGAAAATTACTTTTCTTTTTAGTCAATTTACTTTTTACAATTACTATATTAGTTTGGTCCAAGAATTTACGCTAGTCTAAACATTATTTAAGAGATCATCAGTTGTTTACCATGAAAAACTGTTTCGGGAATTTAAAAACGAGACAGTATTTCATCTCATAGCTTCCAGCAGAGTTAATCAGACCCCACTTCCCTTAAAACTGTTCCAAATATTAGATCAAAGTTTTATTCCAGATTAATGTTTTGCAAACTTATGTTGTTATTAAAAACTGTCCTCCCTACCTGTGTTGTTCGTCTGTGTCTAAGAAATTGTATCCGTCATTTACAAAAATGTAGCTATATTTTAAAGTATTCGGACGAATCCATTACACTACTTTTTAGGTGATTTATAGTTTTATGTATTTTCATTCTTTTATTAGATTTAGTTTCATATTAAAAAATATTTAAAAATTAAAATATATATATATATATATGTATATATATATATATATATATATATATATATATATATATATATATATATATATATGTATATATATGTGTATATATACATGTATATTTCTAACTATATGTAACCGCGTGCTACACACTACGGCATTTCAACTCTGGTCGTCGATAACATCAAGACGAATTTCAACTTGACTGCAATAGATATGTCTCGGTCATGGAGAAAAAAGAGAACAAAAATATGCTGATTCTCCTGACAAGAGTATTTACACCGAAAGTACTATAGTTTTTTAAAAAGTGTTTAAAGTAAATAAACAATTTATTTTGAAAAACAAATATTCGCGTGGTCCAGGTTTTCTAAAAATAAAAAATAAATATTCTGCTTATTATTGGCATTTGAGCAACATTTCAATGTGTGAATTTTCAAACTATATATAATATATATATATATATATACCAAAATAATAAATCACTTAAAATAACAGCAACAATGTAGCTAAATAAAAAACAACACCTAGAGGCGATGGCGTAGATCGAATGCGGTCGACATGGACGAAAAAAGAACCGTTGAGTTGAGACATTAATGAGAAAAAGAGAAGGAATTCCGTCGTCTTTAATCTAGCATATATATATATATATATATATATATATATATATATATATATATATATATAGAGAGAGAGAGAGAGAGAGAGAGAGAGAGAGATAGATAGATAGATAGATAGATAATCAACAAACCGACTGTTTCGTTTCATCACAACCATTCAATGTAGTGACTCAATGTGAAAATTCGATCGGCTCGTTGACAGTCAGTAGGCCTACTAATACACACATAAGTAATGAAGCGTTTCTAAGCTGACTATTTATGTTTTAATACACACTGTCGATTGTGGAAGTGTGCTCTATTTGTTTATACTATCCCGGCACAAGAAGAGTAGTTAATGTCGTCATCCACCGACATACTGCTTGGAACTATCACAATTCATAATAGTAAATGCGTTCTTCTTTCAATATCCGTACACATATATATATATATATATATATATATATATATATTCAAGCATATGGTAGTATGAATTTGTAGCAACTATTGAAGTATCGGTATAGGTTTTATAGTGATTTATTTTATAAAATATTCCATAGGAAAGTCTTGAAGCAATGAAAAAGTATTTTATCAATTTTAAGGTAATGAAAGCTTAAAGATGGAATTAGAAGAAAAATGCAGAAAAGTGTGAGATGATGGAGAGAAAAAAATATATTATGACATCACAATATATGTTCATATTGTAAAATGTGTGTGTGTTTGTATGTATATGCATATATCTCTCTATATATATATATGTGTATGTATATACATGTATATATTATATATATATACATATATATATATATGTGTATATGTATATATAGGTATATATATGTATATGTATATATATATAGTAAGCTATGAAAATGTACATATATATATATATATACATATATATATATATGTGTGTGTGTGTGTGTGTGTATGTTATAAAAATTGTGGAAATATTCCAATGTGATGGAAAATGAAAAGGGTCAAAACACAATTATTTTTATATTCATCAAAGTTCCGTCTTCATATAATAAACTCAAACAACTTTAATCAGCACACTAATGCTAACCTCACACAATTGGAATTTGTATCTAAACAAACTATTTATAATACATTCTCTACACAACTTTGTACATCGATAATAACATTCATTTGAAAAAAAAATTCATTTAACAAAAGTATCGCGCATTTTGAATTTTAACGGATGTGATCGTTCAAAAAATAACAAAAGCATTCTTTTTCACGTCATAATTGCCTCACATTTTTTTCATTCGAACGACTATTTTTCGTTTGAATTTTTTTCACGTCAATAGCACACTAATTATTTTCAAATATTGTACTTGTATGTTATTTTTTAAATCAATTATCTTCAAAAAGTTCTAAAATAAAAACGAAACATTGATCAATATACAAATAAATTTGGCTGTTAATTTTTCAATTTATATATATATATAATATTTACAAATATATACATATATATATATATATATATATATATATATATATATATATATATATATATGTAGATATGTTTACCACTGAAACACTCACCGTGTGTATTAAATTACACATATAAGGTGAGCAAACTAAATTCATTCTGGCGAATGAGCGAATGAAATATACACACTTATATATATATATATATATATATATATATATATATATATATATATATATTAAGTAATATATAAAGAGAGAGAGAGAGAGAGAGAGAATAAAAATATGAAACTAAAAGTATACTTTTAGTAGATAGAACCTATAGTGAAATGGTTTAAGGTCGATATACGAGATAGAGAAATTATGAAGATAGATGAAAGAAGAGGGATAAATATGTACGAATGACAAATTTATTTCAACTTCGATTGTTCAATGCAAGGTATACTCGGTAAAAATAGTGTGTATTATTCTTTCCTTAAGCCAGGGCTATTCAAAGATTAAAATCTTATCATCAGAGGAATTACATTAATGGATAAGTTGGCAGTAGAAAAGTCAAAATTCAAAATTAAAAAAAATATTAAGTAATTGGGAGTGAGAAAGTGCGTGTGATAAGATATGGGGTCTGTCCAGTTGGTAAATGTCTTTTGATGAGATGTCCAATGAAATGGGATTTACAGATTGAAGGGAAGGGGTTTCGTGAAGCACGCATAGAACAAAAGTTCAAGAATGAAGTAAATCCGATAGAGAGATGTTCAGTCGTAGGTTGGGCGTACTTATTCGGAAGTAATTTTGAGAATTCGGGCCATTTTAAAAAATACTTCCGTGGACCGACAGTGGAATTGAAATTGAACTGTATACACTAAACGCTGGCAAATGTATCATTCGTACATGTTTATCCCTCTTCTTTCATCTATCTTCATAATTTCTCTATCTCGTATATTGAGCTTAAACCATTTTACTATTGGTTCTATCTTCTAAAAGTATACTTTTAGTTTCATAATTTATTTTTAAGTAATATATATATATATATATATATTTAATAATATATTAATATACAGGGTAATTATCTACAATAATGTAGAGATCACTATGAATTTGAGAATCTATATTCTAATAATGCAGTGGGTTACATGGAGACGTTATTTTATTATGTACACATTTACGCTGTACATATAAATAAAGTTTGCGTTTTATAATTTTTCGTTAGGAACCGACCATTATGAAGTTGGGAATATATAATTTCGCCAAGTGATGAGAAACATATGCAAACATTTGTAAACTTTACCATTAATGCGTGTAGCCTCTCCCAAACCGTTCTCAAAGAACGTTTTATCTCTCGAACTAATGAACGGATTATTATTACATTTAGAATACGTATTCTCAAGAATACAGTGAGTAACATGGGCACATTATTTTTTGTAATTTTGTATTTTTTTAAAAGAGTGCATCTATATAAAGTATTTTATATTCATATTGTAATTATTAAATGAACCGATCATTATCAATTTTAAAATATATATTCTCGATGATTCGGTGAGTAATGTGGTAACGTTATTGTTTTGTAATATTAACGATTTAGGTGGTGCACCCGTCAAACTAAAACCCGCCCTTAATGAGCTTTTGAAATAGGTTTCATATTGAAAAATGCTCTACATCTAATTTTGAGTTACATTAAGTAATATATTTCAAAAGGATCGGTACTAGCTCTTGAGCGTCAATAATCTTTGGGCATGGTAACATTCTGAACTATTAAAATTATTATAAAGTATGACAAATGTATTCTAGGCAACAGAATAATATATATATATATATATAATTCCCGAAACAGTTTTTCATGGTAAACAACTGATGATCCCTTAAAATAGTGTTAGAAACTAACTAATATAATAACTGTAAAAAATAAATTGACTTACATGAGTGATTTTCCACTGGAAGACTTGAGACTATAAGTTGTTTTTTTTTTTGTTTTTTTTTTTTTTTTATAAAGTTTTAATGGTTGAGAAACTTCCGAGACTATATATATATATATATATATATATATATAATAACTATTATATTATAATAACTATTATATATATATATATATATATAATAACTGTAAAAAAATAAATTGACTTACATTGACTTGGGACTATAAGTTTTTCTTGTTTTTGTTTAAATATAGTTTTAATGGTTGAGAAACTTCCGAGACTATATATATATATATATATATATATATATATATATATATATATATATATATATATATATATATATATTAAACTAACCAGTGATCTGTTTGGTAACTGCGACTACCAGTTTTTATTCACATAAATTGTGAATATCTATTAATATATTCCTGTCGCATACAAAATGTACCCTTATTTTATCCTTCTTCCTCGTCATCTCCTTTAGGCTTCTTATTCTTCTTCTTTTTCTCTTTATTATTATTAGTAGTAGTATTAGTAATAGCATTATTATTATTATTATTAGTAGTAGTAGTAGTAGTAGTATTATCATTATTAAAAAGAAAAACAGTATAATTTATTATGCTTATATAAAAGTAAAGAAACGTATTATTTTGCCATCGAATTTACATACGTGTTTGTTGTGTGTACAAACACACATTTGTCAATTAGTCTACCTCGCCGAAACAAGAAAATCCATAATTCTCTAAATTTCCACAAAAAGATCAAGAAATATTAATTAATGTATAAATATAGTGTTAGAGGGTGCGAGAAATACATAGATTACTCAGAGAAATGTGGATTATTTGTTCAGTAAATTACAAATTACGGCTATTTGGAACCTATTTGCAAACATAACTCAACCGTCTAACTAATGTATATGTTAGCATTTATTGTCTGTCATTAAAGTGGGGTATAAGATAAAGGCCTCATGTAAACAAACTCTTATCACCTTAAATTTTACATAATAATAGATTTAAAAGATTGTTATGAAAATTTGTTTTTCTTTTTTAATTAAACTGCATGTTTCATTTACTGATGACAAAGAGCGGTTTAACAAACGTCATGTCATTGCTTTTATAATAAAGTTGCTTAGTTCTGTTCGCCTTAATAGCATAGCCATATTCAAGTACTGAAATGAAACCAAAAGAAGAAGAAAAGAAAGATAAAAAAACATACACAATTCATATAAGCATTATATATTAAGTTATTAAGTATACAACTGTACAGACTCATAATTATAAGCGTTAATATTTTCTCTATCTATCACTCTTTCTCTATTTATCTCTTTCTCTCTCTCTCTCTCTCTCTCTCTCTCTCTCTATATATATATATATATATATATATATATATATATATATATATTTATATAATATAATTATCTATGAATATGTTTGTCTTCATTTACGGTTGATCAGAGTGGCTTGACCGAGCAAAATTTGAAACCGGAACCCCAGTTACTATATATTAGGTAGTTTAGGAAGAATACACACAGAGGTCTCGATTACGTTTGTAAGATCACAATATGTTTTTGTTACATTTTAGAGGGCCTGAGTTGATCATCTAGTATGAATTTTGACAAGGGCCGAGCTAAGTACAGGTTGGAATGACACACACTTCTGTGAATAAATCAGTATCCACGAGTGAATTATCAGATAGGATGACACGAAGGTCAAATCACAAAGTATATCATCAAATGGGTTAGAAAGTAATGAGGATGACGAGGGACGTTACTTTTTGTCGTTGACAAATAAACGAATGTTTCAGTCTGTTCCGTGTTGAAGTAAAAGCAAGGCGGGCGTAAAATAATTTGCTATAAACTTTTAAAAAGTAGATATAGCGGTAAAGCGAATATAGGTCCTTCCAAAGTGTGTTCGTCGTGTTCACTAAGTTATATCCTAAAAACATAAGTAGCCAGTTAGTTAAAAGATGTTTATCTTTCTTTCATATTTATGTAAAGTATTCATCTCCAAGAAAATAAAACTTGTAAAACTCCAGGCGAATGTCTTAGTGTCGTTTTTGTAGCAGGAAAAGTTTGTTTCAGAATTCACTAGACGAATCAATACACGGCCATTGATAAAAAGAAAGACAGTTAAGGCCAAGGAGACGGCGACAGGAGAAAGAAACGAAGAGTTCGAACGCAAAACGCGTTAAATCCATTTTGTTTAAATTGAGACCTTGAACAATAAAAACACGAACATATTAAATCTTGACTTCGAATTAAAGCTGATTTTATTTGAAATAAAATGAAAATTATTTCAGTATCATATTATATATTATGTAACAGATAGTTTAGGAATGTCGTCGAGTGTTGAAATGCAACACTTTTTATAGGGACACTTTTATGATTTTGAAAATGGCGTTTATCGCGTGTTGCATTCGAACTCTTCAAATGGCGAAACAAATCAGTTTGCAGCGATGGAGAAAATGAGAATGAAAAATAACTACAGAAGGTATTTTGCAGTTATATTAAAATCAATATTTGAAGTTGTTGCTGACGACTGAAAAGAGAGGTAAAGGAACTAATTAATGAGTTTACACCTACCCACACGCGTAAAAGAAGTCACGACCAATGCATAGAAATAAATGAAACTAGATATAGCACAAATTTAGATCCGTTACGCCTACCGACTGTATTCCAAAATCCAAAATGATTGTTTAAGAAGTTTAGAAGTGAATCGTGTACGCACAAATATATAAACAGATCTGACTTGATGAATATAAAAATATGCAATTATGATGATTGTGTAGATAGTAATGATCTTGTATCGATGATAATTGCATTATTCATATAATGAAATTAGGAAAGGACATAGGCAGAACAAATCCAATAGAAGTAAAACATCCAATCACTTTACTGTTGGCAAATCCACACAGTTAAGGAATCAGAACATGAAGTCATAACAGAAAATGAAGCGATTATTAAGAATAAAATACATTATTATTCAATATTTGCGCGTATACATTTCGACGATCAATATATATATATATATATATATATATATATATATATTAATATATATATATATATACTAGTAGCAGAATACCTGTCCAATGACAGGTATAAGCAATAACTATATCATTAGTTTTAAATTTTAATGTGTTTTATTCTTTATTTGGGGTTATGGTACGTTTTCGGTTGCACACCCTAAACAAAATCGGAAAGTTTACACAAAACAAATAACTAATATAGACACGTTACTTGGTGTGTTGCGTAGATTCCATATTCAATAATTCATACTGATAATTTCAATAGTTCAGGAGTTTACGAAGCACAAACATATTATTGATGCTCATGTGGACACACCGATACTTTTAAAAATATATTAATTAAGCTAAAAATTTAATGTAAGACAAATTTTATCCGTTACATTATTGTATTTAACTCATTTTCAAACATTTTGAGGGGATGTGCGACGTTTTTACAATAAAATAGTGTGCCCATGTTACTTACTGTGTAATTGAGAATATACATTTTAAAATCGATACTAATCGATTCAATAGTTCACGATTTTATCTAATACGACGAAATATATGTATACGTAAACTTATACACATACATAACTTATATATATATATATATATATATATATATATATATATATATATATATATATATATATATATATATATATATAAATATATGCATCCCTTAAAAGGTAATTTTTTAAAGATATAATGTGCCCAGGTTACTCACCGGGTTGCCTAGAATACGTATTCTAAAAGTTATAATGAGCCGCTCATAAATTTAGTAGATGACACTGTACATTGAAATATAGAAATGCATACACGTACCTTACGTGGTATGTATATATATATATATATATATATATATATATATATATATATATATATATATATATATATATATATATATATATATATATATATATATATATGTGCGTATAGTAGACAACCGTAATGCTAATAGATCATTCATTACTGAATACATTCGTATTTTTAGCCGATTGTGAAGGTGAATAGACATTTGCTAAGTCCTCTCAGAGAATCAAAAAATTAAGTTACCGTATGCTGTCATTTTAAGAGGGATTAGTGTAATTCCCCGAATAATCTATTAATATTACATTGCATTAGTATTAGTATTGTGTTAGTATTGGCTATTACTATTATTATTATTATTATTATTATTATTATTATTATTATTATTATTATTATTATTATTATTATTATTACTATAATTTTAATGTACTACTATACTTCTTGCTTTCTCATTTTTCCCCGTATATTCACTTGGCTTATCTTACTTTTTATTTATTTTTTTAAATTTTTTTATTGATTTTCATATTATATATATTTGTTATATCTTTATATCTTTTTATTACATATCATCTTTAATTTCAAGATATGCAAACTTAAAACCCATAATGTTTAGTTTTATTAATACCCTAACTCAACCTATATGTAATTACACCTCCTTAATTACTGCTAACCATCTCGATTGTGGTTTAGCCCCTCCCCCAACTTTCAATGAAAATTCCAATTTAATACTGCTTTGCACCTTACTTCCCGACCATAATTAAATTTATCTATGGCTATTTTTTAGGGGCTGTGTACGTATATGTATGTATTTGAGTCTCTCTCTCTCTCTCTCTCTCTCTCTCTTTCTCTCGCTCTCTCTATAAATGTTACATTGAATTTCTGTATTTTATAAATAAATATATATATATGTATATATATATATATATGTATGTGGGTGTGTACATATGTGTATGTGTGGGTATGTCTGTCTGTATGTATGTGTATGTATATATATGTATGTATATGTATGTATGTATATATATGTATGTGTGCATATATATGTAAATGTGTGTATATTTATATATGTATATATGTGTATGTGTATATGTATATATGTGTACATGTGGGTGTATATGTGTGTGTATATATACATGTGTGTATATTTGTATGTATGTGTATATATATATATGTATATGTGTGTATATATATGTATGTGTGCGTATATGTATGTGGGTGTGCACGTTGTTATGTATGTGTGTATATGTATGTGAATGTGTCTGTAAAAATATATGTGTGTGCTTTTGGCGCGCATCTGTATATATATGCCTGTATGTACGCATGTGTACGAGTGGATCTAAGTGTCTGTCTTTTTATTCGTCTGTGAGTATGTGTGTACTTATCCTTATGTGTAGGTATGCTTATAAATCTATCAATTATATTTCATTCAGCTTGTCTGGCTGATGCCACATAGCGAGACATTAGTCCCATCTGTTTCTTGATCTTTTGGGATTTTTCCCCACAATCTATTCTTGTTTCTTTATTTTTCCTCTCTCTCTATTTATTTAATAATATCTTTCTATTATTTCTTTGAATATGCCCACCGCAAAACCCACACCCTTCTTCTTTAGACACTGTCTCATACTTTATACCGTCCCCTCCTTTATCGTCGTATTTTGTCATTTACCCCAACCCCCTTACATTTAATACATTTAAGTTTTTGTTTAAGTTTTCTCCTGCTGATTATTTTTTTTTAAATTTAAGCGGGACTAAATATTCTATTTATTTTTCATTTTCCAGTCCCTATTTTACACAATTGTTTTTTTATAATCTGATCTTACTGCATATTTCTACTCCATCACATGTTTTCTATATATACGTCAGACCAGAAAGTTATTGTTTGCACAACTCCTATCAGTTCATGAGTACGCTTAATTGGACATTATCATATTCAACACCGAGTTAGTCTTCTGAACTTTTAATACGATGTTATTTTTTCTATCGTTTTAGTAATTTGCATAAACCCTGAATACACTTTTCACTGTCATCTACTGCATTGATAGCAAACAAATTTCCCGCCTGGATAACGTTTTCGTCTTTGGACTACCTTTCACCACTTGGATACATTTTTAATCGACTTCTTTGACATCTTTCTTGAAATGTCTTTAAACTTCATGACTAGGATGAACTATATAAGTTTAACAAAAATAGTGTGTTTTAGGATAATACATTTGATGTGTTATTAACTTTTATATATTTTTGTATATTTTTTATATATTATCAAAGCTTAATTTTATTACCTGCAGTAATGGCATTGCGGTAATGGTCCTCTGAGGAGAAGACTCATGAGTTAAGGACGCAATATCACTTCTTTTTTTTGCACTTTAATAAAATCTGATTAATTTCTCATTTAATTATGTCTTTCAATTAATATATATAAATATATATATATATATATATATATTTATATATATATATATATGTATATATATATATATATAATCAAGCTCACCTTTCATTTCAACTACGGCAGCGTACATGTGACAGAATAAATAAAATTTGGAATCGACGCGTTAATCTCTGCGCTCAATATAGAAGAACACGGGATTCTACAGTTAAAAACCACTAAGTTTAGAGAACACGGAAATAACCAAGTTATAATTTTAAAAAATATTTATTTACATCAAATAAATAAAGAAACGTGCAATGAATGTATAAAACAAGCTCGTGCCGAACAAATATTATAGTGGCTCATGATAAGACAGTATATGGATGAAAATGGAGTGTTGCTTACAAAATGATGTGTGGCACAAGAAGATCTACACAAGAAGGTGCAAAAGTTCAACAATCAGAGAAACACAGGAGGGGGTTAGTTCCGAATAAAGTGTTAGCACTATAAAATCCTCGGTTCGGAAGAATTAAATGTAGAGTAAAATTAACAATGTAAAGTGAATAATAAACTGTAACGAATTAGGTGATACATTACATGAAGTTTAATTTGCTTACAGCATCTTTCAATATGTGAAGAATCTGTTAGGGATTTCTTTTTATTACATTACCTCGAGTAGAGTGAATTATGTGGCTGACTTTCCTCAACTATGGAATCAGCCTGTATTTAACAATGTATCCATACTGTACAAGTCAGGTAATTTTGATGTCTTGTGTTACATGCAAAACACATGTGTTTTTTTCCATTTTAATTTTAAAAAATGAAACCAAACTTTGACATAATTGACTTACATTCAACTGTTCCTAATAGTTAACTTTCTCTAATTGTCAGCACCATTTTGTTTCAACTAATATTTTATTTAAATTTTCCCAATTGTAGTAATTCTTCGAATTTCCTTAAAGTGACAAATAGATTTTTTTATTTCAAAAGTTTCATAAACATGTCCAACTTCATTTCAAAAAGAAAATTTTAAAATTTAATTCTAAGGTGATCAAGTAATAAAAGTTTAGTGATTAAGTATTTGAGTCAGTAAATCAAGTCACACATTAGTTAGCCTAAGTTATTAATTTGCCGAAGTCATAACTTTTCTGTTTACTTTAGGTGACTATTTAGACGAAATATTTCGGGTGTTTTAACAACAGTCTTGATTTATCAAATTACTAATATCCAAGGAAGAGCTAATAAAAACCATTGCCAATTTTGTGCCTTTTTAGCAAGCCTGTGATTAAGTGTGATTAAGTATACATTTAATTCTTACAATTCCCCTTTTCTGCTTTAATATTTTAAGAGTGAATTCCACTTGGTTTGTATTTTAGAACATGAATACACATGTGTCCGCATTTTGTAGTCTCATATATATATATATATATATATATATATATATATATATATATATATATATATATATATATATATATATATATATATATATATATTATAATAGTTCACCGGAAACAAAGCACTGAGAAAAAAGAGTGAAGTTTTTTTTATGGGGGGGGGTCAACCTAAATTAGGAGCTGCACAGCGAGATGTCTGTTTACATTAGTTTTACATTTCTGTATGTCAGTAACGTCAGGAAAGCAGAGAGCAGGAAAGGAGTATTTTTTTTAGCTGCGGGGGCTCGGAAATACCCGACTAGTACACGGGCGCAGGCTATCGTTACCCCTCTCGGAGTGTTGGACTAGTAAGACCTCGTAAGGCTATCCATCTAAGAGAAGGAAATCTCTGACAAAAAACCTTGCTACCAACTACTTACGCCGTGGCAGTAAACTGTTGGAGAGGGAGGCCTCCATAGTCTTGATCGACAACCTTCCTAGAGTTGGAATCTCGAACAAAATATCCGATTTGCAAACCTACAATTTCTTAAGGAGTAGATAGGTTCTGCCCATCGGCGACCCTTGCACTCCTTCTTTGTTTATTAGTAAGGTGCACAGGTAACGGCGCTGGTACGCCTCTAAACACTCAGTGCCTAGCCTTGTTTCCTTACTAGGACAATGAACACCGTTCTCTTTCTCTCTATTTGGGCAACTTGGGGAAAGTATTTTCGCTACTAAGTATCGCATAACCAGTCTAGATATCTCTTGCTCCGACAGGTTGAGGGTACAGGTTCGACAGCTTGTCTGGCTGCTGTTTCCGACTGAAAGGAAGGAACCCAAACTCTTGGGTAGCGCCAAGAACGGCTGCTCCATCATCAGTTGCATAATAGCGTGGGTAGTTGCATGTGCCATGTCGCGCGTGGAAAGGGACCCTGCAATTATCTCCGGTGGGCTTTCCCGAGGTCACAACCCCCATGCACCAGATCGTGACTAAAGGACTGGATGTATTAGCTTATTGGCACAAAACAAGTACCCACCTTGGCCAACCCACTCTATAATCAAACCAAACATGTCTTACTAAGAAATAAAAGCAAACATAAACCAGACACCCAACAAAAACCACTTTCGCCTCCGCCCTTGAGGCTCGCATTCACAAATATCCGGGGACTTAGAACCAACATCAAATACGTAGAAATCTTTCTCCTGACAAACTCCCCGGATATTCTAGCTCTTAGTGAAACTAACCTTAAATCCCCAATCTCTTCTCACCACTTTGACATGACTGACTACTTCCCACACTACCGTAAAGACTCTGACAAATATATGCACGGGCTAGGAGTTTATGTTCGGAACACCCTCCCCCTGACTAGAAGAACATAGGTTTGAATCAGATGACCAAGATTACATGTGCTTTAGATTGACTTTACATCACAGCGTCAGATACTTATATTTCTTATACCGCTCCTCTTCGACCCAGGACTGTACTCTGCTAAACTCTGTCTCTGAAAGCATAGATAGAGCAGTCTTAATTGACTCCAATGCCCAGATACATGCATTTGGGGATTTAAATGCCCACCACCGCGACTGGTTGGGATTCTCCAGCCTTACTGACGAAGGCGGCGACTCTATGTTAAATTTCTCCTTAGCTCACTCCCTCTCTCAGACTGTCGATTTTCCAACCCGCATTCCCGATCGAGTAGACTAGCAAGCTTCACTTCTAGACCTCTTCTTGACCTCAATGCCCGAGGTTTGTGTGACGAAAACTGATAGCCCACTCGGGAATGCTGATCACATTATGCTAATGATACATATCACCCCCAAAAGTCGTCCAAAAGCTGATGAACCGTTCCTCAAAACAACAAGATACTACGAGCAGGCTGATTTCGAGTCAATCAGAGATCACATCAGTGACGCCCCTAGGAGGGAAACATTCTCACTACCTGCCAACCAGTGTGCAAACAAATTAAATGAATGGGTCAAAGCAGGCATTCAAGCCTTTGTCCCCATGCGAACATTCTTTTTTTTCCCCACTCACCTCAATGGTTCACTTCAGAATATGCAGCTGCCATTTATCGGGAGGCAACAAGCATTCCGTAAATTCGGCCGCCATAAGTCAGCTACTAATAGACATACATTTATAGAGTCAAGAAATAAATGAAACGCCGTAATAGGCGAAGCGAAGATAAGGTATAGGGTGGGCAAAAATAAGGGTCCTATTTTTAAAAATTCATAACTTTTTTATTTATTGATTTTTTAATTTTTTTTTTTAGAATAAGTAAAGGACCCCTTCCGAAGCAAGCATAAGCCGTATTAGCCCTAAGGAACGTACCTTCATTTAGAAAACATTATTTTTGCTTAAAAAACTCAAAACAGTGTAAAAAACAATACTTTAGTTTTTGTAAGTTTTAAGAAGTGTTTTTCGGCTAAAATTTGTTTTGTTTATTTCAAAAAATCTCGGAAGGTTCTGTCTACACACACATAAAGTTTGGTGAGTTTAACTTTCATTTTGTGGAAGTTATTCAAATTCAAGTTATTCAAATTTAAAGATAGGACCCTTATTTTGGCCCACCCTGTATTATGAGTTAACAAAAAAACGCATCCAGTCACAAAAGCTAGGTACTCGCAATTTCTGGAAAATCTACAATAGTGTAGTGAATAATGGTCAATCAACGATTCCCCGAATATCTAACCACAATGATGTCGTTTGCACGGCCACTGATAAGGCTGAACTACTTGCCCAGCGTTTCGCTTCTAACTCTACTTTAGACGCAGATAATCACCCCTCCCTGAATTCCTTTTGCAGACCGAAGTCACACTCGGTTACCTGGTCATCACCCCATCCCAGGTCAGAGACATCATAAAAAACCTTGACACCTCTACAGCTTGTGGGCCTGATCTTATACCTGTAATAGTAATAAAGAAATGTTCTGATGAACTGGCCCCTGTCCTCTCCAAACTCTACAATAAATGCCTAGCTGAATCTTGTTTCCCCTATAGCTAGGAAATCGCCTCTGTGGGACCAGTCTACAAAAGTTCTGGGAATAGAACCGACCCTCAGAACTTCCGCCCAATCAATCTACTGCCTATATTTGCCAAAATCTTTGAATCCTTAATCAATCTGGCGATAGTACGGCACTTAGTTAATGCTAAACTTCTATCTGACTGCCAGTATGGATTTAGACGAGCACGATCTACTGTAGACATCCTAACGGTGATCTCTGAACGCATGTATCATACACTCGACAAGGCAGGTGAAGCTATGGCGGTAGCGCTTGATATATCCAAGGTCTTTTACAATGTATGGCATAAATGGCTTCTCATGAAAATACGCGCTTACGGTATTACTTGGCAATTACTTAATATAATTAAATCCTTCCAAAACAAAAGAAAAATCCAGGTTGTCCTCGATGGCCTTTCATCTAAGCAACATGACATAAATGCTGGTGTGCCCCAGGGATCTATCCTTGGACCTTTGTTGTTCCTGATCTATATAAACGATCTCCCTGATGACATAGAGTCTGAGATTGGTGTATTTGCTGACGACACCACGCTTTACTCTCGCCATGTTGGCAAAACAGACGCGATCATATCCGAGGCAATGGCTGAATCTTTAGAAAATGACCTCCAGGCTGTAGTGGATTGGGGTCATAAATGGCTGGTAACTTTTAATGCCGCTAAGACAAAGCTCCTTTCCTTCAACAACTACAAGAAACCTCTCCAACCACCGATTGCCATGACAAATAACACCCTACCTGAGAGTTCATCATTCAAACTCCTCGGCCTAACCTTCACAGGTAACATGAATTGGAACAAATACATTGAAGACATTGCCAAGACTGCTGCAAAGAAGGTTGGCTTCCTCTACCGTGCTAGTAAACTCCTTTCACCTGACATTATCCTGTATCTCTACAAAGCCACCATCCGCCCATGCATGGAGTATTGTTGCCACATCTGGGCTGGTGTATCATCCGCTAGTCTCTCCTTCCTTGACAAGGTCCAAAAAAGAGTCGCCAACTTGATAGGTCCTTAACTATCCACCAAGCGCCAGCTTCTGTCACATCGCTTCCATGTTGCAACTTTGTGCCTGTTTTACAAGTACTTCAATTGATTGTGCTATGGTTAGCTTGCTGCTCTGGTATCCCTACGACGTAAATTCACTAGACTCAGGTAGTGAGATCAAGAACAGGTCGAGAAGTGAGGCGTGCTGGCCCGCGCGATCCGGAAGGTGCATCTGGAAAGTGACAGCTTGTGAGATGTTGTGAGCTTAGAAGAAATTAAATGTAGATTTCCTAGCTGCATCAGTAACGCTGGAGAATGTCAATCAATCACGGTGGTGTGCATTAAAATCCCCAAATACATGTATTTGGGCATTGGAGTCCAGTGAGAGTGCTCTATCTATGCTTTCAGAGACAGCGTCACGTAGTGAACACCCCTGGGTTGAAGGGGAACGGTATAAGAAATATACCTCTGTGATGTAAGATCAATCTAAAGCACATATAGGCTTGGTCATCTGATTCTAACTTATGTTCTCTAGTCAAGGGTAAGGTGTTCCGAACATAAACTTCTAGCTCAAGCATATGTTTGTCAGAGTCCTTACGGTAGAGTGGAAGGTAATCAGTCATGTGAAAGTGGTGAGACTGAATTGAGGATTGAAGGTTTGTTTCACTTAGAGCTAATATATCCGGGGAGTTTTTCAAGAGAAAATTTTCTACGTCGTTAATGTTGGTTCTAAGTTCCCGGATATTTGTACATTGCGAGCCTCAAGGGCGAATATGTTTTTTGTTGGGTGTCTGGTTTAAGTTTAATTTTTTATTTTGTAAATTCAGGTTTGTTTTGAGTAAGAGTAGGGAGGGCAACGTGAGAGCTTGTTTGGTGGCAATAAGCTCACACAACCAGTCTATTAGCCGTGACTTGGTCCTTCGAGGCTGTGGCCTCGGGAAAGCCAACCGGGGATGACTGTAGAGTCCCTTTCCATGCGCGACATGACACGCACAGTTACCCACGATATTATGCAACTGTTGACGGAGCAGCTGTTCTTACCGCTACCTAGGAGTTAGGGCTCTTAACTACCAGTCGGAAACAGCAGCCACATAAACTGTCTAACCTGTACCCTCAACCTGTCGGAACAAGAGCGACACAGACTAGTCACGTAAGACTTAGTGACAAAAGATTCCTAATTTGCCCGGATAGAGAGAAAAAGAGACGGCGTTCATTGCTCTAGTCAAGAAACAAGGCCAAGTACCAGGCGTCTTTAGAAGCGTCCCAGTGCTTGTACCTATACGCCTGGCTAATAGACAAAGAAGGGGTGCGAAGGCCAGGCGATAGGCAGAGCCCATCTATTCCTTAGGCGATCATACGTTTGCAAAACGGATGATTTGTTCGAGATCCCAGCTCTAGGAAGGTTGTTATTGTCAGAGTTTTCCTTCTCTTAGATAGATGACCTGACAAGGTCTACGAGTCTAACACTCCGAGTGAGGATAGCCTACGCCCGTCTACTAGTCGGGTATTTCCGAGCTTTAGCTATGACGTTACATTATAAAAGGTAATGTTGTAGTTGCACTCTGTGGAAAAATATTTTTAAACTAGTCATAGCAACGTAAATATACGCAATTATTTAAGATAAAGACAGTTCAGAAATAAGAAATTAAGAACTTAGCTGTTTGTTTGTTCTCTTCTAATATTTTGCCTATAAGCTTTAGTTGAATTTGAGGTATCTACTCCTTGACGGTGGTCGATATAAATGTATCATCACGTGGCTCTTTACCAAACTCAGCCAAGAGGGTTTCAGTAGGACTTTCTCTTTTTTGTAAACTACCTAGATAGTGGATACCTCCCCCCTTTTAACCTCGAGGCGTTGACCGCTCTAAAGAAAAACACGCAAAATGTTAGCAAGAACATGAAAAGAAAGACACATAAAGAGTCGTAGACAACAACAAAAAAGAAACGAAAAAACCTGCGAAAAAAAGAATATCATTTAACTATACGAAGCAATGTGAAAATATGCAATCATTAAAGATAAGACATTAAGAACTTAGCTGTTTTTCTTTTCTAAAATGTTGCCTATAAGCCTTAGTTAAATTACAGGTCTTCATTCATTGACGTTGGTCGATATTAATTAATTAAATAATTATGTTGAAATATATTGATAAAATGAACTTACAACCAATATTTTTCAAAGGTGCTTAATCCTGAGTAGAGCTTTATGAAACAAGATGCGTTTATTAATTTATCTGCATATATATATATATATATATATATATATATATATATATATATTGCGCGATCAAACATTGTTGGTGATCACTCTTTGCCGCTTGCTGTTAATACTCGCCGACTTGGTATTTACAAAGTTAAATTCCTCCTAAAATTTCAAGCAAATTTGTGGTGGCCAACGGGTAAGTCTCTTGACTGCGACTTAGTGGTTATTTGTGATCGGAGTTCGCGCCCGTCGACCGTTTGGAATTAGCTTCCGGCACTGAAGATTGCGTAGGCATGAAACATCGATGTCTGTAGGTAATAAAAAATTAATATTTATTCATGAATATTATATATATATATATACACATATATATTTATATATATATATATATATATATATATATATATATATATATGTGTTTGTGTGTGTGTCTATGTGTGCGTTCGTAGAATTGGCCAACGAGAAAATGAAAACAATGTAATATAGGAATCTGTTTTCGTGTTTGGTCTCCGTCTGGCCCTGGCTAAGACATTCAGAATAAATATAGTATGAATATTTTGAGAGGGGGATACAAAATGTCAGTGATCTTTCACCTTCGGCAATCAATAAGGAAATTATATATGAATAAACATACTATTATGAGAGAATGCTAGATAATCAATAGAAATAATGGTAGAATACTAATATTAACAGTATTGTATTTCGGCTGCGTTATTCTAAGACTACATTTCCATAGAATTCGTCTGCCTTCATACGTTATTTATTTTGGTTTAAACATACGCTTATGAAGTAAATTCTAATTTGTTAACGTTTAACTTGCAAATACAAGTGATATCATAAAGCAATCCAAAATCAATTAGCAAAAAACAGCGACTCATTTACTTCTAGTAACTATACACGTGTTTGTACTACTCCCATAGTGTTTCTCATCTTTTGACTGATAATAGTTCCGTCTCATTAACATTTATCTTCGAGTGTTTTTTGCTTTGATAAGTGGTGCCATAATAGTAAGAACACACTATATAATATCAGAAAGCGATTTAGTTAGTTGTGTTACCTTTTATTTATACCGTCTTCTTTTGATGATTTTTAAAAAATTGACTTTGCTAGAGTTAGGTATGTTTCTGTATAGTTGCACGATGTTGTGTTTATGTAGCTAAAAACTCGAGATACTAAATAAACATGTGTTACAACTAGAAAACATATATATGTTTTTTTAATTTAAAAGAGGAGCATAAAGTATACACGAGTTTACTGTAACATACAAGACGGAGGTATTTTCCCTCTAAGATTTGGACAATTGGTTTTTATTCATGTACACTTTTAAGTCTTGAAAGACAATAGATACCCCCTGTAAGGGTGTATGCGCGTGTAATTGTGAAGCAAGTCTTGCGCAATCTCCAACTACACCATCTCCTAAGTTGGCACTGCTTCAATCCAGTGGCAAGGTGAAATCCAGGATGACTAGAAACAATGTCGAGATAAGCGGGGAGCACATGCAGCACCTGGTATTCCCAAATGGTCACCCATTTTAATACTGACCAGGCTCAACGTCGCTTAACTTCGGTGATCTAACAGAAATCTATCAACGTGATTATGATATTTTATTAAACTTTTCAGTTTTCTTTTGAAAGAGGATCGAATATGTATGGTTTTGGTAAACTTCATGTTCTTTATTTTGTTATGTATGCCATAGGGGTACGATGCTTGTTTTACAGATTAACAATTCGAAGTGGTAAATTTTAGAATGATAAGTCGTCTAACAAATAGACATTTTCAAGAGCAAAGTTCGATGCCGACATGAAAGAAATTTCGAAGTCAACCTAAAGAAAAAAAAGATATGTTCGTGAATTTTAACATTTTCCGGGTAATTTGTCAAACCTTTTGGTTAGGAGAAAAGTGTATCAGCGTTATCATACAACACTTTATATTTACTGTCCTCGGTCAGTGAAAGAGAAATCCTTCTAGACGCAGGCGATTTTAATTTTTGCCCCGATTTAGAAATCACTTATTTATGGCGCAGGAGTTTCTCAACATTAAAAACAGATAGAGTGTCTGAATCTGCTCTCGTATTGAAGCAAATAAATAGAGACAAACGTAACCGGACAAAAGCTCATAATTTCAGACGATGTTTAAATGTTGGCAGCTCGTCTTTAATGTCACAACCTTTCTTGGGTGTGTCTGACTTATACATTATAAATGACCTTATTTTTATTATTTTAAAATTATGTATTTTTCGTATTCGAAAATTAGTGGGGTAAAAAAGGCTTTCAATAAATGTCAAGACGCCTTTATGTGTGTTTATCTAACTTATAAAAACAGTGCAACGCCTATGTTTGGCCCATCTGTGTTTTAGTGTAGACACATTAGAAAATCTATATAATAATGTGTGCGTATTACTTTGAGAAACCCAAGAAATAAGAAGAGGCATAAGAAGATACTATGAAAGACGAAAGGCGATAAATAGGCACGATAAATGTAAGTACAACACCAGGCTAGTTTTTTTAGAATATAAAATGCATGTAGAAAAATGCGAGAACACGATCAGGACGAGGTGATATAAACAGTTACGCTAGTTGGATGGATATCAATAGACAATAAGCGAATACAGATAAAAAATGAGTCTAAATAAACATTGGAGGTCATTAAAATTCTTCGTTTAGATAAAGAGTCAAATAAAGAAACACTAAGTACTGTCCTATAATATAACCGCATTTTACATCCGTTTTCGAATATTGTGTAATTACATGTTTTTGTAAGGTTTAAATCAAATGGGCGACTGTGTAAAACAACAGGGAAGTATAAAGAAGAACATTATATTACAGACTGACCCAGCAGGAAAAACGATTAAGGGTTGAATAGGGAAATAATTACCAAAATCTTAGAAGAAAACGACATTTAATACTGCTCTTTATGATCAAAAATGTGTTCCCTGGGTGTAGGAGCGTCAGGAGATTTTGACCGAAACCATAGTAACATGTATTTCATTGATCTTATACAATTTATTGTTGACAATTTCTACTGTGTGTTCATGCTAAATGACACATGAAGAGTTTCTATGGCGTAAAATCGAATAGAATTTGGTGTTGGGCATCATATTACATTAAGTGTATATTAAGAAACATGTCATATAATATATATATATATATATATATATATATATATATATCATATAAAGTTTAGTTGTCAAATTAAAAACATAGCAGATAAACGAACAAACAATATACGTTTTGTTTCAGTATTACCTAGCGCTATGCGACACTTAGCTTACACTTTAGTTCACAAGCGGAAAGTCCAACGAGACGAACTCAACACACTTACAAACAAGACTCCAAGCTAGTGTCTTTAGCGCGCTCTCGGATCAACTGGCGCGTATCTAAATGTATGTAGCTAAATAATCTCATCGAATGTAAGTGCTTGCAAGGTAGACACTCAAAGTGGCATTTTCAGAAGGAACATTCTGAATACCTATAGCGTAATGAAGCTAAATTATTTCTGAACAACGAATTACCACAATCAATCAGAACAAAATATACTTATATCTTAATAAAGTCATACGTAAGTCATGACATTGAGGTGAATTATTCTTACACTTGTATAAGCGGGCTTTAACAGTTGTGTACCTGAAGAGACATATAGGAATTAATCATTATACTACTACTAATAGTAATGATCATAATAATGATATTAAGATGATAAATAGTAAGAACTTTGGACGATCAAGACACTGGTCTCAAGAGATGTTTTGACAGGTCGCAGCTTATGAGTTTAATTGTAACATACACATGTGTATTTTTGTGTTTAAAGAAACAATATTCAAAAGCAAAAACGTTTATTATAAATTCGAGAAGCAGACATAATACAGTGAGAGTGAAGATTGTTTACAAACAAATAATGTACCAATGTTACTCACCGCGTTGCCATGAATATATATTCCAAAATTCATAATGATCGGTTCATAAAATAAATTAATGAACAAGTTTATATGTGTGCACCTATAAAATTTTAACCTATACAAAAAAATAATGTGTCCATGCACAGTGCTTTTCAGTCTAGTCGAGCTCTGGAAGATATATCACTATATATAAAGAACTGAATGTAAGAGTAAAATAATGTCGACATGCATACCAACAAACGTGAAATCTTATTTGTAAGGGGGGGGGGCAAACAAGACATAGAGCTACCTGATTTAAGTATCTAAAAAGAACGAAAAAGCATTATAGAAAAGACAGCATGCACCTCTTGACCGTAGTATGTAAAACATTGACGTTTTATGTAGGAGGAAAATAGTCAGCAGGAAGAGAGTTCCATAAGCCTGCAGTTTTTATAAATAAACTAACGAGGTATCAAAACAGCGAATTAATATAACCTACTCGAGCAACGCGTAAAACGAGCTGGAACAAAGGACGTCGGATATAAATCAGACTACTCTGACTAAAAGATGAAATAATACAATGAAGTCTTTAATTGTTGATCAAATCTACGGTAGTAAATAGTTCTGTAAATGATGAACAAAAGAAGTCGGATATAAATCAGACTATGCTGACTAAAAGATGCAATAATACAATCAAGTCTTTATTTGTGATCAAATCTACGGTAGTAAATAGTTCTGTAAATGATGAACGAATTCGCCGGCCGAAGAAAATAAGTAAGAGCTGATTTTTATTTTTTATGTAACGTGGCATACTCTACGAAGTTAATGGCGTCGGGACGCACAACAGTAAGTCCTGCATAAATAGTTGATATTATTACAGACTAATTATTTTATCCTAGAATATGTACTTGCATATATAGACTATGCATGCATACATACACATATGCATGTGTATATCAACATTAATATATCTATATACTAACGCTTTACACTCATATATCAAGCAAGCAAACGGACAGAAGTGAATATATTACCTGCCTTGGCGAAGCTAATATGGAACGTCAATTCCATGACAATATGATAAGAAGCCTTCATACGACGAAATCCAAACGGACAGAAGTGAATATATTACCTGCATTTGCGAAGCTAATATGGAACGTCAATTCCATGACAATATGATAAGAAGCCTTCATACGACGAAATCCAAAGGGACGGAAGTGAATATATTACCTGCCTTGGCGAAGCTAATATGGAACGTCAATTCCATGACAATATGATAAGAAGCCTTCATACGACGAAATCCAAACGGACAAAAGCGAATATATCACCTGCCTTGGCGAAGCTAATATGGAACGTCAATTCCATGAAAATATGATAAGAAGCCTTCATACGACGAAATCCAAACGGACAGAAGTGAATATATCACCTGCCTTGCCGAAGCTAATATGGAACGTCAATTCCATGACAATATGATAAGAAGCCTTCATACGACGAAATCCAAACGGACAGAAGTGAATATATCACCTGCCTTGGCGAAGCTAATATGGAACGTCAATTCCATGACAATATGATAAGAAGCCTTCATACGACGAAATCCAAACGGACAGAAGTGAATATATCACCTGCCTTGGCGAAGCTAATATGGAACGTCAATTCCATGACAATATGATAAGAAGCCTTCATACGACGAAATCCAAACGGACAGAAGTGAATATATCACCTGCCTTGGCGAAGCTAATATGGAACGTCAATTCCATGACAATATGATAAGAAGCCTTCATACGACGAAATCCAAACGGACAGAAGTGAATATATCACCTGCCTTGGCGAAGCTAATATGGAACGTCAATTCCATGACAATATGATAAGAAGCCTTCATACGACGAAATCCAAACGGACAGAAGTGAATATATCACCTGCCTTGGCGAAGCTAATATGGAACGTCAATTCCATGACAATATGATAAGAAGCCTTCATACGACGAAATCCAAACGGACAGAAGTGAATATATCACCTGCCTTGGCGAAGCTAATATGGAACGTCAATTCCATGACAATATGATAAGAAGCCTTCATACGACGAAATCCAAACGGACAGAAGTGAATATATCACCTGCCTTGGCGAAGCTAATATGGAACGTCAATTCCATGACAATATGATAAGAAGCCTTCATACGACGAAATCCAAACGGCGGATGGGAATATAAACGATTCTCTTTACCGCGATTATCTAACTTAAACTCATCCCTGCTTTGCAAACAACACATGTGACGAAAAACGAAATTAAGACACCATGAAACAGATTATCTTTACGTGCACTAACTTTAATCGTGAGAGATTCTGTAGAAATGGGATTTATTGATTTTTAAAAATAAAACGAACTTTCAAATACAATGGCGATGTCTTTCCATAGTTTTAATTAAATGTATTTAATTTTGTTTTCTTCTGTTTTCTAGTTCCTGTTATTTTCGGACTCATTACGAACTCGTGACAAAACCGTTCCTTTTTATTCATTTTCGGATTGACTTCGACTATAATTTCTGCTTTCTAATATCATATCCTAGAAAAATGTTATTATTATTATTATTATTATTATTATTATTATTATTATTATTATTATTATTATTATTATTATTATTATTATTAATAATAATAATAATAATAATAACAATAAAAATAATAATAATAATGACAATAAAAATAATAATAATAATAATAATAATAATAATAATAATAATAATAATAATAATGATAAAAATATGAAAAGAACAGGAGAAATTGGAATGAAAGTGAGGAATGACACCATACAACAGCGTCTAACAATGAGAAAACAGCCAAAATATTAGGGGAAAATTCATCGAATGCGGAAAACAACGTATATACGGAACGAACGTTAAAAAGACACCATTAAGAAATAGAAATGGAACAAAAATATAGAAATAATATTACAGAATTCTACTTTGAACTAAAACTGCTAGAAATACTTTAATTTGACTTTTATACACAAACACATTTGAAGCACACCTGCCTTGTCAAGTGGTCGTAAAGAGTTAATGAGGATAGAAATACGCTCGAAGAAGGGCACCGGCGAATTCAATGTAAAGGGTTGGACAGTAATGGAACTTTAGTGTATACTTTATTATAACTGAAATTTAAGAGCAGACCAACAGTCGTTGCCAGCTATAAATCAGTTGCAAACGACTGCTGCGATAGCGCAAAATCATTTGCAATGGTTATCGAAAAATTGGAGGGTGCTGAAAATCTATATCGGCTTGTCAATAAGATTGGTGATTGTCAGTTCGAAATCAGAATAACATCACGTTGTAATGTAAAATATTTATGGTAAATTTATTACAAAAACAGGTTCTCTAGAGAGGAGGTACAGTTGAGCAATTTAATAGCATAGGAGATTCAGTTTAATCGCGAAACAGAGAGGAAAGTGAAGTATAGGGAGTAGTTGCTTAAATCTGATCTAAACAAGAAACTATAGCTTAGTGTAACTGATAACTAGGCCATTAACAGGGGTTTTATTTGAAAAAAGAATTCACAATCAGAGAGAGGGGCTGGAGACTGTCCATGTAATGAACGTACTTATAATGAATAGAAGTAGTGCTATGATTAATTCTGCTCGTAGGTCGATTGGCATGAACTTGGCATTTGCAGTAGACAAAAAGGAGTATCGCTTTAATCCTAAATAAATCTTGTCTAACGAAAGAGCTAAGATAATAAGGGTTCAATATAAGTTTAGTGAGCAGAGGCGGCCTTTAATAAATGTTGTAGAAAAACAAGATGACATACATAAAATGATCTTGTGGAAGAATGGGTTGGTAAATATAAATTATTCTGAACTAAAGAAAGAATTAGCCAGACTCTGGAGCAAAATAAACGAAGATGGTTCTAGTCGTGATCGAAACTCGATGCCCAATCTTCAAAAACCTTGAGAATTACTACAAGGGGATTGTAAAACCAGAACAAATTATACCTTGGCAGAAATCTGCTTAATTCGTGAGAGATGATCTTCTGTGAAAACTGCTCTCTGGTTGCAGTTGTAATGATTTGACGAGTAAGACAAAATAACATTTCCTGGTGACGATGACGACGACAACAACGACGACGACGACGACAACGACGATGATGATGATGATGATGATGATTATTACGATGATGATCAAATGGTGATGATGATTATAATGATGATGATGTTTTAAGATAATATCTGTGTCTATTAAAAGAGTTGGGCTTTTGTTTGTAATATTGAAGACATTAAATTATGACTTTTTTGTAAATAGAAAGCGTTAAAAAGAGAAACAACTTGTGTCGCATTTGATCAACGATAGAATAAAATGGAATTATCGCGCCTAGAAGAAAAACTGATGTGTAAAAATAATTTTCCTTTAAGTATTTTTGATAACATCAAATATTAATGCTTAAAACTAAGTTTACGATTAATATTCCCTTTTTTTTACCGATTGTATTCCCTTATTGTACTCTTATAGAAAAATATAAATACAATAAAAAAAAGTAGAAAAAGACTGGAAATTGTTACATGTGATTATTATTAATTAGTGACGCATGCAGCATTTGCAAAGTTTTTAAAGAAATATACTCTAACTGAATCGATTATATGAATTCTTAAATGATCTAAATATGTATTAACATGTTACGTGAATGTTGATGAATAGTCAGTTTTACGTGAATATTTAAAAAATCATATAATTTATGAACAGAATAATATATAATTTTTACTACTATACCAGTACTCACGTCTTAAAAAGAGATAAGGTAATTCCTGGGAGTAGAGTATCATAACGGGCGAAAATATACTACACTACTTCCCCAAAAAGTGTACGTAATGCCTAGGGGAGTGTATCGGTGCGAACGAACATATTCTACGCACCCTTAAATGAGGAGGTAATTCCTGTTAGGATAGCTTCATGACAATAGAAAATACTCTAAACGACTCTCCGTTAAAACAGGAGTTAATTACTGGGAGAATATTCTCATGACAACAGAACATATACTATAATATCCCCCTTAAAAGAAAGGGTAAGTTCTGAGAGGATCGTATCATGATAACAAAACATATATTGTAATATCCCCTAAAGGAAGAGGTAAGTTCTGGGAAGATCGTCTCATGACAACAGAATATATACTACACTTCATCACTCCCTGAATTGCGCACTGAAATATAGTAAATTAGTCTGAAATAGTATAATAAACTGAATTGAGCATTAAAATCGTGTATAACAGTACACTTTTTAGAAGTAAGAGGTTAGTTTCGGCTGAAGACAGTCAGACACCAAATCTCTTTTAGTAATAGATGTAGCAAGCTCATTTCACGGGCGTACTAGTGTTAATAATTCTCCTCAGGTAATCCTAGGTTTCTCATACTAGTAAGTTTTTAATAGTTTTCAAAATCCAAACGATAAAGCGTTAAAACTGTTAGCGAACTATTTCGTGTTCGATTTTCGTTATCTCCGTGTACTCGAGCGATGTTCCCAGTTTCTATTGCTACCAGAGATGTGAAATGGATGCTTGACTATAAATAGTATATTATATACATTTTTTCCGTAATTGTGGCTTCATTTGGACTCCACATGTTGGGCCTATGCAGTTCTATATAACTGTTATCTTCTGCGTAGTTGAAACTTTTTCATATTTATTGCAGCCTACAAATGACACAGAATATTTAAAATATGAACTTATTAATTCAATCATCGACCGTTTGATTACGTAATATATTTTTAATCGTAATTTACTTTTCATGATAGCCGCGAGGCGAATAAAATTATATTCGGCCACTTATAGGAAATTTTATGTCATTCGAGATTCTTTAACCTAAAGTACTTTAACACAACCCTCTCTATAACTATCACATGATACTGTCCAACCCATCATAGATACGTATTTCTCACTCTCTCTTTTCTCTCGAACGTAAACCCCTTATGTGGAATGTAAGTAATATAATAATTTTAAATAGTTTAAAAGAACAAATAAAATTTAATTTTAAATTTCGGATTATAACTATTGTATACACATGTAAGATATTCTTCATTCAATTAATGTTAGAGTTAAATGATTGGCGTGTATATTAAGTATCCTGATAGACATTTGATGGTAATGTTGAATTTTTGGAAACTATTAATAAAAAATACTTTATAGTTTGAATTAAAGTTGAAAATCAAAGGTCACACATTATGCATCCTGTGTTCTCTTAGACCCCCGATAGAAATTTTACAGTATCAAACAGATCTATTGTATGAAAGAACCGTATTCATAGCACAGGATTAGATCATAATGTAGTGAGACAGCGCTCAATTTCATGAGAGAATCTAATTGCTGCCGCTGTTTTAACCTCAACCAACGCAAAACAAACTCGTATCAATTTTTTTAAGTATAACTTCTCGGAGTTATTAATTTATTTCAAGTGCGATCTAAATGCCAGACATATTCAGATTGTTATCGATAAGTTTAAATCGAGATTAACGCGGCTTGGTCATTTTTTCAAAATGGTGGATATCGGTTGCAATTTTCTCTGACGTAAACGATCAAATAAAGCAGTTCAGGAAACAAAGATTTAAGCACAACCAATTGCAACGCGATATACATTTATTCACTGCTTATTATTTCATATTCATTTACTTCCTATCACCTGTATATAAAAAACGGAATGTTCTGAATAATCCATGTAGGGATGAGCATTAATGAGATAAATAAAATGTCATTTCAATGATGATAAATATTATGAAATGATTGAGAATGATAAATTAAATAAATAAAATAACTGATAAAACTGGTTTCTGAAAAGTATTTATTGACATTAGATTTAAAGAGTACAATGTTATAGTCCTCAGAAAACAAAACTTGTGGCAACGTGTTCCACAAATGTTAAGTTCTAAAAAAGTTCGTTGTAGTTGTGGTACGAATACCACTCAAACAACTCTCAATAAATCGTATTTGGTGTGGATATTCTTTGTCATATATTAAATGATCAATTTATACACCTATTAAAAATCTTGACTGAAACGTATAAGTAGTTTTAACATGTGTTATTCAAGTTGTTAGATTCATTATTAAAATATATATCTATTTGTATAAAGTAAGGTATGTGTATACGTTTATATACTTGTATGTACAAGATTAACTCATAAACTAATTAAACGATCCGTATGAATTAAGAAAACACTAATAGTTGACGTGGGGTGTCGTAATAAAGACTATATAGAATGGATTTAGTTTAAAATAAAGGGAAAAAAAATAGGTAAATGCCCTTTTTGAAAATTCAGATACATCCTATTTTTGAGAAATTTGAACAATAGGTAATAATTATGAATTAATTATTAATTATTATTAATCAATTAATAATTATTGCAAATATTTCAGTTTCTTTGGAATATTTTATAGGGTTTAACGGAGCATTCTATGGGAGGCATCTTCCATTTGAAAATTCAAATATTTGAGATGTGTATTAAATTTGATACCTTGATACACTAATCAAGAAAGCTTCTATAGATTTTTAAGACCAATTACGCTTAGGTTTTAAATGTTAGACATTTTCTACAATTTAAATAATGTTTATTTGCATCATATCTTGATTTTAATCTTCATAAAGTAACATAAAAATGGCGCAAAGCTGTTCTGTTCGGAAAATTCATTTTACTCGGCCTGAGCTCAGTATTCTCCATATATATATATATATATATATATATATATATATATATATATTAAAGGTTTTTAATTCAAACATGTACAAAGCTGCTACAATGGCATGTCGATGTTATCGATCTACAGCTATCAAGAGCTGAGGTCTCATCAGGCAGAAGGTTTTTTTGTGATCCAACCCGGTCGCTGAAATCCACGAAGGATGGAGCTAAGCGAAAAGAAGGAGGAATAATAGTCATGTGATCAATTTTTAAAAAACATTTGCCGTTGGAAAAGTTTAATTTTACAATTATTTTTATTTTTATTTTTTATTCAACGCTAAGCCGGGGCAGGGGGTGTTTAGGCAAAGGAAAAGAAGGGAAAGGAAAAGAGAAAGGCAGAGAGGTAGAGGGATGTTAGGGACGGGTGTCTATAGCGATTTAAAAGTGGTTGATGGTGGGAGGGGGGGGGGTATGGGCCTACCCGACGTCATGACACGAGACAGATATTTTGCAAATGGGATTTTGTCGTGTGTCAAAGGAATAAATATATTTCCACCTATTTAATATGGACGGCTAGTTTCAACGATAAAACTTAAAGTAATATAAGTTTAAATTATTATTGGTGATAAATAAATGTATTTTAGTTCTAGATAATATTTAATAATGAGTTAATAAAATATAGTGGTAATTATTTTTAGTAAAATTCGTATATAGATTTATAACAGTGATATTAATAAATCATTATTATATCTTGACCTATTAACATTTAGTTTTAATTATTTTGGGTGATAAGTAATTGTATTTTAATTCTAGTGTATATATATATATATATATATATATATATATAGAGAGAGAGAGAGAGAGAGAGAGAGAGAAATGGAGAGAGAAGGAGAGAGAGAGTACTGTTTCTATGTCAGATATACTCTCTATCAGACAATTAACCCCATCATAAGATATAATTAGATTTCTCTGGGTAACATTAGTTGCAACTTTCTTTACCTTCCTTTTTCTTTTCTTATACCTACCGGATGTGTATGAGACAGCTACTCCCACAGAAAATAACGCCGGTGTTCAGAGAACAACCCCCTCCACACCACAACGAACAGACAGATTTAACTGATAAACTCTGATTCCGTCTCCACATTCTCCTCTTTCTTTTATTTTGCTTCCTGTACCAGAAATAAAACAGCCAATAAATACCCACACGTATGGTCTTGACAGACGACCACTGGTGGCCGGTTTGTGAGATATTAACAATATTACTTTAAGTTCGTCTTTTTCTAAGAACTCTATTAACACGTCATGGCTTGGCGAAGGGAATGGTCCCGAGAAAATTGTTACGGACTATCCCAACACATAATTTTTTTTTAAAGAACAAACAAACTGAAATTAGAATTGAAATTTACTTTGCTTCTAAAATCGTCCAATAAACTCGGCACAAAATTGTAAGTTAACGCGTTATGTGTTTATTCATTCATTCTAATTCCCATGACTTATTTCACCTCTCTCTCTCTCTCTCTCTCTCTCTCTCTCTATATATATATATATATATATATATATATATATATATATTAATGGCAGCTTGATTTGAATTTTGTCATCTTATTATTGTTGTCTGCATTGTGTTTTTTATGAACTTTCTGCATAATATAACATCGTCAATTCTGTCATTGCACAAAAAATTAACATAGTTAAGGATTGAATTTGGGTCGTGAGAATTTATATATATATAAATATATACATATATATATAAATATATATATATATATATATATATTTCAATCTTATTTTTCTCATCAGGGCAGGAAAGTAACAATTTAAGATGGTCGGAAGGCGCGAACTCAGTTCACATAGTCAGCCTAGTATCTGCAAGCAGTCTACTCGTCCACCGGAAACTGGCTCGTAATTAAGGGAAATGAAGATCTATATTTACCTAAAAGCGGACACAGATAGAAGACTAGTCGTGAGTGTTACACGAACGTATTCGGAACTTTGCATTAGAGCGTTTTAAATATATATTTTAGTATCCCCGAAAGTTCTAAACTTTAATTTCTTAAATAAATGTAAAATTAGTAATACGTACAAACGTCGGCGTTTCAAGCTTATTATTCTCATCAGTGCAGGAAAGTAACACCTACAGACGGTCGGGAGGCGCGAACCCGGTTCACAGAGTCAGCCCAGAATCTGCAAGCAGTCTACTTGACCACCGGAAACTGTCTCGTGATTAAGGGAAATTTAGATCTATATGAACGTGGAAGCGAGCACAGATAGAAGATTAGTCGAGAGTGTTCGACGAACGTATCTGGAAGTATATATATATATATATATATATATATATATATATATATATATATATATATTTAAGGTGAGTCAATGAAAATAGTTAGACCTGCAAATCGAAACAGATCAATATCTTCAGTTGTTCAGAACAAGGAGCATTTAGTAAATAAAACTATTTATTCTTTTTCTCTTTCGATTGCTTTTCTTAAGCCAGGCTTTTCAAAGATTAAAATCTTATCATCAGAGGAAGTAGTGATTGATAAGTTAACAAATAAGAACAGTCAATATTTTAAAAAGAACTTAAAAAAAAAACTTTTTCCAAATTTTGAATATTCACTGTTCTTATCTGTCAACTCATCAATCACTACTTCCTCTGATGATAAGATTGTAATCTTTGAAAAGCCTGGCTTAATGAATGCAATCGAAAGAGAAGAAGAAGAAATATTTTTATTTATTAAATGCTCCTTGTTCTGAACAACTGAAGATATCGGTCTGTTTCCATTTGCAGGTCTAACTATTTTTCATTTACTCACCTTATTTTTTGCTCTATCCAGTATATTTAGCTTTCCTCATCTCACAATATGTCTAATTCTCTAAAAGTTATCTTCTCGTTATAAACCTTCATATATATATATATATATATATATATATATATATATATATATATATATATATATATATATATGAAACGATAAAAAGTGAGAGAGAATTTGAAAGGTTTTGGCAAATTTATTAACTGTATAAAGGAAAACTCTAAAGTATTAAAAAGCAATCCAAAACATATTGGTTTCATGAAAAATGTGTGAAAAAATATGCTTAATGTAATAACTTTTGGAATAAGATACCCTTTAGATAATATAAACGTGTTTGATCTTTTAGAATAAGTAAATGTGTGTTCCAATTTTAATGTAATATTAAGACGAGATAAGAAGAAATGTGACAAAAATACAATAATAATAAAATAATTTGTGTTACAGACAAACATTTGAAACACTACTTTACTAGAGAAAATGATAACGAGTTGTTTAATGTAAACATTCAACATAATTAATTACTATTTGTTTTAATACATACACTTCTTTTAAAGTAGATTTCAAAAACATAACTTGTGCCGTAACGCGTTTAAAACAAAGAATATCTGACCACACAAGAATTGATTTAAAAAGTGAATATTTTTTAGACATTCTTTTATAAGCTTTTGTTCATTCCGTATATTAAAAAAAAGGGATTTAACTTATGATGAAAATAATGTTTTATAATATAATAATAATAATGATGAAACACTTTGTGTTTATTTAATCTATTTACATATTGTCTGCAACTAATCATTAATTAAAAGATAGAAAAGCATTCTGAAATTCTCATTTTTAAGAGATAATAAATCACACAAACCGCGCATGCAAAAAATGTTAACGTTACGGTTTAGACAAATTGGGTTAGATGAAAAAGTAATGATATGCTCAAAGGACTGTTACCGTAACACCTGAAGCCCCGCGCTCTTAAACACTATTTTTAATGATAGGAAATAGTGTTTGTTGAAACCATATTATTGGTTGTTTCATTCGTTTCGCTTGCTTCTGTATTGAATGCTGTAATCACCTTCGAGCTGTTTGTAAGCATTCCAATATATTGCACTTATACGATTAACCCATTCGAAGAAACTCCAAGATATTACCAGTTGAAAGTTGACACAAAAGTTTACAATTACTGGTGTTCAACTTTTAATATGGGAAACTAGCCATGATAAAATATACGTCATACCTGGGGGTTAAATCCGCTAAGTCGGTAGAGAGTTGAAGTCATATAACTCGTAAATAAACAAGTATTCATTGTTGTCAAATATTCGGTTATATATATATATATATATATATATATATATATATATATATATATATCCAAGCAAGCGTTGTTAAACGTCACGAAACATTCTAGTTTGTAAATCGTCTTACTTCTTCCAAGGTCCAGTCCGATGGTTCTGCTGGTTAATCAACGTTTAGACATCTCTGTAATACGTCCTCTTTCGAATTCGGTCAACGATTTTCCTCTGTGGATTATTAGTGGCCGTTATAATATTTCATCGTGAAGACTATCTTTATGACAACTATTTAGTTGTTTAAAAGTTTTTTTCGTGTCTAATAAAGGTTTATTTTGAGTTAATGAATGTGGGCTTATATTTATGAACAGGTTTTTATGCTAATTTGTAATTATCCGCAATACGCAAGCATAATCTTAAGAATTGAATCCATAAATTTAAGGGTAGTTTACTGATCGTATTCGCAATATAAATCTCATTATATTAGGCCATAAAGACCGCTTAAACAACTTCATAAGCGTAAATTTCTTCTGGCCTTATATTTTTGAACAGCAATGTATGTTACTATACTACAAGTAATCGAGAAAAGTTTGTATTTTTTAATGTTCTAAGTAAATTGGTAACCATCATCTGTTCTGCCAGAGAGCTCAACATAGTTGCTTTAACTAGAGGTAAAGTTTGTATCCGTAACGAAATGGTAAATATATATCCTGTTTAAAAAAGATATAAGTAAATAATAATACAAATCGACGTAATGTGCATAAATACTGTTAAATAACTGATATATATATATATATATATATATATACATATATATATATATATATATATATAAAAGTTAATTTTATTGTTTTTTACTGTTTCTTGTTTTTAAATTATTCATGTTGTAACTCATGCGATTTTTATTTTAATTGAAATTATTTTCTCATTCATATATTTCTTTTTGCGCATTATTCTCTATTTCCCTTCTACTCTGTGATATGTCCATGTATTATTCCAATCATACTAAAGTGATGTCAACACGAAAGAAAAGTAAGAAAAACGAATTCTCTAGCTAGCAAAGTTTAAAAGGGCCCTCCAGCACCTAATTCCCAACTATAAAACCTTACTCTCCCTTAATATCTATAAAAATACACTATTTAATTTGTCAGATATTACCTTTCACCCTGACGGGAGTGCTTTTGCAACGGGGTCAAAGATGCAAACGCGGCATTTATAACTTAGCTAAGATAGTTTTTCGCTGTTTTTTGTTTTTTTAATTATTCATGTCTTAACTCTTGTAACTTTTAGTTTTATTTAACTTATTCAATTTTTGATTTTCCTTCTGTTTTTAGTTTTGATTTTAGATTTAAACTGTTAACTTTTAGTCTTTATTTTTTAACTTTTCTCCCTTTACTGTTTATTCCTTAATATTCAATTATTAATCTTTACATGTAATATCTAATCGTGTTGTTTTATATGTAACTTTGATTTCGATTTTCTTGTTTTGATTTGTAGATTATGTCTACAATATCCCAAAAAATTGATAGCTAACTATTGAATTGCAGAAATAACAGGTAGAATATCAAAAGCAACAGAATGACGAATCAATTGAGTTACAGAAAGAACAGGAAAGAAAATTGATAACGAAACAATGGAATTACAGAAAATAAGATGTAGTATATAAAGGTATGGATGAGAAAACAATCAAATTGCAGAGAAAAAAGGTGGAATATCAAAATAACAAAGATGACAGAACAATCGAACAGCAGAAACGTAGATAGACAATAAAGAGAAAATTGAATAAAAATCAATGGAAATACAGAAAGAACACGTTGAATATCAAAAGAAAATGGATAACCAAACAATTAAATTGCAGAAAGGATGGGTAGAATATTAAAAGAAAATGGATGAGAGATTAATAGAATTAGATAAACAACAGGTAAAATACCAAAAGAAAATGGATGAAAAAACAATTTAATTGCAGAAAGAACAGGTAGAATATCAAAAAGAAAAGGGATGAGAGATTAATAGAATTAGATAAACAACAGGTAGAATATCAAAAGAAAATGGATGAAAAAACAATTTAATTGCAGAAAGAAAAGTGAGAATACCAAAATAAAATGGATGTCAAACAATAGACTTGCAGAAAGAACAGGTAGAATATCAATAGAAAATGGATGAAAATACAATTGAATTGCAGAAAGAATAGGTAGAGTATTAAAAGAAAATGGATGCCAAAACAATAGAATTACAGAAAGAAAAGTGAGAATACCAAAATAAAATGGATGTCAAACAATAGACTTGCAGAAGGAACAGGTAGAATATCAATAGAAAATGGATGAAAATACAATTGAATTGCAGAAAGAACATGTAGAATATCAACAGAAAATAGATGATAAAACAATAGATTACACAAAGAACAGGTAGAAAATCAAAAGAAAATAGATGAAAAACCGTTGAATTGCTCAAACAACAGATAGAGTATCAACAGCAAATGGATTACGAAACAATGGAATTACAGATAGAACAGGTAGAATATCAAAAGCAAATGGGTGAAAGAACAATAGAATTGCAAAAAGAACAGGTACAATACCAAAAGAAATCGGATAACGAAACAGTGGAATTACAGAAAGAAGACGTAGCGTTCCAAAAGAAAATAGGTCAAACAACAATAGTATTACAAAAAAACAGGTAGAATACTAAAATCAAATGGATGACGAAACACTAGAATTACAGAAAGAACAGGTAGAATACCGAAATAAAATTGATGAAGAAACAATGGAATTGCCGAGAAAACCAGTAGACTATTTAAATAAATAGATGAAAAAACGATTGAATTGGAGAAAAGAAACAGGTAGAATTCCTACAGAACATTTATTACGAAACCATGAAATTGCAGAATTAATTCGTCCAGTATAAAATAAATGGATAATAGAACAATAGACTTACAGAAGAACAGGAAGAATACTAAAAACAAATCGATGTCGAAACAGTAGAATTACAGGATATCAAAAGAAAAGGGATAAAATAACAATGAAATGGCAGAAAGAAGAGGTAGAACATCACAAGAACATGCCTGAAAAAACAATGGAATTGCAGAAAATACAGAAAAAATATGAAAATAAAATTGATGCCGAAGAAATGGAATTACAGACAGAACAGGTAGAATATCAAGAGAGAATGAATGAAATAACAACAGAATTGCAGAAAGAACAGGTAGAATATAAACAAAAATGGATGAAAAGAAATTGAATTGCAGAAAGAACAGTAGAATACCAAAAACAAAATAGAATACCCAAAGTAAATAAATAGCGAAACAATGGAATTACAGAAATAACAGGTAAAATATCAAAAGAAAATTTATAAAAAAACAATGGCATTGCAGAAAGATAAGGTAGAATATCAATAGAAAATGGATGACGAAACAATAGAATTTAAGAAAAAACAGGAAGAATATCAAACGAAAATAGATGGAACAACAATGTAATTGCAGAAAGAAAAGGTTGAATATAAAAAGAAAATTAATAAAAAACATTACATTGCATAAAAAGAAAGTTAGAAAATACAAAATAAATGGATGAAAGAACAATCGAATTGCAGAAATAACAGGTAGAATACTAAAAGAAAATTGATGACCAAACAATAGAATTACAGAAAGAACAGGAAAAATTCCAAATGAAAATGGATGAGACAATCATAGAATTATAAAAAAGAACAGGTTAAACACCAACAGAATATGGATGACGAAACAATAGACTTACCGAAATGAAAAATAATTAAATTGAAGATGAAAAAGGAGAATATCAACAGAAAATGGATGACGAAACAATGGAATTACAGAAGGAACAGGTAGAATAACCCAGAAGAATTTTGTCAAAACAATGGCATTGCAAGATAAACCGGAAGAATATTTAAAAAAATAGATAAACAACAATGAATTGCAGGAAGCACACGGTAGAATAGTAATAGCAAATTGTTGAAAAAAAATGTAATTGCAGATAGAACATGTAGAATACCAAAAGAAAATGGATGAAAAAACAATAGAATTAGAGGAAAACGGGTAGAATTTAAAAAGTAAATGGATGAGGAAACAATAGAATTGCAAGATGAATCGGTAGAATATCGATACAAAATGCATGAAATAACAATGACATTACAGATAGAACAGGTTGAATATCAAAAGCAAATGGATGAAAAAACAATGGAATTGCAGAAAAAACAGGTAGAATATGAAAAGAAAATGGATGAAAAAACAATGGAATTGCAGAAAAAACAGGTAGAATATTAAAAGAAAATGGATGAAAAAACAACGGAATTACAAAAAAACAGGTAGAATATCAAAAAAAAATGAATGACAAAACAATCGTACTGCAGAAAGAACAGGTACAATATCAAAAGATAATACATGAAAAAACAATAGAATTGCAGAAAGAACAGGTAGAATATCAAAAGAAAATGTCTGAAAAAAACGATGGAATTGCGTGTATAATATGTAGAATATCAAAAATAAATATATGAAAAACAATGGAATTGCAAAAAGAACAAGTACAATATTACAATGAAAATTGATAACGAAACAATGGAATTGCAGAAAGAACAGGTAGAATATCAGAAGAAAATTGATGATGAAACAATGGAATTACAAAAAGAACGGGGCACATGTCAGAAAAACAGTCACGAAACAATCGAATTGCAAAAAGAACAGGTAGAATATAATAACAAAATAGATAAAACAACAATGGAATTACAGAATAAAAAACAGTTAGAATATCAAAAGAAAATGGATGAAAAACAATTGAATTGCAAGAAGGACAGGTAGACTACTAGAAAAAATAGATAACGAAACAATGCAATTGCAGAAAAAAACAGGTAGAAAATCAAAAGAAAATTGCTGACGAAACAATGGAATTACAAAACGAACAGGTATAATATCAAAAGATAATAAATGACGAAACAATTAAATTACGGAAGGAACAGGGCACATGTCAGAAAAAACAGTTACGAAACAATCGAATTGCAAAAAGGACAGGTACAATACCAAAAGAAAATCGATAGATGAAAAAATAAAATGGTAGAAAAAACAGGTAGATTACTAATAAAAAACAATGACGAAACAATGGAATTGCAGAAAGAACAGGTAGAATACCAAACACAAATGGATAACGAAGCAATAGAATTACAGAAGAGCCAGGTAGAATGAAAAAACAAAATGGATGACCAAACAATGCAATCCAAGAAAGAACAGGTAGAATACCAAAGAGAAAATAGATGACGAAACAATGCAATTACAGAACGAAAATGTTAGAATACCAAAAGAAAAGTGATGTCAAAATAATAGCCTTGCAGAAAGAACAGGTAGAAAATTGATTGCGAAACTATGAAATTGCAGAATTAAATGGTCGAGTATAAAATAAATGAATGGCAGAAAAATAGATTTACTGAAGAACAGGTGGAATCTCAATAGAAAATGGATAAAATAACATTGAAATGGCATACAGAACAAGTAGAATATCACAATAACATGGATGAAAAAACAATAGAATTGCAGAAAATACAGAAAAAATATTAAAAGAAAATGGATGACGAAGAAATGGAATTACAGACAGAACATGTAGTATATCAAGAGAGAATGAATGAAATAACAACAGAATTGCAGAAAGAACAGGTAGAATATAAACAAAAATGGATGAAAAGAAATTGAATTGGTGAATAAACAGGCAGAATTCAAAAGGAATATGGATGACAAAACCATAGAATTGCAGAATTATTCGGTAGAATGAAAAATCAATTGATGACAGAACAATAGAGTTACAGAAAGAACGAGGAGAATTACAACAGAATTGCAGAAAGAACAGGTTGAATATCAAACTAAAATGGATGACGAAAACAATTGAATTGCAGAGAAGAACAGGTAAAATACCAAAATACAACATATGACGAAAATAGAATTACAGACGGAACAGGTCAAATATCAAAAAAGGAGTACAAAACAATTGAATTGCAAAGAGAAAAGGTAGAATATTAATAGAAAATAGATTAAAAAACATATGAATTTCATAAAAAACAGTTGGAATATCAAAAGGACATGCATGATTAAACAAGTGAATTGTAAAAAAAACAAGTAGAACACCAAAAGGATATAATTTACGAAAAATGGAATTACAGAAAGAACAGGTAGAATATCCAAGGAAAATAGAATCTGAAACTATTGAGTTACACAAAGAACAGGTAGAATACTAAAAACAAATGGATTACGAATACATATAATTACAGAACGAACATGTAGAATATAAAAAAATGGATGAAAGACAATCGAATTGCAGAAAGAACCGGTGGAATATAAAAAGAAAATAAATGAAAAAAAACAATTGAATTACAGATCAATAGGAAGAATATGAAGAGAAAATGGATGAAAACACAATAGAATTCCAGAAAAAACAAGTAGAATATAAACAAAAATGAGTGAAAAGAAATTGAATTGGTGAATAAACAGGCAAAATGCAAAAAGAATATGGATGACCCAACCATGGAATTGCAGAATTTTTCGGTAGAATGAAAAATAAATTGATGACAGAACAATAGAGTTACAGAAAGGACGAGGAGAATATCAAAGGAAAATCTATGAAATAGCAATGAAATTGCAGAAAGAACAAGTAGAATATCAAAAGAAAATGGATGATAAAACAATGGAATTGCAGAAAGAACATGAAGAATAAAAAGAGAAAATAGATGAAAAACAATGGAATTGCAGCAAGAACAAGTAGAATATAAAAATGAAAATTAATAACGATTAATTAGAATTGCAAAAGAAAATGTATGATGAAACAAGGCAATTAGAAAAAGAACAGGCAGTATATAAAAAATAGATTACGAAACAATAAAAAAAACAGTTAAAATACAAAAAAGGATAACAAAACAATAGAATTGCAAATAGAACAGGTAGATCATAAAAAAATGTGAAAACACAATGGAATTACCAAAAGGAAATAGATGAAAAACAAGTAAATTGCAGAAAGAACAGGTAGAATACCGAAACAAAATAGATGACGGAAAATAGACTTAACGAAATAAAAGGTAAAATATTAAAAGACAATGGATGACGAAAGAAGTGAGTTACAAAAAGAACAGGTAGAATACTGAAAGAAAATGGATGAGAAGAAAATGGAATTACAGAAAAAAACAGATAGAATATGAAAACAAAATGGATGAAAAAACAATAGAATTGCAGAAAATGTCATTAGAATATATACAGCAATTGAATGACAACACCACTTAATAGCAGAAAAAACTTGTAGAATATTAAAAAATGGATGAGAAGAAATCGTCCTGCAGAAAGAACCGGTAGAATATATTAAGAATTGATTGTAAACAGTTGGAATATCGAAATGGAAATAGATGATAAAATAAGAGAATTGCAGCAAGAACAGGTAGAATACCAAGAAAAATGGATGACGAAAAATAGAATTGACGAGAGAACAGGTAGAATATCAAAAGACAATAGATGACGAAACAATTGAGTTACACAAATAACAGGTAGAACTAAACGAAAATGGATCACGAAACAATGTAATTACAGGAATAAGAGGTAGAATATCAAAACTGGATGAAAAACAATTGAATTGCAGAAAGAACAGGTAGAAAATAAAGAGAAAATGGATGAAAAAACAATGAAATTCCAGAATAAATTGGTAGAATATAAATATAAAATGGATGAAAACACAATAGAATTGCAGAAAGAACAGGAAGTATATAGATGGAAAATGGATGTAAAAACAATGGAATTGCTTTACGAACAGGTAGAATACTAAAGGACAATGCATGACGAAACAATAGGGTTACAGCAAGAACAAGTAAATCCTCAAAAGAACACATGGATGAAAAAAAAATGGTATTGAAGAAAGATAGGGTAGAATATCAAAGGAAGTGGATGAAAAACAATGGAATTGCAGAAATAACGCGTAGAATACCAAAAGAAAATAGATGACAAAACAATAGAATTACAGAAAGAACAGGCAGTATATCTCGAAATAATGGATGAAAAAACTTTGGTATTGCAGAAAGAACAGGTAGAATATGAAGATAAAAACAATGAAACACACAATGCATTTCAGAAAGACAGGTAGAATATCAAAGGAATATAGATTATAAAACAATGGAATTGCAGAAAGAACAGAAAGAATATAAAGAGAAAATAGTCAAAAAACAATATAATTGCAGAAAGAACAAGTACAGTATAAGAATGCAAATAGATAACGATTAGTTTAAATGCTGAAGGAACAGGTAGAATACCAAAAGAAAATAGATGACAAAACAATGGAATTACAGTAAGAACAGTTGGAATATCAAATATAAATAGATTATAAAACAAGTGGATTGCAGTAAGAACAGGTAGAATACCAAAAGAAAATAGATGACAAAACAATGGAATTACAGTAAGAACAGTTGGAATATCAAATATAAATAGATTATAAAACAAGTGGATTGCAGTAAGAACAGGTAGAATACCAAAAGAAAATAGATGACAAAACAATGGAATTACAGTAGAACAGTTGGAATATCAAATATAAATAGATTATAAAACAAGTGGATTGCAGTAAGAACAGGTAGAATACCAAAAGAAAATAGATGACAAAACAATGGAATTACAGTAAGAACAGTTGGAATATCAAATATAAATAGATTATAAAACAAGTGGATTGTTGTAAGAACAGGTAGAATACCAATAGAAAATAGATGACGAAACAATGGAATTACAGTAAGAACAGTTGGAATATCAAATATAAATAGATTATAAAACAAGTGGATTGCAGTAAGAACAGGTAGAATACCAAAAGAAAATAGATGACGAAAAAATGGAATTACAGTAAGAACAGTAGGAATATCAAATATAAATAGATTATAAAACAAGTGGATTGTAGTAAGAACAGGTAGAATACCAAAAGAAAATGGATGACGAAAAATGAATTGACGAAAGAACAAGTGAAATGTTTTTCAAAAAATGAGGAAACAATTAAATTGCAAAGAGAACGGGTAGAATATTAAAAGAAAATGGATCAAAAAACAATTTAAATATATAAAGAACTGTTGGAATATCAAATAGACATGCATGATAAAACAAGGGAATGGCAAAAGAGCAGGTAGAATACCACAAGAAAATAGATAATGAAAAGAGAATTGCAGAAAGAACAGGTAGAATATCAAAAGACAATTGATGGTGAAACTATTGAGTTACACAAAGAACAAGTAGAATGCTAAAAGAAAATTGATGACGAAACAATGGTATTACAGTATGAACCTGTAGGATATTAAAAAATATATGAAAAATAATCGAATTGCAGAAAGAACAGGTAGAATATCAAAGGAAAATGGATGAAAAAAAATGGAATTGGTGAAAAAACAGGTAGAATTCAATAGGAAAATAGATGACGAAACCATAGAATTGCAGAATTATTCGGTAGAATATCAAACAAATGGATGACAGAACAATAGAGTTACAGGAAGAACGGCTAGAATATCAAAAGAAAATGGATAAAAAAGAATTGAATTGGTTAAGAAACAGGTAGAATTCAAAAGCAAAATAGACGACGTAACCATTGAATGGCAGAATTATTCGTTAGATATCAAACAAATGGATGACAGAATAATATAGTTAGAGAAAGAAAAAGGTAGAATATCTAAACCAAAGTGATAATATAGCAATGGAATTGCAAGAAAAATATAGGTAGAATATCACCGAAAATTGATGAAATAACTATGGAATTACAGAAAGTACAGGTAGAATATTAAGATCAAATGCATGAAAAAACAATGGAATTGCAAAAAGAACAGGTAGAATATTAAACGGAAATGGATGACGAAACAATCCGAATTGCAGAACGAGCAGGTAGAATATCAAGTGAAAATGGATAAAAGAAAGAATGGAATTGCAGAGAGAACAGGTTAGATACCAAAGGAAAAGGAATGACAAAGAATAGAATTGCAGAAAGAACAGGTAAAATATCAAAAATATGATGACAGAACAATTGAATTGTAAAGAGAACAGGTAGAATATTAAAGGAAAATAGATAAAAAAACATTGAATTACATAAAGAAGTATTGGAATATCAAAAGGACATACATGATAAAACAAGTGAATTGCAACAAGACAACGTAGAACACCACAAGAAAATGTATGACAAAAATGGAATTGCAGAAAGAACAGGTAGAATATCAAACGACAATGGATGATGAAACAATTGAGTTACACAATAAACAGATTGAATAGTAAACGTAAATGGATGACGAAACAATAGAATCACAGAAGGAACATGTAGAATATAAAACATGGATAGAAAAACAATAGAATTGCAGAAAGAACCGGTAGAATATCAAAAGATAATGGATGAAAAAAAAACAATTAAATTACAGATAAATAGGAAGAATATTAAGAGAAAATTGATGAAAACACAAGGGTATAGCAGAAAGAACACGTAGAATATAAACGAAAATAGATGAACACAAATTAGATTGTTGAATAAACAGGAAGAATTCAAAAAGAAAATGGATGAAAAAACCATGGAATTGCAGAATTATTCGGTAGAATATCAAATAAATTGATGACAGAACAATAGAGTTACAGAAAGAACGGGTAGAATATCAAAAGAAAATGGATAAAAAGAATGGAATTGGTTAAGAAACAGGTAGAATTCAAAAGCAAAATGGATGAAGTAACCATTGAATGTCAGAATTATTCGGTAGATATCACATAAACGGATTACAGAACAATAGAGTTACAGAAAGAAAAGGTAGAATACTAAAAACAATGGATGACGAAATAATGGAATTACAGAAGAACAGTTGGAATATTAAAAGGAAATAGATGATAAAACATGATAATTGCAGCAAGAACAGGAAGAATACCTCAAAAAATGGATGACGAAAAATAGAATTGACGACAGAACAGGTAGAATATCAAAAGACAATGGATGACGAAACAATTAAGTTACACAAAGAACAGGTAGAATACTAAAAGAAAATAGATCACGAAACAATGGAATTACAGAAAAAAGAGGTAGAATATAACAAATGGATGAAAAAACAATTGAATTGCCGAACGAACAGGTAGAATAACAAGAGAAAATGAATGAAAGAACAATGGAATTCCAGAAAAAATAGGTAAAATATAAAGACAAAATTAATCAAGACACAATGGAATTGCAGAAAGAACAAGTAGGATATCAAAAGAAAATAGATGAAAAAACAATCGAATTGCAGAAAGAACCGGTAGAATACTAAAAGTCAATGTATTACGAATTAATGGAGTTACAACAAGAACAAGTAAATTATCAAAAGAAAGTGGATGAAAAAACAATAGTATTTCAGAAAGATCAGGAATAATATCAAAGGAAGTGGATAAAAAACAATGAAATTGCAGAAATAACAGGTAGAATACTAAAAGAAAATGGATGACGAAACAATGGAATTACAAAAAGAAGAGGTAGAATACCAAGAAAAATGGATGACAAAACAGGTGACTCAGGTAGAATACCAACTAAAAGTTGATGACGAATCAATGGAATTACAGAAAGAGCAGGTTGAATATCAAAAGAAAATAGAAAAGGAAAAGCTTCAATATAAGAAGAACTCCAAGAACTACAAAAAGAACAAATAGAAATATCAGTGGAAAATAGAGACAGAAAAGTTTAAATATCTTAATATAATTGATGGAATGTTTCCAATTCTAAACACAAACAGAACCAATGTTACGAATGTTCGAATGGGTGTTAAAATAATGAAAATAAAAGTTCATTTTCACTGAATCTACTTCGAACACTATTGGAGACTTAAATTACGATCATGACAACGAGATTACGTTCGTTTTGTTTTTCTAAATATACAATGATATTTATAATACAAGTGGTGCGAATTGGCCCGATTTTCAAAAGAGTCGTTCGCTATTAAGGCAATTTTGTACAATTGAACATACCAAATTCGTCAATTATATCTTACCACAAAAACAGCAACCTTACCTTTGTTAAAGCGATACTATTATCGAGTAAGTTGTTTAGCTCTGAAACGTCTTTTTTACAAACGGTGGAAATGCATGAATTTCGCAACAAAAAACCACGAAGACTACATGACCTTTTAAGCGTTGTTACCAAAGACTGTGATGAAAAATATGCCAGGTCCAGCAAATGTATCGTCTCTACAATGTTCTCTTGATTTTGCGATTCATTACAAAGTGTTTATTCAAAACATGCAATATTTGGGAGCGTGTCTTCATGAGATATTTCGAAAGGAAAACATCGGGTCTAGACGACAGAATAACAGAAAGCGTTTAAAAGAAATATATTCTGACATCAACCGTAAGCTTATGAATTCATTAAAATAAATCCGAAAAAAAAAGTATTGACTCTATACGGAGCCAGGCTAAAAAAGGGTTGTTATGGTGTGATGTTGATTAACTCTATTTCGGAAGTAGATGGACACTTTCAGAGACTATAGATAGAGTTACAACAAACTGTTGTCATTTTCGGACGACCAGCGAGTGTGACGGATATACCAGTCGACGTTCCGATCTCGACAATAATTCCCGCCGTACCTGGGCCATTTTGGTAGCCTTTTATCGGTCGAGCTGAGCTATAAGTAATTGTAAGACGTCGAAGATACACCCTCACAGGCCTTGCCTCCCCTCGTTGAGGTGAAGTAAGTTCATCGCTTACTAACTGAGGCGCCCTGATTCGAGAATTCCGACGCGCTGCCCAGATAATTTTTAAAGAGCCAGAGTGCTCCTTCTTTAGGGCAGATGGCTTGCGGACTTGTGTCACATCTTTCTGCAGTGGGAAGGAAGTACATTGCGCTATCGGTGCCATTCATTTGCTGTCTGGTGAGGATGATCGACATTCCAGTTTAGGTTCCGATCTCGACAATCAACCCCGTAGAAACTGGGTCATTTTGCTGTCGGGCTGCGGTATTATTCCTTGTTAGTAGTAGAAGGCCCATCATCCGAGGACTTGCTTCCCTTCTTTGAGTTAAAGTAAGTTTACTGACTGATGCGTTCCGGCCAGAGAATATCGATGGCCTGCCCAGGCATTTTTAAAAGGTCAGAGTGCTCCTTCGTAAGGTGCGCGGCCTTGACTCTCCTCAGCTGTCAGTATTGTGCCACATCTTCCTGCGGTGGAAAGGAAGTAAATACCGTAATGGCGACAGTTATTTGCCGTTCTGTGTCGCTATACATACTAGTCGAGGACTCGATCTCGACAATAAGTCCGTCAGAAGCTGGTCCATTCCGATGGCTTTTAATCAGTCTAGCTGAAGTATTGTCCTGGATAGTCATAGAATGCGCCCCATCCAAGGTCTTGCCTTTTCCTCTTTGAGGTAGAGTAAGTTTATTGCTGACTAAATCGCGTTTCTCGGGGAATGCCAACTTAGCAACCCTAACTTTCTTAGGAGACCAGAATGACCTTTCCATGGCTTCATGTAACATCTTCCTGCGGTGAGAAGGAAGGAAATATTCTGTACTTCTGTAAATACACTCTTGTTAATATACACTAGTGTTGTATTAATTATTATCGGTCCTTTGAAGTTACAATTCCTTCTAAGCAAAGTAAAAAACTACCGAAACGTAGATTTCGCTATCTCAGCTGTTCAAGTAGGCATGGAACTTGTCAGCGAGCTTAGAGAAAAGTTGTATGGAATGAAAATTAATGTAATACCAATAATTGTAGCAATACAAGAAAAAAGTCACGAAAAAAATGTAAAAATTAAGAGAAATTGGAATCAAAGAAAGAATTGAAAACATACAACGCCTTGCACTGGTAAAAACAGTCGAAAGCTAAGGAAAAATGATCGAGTGCAGAAGTCAATCCACCTAACCAGCGAACGCATCATTATACGAATCTACGACGACTGGAATTGCCAAGAATTTAATAATTTGTAACCCCCCCCCCCCAAGGAAAACATAGGGTTCACCAACATCGGCTGGTCCCGAATGAAATAGTTCTGAAGGGTTAAGTTGTGCGGAGGCACTGAGTAGGCAGACTACCATCCACACCATTTTGTATGATTAAAATACATTGGAAAAAAGCCTCAGGTGTGAAAACATAGTCGAAAGAAAACTTTGGGAATCGCACTTAACATGCAAATGTTTTTCTTTCGAAATCGACAAATCTATCCTGTGTTGATGGATGACGCCCTAAAAAGAAGTAAGATGATGGGCTTATCACGAACTGGGCCACTTGAGCTCAGCTTCCAAGTTAAGTTATTCGAACCTTTGACGCCTGATCGATAATCTCATTCCCGACTATGCCTGCATGATCTCATGAATGCATGGCCTATCCGATTACGCATGTTGTAAACGGTGACCGATTCTTCTAAGCAATGGCGAGTAACAAGAAATCGAAGGTCAATAATGGGTATGCAATTTGACTGATGTGCACCTGAAATCAGTTAACGAGAATTACCTTTATACGCATCATCTATAAATAAAGGGAGACGGATGGGTGTGTTTAACGCAATGATGCACGCAGATCGTTCACAATGGTTTCGAAACGAATTAAATTACCAGAAGTAAAGCCGCTTTATATATATATATATATATATATATATATATATATATATATATATATATATATATATATATATATATATATATATATATATATCTTTGTTAGATACGGAAATTGCATTTCTAATAGTGGATATGCTCGTTGGTCGATCCAACTTAATTTTGTCTTTGCATTAGACATTTGCTAAAATGTCGAGAAGATAGATCAAACTGCCCCTGTTTGTTTGTGTTTTGAAGTCAAGCTTCTGCGTAGAGCCTACAGAGATCAGAAGTGCCTTGTCCGCATAAAGTTATCTTCGTTAGCTGCATCTATTTGCTAATCTGCAGGAGTACAGGTTTTAATTTACGACACGAAAAACAGCAAGACCCAGCAGTTGCATGCGAAGTCGGAATAAGTTCGGCCCAAAACACACAACTAAAGGCAACCTTTCCGCTTTTACTCTATTTATTTGCAGTTCCACGTCTGACAGGTCCTTGACACACGCAGAGGTAAATACCATGGCAAGACTACTGGTCCTGATTCGAACGTCACCTGCATTTTAAACAGGGCCATATTAGCCGGATTGTGAACTTAATACTTTTTTCTTCTAAACCTGTCCGGTATGGATGGCCTTGCTATGAACCGAAATCCAAGACAGAATAGCTCTTACACTAACACGATGCTTTCTATGGTGAACAAGGGTTTAAATTAAGTAGGTAGTACAGCAGCTAGTTTGTATTTACAGTTACGAACGAGTATGACTCAATTAAGAAAAGTGTTGCTTCGATTGAGGCTTCAGAAGGATATATTTGTAAGTATAAAAATAAGCCTTTCACCGCATGAAAAATAAATGTAAAAACAATTACGTGATATTTAATTATATTTGGATATTTTGTAAACATTCACCAACAACGTTTTCGTATGAATTGTAAGGCAGACAGACGTTAAGTATTTGCTTCGAAGTATCGAGTGTAATTAAAAATGTTTATGATATACTTGAAATGATATTTTTAATTCTCATTTCTAATTGGTGAATCTTTATTAGTAGTATTGTCTTGTTTATATTTCCGTGGTATTCTGAGTCGCGGTGAAACAGCACGACGCTTAGAAAATGGAGCCACAGGATTACACTCATACGCTTACATTTGCTACATAACTAGATGAAACAATTTTAAACTCTGGCATGGCGACCTGATCCAAATTCTAGTTCAAATGTAATCTTTACTAACAGAATACTTTTTTTTTACTCAATCTATTATGTCAATAAAAGAATGATTGGAATTGATAATTAGAATTATTTAAACGAAGCCAAATGTTGTTTTTAAAGATATATGAAGCTCTATTAAGACAACCTATAAGATATTGCACTTAGGCTTGTGTTTTCGTGTCTAGACATGGGAATTAGAATGTAATATTGAGATTGGCAGGCAGGCACAAACACTAACAAAACTAAGAAAAGAGATAAAAGATTAGTCACAGGAATAGATTGGAATAATAGGAGAAACAGTTTACAACAGAGAAGATTAAAATAATTTAAAGCATTTTTAATTCTCGTTGACATTTTAAAAATTGATTCTCTCGATCGGCAGTGTTATTATATTCAAGAACTAGAGATATAACAAATTAACCTTTTGCTAATAGAGTAATATATTTTGGGGATATTATGTTTCTGAATTTTTTAGCTGACGATTGATAATTTGTATAATTTGGATTATTCGGACTACTGTTCTAATCTTAAGTGTTATTCTCACAACGTTGCGGCCGACGTAACCTCTTACCATCTTGAATGTATCTTGAATGTATATTGTCGAACTCGGCAATCTTTTTTCCGAACTCGGGACTCTGAACGGTATTTCAAACGGAACCCTTTATATAATCCGCGGAGGTAGCCTGCTCTTGTTCCGTCGGCGATGATCAGGTAGAAGTCGTCAGTAATTCGCAATGCCTAGTATCGCCCGCTCTGAGGATTGAACCTCAACCTTCAGAAGACTGCACCTAGAACTGAATTGTACTTAGTACTTTATTCGTTACGTCATGGGACCTTGCAGATTCCAGGGTTCGACAGAAAAATTCCCGAGTTCGACAAGGTACGCCCGAAGAAGATAGGAAGTTACATCGGCCGAAACGTTGTGAGAATAAAACGCAAAATAAAGAACAGTAGTCCGAATAATCCACATTATTCAAATTGTCAGATCATATTAGTAATAGCAAAAACCTTAATCGCTATAATTAAGGTTTTACGTTAGAACCAGATTAACTCAGAAATAATGTTAAAAAATTAATTAAAAGCAAATTTGAGAACATTTTATCTGTATTTTGATCTGTATTCATAGTGCAAATATAATGTGCAAGCGTAGAATTGCGAAAATGTTATAACAGAAAAAGGCAGAAAAAGGCAGAAAAAAAACAGATAATAAAAAACACATATTTAAGGCAACTTTCCCAATTGATACGCATAAAAATATTGATCGTGTAGCTTTTAAAACACACGGTTACACCCCTTCCCCCAAATAATTTCCAAATAGTATTGTGAATAAATCCACAATCTTTTCTACCATCCAACGATATTAGATAAATATAAACTTGCCGACTGCCTGACTCATTCACTAAGATTCAGTAATGAATGTCCAAATGTTTTGTTTTATCACCGTTGATTTCGGGGAAACTTTTACAATCGTCTAACCGATAGATGTGAGTCAAACTCACCGGACCTTACCCCCTGAATTTAATCTGTCTGTTTACAATAAATAAACAATAGACTCTGAACTGAAGCCTAAGTCGGAGAAGATGTATGAGATAATTGTGCAGGTCCTATCCAGGTGTGCTTACAACGCAGAAGTGCCCATTTGTTGCATATAATTGAAAGGCGATAGAACCAAGATATCCATGGCTGAAACTCGGTAGCAATGTGAGACTTCAACTCGAGGTCAAAATATGGTAAGATTGTAGAAAGTATTGTGCATTTTATTCACGACCCAATACATCGCATTTTATTAATATTTATTAAACAAAATTTTACGGCCTGACGTGTAGACAAAAAGTCTCTAATAGAAACAATTCGTAGAGACGAATCTGGAAATGGTAAATCATTTTAATCAGGATTCAAGATGATACGGTTTTGTTTGATGTAAATGTTCGTAGAAGACTAAATGACAGTTCATTGAATTTCATGAAGTTGTTGTCTTGGCAATTAAACAAGAAGAAATGTTCTTCAACGAAAACAAAGATTTATGACTCGCAAAAAATATTTTTAATTGAAGAAAAACTATTTTTTTAAGTACTGCGTTAATTAGATTTGGTGCGCAACACTCGAATTAAACAGAATCAGAACTTGATTTGATTAAAAAAATGTGTCACTCCGAAAAGCGTTAATCACAAAATACCGAAGAAAAAAGAAAAAAATCATTCATTTTCTCAATATCAATCATTTCGTCCGTTTTCCACATTTTTATTTCTGTAAAATAAATCAATGTGCGTGTATGTATTGATTAACAATATCATGTTAAGAGTTGTTATTCCTATAAAAAAGACAATGATGACTTTGCAGATGAGAAGCAAATGGCTAGAATACTCTTTTTTTAAAATGAAATTTCACCCCAAACAAGGCAAAACGCTACTGTAAGTGCCACTGTAAGGCTAGTGAGAATCAGGGAGTAGGTTTAGGGTGTCATTCTAAGTTGGGAGCTGTGCAGTGGGATGTCTGTTTATATTAGCTTTAAACCTCTGCATGTCGGTACTGTCGGGGAAACAGGGGGCAGGGAGGGAGTTCTAGAGGCCAGCCACACGTGGAAAGAAGCTATTGGAGTAGTAGGCTCTCTGGGAAATTCCACAGTTAATGGATTAGATCATGTTGATACGTGGTCTTTGGAAGCGATACGTGTCGAAGGTCATATAAACATATTTCACTCCACTCATATATGTGGTGTCTGTCGTAGAACCTGCCTGTCGAGAGTTGGTATACTCAGTAACATGACTTATGAAAAAGGGGAGAACTAATGTAAGTATATACAAACAGACGTCAGGGGGTTCATGTGTCACATCTGAAAGAATACTTGTAAAAGTAAACCTTGGCTGCTGAGCGATCATCGTGTCAACAACCCTTGCAGGGGTAAACTTCTTCTGTAAACACTTTGCTACAACTTTACGAAATCACCGACAATCAAAAGTGTATGCGACTGGCGTTCTGAATATTACTAATTCCGTGACTATAGTGTTAAGCTAAGTACATTTCATTAGCATTTATTTTTGACATATCTATATCCGATAATATGGAAGCATTTACTTAAAAAGGTATAATATATATATATATATATATATATATACATATATACATATATATATATATATATATATAATAAATATGTTTTAATTATCATCCAAATACGTGCACGTTCTATCTTACTAGAATCGTCAGTGTGGAAGATAACTGTTCACCCGGTCATACGATAAGAACCTCCCGAACACAAGTCAGTTTTAATTCAAATCCGAGCGGTCTAACCATGAGGCCAATTAAAACATTATTTGACAAGCCGAGAAATAAACGCTATCCATGTCCTTTACAGTACACTCAGCCGCCCTTACAGTGAACAACAGATCACGTGGACAAACACATCGCATTTCTGCTTAGATTATATATATATATATATATATATATATATATATATATATATATATATATATATATATATATATATATATATATTGTTGTGAAGTTGTTCCACAGTAAATTATAAATAAAGGAAGTCAAGTAGAGGGTTGGTTTAACAAGTGTATTAACAAAGTAAGAAAGTGTCTAGCTCTTGGCTAGACAGTTACAAGACTGCGCTTTGTCTTCTGGTGTCTTTCCCTATTTATAGTGACAACCGGTGTTGTTTCTCCTGTGTAAGAACGGCCGGTGTAACACCTTCCTTTGAAAATATCCCCTCTGGGGATACATAACGTTTTTGTTGTTTTTTCCGTTCGTGCTCATGATAATTTCGTCCACCTCTGCCTTACTCTTAATTTTATCAAGCGTTACTGGAAGTTCTCTTATTGTGTCACATAACGTATTTTTACTTCAGCTTCCGCTTGAATGGCTGCTATCACCATATCCTCCAATGGTTCTGTCTGCTTAGGTATCAACCTTGATAACCCGTCTGCATGACCAAATTTCTTAGATGGTACATACTCCATTTGTAAATTGTAGTTAAGAAGAATGGTAACCCATCTTTGGAGTCTATTCGCAGTGTGTTGTGGTAGTCCCTTTTTCGATCCGAAAATCGTTAATAAGGGTTTGTGGTCTGTTTGTAACAGAAATTGTCTACCGTGCAGGAAACGATGAAATTTCATTACCGCGAATATAATGCTTAGCGCATCTTTCTCAATTTGAGAGTATTTTTTTTTCGGCTGGTAGAAGTGTTCGGGATAAATGGGCTATGGGTTTTAATTTTCCATCATCCATTTTGTGCAATATGCATGTTCCTATACCATAGTTGCTGGCATCGCTTGCAACTACAATATCGCGCTTGGGATTATAATGTGCCAGAAACAAGTCAGACGTTAAGATATCTTTAATTTTCTGAAACGCTACTTCGCACTCTTGCGTCCAGACCCATTTTTGGTCCTTCTTTAACAGTTCATTTAAGGGTGAACTTTAGTTTATGCATGTTTGGTACGAACACATTGTAGTAATTCGCCAACCCTAAATAACTTTGTAGAGACGCAATATTTTCTGGAGCAGGCATGTTCCGTATCGCCATTGCCCTATCTGGGTCTGGCCTTCTTCCTTGCTCATCGATGATTTTTCCTAAGTATTTTATTTTTCCCATGAAATAAGTACATTTCTCATCTTTGATTTTAAACCCATAATCCAAGATAAAAAAGTAATATCTGCATATGACACATGGTTTTCTGAAGGCATATGGCCTCTTTCTTTAAGTTATATATATATCTATATATATATATATATATATATATATATACATATATATATATATATATATATCAATATATATAAATATATATAAATTTTTTTTCATTATTTCATGTATATGCATATATATATATATGTATATATATATATATGGCGATATATATATATATTTTATTATTTCATGTATATATACATATATTATAAGGTGATTAAATATATTGAGTGCTTAATACATGAGTAGAGCTTAGTAGTAGTAGCATAGAACAATAGTGTCCATGTTTCCCTCGTGCAGGAAAACATCAAGCTTCTGCGAGTATGAAACATTAACGCTTCTGTGTAGCTTACTTGCCACATATATGTTAGCATACTATATATATATATATTTATATATATATATATATATATATATATATATATATATATATATATATATATACATATACATTTATATATATACAGGGTGGGCCAAAATAAGGGTCCTATCTTAAAATTTGAATGACTTGAATTTGAATAACTTCCACAAAATAAAAGTTAAACTCACCAAACTTTATGTGTGTGTAGACTGACCCTTCCGAGATTTTTTGAAATAAACAAAACATATTTTAGCCGAAAAACACTTCTTAAAACTTACAAAAACTAAAGTATTGTTTTTTACACTGTTTTGAGTTTTTTAAGCAAAAATAATGTTTTCTAAATGAGGGTACGTTCCTTACGGCTAATATGGCTCATGCTTGCTTCGGAAGGGGTCCTTTACTTATTCTAAAAAATAAAAAAATAAAAAATCAATAAATAAAAAAGTTATGAATTTTTAAAAATAGGACCCTTATTTTTGCCCACCCTGTATATATATATATATATATATATATAATTATATATATGTATATATATATATATATTTATATATGTACATCTGTGGAAGCTTATATATATGATGAATATATACATATATATATATATAAGCATCACCAGACAGCTGCTTCGCCGTATCACAGAAGTTCAGTTAGGCTAGTTTCGTCTTGGGGTTTCACACTGAGATTCGAAACCCCAACGCCAGATCATTTCCGACTGTGATAAGCAGTATAAGGTACAATTATTTACTTATTATGGAATGTGTTTATGGGAAGTTAAGTTAATTTGACTTTTCTGTTCATTATGTTCGATTTGCCAACATTGTTGCAATCGCCGACATCACAATGCCTACCAACGTCATATTTATAACGACTTACGATGGTTTTATCCAAATGGTGTGTTAATAGACAAGCAAAGACATTCACATAAGTCGCTTTCATTTCTATAGAAAAGGAAATATTTTATAATATTTTATGTCAGCAATGATGATATTAATTAACTTTTTATCAAATATTTGTTATTTATATATCTTTTAAGAATTCAGGTAACAACCGCCATTATTGACAGCACGAAGCGCTCGTAGGAAAATCATGTTAACTCATATAACAATGTTGTGTTCCTGCAATGGAGAGCTTTTCGGAGAAAAAAAATTAACATACTTCTCAAATATAATACATATTTTGAGCTAGTAACTACTAAACATTATTAAATTATGGATTCATTTCGTTTTCAATTTGTGTAAATCAGATTATCCTGGTGGATTTTTGAAGAAGAATAACATTTCAATTATACGTAAAAGGGGTTTGCTTGGTGCTTAATATAAAATATATTATAAATCACAAATGTGTTTAGGTAAATGTGTCAGAAGTCAAGATATAATATGTATAATTATACACTAAGCCACTTCGTACGTATATTATCACTTTTCACACAATATAAAATGAGATCGTGCGATCAGCAAAAATGATGATTGGTGATCAATCTGATATCGCTACGGTAAAAATCAGCATGACTTCACGTATTTTAAAATAAATCGTTCGCAAATAAAATTATGTTATCCCGTTTACTTAAACAGTACAATTTTACATAAATGACATTAATTTTATTTCGAACGCCAAAGACTAAATTTAGTATTAACTACTCAAACAGTAGGCTGCCGCGTCACAAATGAACGCTCACGCATAAACCGATGGAGCCCCAGTCATATTTCTTGGGTGGTTAGACATTGATTTTCTTTGTTTATGACCGAGAATATTTTTAGTTATAAATAAAGAAAAAAAGAAATTCGACCCTACCCCGATTTTTGTTTTACGCTCCCCCATAAATAGAAATATTTTTAGTTTAAAAAGAAAGAAAACAAATTATTTGCACCACCTCAATTTTTTTATATTACCTCCCCAATATATGGAAATATTTTTAGTTAAGAAAAGAAAAATACATTTTTTGACCGCCTTCCCCCAATTTTTTTATCCTCCACCCATACATATAAATATTTTTAATTAAAAAGGAAAAAAATAACCTAACCCTAACCTCCACTTTGACCTTGACCCTAACCCTAACAAAGACGTCAAAGTTAGCGCGGGTCCTAAAGTGAAAAAGCACCAAAAAATAAAATACAGTGAACACGATGTGTGTGTGTGTGTTTAATGACCTTTTTTTAATTAAACAGTTTCATTCTAAAATCACTTGTATAGTTTTCCAGTACAATGTGTTAGTTATTATGTTGATGGTAAAGAAAAAAAATCACATCTTTTTTTTAATAAATAAAACATGGAATAATAAAAACAGTTTGTAAATAAAAGCTTTCACCACATGTATTTGGAGATTTTAATACACACCACCGTGACTGATTGGGATTCTCCAATGTTACTGATGCAGCTGGGAACTCTACTTCTTATTTCTTCTCAACTCACGACCTCTGACAGACTGTCACTTTTCCGACCCGCTTTTCTGATCGTGCGGACCAGCAAGCCTCACTTCTCGACCTGTTCTTGATCTTACTATCCGTGGATTGTGTGGCGAATCCCTATAGCCCGTTCGAAACCCTGATGACGTTGTGGTAATGATACTTATCACCTTATGAACACTTCGAAAAGCTGAAGAGCCGTTGCTCAAAACGACGAGAAACTATGAGCAGGGTGAGTTTGCTCCCTCAGGGATCACATCAGCATCTCCCCATGGGATGAAACCTTCTAACTCTCTGCTGATCAGTGTGCAAATGAGCTAATGAGCTAAAGGCATTTGTGATTATGTCTCCACACGAAAATTATTCAGCAAACCCTACTCTACTAAATGGTTCACCTGAGAATGTGCAGCTGCTATTGCTGGGAGGCAAAAGGCATTCCAAATATTCGGCCGCCATGAGTCAACTGGGAACAGACACACATATGTAGAGGCAGGAAATGATTGCAAAGTTGTGATATATGAAGCAAAGAGGAGGTATACAGAGATAACTAAAAACGCATTCAGTCACTAAAAATAGGTACTCGTGATTTCTTGAAAATCTAAAATAGTGTGATGAACAATGGACAATCGACAATTCCCCCGCTATCAAATCAAAACAATGTTGTTTGTACGGCAACTGATTAGACTGAACTACTTGCCCAGCTTTTCGCCTGAAACCCCACTACATTCCCATTGCAGACTTAAGCATCACTTGAGAACCTGGCCATCACTTGATTATTCTGTATCTCCACAAAGCCACCATCCGTCCATGCATGGAATATTGTTGCCACATCTGGACTGGGGCATCATCCACTAGTCTCTCCCTCTTACACAAGGTCCAAAAAAGAGTCACCAACTTGATAGGTCCCTCACTTTCCACCATGCTACAGCCCCTGTCCCATCGCCGCATTGTTGTTTCCTTGTGCTTGTTTTACAAGTATTTCAATGGAGTGTGCTATGATGAGCTTGCTGCACTGGTGCCCCCACGATGTAGATTCTACTAGACCAACCCGACAATCTGCCAAATCCCATCCATACACTGTGGAGGTCTCCAGATGCCGAAAAGCTTTATACTCCAAAAGATTCTTTCCTCGTGCTGCTGGACTCTGGATCGCGTTAGCTGCTCTTTGTTTTCCTAACGGTACTAACATGCAGAAATTTAAAACTAATGTAAACAGACATCTCGCTGCGCAGCTTCCAATTTTGGTTGCCCCCCCCCCAACTTTCACCGTTTTTCTCAGTAGCCCTTTACATCTACAGTGGCGGCCTGCCTTGTTTGAGGTGAACTATATTAAAAAAAGTGTATCTCTTCGAACTTGAATTTTTATTGCAGAATTTCGAGCAGAACCCTATCGCTTGCCATAGTCTCGTCAGTACTGGCTGCGTATTAATCTTAAGTAATTAGTGGTAGTATTTTAAGTATCACCTGCTCTGAGGATTGAACCTTCAACTTCCAGAACACTTTCACTTAAAACTGATTTTAATTTAGCATTTTATCTGTTACTTAAAATCCCCACCTCGAGGCATGAAAAAGATTGCCAAAAATAAATCTGGAAGATTAATCCCCTTAAATGTGTAATTATGTCACCGGAAATTGATGAACAAATTAAAATAGATGATTAATTAATTCAAAATGTTGCAGAGTCTATTTGCACCCGTTTTAAAAATGAAAAAGTAAAAACCGAAATATTTATATATTCATTTACGTTTAGTCTTTATTTCAAGAAATTCTCTAAATAAAGTGTAGAAATAAAGAAAAAACGTTGCAAGATGTAAAATAATACTGGTGTTCCTTTTTCATTTTCCATCACGTTGAAATATTATTTCCATAATTTTCATTATATATATATATATATATATATATATATATATATATATTTATTTATATATTCATCAAGGAATATATATATTTATTCATTCATTTATTTATTTATATTTTCATTAAACAAGTTAGGCATGTTGTTGATATCACTCTGCACAACATCTCAAACTGCCTTAACTTCTCAGTCTTTAGAAAATCTACGGATAACAATGACCTTATACATTTTTACTCCGACTACAACAACCGAATGAACACCGGAATGATCTTAGAATGTTCAGTCCGCTTACTTCTTCCATGAAGAAACTTATATTTATAACACTTTCCAAGCTTTAAAATACTCTCAATTTGTATCCAAAACGTTAAACGCAAAATCTTTAATGCCCACAAGAAAAAAACAGACTAAAATCACCAGCATAAATAACACCTACATGACTGAGCTAAATACATCTTACATAGTTCTCGCCAATAATCCCATATATATTTCCTGACAAAAATTCAAATCTGCCATAAAAATAGTAATATCTACCTCTAAAACAATTAAGGATTTACTCAACATCAAACCCCGTCACAAATACCTGTTATAAAAACCTCTTCTCTAGCCGGCATTTACAAAATATAAAACTCCACATGTCTGATGTTTTAAATTGATGGAGCAGCCAAAAATATAAAATTTTGCTTTTACAAACACCAACAAGACCTCAAACACAGCAATCCCAATAACGCATTCGTCATACGCAGACACACTTTTACCCACAGTTTTGATTTTACAAAACTGAACATATCTAAAGACCGAATACTCTCTCCCACGTCGCAAATGCATCGAAAGCGCTATAATACTTCTCTAATAACCATCTAACATAAACCTCAGACTCTGATATTATTCCTGAAGCAAAACCTCAATAAATAATGCAATCTCTTGCGTAACTGCGATCCCGGTTAAAGTAATTTTCCTTTTGCACTATACTCTATTCATTTTTTTCACTTCATTTGCTTTTTTTTGTTATTTTTGTACCAGTCTACTTCCTTATTATTCAATTATTCTCTTTTCCCGCGTTTCATATTTATGTTTTTATTCAAATAGTTAAGCGCGTGTCAATGACGTCCATGTGTGCATTCTTTTTGTTCCTATGTATGTATCGTTATCGAATAAATGTTAAATCTTCATCTGACTGAAACTTGAAAAATCTCTCGTTTCATGATGAGGTTTTCCCGTATTTAAATTTGTTTTTTTCCGGGGTTTTTTCCACACATTTTGTTTTTCACATATTTTCATTTCATGATATATCGTGCATCGTATCCCTTTATATATATATATATATATATATATATATATATATATATATATATATATATATATATAATGTGTATATATAGAGAGAGATATGTATATATATATATATGTATATATAGAGATCGATAACGATATATATACATATATATAATATATAAGTATATATATATATATATATATATATATATATATATATATATATATATATATATATATATAGAGAGAGAGAGAGAGAGAGAGAGAGAGAGAGAGATAAAAACTCGTTATAAAAGAATAAAAATAGTATCGTCTGTATGAAGAATGTCTGGGTACGTTAGGGTATTTTGCTTTGGGTTGATTAAGATATTGAACACATGTCAGCACTAAAATCTGCTAATCATAAAACCCAATACGCACATGGTAAATATAGACATTATTATTTTTCTGCTGCAATTTTATAGAAATGTCAAACTAACAGAAGAAAGGACTAAATAATCCGTTTAATAATAAAACCAAATAACTATCTCGTGATCGACTGTATTTATGTAATTTTATGTCTGGGTTTTGTAAACTTATCTCGTCTGACTGTTTTATCATGGATCGATCAATGTGTATATATATATATATATATATATATATATATATATATATATATATATATATATATATACATACATATATATATATATATGACATGCTGAAACTTGGCTTAGATATGTAAAAATCAGAGAGGCTTTAAAATCTACAAAAGCTGGATAGAAATGCCTTGATGAGGAAAATCAGGGGACATTTATAGGTGTCAGTAATGGTTAAATGGAGATGGTGAAGGGCTAGGATACATACCACAGAGCCTAGCCCATCTAATCGACTCGGGGATCGGAGTCCCGAAATTAGAGTGGCTCCAAGTGAACAACAAGGATGTCTGGCAACACTACGATTCGGATATTTGCGAGAGACTTCAGTTTGCTATTAAGGCAGACGTGGACAGACGATTACAGTTCATGACGATAATAATAACAAGCATAGCGTCGTAACGATCTGTTAACATTAAACCACGATAGTTAAAACACCATACACCGCCAACCGGAGAGCGAATGACATTTTAAAAACTCAAAAAAGAAAATAAGATCCCATAAAGAAGCTGTTTAAGAAAGAACGTCAATGCCACGAGGGACCCCGGCAAATAGAAGAAAATTAAAAATAATCCGATGAGTTGAGAGACATGGGAGGATAATAAGAGTAAGACAGAAGAAGCGTACTCCAACTTAGAATTATCGTGCTTTTATACATGTAAAGCTGCGTCAAGATGGAGATACTTGCTTGAGCGGTAGAATGATCCAATCATTTTTCCAGCGACCTGATATAAGTCTTCCACTTCAGGTCTGGAGTTACGTTCAGTACTATAGAAGCTCATCAAAACAGGGGGCTCTAGAGTGTCATGCAGAAAACATTGACAGCAATTTACTTCAGTTTTAACATCTCGCCAATTGTCAAGCTTCGTATTATAAAAATGGTCTAGTGTTCAAGCAACATCTAGAAAGGCAGTACATTGCATCTTACATAACTATAAAAGTGTAATTTCATGAACATGTTGAAATCAGAAACACGTTATAGAAAATCAACTTAAGACAATCACAAGCCAGATGTTTCCGTGGGAAAGAAAATGAAGTATGAATGTTATTTACACAATGTGGTGGGAGGAATGATGTCGTATTCCTTCGTGTAGGTTGACTGTTTATCTGTCGTCGAATAATTTAGAATAAATTTCTAACGAAAAACTCGAAACCACAAGTAAAACGTCGGACAATTATTAAAACACAGTTGTTTTGAAATATTCATAACGCGATTCTCTGCTAAATCTGATGAAGAAATATATGTTTAAGAGTGGCTGAATAAGGTAGTGGTAAGTTGATAAGAATTATATTCACTAAACATATTTAATTGCAATTGTTTTAAATGAAATCAAAGAATGTGTGGATGTAAATCGATGACGCAAGCGGTAAAGTTAAATAGATAGACATATAGATGGACTAACAAGACAGAAAGACACATAACGCGGAGAGAAATAATATTAGGATGGACGATTTTACGTATTTGCCAGGTAAAGATATGCATCTCAAAAACAAAACCTATATTAGTCTTGAACATAAATTATGAATAGCATGTAAGCATAATATTGCTGTCTCGGTTTACATAAATAAAACAGAAGAAAACATATTTTTTTAAATATCTGTACCTTTTTCTATTTGGTATCATGTTATTGCGTATATTAACAACGATTAACGGCTAACTAGAGATTACCAATCCAACAACAAAGCTTTACGCGTGGAAATAACAGACACCAACACTGTAAGCGCATTAAAACAGAGAAACAACAACTGATAGCTGTACAGATTTAATAAGCTGGATTAACTACCCGTGACAATATTACAAACCGTTATTATTTCGACCGGTACGCTACAAATGTTCATGCATACATTCATATTGTATTAACTTATTCTCCGATGAACTGGCTACTCTAGTGCCCCCTCAACGTAAATTAACTAGATCAACTCGACAATCAGCTAGACCCCATCCATTCACTGTGGAGGCCCCCAGATACCGGAAAGCCTTCTACTCCAATAGCTTCTTTCCTCGTACTGCTGGCCTATGGAACTTCCTCCCTGTCCCCTGTTTTCCCGACAGTACCGACATGCAGATGTTTAATACTAATGTAAACAGACATCTCGCTGCACAGCTCCCAACTTAGAATGTCACCCTAAACCCACTGCCTAATTCTCAGTAGCCCATTACGTCTACAGTGACGTCCTGCCTTGTTTGGGGTGAAATATCATTAAAAAAAAAACTTTATAGTTTTTTAACTTTATTATTGATTAATTTTGTATAACTATTAGTTCATTATATCTTGTGTCTTTACTAAAATATATTTCGAGTGGAAATGACAGCCGTGTAGTGGTTTATTCGTGCGGCTTTTTACTATGGTCTGCTATGTTCCAATTCCGTCTGATATTATACATAGACTCTGGTAGGTGTGCACGAAATAGCAAACCCCACGTGACTGTGACTTTACGTGCGAAAAGAGAGACAAACTCTCGGACTCTCTTCCGGCTTTGATTTCACTGACCAAACGTGCTATCTGTACTTCTTTACGAGTCACATCCACTGCGGTCCGGGTATGGCGTGGGTGCATAGAAAAATAGACAATAAAAAACATAGTTCATGTGATAGTTTTAAGCTCGGCAAAACAAATAATAACGAGCGAAAAACAACTTTAATTTAAGATACAAAATAATAAATGATGCCTACTGTAAACGTGGAAAGAAAATAAAAGGTGACTAGCTTTGAAGTGTGTGGACTATTCTGCATGATGGGCATCGATTGTCAGAGGGAAATAGAACTTGTGTTTATAGTACATTTTCTTGGTAATGGTATTCATTTGCATATGAAGAGAGCAATTGCTTTAATAAGAGCAGTATTGGGAAGCCAGCAGTTGTGTTAGTGACAGCAATGAGTAGGCATTGGTAGTGCAGTTGTTTGTTGCAGTGCCGTCGCAGAAAAGTTTGTTTTTAATTCATTACTGAATTACAAACAATTTTAGCACGAAGAGAAGATTATGGGTTTCAGAAATGTAAGGTGAAGCAAAGAGTGATGTAGTCGGGTGGATGAAAAAGTGAAATTAGTAGCTAAGCTACCCAATGTGCGATACCTTGCTAGTTTCATTCCACTTTTTTCTGCACGGAAGTCCAGTTGCTCTGTACCTTGAGATGAGTTATTAAAAACCAGTTAGATACGGGAAGAATTGAGAGGAGACCAGTGACAGCGTTCACAGAAGGGCCTTTGAAGCGTATGAAATACTAAAACAATTCAGGTTGACTGGAAAATCCGTGGACGTTTCGCCAATACGATCAAAAGATTGACTGGACGAGCAGGATACCTATGGAGAGAGCTTAACCATACGGTCAAACTTGCGTACATTACAGGATTCTCATGCAACATATCTGTGGTACTGCAAAAGCGACCTCACGTAGTGAGAATGAAACGGTGGCAGTTGGTTTTAAGCTCCGTAAATATTGATTTAAAATTATACGTTAATATTAAAGATGATTAACTACCAGGTTTTCTGGGGTAATATTCTACGCTGTTAAAATTGATTTCGATATATTCCCAAATGATCTAACTCCAAATTCCTCGGTGTGAGGTGATTAAATTAAACAATAAGTTATCTACTCTCGTATCAGGCGATAGGCTACCTCAGATCAAACCTTGAAAATAAATGGATATCAACCTCACTATAGTATATAGCTCTAAGTAATATATTTAAAGTAGGAAACGTGGAATTGGAAACTTAGATGTTCGAAAGACGATATTCAGCATTCTACTTATATTTCTCGTCATATCATATAGAAGCGTTGAACAATTGATAACTTGGCATTCAATCTGAACTTATGTATACTTTTTTTTATCTAGTTCACCCCAAACAAGGCAAGTTGCCACTGTAGACGTAAGAAGCTACTGAGAATTAGGTTGACAGTTTAGGGGTCCATCCTTAATATAGAGATGTGCAGCGAGATGCTTGTTTACATTAGTTTAAAATTTCTGAATGCCACTATAGTCGGGGAAACACTGAGAAGGGATAGAATTCCGTAGACCCGCAGCTCGAGGAAAAAAGCTATTCGAGTAGAAGGCTCTCCAGCATCTGCGGACCTCTACAGTGAATGAATGGGATCTAAGGGATTGTCCGGTTGGTCGAGTGTATTTATGTCAAAGCGCAAACAAAGCAGCAAGTTCATCGGAGCACATTCCATTGAAGTACTTGTAAAACAATAACAAGGATGACACGTTGGTGGATTGTGAGAGACCTATTCGATTAGATATTCTTTTTCATGACCTTGTCTACGAAGTCGAGACTGGTGGATGGTGCACCAGCCCAGATGTGACAATAATACTCCATGAATTTGAGGATGGTAGCTTTGTAGAGATACGGGACGGTGTCAGGTCTGAGAAGTATTCTAGCACGGTTGAGGGAACACACTTTTTTTGAAGCAGCCTGTGTAATGTCTTCTATGTATTTGGACCAATTCATGTTACCTGTGAATGTTAGGCCGAACAGTTTGACCGTTGTACTCTCAAGTAGAGTTTTATAAGCCATATAAATAGGTGATTGGGTAGGTTTATTGTGGTTGTTGAAAGAAAAGGAGTTTTGTCTTAGCAGCATTAAATATTACCATCCACTAACGACTGGAGGTCAATTTCTAAGGAATCAGCCATTGCCTCGGATATGTGCGCGTCCGTTTTACCCACATGACGAGAGTCGATACGATAGTTAATATGGTAGTGGATTCTTTCGACGCGCAGCGGCAATAAGAGATTCTTGAATTGCGTTACACGCATGACATGAAAGGTGAAGTTTAAATTATAGAGTTCATTCGGTAAAGCATGATTAACCAGAAAGACTATCGAAAAATGATGTATAAGAAACTTAAGAGATGTGCTTCACTCAGAATTTAACGCTCTCTCTTGTGGGGAGTGGCGGATACTTGGTTATCAAATTGATAACACTATCGTTTTAGAATAAAAAGTAAAAAGCGTCGTTCACTCATCCAGAGCATTTAACGATACAAATTATGTCAATAGTATTCGTGACAGACTAATCTTGAGTGTAACAGAGTGACAGACCGACAAAGCCTATTATGAAAACTGATTTTAGTTAGAAAATAATAAAATATCAATATCATTTGGACAATCTAGTCTACTATTTTTATCTTGGTTGTTATTTTCACATGGTTTCTCCCGGTATAATATCCAACCTTGTTCAGGGACATTTCTCCGACCCTATGGAGCTTTACGTTTAACTCGCAACCCTATACAAAATTTAGAACTGAACCTTCTATTTAATCACCGTGAGTACATCATTCTCGTTCCGTTAGACATTCTCGGGTGTTAATTAATTATTATGATATCTTTTAGTTATTATCGCTTGTAGTAGAGATTGAACCTGCAGCATCCCGAAAACTGTCACTGTAATAAAGGGTTCTATTCGAGATACCGTATGTTATCAGGTTCGATATAAAGTGTCGTAAGTTTCAAAAGAAGGTAGGGTGTTTTTTGAACCAAACGTGGTGAAAATAAAAATCAAGATGTGAATAGTAGTTTGTATAATCAAGATCATAAAAATTATCAATCCCATTTCGAACAGGGGTGGATGAAATCTCGTGATTTGCGTCAGAAAGAAAGTTATGGCGATCGGTATGTTGATCTAGCTTACAGCGCTAGATACATACTGCATTGAGGGCTTATGCAGACCCCCTACATGGGAAGGTACAAATAAGAAAAAACGGCAGTTTTAGACATTATTTCGGGCAAACGTGTTTTCATAAAAATATGAGAACAGTTAATTTTTTTTGTAGTGTTTACAAGAAATGCCAAGCGACACCCAACGGTGTTCATTAAACAGGGCGGTGCACACAGGCATATGTCAGCAGCTGATGCTGTTAATATAACTGTTTTTCTCATCTTTGTTGTTATGAAAACAGTCTGCTCTAGTGAATTTAATGAAATATCCATTTTGAAGGTTACCGACTATGCCAAAAGGATGCTTAAGAAGGTCGGAGGCTACAAGCGTTGAAACGTTTAAAACATAACAAAAACATAAAAGTAAGTGATTCTGATTTGGCTTTGTTTTATTTATTTTGGTATAGTTTAATGCTGAATACAGTCATTTCGCCGAAACATATCATGCTTATAGTTCCTAATATATTCATATATTAATAGGTTAATTCGTTATCAGGCATATATATTGTAGATAAATCTTCTGCAGAACAATAGATTCTACTTAACCCTATCCCTAACCCTAACCCTATACCTAACCCTAACTCTTAGAGTAATGGACATTAATGAATGAACCGGGTTTAGTGTGAGGTCGTATCCAGGACCAGGTTTTAGTATAAAGTTGTTGACTAGGTTTGACGGTGTGGGAGTGGTGTAGGCAGACGTGAAACTATTTTTGTTAAATAAACACGTAGAAAGAAGTGGGAATATGAATTTCTATACAGTGTAGTGGATATTTATGTAGCGAACACCCTGTCAAAAAGTGTCTAAGGCATTTTTGCATCGTACTCGAGACTTCTAAATTCTGATTTACTTTTATTGAACTTTAGTTTTAATGAAGAACTACAGAAAAATACTTTTCACGTTAGCTTAAAATCATATAGTTTGAAATAACATTTTCATTGCATAGATGCGTCTCATTTTAGATGCGTGTCAAGTGTTCCTATAAGAGACTCTTATTCTTAGTCTGTCTGTCACACTTATTTTTTTTAAATAGCGCATGTCGGTCCGTCACACTTGTTTGAAATAGTATATCATTTGGTCTGTTACACTTAAGTTTGAATCTCGTGTCCGCTTTCATTTTGCTATACACTTAACTTAAAACTAACAAATGGCGTCAGTCTGTCACACTTAAATTTGAAATAGAATTGTATAGTTTAAAGCGCAGATTGAAGAAACGCATTCCCCATTTTCGTATCTTCAATTTCCATTTATTTACACATTCTTCTATTATATTCTTGAATATTGTGAGAGTTTTGACGCCGCACAGTAGAGGGTAGACACGTCATTTCTACATCGATCGTCGTCTTCTTCTTCTACTTCACACTCGCAAGAATTTGTGTCGACGTTGCAGCCATGTTCTGTCATGGCAGCTTTTTATTTCATCATGTCTGTTCTCAAGCTGTTGAGCGTCTTTTATTGACTCATTGTGTTTATGTGTCAGGAGGGAATTCTTCAGAAGGGGGTCCCATGCCAACAATTAGGGGCCATTCTCTACCGTTCTCATCCATAGCTGATCTCTTTCTGAAATAGTTTTACTGGCTGGATATTGCTGAGACATCTTCTCGTTGACTTTAGTCGCGTGACCAAGTATTCACGTCTGTAAAGGAGATGCTTATTTATAGAAATCAAAACTATTTCAACGAGATACGTTATACCACAGGTTCCAGTTACAAGTGTCTTAATACGTTAAAAGACGGCAGTGTACTATAATAACCACTAATATGCATATATTTCGGCAATTTTTCACGCTATTATTTTAAGATAACATATTTTACTTGTAAAGAAAAATGATTGGTAATTCAATTTAAATTTTAAAAATAATCAATCTCATTACTAACTGTGTTGAATATATATATATTTAAAAGTGGCACTTGATCTGGAAGATTATAGTCAAGGCAGATGTCAAAGCATATAGCTATTAAGCAATCGAATATTTTTGTTAATAAATATATATACTTTTAGAACAAGGACATTCTACGATGTGTTTTAAAAAATATGATAATAATAATACACATAAATAAACTAATATATAATATAATACAATTTAGACACCCTTAAGACCTAAAGCCACCAAAGTTCAAACATAAACAGTGTGCCCATCTGAATATTTTCAACGGTATTCAATTCATATTGAAGCACTTCTCAAAGCATATTGTTATTATTTTTCGTAGTAAAACTCCGTAACATGGTTACTCAGATAGTTCAAAACATTTTTAATTATATTCAGTTGTATGACATTTTGCCAGAGCGAAATATAATATTCACGTTTTTTCTACTAAACGACTCCTTCGTTGCTGAAGTCTGTATGCTCACGTGTTCACACAATAACCCAATTCTACTAACTTACAGTCCTATCCCATAACAGAGGCCCTCTCAAATATAAGGATGCAAACTTATTCAAGCCTCGAACTGCTACGTCCAACCCTACGGAATAAGTTGCGTTCCTCTAATTTTAAATCAGCTTAACCGAATATTAATCTGTGAAAAGTGTATGTTAAACTTGATTCAAAGGGCAGCTCATCATGTTTTTTATTTAAAATTACATTTAGATGCGGCGTTGAAAATATTTATGGTAACAAAACGTAACTACACGTGGTGCATCAAAAACAATAATTGAATTAATAGTGCCATTCATTTCTTGTATAGCCTATAAGCAAACGTTAAAATCCTATTTGCCACGTATCACTATCACGACTTCCTGCTCGCTACTTCTTTCCATGGACACGTTTACTAACTCAACTTACTCTGACTTACGAAGTTCAACTTACTGTTTTACTTAACCTACGGAGGCCCTGATAAGTTTTGCTACAATGTTCCTTATGCAAAGAGGGCAAAAGAGTGATAGCACTAAAATGTTTTTAAAATGACTTCGTTGAGAGATATTACATGATATATCGTAAGAAATTGGTTTCAGAACATGTTAATCTTTAGTGGGGAATGGTTTAAGATCAAACAATTAAAATACTGAATTTGTGTAAAGGAGGCAGAACTCTGAACTCTCAACATTCCCCGCAATTATAATTGACATAGATGTAGAGCATTACTCTCTAGTTGTCCACGCTAATGACGGTTTAGATTAATTGTAACTGAATAAATATTTCATCTTGGAGAACTTCACAATTTATTGTTTTGAAGTTTTGGACTATTTTGTTTTGTTGGATGATCAAATATCGATTATGTAACTGGGTTCATCTGATTAAAGGTGTTGAGCCGCTCAATAAACTGAATCTTTAAATGCATGAAGGGAATACATGAAATTCGTATATACCTAAAATTCTTTATAAAAAAGGTTGCTCTGTTTTTGAAGCTTCTATCCGTTCTCGTTGTTTGTGTTACAGAACCAATGTTTTCACAATGTGAGAAAAATTAAAGTTCGAAGCGCTGATCGATTCATTTAGATCACATTTACTTGAACTGAGTGTAGACGACTTGCACTTCGTACTAGATCCATTCACATTTGAAAATAAAAACGTTCATCATGATAGTCCAGATGAATTCTTGAAGCCAATAAATCATTCAGGGGAAATAGATGTGTAATTTACTCCTCTCCAGGAGTTAGACACAAGGCCAGTTTTTATCCTACTCCCACAAGTAAGATGTGACCCAAGCTCGGGTCGGAAAGTGGGGGTTGAAAAGCCAGCGCCCGAGAGGTGAGCACTCTGACTATCAAAAATTGCCTGGGCAGCCCCGTCGGCATTCCCCGGTAGGGGCGCCTCAAGCAGTAAGCAGTTAACTTACTCCTCCCCAAAGAGGGGAGGCAAAGCCTGGGAGGGTGGACCTCCTAGAACTGCACAGGACAATCCCATAGACCGGCGTAAATCAAGCCCCGAAGGCCAAGACAATACCAGTCTATAGGGTGTAGTATCCATCGGAACAGATACTACACTTTGATCTCGACCAAAATATGTACGTTAAGAATTTACTCACTGCCTGTTAATACACAATTCCCATCCGACCGATGCCGATAAATAAATCTGCATATTTGTTTCTATTTGAGTACAGCATTTTATCTATCTTGCAGATTAAAACGAAATGAGTTAGTCGTCCGCGTATCTCAAAATTTGTAAAGAAAAAAACAGTTAATTATAAATTATGCTTTTCATCTGAATAAATAACAGTTTTGTTTTAAGTAAAATCATTCTATTAGTGTCAGGAATAATAAACTGGCACCATTTATTATTTCAGTATATTTTGTATCTGGTTTGTTACTAATTAGGGAAATATACTTTTATTCAGGTTGTTAAATTAATCAACACATAACTTTGCAAAACTCTTCTATAAGATAATCTATTTAATGGTCTGAAATTGATCGACCTAAAACTGTTTTGGGGTTTGTTTTACAGGGTGACCAATCAAAGTTTTACTCATGCAATCGTTAGTTAAATTCCACATCTTTCTCTAATTTCGGTACAAATAAGCTTCATTATATTCCTGACTTGTCCACAAAGTTTCAGTTATAGATGCCCAACAGTCTTGATGTTATCGCCGTTCAATTATAAGCACACCTCGATATGACGTGCAAAATTGTCTATAACTCGCCTGATTTTGGCTGTGATGGTCGTATTCACTTCAAGAATAGGCTGAGGATTTCTTTGATAGACATTCTCGTTGAGATAAACTTAGAGATAAAAATAGGGGGGTTATGATTAACGGATCGTAAAGACCATTTAGGATAACACATCTCACTGTGTCTTTACTGTGTATTCATATCATTGAATAGCGTTAAAAGACTATGTCCTCAAATCATTGAATAGCGATAATGACTGTTGTTCATTTATAATAAAGACTTAGTGGGTAAGTCAGATATAGAGTGAATTTTATCCGTACTAAATACGGTTTGTTTGCATAAAAGAATGTGACTTTTATTAACGATTCCATAGGTGGCATTTGAAGCTGGTCACACTGTAAGTTAAAAGACTACTTGAGATAGAAAACATTATTTGGGGACACTCAGTAGTTGAAGACAATTCATGTGTATTATATAATCGTTTTCACATACAACTGTTATTCCCAAATGCTGACAATGATAAATGTCTGTAAACTTCCGTAATCTTACAGGCTTCGAAGTGAAAACGTTATTATGAACGAATATGTATATTCTACATAAGCTAATACGTGAAAAAAACAGATGTTCTTAATATTATATGCATATTACTGATAAATTAACATTTACATGCTGATAATCTTGGAAAGGGAAAAATATCATTCTGATATTTGGTCAAAGCAGTACATTGGAGCAAAAATGATTGAGAAGCACTCACCTCTTAATATAACACGCATTGTTTGACTGTCACTGACATTGTTACTGCCGTAACACGGAAAGCGTCCAATTAGCACATATTAAATTCGAACAAAGAAACGTTGTGTCTCAAATGTTTGCTCAAAGCTAACAGTAACAGTAGATTATCACCTGTAAAAGAAAAGAGAAATGTTCTTTATTTTCACTTTCTTTCTTAATTATAAATCTAATAGTTGCCTTGATGAAAGTAACATTAACTACTAATGTGTTTCAAAAATAATTAATTTAATTCAAAGTAATTTGGAGCGTATTTCTTTTCATTCACTGAATGCGTTGAATAAAAAGAGTTATACTACCTACCTTACGGATTACACAAAGTCTTCTGCTTCACTATAAATAGCGGGAGCACATGCCTCACGATGTTGGAACTACCCAAGTCTAACACTGACAGTCAAGGCAGACGTTCAACCACTCTTGTTATATGTTGTATTATACTGTTTATAATATACTTTGTTTCACTTAACCTCAAGTTCGTGTTTATTTTTCGGGACCCTTTTTACAGAAAAATCGTAGCATAGTAAAAATAACAGAGAAATTTATTGAATGAACGAAATCGTAATAAATGCGAAATGAGCGTTTCGTCAGCTTTTCATGTATTGCCCGGCGAAATCTACTCGCATTAATAGAAATACTTTTTTTATGTAATGTTTTTTTTTGTTTGGTGAGCTTTGTCAGATTTTATCTGTCCGCTATACATATGTTATATAATTAAGGTACCTGTCGATTATTTTTCGCCATTTATCAAATCGATGATAATTAAGGCGAAAGCATAGAATTAATTCACCTCAATATTGGTGCTAGTCTGGGGTTGTTGTTGAGAATGCTGTAATTTTAAACATGAGAGTACCAGAAAACAGTACTCCCATCATCACAAAAACAGACAAAATGGTTTTATTACCGACTTAAGAGTAAGGAATCCATTGATGTCATTGGCTATTAACATAAAAATATCGCTTTACTTATATGTCCGCCTCCACATTAACTAACATAGATAGCTATCCACCATTCCGCGATGCCTCCCAGAGTGGCTTTTATTCTGAGAGTTTAAGGCGGGAAATGAGTGTTTCAAAGATCTGAACATGCAGACATTACTCTTAACCCTAAAACTAACCCTAACTTTAACCCGGTGCATGTCTACATAGGATCCACAAAAGCACGTCAAAGGTGTATGTGTATAGTGCGCATGTCTATTATATTTTTAAAGACACATTTTTTTCAATAAGTGTCCGGGCTCTTTTACAAAGGATATTAACACTGAAATCTAAATAAAAAATAAATGTGTTTAGGCTCACGTTACATGTGACTCTATATATCCCTAGAAAAGTTCTGACAGGTAACACATAAATGTTTCATAATAAGTAATGTGGATCAATTTAAAAAATGGAGCTAAATTGGGTTGATATTTTCCACGATCATACTACTGCCTTGATATGTAGAGGAGTCATTTGTTTACTTCCAACATATCACTTATTCTGAACAAAAGTAACAAAGTTGTGTTACAGTTTTGGACGCAACTGTAAAAGTTAGTAGAATGTTTACACTTAGTTCAATACTTATATTTCCCACGATCATAACTGTGGAGGATTACTTTGTTTACTTTCAAAATATTCTGAACTAAAGTAGCAGCCATTTAAAGCTGTCTCACATTCTATATAAAAAAACATTAATTATGCTATTACATATATGATACTTCTAGTAGCATATTTTTGCTGGTACAGTAAGATTGCATGATGACGTACGAGCATACACTACACTGCATACCAAAGGATGATGTAATGCCTGGGGAATGTCTCATGACAAAAATGTCCGCCACTAATAGATAAAATGGAGAAGATATTTGCTGGGGGAGTGTATCATGACGAACGAACATACACTACACTACCAACAGAGGTAGTAATATCTTGAGAGGATGTACTCATCACAACAGAAAAGATAATACATTACTTTTTACTCAAAAAGATGACGTAATCACCGAGAGGGTGATATCATGACAACAGACATGTACTGCATTACCCTCTCCTTGAATCGAGTATTCAAAGATAGTATATTCATTTGAAATAGTATTGTAAAATGAATAAAGCATTAAAAGGTAGTACGATAGTACACAAATAGAAGTAACAGTGAAGTTCGATTCAAGCAGACAGATACCAGATCTCCACTAGTAATAGATATTCGAAAGCATGAGGGCAAATATTGTTTTATACATCAAGACTGTGCACTTTCTGATAGTACTAAAATTAATTCAGTTTTATAATCGTTCATAATGGAAGCCCCAAACATGTCAACTATCCTAATATATGAATCGTCCATGAGAGTAATTCGGTAGAATTATTTTTGCCTGAAAGCATGAATAGGCACGAAATCTAGGTCATATAAACATCACTTGTTTCATTTGTTTTGATTCGGCATTCAGTCCAATCATTTTTTTCAAAAAGCAAACAAAATATATCCCTTTTTTTCGCGTAAAGTTGAGAAAAATATTGAGAATTTATTTTCAAAAAATCACTTTTTAGGTTCATATTCGGACACGATGTAATCTCTACGGCTTAATCCTCAATAATTACGACTCTAATTTTAGGGAGAGATTAGGCAAAGCCCGGCTAGATTATTTCCCAGACGTATGAAATAGTGATTTTAAATATGTTTATTTTTATCTATAATTTAAAATTAAACAAAAAAATTAGAAATGTTATATTTTCTATCAAATCTTATCATTGCCAATCTTCTTGTAGTTCCATCCATTCAATGCTGAGTAAATCATTGGGTCTCATCTCAAAGGTTGAATAATATCAAATGTAAAAGGATAAGAATAAAAAGGTAATATGGTGTTATAGGCTGAGGCTTAAGGGGCACAGGGTACCTCATTCAATCAGGGCAACGCCGAGTCTTCATGCTGGTTCTATTTTTCTTCCTCCCACAAGGTAAGATAGGACACAATGTCGGGAAAGTGGGAAAGAACCAGCGCTCCAGAATTTGAGCACTCTGGCTGTTTAAAAAATGCCCGGGCAGCTCCGTCGACATTCCCCGGTAGGGACGCCTCAGACAGTAAGCAATACACTTACTCCTTCCCAAAGAGAAGAGGCAAAGCCTGGGAGGGTGCACCTCCTAGAACTACACAGGACCGGCAACCTCCAATAGACCGGCGTAAATCCAGACCCAAAGGCCCGGACAATACCGGTTTTTAAAACTTGTTAACCATTAAAAAGAGAGACAAGAATGAATGCTTGTATTAATCTATTTTCTCAACGTATTTCGCTTCTGTGTCGTTGAACTATGCCTACTTATATAACAAAGATTATTACCATGACGACGGTCTGATGGGTTTGTTTTCTTTTCAATTTCATCATCATCTGCTGATAGTTGAGGAATACAATGACACAGCTATGTGGGTAAATTAAGGCGAGAGTACAGGAAGGGCAGCTGCGTACGTATATACGAATATCTTAATTCGACGACTGCGTGTGCAGAGAAATGGTTTAACGCTTGAGCCGCGGGAATGGCTTTCAGCCTTTTTCGTGACAACGCAGAGAGATTAGAGTTACGAAATGCGGGAAGTGCAGCATTCACGAACAGCTGTGGGTTCAACTATTAGTGCAGAATCCGTAAATGATATGAGAACACAAAATTAAATGAATGAGGTAAAATCCAAAACTGAAAGAATTATGTTCCCTAAATATTTAAAAATAAGTGAAAGATGTATTTGAAAGTTTTATAAGTTAACTAAACATACCCGTGACCCGTTGAGTCACAACCGCTACAACTATTCATTCATAAACCGTGACATATCTGTTTAGACATACCTTTTGCATGACTAACATAACAAGACTCTTTATTTCAATTTACTTAATAAGAATTTCCACACAAGTCATCATGAGTGATTATTCACTTACAACTAACGGTGATTTTTCTTGCACTTTGTGTGACTAAAAGTCTCCCAGATTTCCAACACTCTTCTTTTCTTTTGATAACCATTGCAAACGAGTTTGGTTATCGCAACAACCATCTACTATTGATTTTACAATAACTTGCAATTGTTGTTGTTCTTCTCTGAAATTTGAGTGTCAGTAAGCCTCCCCAATGTACTAGGACTCTCTTAACCCTTCTCTGGCTGGTTTGTACTTTTTCTCTTCGGTCTTTCAATCCTTATTGACCTTCCATGACGATTTTCTATGGTACCAGGTTTTATTGGAAGAAGGGTTAAGCTTATTGAACTTTCAAGTTTCAGTTCCTGAAAACGAGAAATACAAAATACTCTGAGATATGAATGCACAAACATCCAAACTCATACAAGCAAGGAGACCGGATGTTATAATAATCGAAAAGAAGGAAAAATCTTGCAAAATCGTAGACTTCGCCGTTCCAGAGACGCAAAAACAAAGCATAAAGAAAGTCATTATGATGTTAGATAATAGGTTTGACGCATCTATTCGAGACGGGTTTGACTTACGCGGTTGTAGCGGAGTCATCCTGTGCAGTTCGGTTCGATGTGTTCCCACGGATGCGAAGTGACATTGACGTGACCTTAAGTTCACCAAAGGTCAAGAGTTGACATCACACCTGCGTGTTGATCGCGAGATTTGGTAGCGAGAGTTCCGCGTGGGAGAATTGAATTGGGATTTTAATCAGAGACTGACTTCGGAACGAGAGAGTCAACAACATAAAAAATGTAGCTGTTACGAGAAAAATCCCGAATGACGGAAATCTAAGAGTCTAGTAAAATCTGTTCTATTCCTCCCTCTCAAGAATATAAACTGGTGAACTAGTTAGCGTAAACTCTCTTTCTCGATCACAGCGAACTCGTTCAGGTCGGCTAATTAAAGTAGTTAAATAAAAGCGGCTCTTTAAAACAGAAAAAGACTTGTTGATTTCAGCCCACGACGCGATGGACAACCAACGAGGATTATGGCGACGGCGACGGCGGCGAGCGTCTACGGTGACGCGATGCGAGCGGCAACAATAGCAGCGCGACAGATAGACTTGGAGACGACGAGAAAAGAGAGAAGAGAATAAACAAGGTTAGTAAGGCAGTACTAATAGTAGCGACGACGGCGACAGAAAAGCGCGCAGAGTAGCAGTATGGCGGCGACGGCGATCGAGAATCGGATCTGAGTAAATACGACATATCGCCTCTTTGAATCAACAGCGAAGTTCTACGAGAACCAAAAGACAATGTAACAATAATACCAATAATCGTAGGAGCACTAGCAACTGTCCTAAAAAATCTAGAGAAAAAACTGGGAGAAATTGGAATCAAAGGTATCATTGAGACCATATAAAAGACCGCAATGATGAAAACACCTGCAATCTTAAGGAAAGTCCACTAATGCGTAAACCAACAATCATAACCTACGAAGGGTAACCAGTTACATGGAATTTACAACAGGAAGAAAAAAAACTCATCAAAAACACCACATCAAGAACCAAGGAACATAAACTGCAAAAAAAATCACCTCATAAATTCCCCCCCCCCCTCAAATAAATTACACCGGATACAGCTGACTTTACACAAAAATAAACCAATAAACAGAAATTGCAAAAAACACACCATAAACTGCCCATCCCTCATAAAATAGTGTCGGCTAGCCTGACATCACATACAATATTTATAGAGGGTCAAGGAGGATCGAAAGACCGAGGAGGGACAGTAAAAACAAACCAGACCTCCACTGGAAGAGTGCGGAGAGTGCTGAACCCTTAGGGAAGCTTATTGCCACCCAAATCTCAGAAAAGACCAATGGTCCTTCCCAGCGAAAAAACAATGGTAAGCGGCTGTTGCGATACTGCGATATTATTTGAGGTGGTTATCGATAAAGGGGGGGGGGGGTACTGGAAATTTGGAGAAGGCATGTTGTCACTTAGACTCCAGGGAAAACTCACCATTTGTAGTCGGTGGGAAATCCCTGACGATGACCTGTGTGATAACTCCTAGTTAGTATCAATAATAATAATAATAATAATAATAATAATAATAATAATAATAATAATAATAATAAAATGTAGATAAACTAAAATGTTTGGATACCAAAAAAACGGAAAATGCTTACAATTTATTGAGCTTTTGCAAAGAAAAGAGATGCAAATCGATTTTATCTGTCTAGAAAAGAATGTAGTTGAGGTTTACTTAGTGTTGAAGATGTTGTGAATATAAAAAAGGTTGTTTATTTAAATATATTTCTGAGAGTAATGCGATTCTTCTTCGTAGAGTCAATAGAGAGGAAATACTAAGAAATAGGGTGAAACAGAATCAAAGATTACAAGAGAGAGAATTAACATTACTTGTAAAGAAACTACACAGTATATTATTTAAGAATACTGCATTTAGAGATAATTACAGCTGGAATTGGTTGGTCAGGAGTGATCTAAAAAGATATACCTAGAACACTTTAATTGCATCGCAGGAACAAGCAAACCGCACTAGGTTTATCAAATAGTACATTGAAAAACTGCAACATCACCTATATACCAATTGTGTAATGAAAGGGAATAAACCTTAGCGCATATTGTATCCATCTGAATCATCAATGTTACCACAACACCAGCATAAAAAACGAGACACGACAATGTAGCTCAGGTACTACACTGTAATGTATGTAAACTTTATAGATTAGACGACATTGAGAAGTGGTATGAGCATAAGCCAGAAGTGGTACAGGATAACCACAATGTTAAACTTTTTCGGGACATGCGTATACAGATAAGTTTCTTGAACATTCAACACCCGACTTAATCTTTCTAAACAAAAACAAGAGAAGTTGCTTAATCATTGATATAGTCTGCACCCCCCTGATACAAGAGTGCAGGAGAAAGAAAACGGAAAAATAAATAAATATCAAGATCTCAAATAGGAATTAGTTAGATTATGGAAATGTAAAAAAGTAAAGGTGATTCCCGTTGTAATTTGGAACGCTTGGAACCATAACGAAAAGCCACCATAAATAGATTAAACAGGTTGACGAGACAATTTATTTTCCAATTCTGCAAAAGACATGCCTGTTATGAACAGTGAATGTGTAAAATTACAGCTTGAATGTCGAAAGTCAAGGGAATTGACTTGGTGTTCAATTAAAAACATCCAACTGACAACATCCAACTGAAAGCATCCAAACTAAAAAATCCAAAAGTTGAGACTACTATTACAAAATAATTAAAAGACTCGATGCCAGAGAAGAAGACGGCATGAGGTAGGTTATTTAATATATACTTTCTATGAGCCCATGTGTGCATGTATCCTAAAACTGTTGCTAATTGTCCATTTTGTTCTTCTCATTTTTGGATAAAACTAGAATTCATTTTAAGTCTTGCTTAGCTGGAGTAAAGCAAGTTAACATAGCATTATTATTATTTTTATTACTATTATTATTATCGTTATTTTTATTGTTGTTATTTGTACTCGCTATGAGTTCTACCATGGGTTATCGTAGGTGGTTACTCACTGTTGGTCACCGCTGGTGTTTCCTTGAGTCTGGCGGCGTCTCTCCCTGAATGTTCACTGCTTTCCGCCTCTTTTGGTGGCTGTTGCAGGTCACTTTACGTTGTCTCAGTAAACGCTCGCTGTTGTTTTTTTTTCTGGTCTTTTCTGAGATTTGGACAGCGGTTGCTCTCCTCGATGTCCCGGTATTCTCCGCGCTCGTCCAGTGGAAGTCTAGTTGCTACTCTCCCTCCCCAGTTTCTTCGTCCTCTTTAGATCTTGGTGGCTGTTATGTGTAGTGTCTGCCGAAGGTGTGTAAATAGCTTTTTGGGGGAGGTGTCTGTCGTTTTGTGTTCCTTGTGTTCATGTGGTGGGATACTTTCTATGGAGAGCGAGCGCATAATGCCGACGAGCCGAGGTTGTGGGAGATTTCATAGACTACCTCCCTCAAGAGAAGTGATCGAGCCGGCCTCAGCGAATGTCATACGGGGTGGGCGTAGTGGCTCGGAAGACCGGGACGTGGGACGGTGCGCAGGCCTCCACTGGAGGAGTCGAGGGAGGAGGTATTGGGTCTTCGGTAAACTTGTTGCCGTCTCGATCTCGGAGGGGACCGGTGCTCCTTCTCTCAAGGGGGCGATGCTGGGGTTCTGTTGCGGTTGCACGATGTCGTTTGCGGTGGTTGTCAGAGGAGGTGGGTGGGCTGGGGGCTAGGGGGGATTTAACACAATCTTTAAATACATATATCTGATTTTAATAAATTGTCAACCAACTACACATATAAGAGGATTTTTCATAATGTCAGTTTCCTCTGACAATATTAAGGGGGGGGGGCGAAACGAGGGGGCAGCAAAAAAGGTAACATGGTGTTATGAGAATAGTCATATAATGGCAGTATTATTCATTAATACACACATGTTATTGTGTTATAATGATATAATGTTATGAGGTGTTATATAATGTTATATATAATGTTATATATAATAATATATAATGTTATATAATATCATATGATATATTAGATTATAATACATAATATGTAATAATATATAATATATATGTTATATAATATATTATATTATATAATATATTATATATTATTATTATGTATATTAATATATATATTAATATATATATAATAATATGTATATATATATAATATATATATTAATATATATATATATTAATATATTAATATATATATATATATATATATATATATATTAACATATATGTATTAATATTATATAGTATATAATATATTATATAATATTTGTTGTAGACCCGTGCTAGGGGTCACAAAGATAACAACCACAAATTGTGACAGGTTAAAATATACAATGTATTTATATCATAGCAATACAGTAACGCCACTAAATGTGGTAGGAGATGACCGGATTCCTACCATGCGGTAAAACATGATAGGAATGTCCTCTGTTGAGTCTTTGCAACCATGGTATATATTATAGAAGGTTACTTCCATTAGTTCTTCACAACACCCCCTCCCGAGCTTTTCATTCCCCTGGAATGATCTTATAACTCTTTTTTCTGGGATTGATCTCTATGGGATCGATCCTTTTTCTTTTTCTGGAAGACCGGCGTTGTCCCGCTGCTTGTGGTGGTACCAGGTCGAACGTGTCATATATATATAGGCCATTACTTCTTCTTGTTCAACAGGAGGTTGTCTGTCGTCATCAGTGACACGTTTCCGAATTTGGTTCAAATGCTTCTCGTGAGTAAATTTTGGACCTTCGATTATGTAAACCATCCGCCCGATCCTCTGCTCGACTTTTCCTAGTTCCCACATCATACTATTATTTTTAATGTACCTTGAAAAATACCTTTTCTCACGGTAAATACCTCTTTTTAGGAACTGTAGTATTCGGCGGTTTTACCTGTTTAGGCAAAATTTTCTCGAAGACCGGCCTAATTTTCCTCGCAAACATTAACTCTGCCGGCGACATCTTTGATGGAGCGCTTTAATTTGGCGTAATTCGGTACACTTGTAAAAACTGTTGTAACGCCTTTCCTGAGGGCGTTTCTTTAGCTGTTTTCAGAGCTCTTTCAAGCGTGTCCACGAACCTCTCTGCCTGACAGTTCGATTGAGGATGATAGGTTGGCGTTGTTATGTGGTTGGCCTGGAAATCCTCGCAGAAACTTTTAAAATCTGCTGACATGAATTGCGTGCCATTGCCCGACACCAAACAATCGATCACACCAAACCTAGCATACAATTCGTGAAGAGCACTGATTGTAAAATCCGTTGTTGGACTCTTGCATCTAAATAACTCAGGCTATTTTGAAAAGCTATCAACAACTATTAAGTAATAGTTTCCCTCCAATGGACCTACAAATTCCACGTGTATCCTTGACCATGGATGGTCAGCTTTAGGCCACGGGCTAAATTGTATTGGGGGCGCTTTTGCAGCCAATGCGCATCCCTTACACGTGTTTACCATGTCTTCAATATCAGTGTCCATGCTCTTCCAGTAAACGTAGGACCTCATGAGGCTCTTCATTCTAGTAGCCCCAGGGTGCCCCGTATGAAAATCCTTTAAATTTGTTTTCCTCAGCGTGGCTGGGATTACCACCCTTTCTCGGTACAACAGTACCTCATTGCACATAGAATAAACTTCCGCCGCCGATTCATCTGATTGAATTTTTTGTTTCGTTTCTTTGATGAAACTATCTTCTCCAGCCTCCCTTATTATATCTTTGAAAGTCACTGGTAATTCCCTGATCGTATTGCACAGCATTTGTGTATAGTCCTTTTCACTTTGTAGTGACGCTATTACTGTGTCCTCCGGCGGTTCCCTTGATTTCGGGATTAATCGCGACAATCCGTCAGCGTGACCTAACTTCGCAGATGCAAGAAATTCCATACTGAAATCGTAATTTAGCAGGATGGTCGCCCATCTTTGCAGTCTGTTGGCTGAGAAATTTGGTATCCCTTTTTTTAACCGAAAATGGTTATAAGCGGCTTGTGATCAGTTTGTAATTTGAATTTTCGACCGTGTAAAAAACGGTGGAATTTTGTAACCCCAAATATGATCCCCAGTGCTTCCTTCTGAATTTGGCATAATTCTTTTCGGCTGGCAGTAAGGTTCTCGACGCATGGGCTATCGGTTTAGTGGACCCATCTGGCATTTTATGTAGAATGCATGCCCCTATTCCATAAGCACTTGCGTCGGTTGCGACAATAATATCTTGTTCAGGATTGAAATGAATCAGAAATAAATCTGATGTTAGTACATCTTTTAACTGCTTAAATGCCGACTGGCACTCCGGCGTCCAGTTCCGTCTTTTGTCCTTTTTTAATACTTCATTCAAAGGCGCTCGCAATTTATGCATATTCTTAATAAAAGTTTGATAATAGTTTACGAGCCCTAAAAAACTTTGCAATGTAGTTACATTATGAGGCTTTGGCATGTCTTTTATTGCTGTGGACCTATCCGGGTCGGGTTTTCTCCCGTCCTTATTTAATATATGACCCAGGTATTTTATTTGTTCCAAAAAAAATTCACATTTTGCCTCCTTCAAAGTGAAACCGTATTCTTTTATTCTGTCAAACACTTGAAATACATGATCTCTATGTTGTTCAACATTTTGACTACGTATGAGAATATCGTCCAGATAGCCTATTGAAAAATCCAAACCGCTTAGCAAAGCGTCAATTATCTGTTGGAAAATAGCAGGTGCTACTTTTATCCCAAATGCTAATCTATTGAATTTAAAAAGACCTATGTGTGTTGAGATACACAAAAGTTCGACCTATCGTATTCTACTGGTATCTGTAGATACGCCTCGCTTAAGTCTATTTTGGAAAAGATTTTTCCGCCATTTAACTTAGCGAATACTTCCTTTGGGTTTGGTAACGGATAGTGGTGGTCCTTGAGCGATGCATTCAATCCGGTAGAGACATCTGCGCATACTCTGATTTCTTTTGATTTTTTTTTATGTATACGGTGGGGGCTGCCCACTTACTATAGTTAATATGGGTCAAAATCCCTGCGTTAACTAGTCTTTCCAATTCTTCTTCAATTTTTTCTCTTGAAGCGAACGGTACGATACGTGTTTTTTTGAATATTGGTTTTGCTTCATCCAGCAATTCGAATCTCGCTTTTATTTTGGAAAAGATTTTTTTAGATCCTGTTTTATTTTGTCGGCTTCGGCCGTTAAATTTTCGACTTTTTGACAAAAATCACTCATTGGCGAGTCCCATAATTCAAATTCTTGGATCCAGTCAGATCCAATTAAATTTGATGCGTTCCTAAGAACAAATACTTTTAGCTTTTTTGTCTTTCTTTTTAGTGAAAAATTAATAATTAATTCACCCTCAAAATGTATCTTTTCACCAGTTACCGATCTTGCGACTTTATTCGTCTTCATCATCGTGGGCTAACCTAATTTCTTCCACGTGTGAACATTTATAATCGATATATCCGACCGATTTACTTCTCTATTTCTTATTCTCACCGTAACATATTTCCTTATGTTCTCTGTTGGTGAAGGGTCCCTTTTTGCAGTTTTTATGTAGGTCTTTTTTTCTACTTTTGCTCTGCAATATGAGGCCTTTTGCTCTGCTCGTTTGCATAGGTCACACGTTATTTTCTTATGGTACCAACATGCATTGTACCCATGAGGTCCTCCACATTTACTACAAGGGGTCCTAGGCTTTTGTCTATCCTGATAATTTTGTGAAGGGTTCTTTTTGCCTCTTGGTTGGTAATAGCTGGCGGGTGAGTGTCCTTTATTTTTGGAGTGTATCTTTTTAATGTGAGCGATACCTGCTTCCTCTATGTTTCGGGAATCTTTTTTCACTGCCACGAACCGCTGACAATCTTCAGCCAGTTTCTGAAGCGTTAAATCAGGTTCTAATTCCAGTTTATTTAGAGCACGACGTCTTATATCGGCGTCTTTTGTGGCTATCAAACCTTGTGTGAATATTAGGCATTTTAAATGATCTGCCGTTAATGATGACAACTTGAAGTCGTCACAGTTTTTATTAACTATAGACGCAAAAGTCGTATAATCCTGATTCTCCTTATGTGTAATATTCATACATTTCCATCTTTTATGGAAAAAGTTCGTCTTTGGACAGTATAACTCCATTAACAGTTTACTGCCTCGTCAAACGACAATTCGTTGGTTTTTCTTGGCAAAATATAATCCACGAATGTGTTATGTTCGGATGCACCCAACTTCCGTAGTAATAAACGAACCTTCTTTTGATCCGTCCATGAACCACAATCAATCTTGAATAAGTCTTCAAATCTTCTGAAGTATTCTTCAAACGTTAGGTCTGCCTCAGGAGCATAGCGAAATGTATCAATGGCTGACCAGATCGCATTTTGTGAAAAAGCCGTACTGTGTTCCTGTCCGTTGTCCTTATTAATTAAAACTTGCGTTACCAAATCCATTTTTTTATCTGATTGGTGTTGATGCTCTAAATGTAATTTTTTCAATTCCAATATTTGTTCGTTCATTTCTTTCTTTTCTTCCGCGGCGTATTTCATCATTTCTTTTTTTCTCTTCCCTGTTTTTCCTCGAAGTATTTCATTAAACTTAACTGCTTCTCGTCATTTTGTTTCTGTACTATCAATTGTTCTTCTCGAAACCTTTTTTCAAGTTCTAATTGTTGATTTTGTTGACGTTTTATAATTTCCAAAATCTGTTTTGAAAAATCCTCCATTTTTTTTTCTATGACAAAAATGCGTTTTCAGAAACAAGCCAATTCTTTTTCTATGGTACCAACTCTACAAAAAAAACTTTTACAATTTTTGTATCTGGTTATATTGACGAGTATTTCCTGAATTTATTTTTTCCTTGTGTGGCAATTTTCCACTAGAAAAATAATTCAGCGTTTGTGTTTATACAGAAAAAAGTTTGACCTTTTATTTTTTCAATTTTCTTTTCGTAACGTGTAAGTATTTAGTTCAAATCCTTGTTGAACGTACACTTTTTTCTTTTACAAAGAATTAGTTTTTTTTCTGTGAAAAAAAAACGAGTTCATAGCTTTTATTTAAATATTGGCCATAATTTCCGCTTTAAGTGCGTAACAGAATATCATATTTTCTCATTAACACAAAGTGTTATGCCGTACCTGCTTGTCGAAAGTGTTTTTTTTCAACGTGCCAGTCAGTCAGAGAAAAATTTATTATAATCGGAAAAATCCGACGTAACTTTTAATTTTCGAATACTCGCTTTAGCCAAAATAAAATATACTATCATTTACTTGCTGTATTTTCATATTTTATTTTTCAATGCTAATGCCTTTTTGAGACAATCTTTTTAGAACGAACAAATTTTTTTTTGTACTTTCTGAAACTTTGAGTCGTTTTTTTTCAGTTGTCGTAAATCCACGCCATTTATGAGTTCCGTTTTTTTTTTGACGACGTCTTTTGTTGTTTGACTTTTTTTTTCAAGTAAATCTTTGCCCGAATCTTCGTTATTAAGTTTTTTGTCGAATGATCCCGTAACTTTCTTGAGTAATCCTGGTAGCCAGTTGTCGTAACTTGTATAACATCAAAATCCTCACGTTTGTTCTTTACTAATTTCTTCGTCGCCAGTGTTGTAGACCCGTACTAGGGGTCACAAAGATAACAACCACAAATTGTGACAGGTTAAAATATACAATGTATTTATATCATAGCAATACAGTAACGCCACAAAATGTGGTAGGAGATGACCGGATTCCTACCATGCGGTAAAACATGATAGGAATGTCCATTATTTAACACCTACCTACTATAGGAGTATGTGACACAAGGTCGGAAAGTAGGATTTGAAAAGCAAGCACTCGAGAAGGTGAGCGCTCTAGCCATTAAAAATTGCCTGGGCAGCACCGTCGGCATACCCGGTAGGGGCGCCTCAGACAGTAAGCTATAAACTTACTCCTCCCCAAAGAGGAGAGGCAAAGCCTGTGATGGTGGACTTCCTAGAACTGCACAAGACAGACCTATAGACCGGCGGAATCATGCCCCGAAGGTCAAGACAACACCGGTCTATAGGGTGTAGTATCCATCGGAACAGATACCACACGTGGTATGAAGACTCTCACATGATAGGAATGTCCAATATTTAACACCTACCCACTATAGGAGTATGTGACACAAGGTCGGAAAGTGGGATTTGAAAAGCCAGCGTCCGAGAAAGTGAGCGCTCTAGCCATTAAAAATTGCCTGGGCAGCCCCGTCGGCATTCCCCGGTAGGGGCGCCTCAGACAGTAAGCTATAAACTTACTCCTCCTCAAAGAGGAGAGGCAAAGCCTGGGAGGGTGGACCTCCTAGAACTGTACAGGGCAGACCCATAGACCGCCGGAATCATGCTGCGAAAGCCAAGACAACACCGGTCTATAGGATGTAGTATCCATCGGAACAGATACCACACGTGGTATGAAGACTCTCACATGATAGGAATGTCTTCTTTATTTATCTCTTTAAATATTTAAAGAAAATATGAAAACAGATGTGCCACAAGGCCAAAAAACGGGTATTGGGGAGGAGTGGGGGTCGGGGGTCGTACACTGGGCTATGCCCTAAAAAACTAGCTTCAATCACCACAATACCACATTTACTCTATGGACTTAATCTACTTAAAATATCCCTAGGTTGTTTCATGATTTTTATTGACAAAAATAATATGTACAGAGTATGGTGATAGGGAGTGGGAGAACAAAAACTAAGCTTTAAAAATACCCAAAAAATAAATAAAAATAAAATGGATGTAAAAATAAAGAACAAAATAAAATGTTAATTATGGTAAGTTAGTAAGTGGTGACTTGACCAGGGATAGAACCCTGTGCAAACCAGTGGTTGAACACATCCGTCAGAATAGGTACGAACATGTGCGACAGCCTCAAGAACAATTCATAGGGCAAACCATCAAGTCCCGGAGATTTGTCGTAGCCGACCTGCTTCAACGCAGTCAGGACCTCACATTCTGTAATGCGCCCATCACAACTAGCCGCTTGAGCCGCCTCCAGGCGGGGCGAACCGGCCAAATAGTTGCCAAACTCCTCGACGCGGAGTCTAGACAGTTGGGTGAAGCGATCCGCGAAATGCTCCCGAAACCCCCCACAAATCTCCCGAGCCGACACAAGGGTGTGTCCTTCCGGGCTTTGAATTTGACGAATATAGCCGTCCGAATTGCTTCGTTGGACACTCTTTCTAACTTAGCCCTGACTACTTGACCTTCATACCGCTCGTTAGCCGAACGTTTCAGGTCCCCCTTAGCTAAGTTTATGGCTATGGAATCCCCCCTTCCACCGCCCGGGCCAGCTTATTTTCTAAACGCTTTTGTGTTTCAACCTTATTTAAGGCGAGGCGTTGGCTATATTTGACAGAAAAGCTCCTAATGCCACATTTGGCGTTAACCCACCACTTACTCCCGGTTACCGCCCCCACTAATCCCTTTTGAAAATTAAGTGTTAGCCTGTCCCGGAAGTCATGTATCTCCAGTAAGGAGGTATTTAACTTCCAGTACCCAGCTAACTTATGGGATTTAGGTTCTATTTCCATACTGGCCACAAGTAATTTGTGGTCAGAATAGGCTAACCAGTGGAACGTGGGACAAGAGATATAATCTACTTTGCCTCTTCTCACTAACAACCGATCCAAGTAAGTACTTGAAACGGAAGGCCTGCTAGAAACCAACGTCCACCACTCCCGCCCCGGGTGATCGACACGAAACCTATCGACCAGATCACATTCAGTCATCAGATCAGAAAGGCTGGTCTAACACCCACCAGACCCTCTAGGCCCACCCACCTTATCTATTTTGGGATCAAGGATGGCATTTCAATCCCCCAGTAAAATTAACCGCTTTGAACCCCCGAGAAACCCCTCTAACCCCCGGAAAAAGAGAGCCCTCTCTCGAGCGATATTGGGCGCATAAACCGCGACGATTCGAAATGCGGCACTTTTTACAGCAACATCGGCCACGACCAGTCTGCCATCAGCATCCGCTTGAACAACGTTTCCACTTGCGGACAGGGTGCGTCTTACTAACAAGGAAACTCTCCTAGCACAACGGTCACCGAAAGCTGAAAAAACATCGAAATGCTTCGACAGCAGTCGGTGATCGTCGATCGAATCATAGTGAGTTTCCTGTAACGCAGCCACATCTATGTCAAAATACATCAGGTCCCCCAGTATGCGTTTAGCTTTGCTTAAAGGCCTCATGCCCCTTGTGTTCAAGCTTCCTAAAACTTAGTTCGCGGCCATCTGCACTAATCAGTGTCAACCACCGGTCTGAAGTCTTTCGGGACGAGGATGCCGCAGGTATTAGCCATGTTACCCGTTAGTAAGTCGGACGTAACCCGTCCGTCTCGAGTAATGCCTCCGACATCAAATGGAAAGGTGAGTTTGAGTGCCCTATAAAAACAAGGGTGGACGTACATGGGGACCCTCCCTTCGCAATCTTTTCTCAGCTGTTTGAGGGAGTCATGGGTATCATCCACCAGTTTCAGACCCGGAATTGCCCCATTGGCGGCCTCAACAATTTTTCAAAGGCTTTTCGTCCGGCTTTTCCGGGTCTTTCGGATGAAAGTGATGATCAATGGGGGCATGTGGAAAATTTGGGAGCTTGCTGACATCCAGCCCCTGGGTCTGAGTGAGGAGCTGCAGCGGCACCACGATTTTTAGCTGTCTCGAGTTGAGATTGGCAGCGACAAGGTGAAAATCTGCTTCGCAGATCTGGTCCCCTGGCAAGAAGGGGAGCTTTCGGATTTTTTCCTTCCTCACTGGGGAACGTGAAGCAGACCTGCTGCTAATTTTGGGCTCCGGCTTTTTATTTTGAGACAGAGAGCGTAGCTAGCTGGGGTAGAATCAACAGGGGAGGGGGATTTCTGCTCAGTATTAGGGGTAGAGGGTTGGGATTAAGGAGTCTGAGCAGAAGAGATGGTCATCTCTTCAGATGTTGGGGCAGGGGATTGGGGCCCAGCCTCTTTAACTTTCTTAGCCTTTTTTGTGGCTCTTTTCAACTCCCTAAATTCCTGTTTCTCTGTCTCTGGAGCCGGCCCAGCGTCATCTTCCATTTTGTGTTCGTCTTCTTTCTCCCCTTCCGAGTCTGATGATGTCAAGGGGACCGTCTGCTTCCTTTTAGTTACCGCTGCCAATCCAGATGTTGAAGGCTGCAGCTCCTTGGTGGGAATATCAAGATTTCGCGACACTGTGGGTAGCCGCCCCCCTTTTTTACCCGGGGGCTACACCTTTTTGGAGGGGGACTGCTCCGGACTGGAACTTGGTTCTTCGGTTGGGATCGTCTTTCCACCTTTCACCACCTTGTTCCTAACTTCTTTTGTTGTTGTTGTTGTTGCATTGCCCCCTCCGGTCGTTGGTGGAGGAGCTGCTGGTGCCACTGACGCCGCTTTCACTCCCGGGCCTTGAGCAGAAGGGGTCTTCTTAGGTGGAAATTTCTTCGGGCAGGCTTTCGCCATATGCCCCTTCTGCCTACAATGCCAACAATGTGGGCTCATGCCTTCGACGATGACACTCATTGTCCAGGTGTCGCACTTGAGTAGGGGTGGGATATTATTGAAGCCGTCCCGGTCACCTCTCATATTTATTTTGTAGTCTCCTACCATAAGGTTACGGGGACCACGGACCGGGACTATAGCTTAGACGTCCCCATACTGACTTAGGACAGCACCAAGCTGTTTTGAGCTAATATAGCAGGGGACGCCAAGGACGGTGACTAAAGTCCTTTTCCTACTCAAGTACTCCGGCCTGAGAATGAGATTTTTAAATCTCAGGTCGGCTCTGGACACCTTTTCTGCTTCATGTTCACTTGGAAGCAGAATATCCCAAGTGGCGAACCCTCTGCGACACACATAGGATGCTGGGACTTTAAGCCCCCACAGAAGGTTCGCCATTTGATTAACTTCCACCCCAGCCAACCCCTTGGTTTTGGTGTCGATGGTGACTAGCGATACTATTCTTTTCGCTAGTCGATCAACCGCACCTGGAGCTGCTTTGATGTTGTTACCGTCGGTAAGTGTTTGTATTTCTCATCAAACAACCGACGGTACTCTTCGGGGCTTAGCTGGGACTGCGGTCCCCACTTGTCTTGAGTTGCTGAGAGGGCAGGAGATGCTGATATTGTAGGTGATGGTGGTGATACAGGCGGCGTCTTCTGCCCGGGAGGGATGGTCCTGTCCTGGCTGGACAAACTTTGAGCATGAGGAAGGGACGGCCACTCTTTTGGAGATGGCAAAGGATTGGATACCTTTGGAGTGGCCAACTTGGTCCCACCTCCCCTTTTGCTGGCGGCACCAACTGCTCCAGATTTTATTTCTGGTCCAGCGACCCCCTTCGTTCTCGGTCTGGATTTTCTTCCACCGGTTTTCGTTGGGCTTTTGTTTAATGCCCTCATACTGTTGCTGCTGCTGCTGTGGCTACTACTGCTACTGTTGGTAACTAGAGCTCCAAACAGCTCATAGTCCATTTCGGACATTTGAATCTGAGCAGCCTCCCGGTCGCTTGGTCCTTGCGGCTGATCTGGTCGGTGGCTCCTTCCTTTTAAAGCTCCACCGACCTGGCTGGCCTTAATTTTACAGACAGGAGACTTTTCCTCCTGCGAGCAGGCGGGCTGACGGTTAAAGCCCGTCGACCAACTGGTGGGATGGGGAGTCGTTCCCACGGACCCAGACCACCGCTCCCAGCTGAGCTAAAACCTACGCTGCCGGGGTCAGCAGCGTTGAAATCGTTAGCAGAGTTGCCGTAGAATGCGGCAAACTCAGAATTACTTGCAGTGCGGGAGACAGGACTGCCGTAGATACTGGGCATGACGCCTAAGTCGTCAAAAAACCCGTACGTAAAGTCTTGGCCTACTCCGGCCCCCAGATGTTTTTTAGGCATCTGGGAACCAGAGCCCGAGCTAGGTACTAAGCCTTCACCGGAGCCCGGTCCAGTCCTCCCCTCTTCCGTTTTGCCTTGCACAACGGCATGAGAAAAGCAAAACGCGTATTAAGTTTTTAGGTAAAAAAAAAACAGTTCTGAACCCGGCTCTAACCTGCCGATTTGGAGATGGAAGAACGTTTTCTAAATGTTACTCTAGCTGTTCAACCAAATCCGGCCAGCTGCTTGAGTTGTGCCTGGGTTCAGAACAAACCTAAAAACAAGAAGAAAATAATCTCAGTTAGTGCCCAAAAGGGGCTATACGAATCACCCAAGAGGGGTGATCACCCAAAAGGGGTGAGAAAATCAATGGTGCCCAAAAGGGGCTTGCCCAGCGGACAGAGAGAGTCCCCAGTCAAAAAGGGGCACAAGAGGCCAAGTAGCGTGTCACTCCCAAGTAATAATCCAAAGTAATAATCCTGGGGTAAATAATAACGACGTCAAGCATCTCTGCGGCAATTTTGGACACTGTGCTTTGTCTTGATAGGAATCTCCTCTGTTAAGTATTTGCAACCATGGTATTAATTATAGATGGTTGCTTCTATTAGTTCTTCAATAGGCGTGATTTGTACCCCACAACAATATTTATTATATAATATATATTATATAATATTACATAATATATGTATAATATATAATATTATATAATATTATATTATGATATAATATAATAAATCATAATATATAATATATATTTATATATATATAAATATAATATATTATATAATATAATATAATATAATATATAATATAATAATATATAATATATAATATATAATATATATAATAATATATAATGTTATATATAATGTTATATAGATGTTATATAATGGTATATAATGTTATATAATGTTATGAGATTTTATGTAATGTTATAATGATATAATGTTATGAGAATAGTGATATAATGGCAGTGTTATTCATTAATACACAAATGACTCATCTCCATTCATCACGGTATTCAGAAATCCAGGATTACTGTTGCGGTTTCCTTAAGGTCATGTGCAACTTGAAAACGGGGTGTTTTTCCTGCGACACTGACTTTGGCTCAAATGTTGCAGCCACTCTGTGCATGTTCAAATCATCAAATGTTCAAAAGTGTATGTGCGGAATCTTTACTCACTCCGACCTCTTGAGCGACTTCCCGCATGGTTGAACGAGGATCTCCCATCACCACATTTCGTGTCCTCTCAACAACAGCTGCATCCGAGAAGTTTTGGACCTGCTAGAATGCTGGTCACTCTCCGCTGATGTGTGGACATCTTTTAATCGGTTGAACCACATCTTAAGTTGTGATACACCCATCACATCTTCTCCAAACACCTGCCGAATCTCACGAATTGTGTTGTTTTGAGAATCATCAAGCTTTTTACAAAATTGTATGCAATACCTTTGCTTAACACGTTCAGTCATCTTGAGAAGAATCGGTAATCCGACAAACACGACTAGCAGTGACTAACGCCCAGGAAGGCGGTGATAAAATGTACACATGCGCATAAATGTGTCTTCCTCCATTGTGCAGAGTGGCACCGCCTTATCGTTTCTATTTCGCCCGAAAAACATTAGGGTCAGATACTGTTTAGACAGGCCTCGTATATATCAAATTTCATATTTCTGATTTGAGGGCCCAATAGATATAATTAGGTGCAAATATTTACAAATAACAAAAAAAATGACACATGTCATATAATAATTATTTCGACTATAAATAGTTTATTTCAGGTCCTGGAATGAATATACAATTTTCCTTATTTTCCTTTGTATTACAGCGCGAAAACTTTAAAATCAAATGTCATGTTACAGTTAAGACATGAACAATTATTGTCAAATCTAGAGGGAGAAAACAAGTTTATTTACTTGAGATACTGATTTCAATTGTTCTTTTAATGAGTCACGAAATTTTCATTTTAGTTGATGAGTTTAATTTTTAAAAAAAAACAGCGTCACAATATTATCTTTCTTCTGTCAATGATATAAGAAATCTTGTTGTTTGTCTCAATTCACTTTTATCAGACGTGTTGGTGAAACTTTTTAATTATTTTTGCAACTAAAATTCATTAAAATGACGATAGATAACTTCAATCTTATAATCTATCGAATACTAATTTTATTATACAAACATAAAAAAGAAGCTAATGACGTAATATATTTGTATAGTGTCGCCTATACATGTTCACGAAATGCCTTAAGACTAAAAGACTACTCATGCCAGAACGGATAAAATGTAGTCTTTAAACAGAAAAGTTCTTCACCAATTTTATATCCTCTTAAACAATCAAGATCCATTAGATGATTTTGATTCTGAAAAATGTCTCAAATTAAAGACTTAATTTTAACGGGGCTTAAGAAGGAATTGGAATTCAGGAAATCTTGCTTAATTGATGTCTAATGACTGTATCAAAATTAATGCGAATCTGAAATATTTTTATTTTCAAAATAAAGTTGTGCCAATAGTATGTCTCTAAAACCCTTACTTATAATAGTTAATAACATAAATGAAATACTTCTTAATATTAATCGAAAATAAATTGTGAATACGATGTGGTTACATGCATTTGTAAAATGTGGCGTATTTTCGGTTTAAGACACTAATATGTATTTTATTAATAGCAACAACTACATCATTATAAAAGTATGAGTGTACATCCTTCATAAAAGATGACGGGAAAAAATATGCTAGTTTCCCAAAAAAGAAAAAAAATGTCACACTTAATAAAATTGTGTGCCAGGAAAAGTCCATTTATAACCAATGTTCCATATTAGCAGAATTAAAAATATCACCTAATATATTTGGAAACGTACATACTCATGTATTCAAAATCTTACTGATAGTTTGATAATAGATTATTACGACATTAATAATATTGAAACATGTTCAATCGTCATAATCGGAATATTGCGAATATGACATCTCATAACTATTCTACGTATTTTAACTGTGCATTTCCTTATTTGTCATCTCTCTCTTTTCCCTTCTCCTGTTTCTGTTTTTCTTTTCTTCTCGGCCATCAACACTCACCATAACTCTTCCTCTATATTAGCGTTTTCAGTCAATCGCTTATACGACACTCCCGTATACTATACACTCACAACGTAATCTCTCACCAATCATTCTTCAATGAACCCATATCTAGTACCAACGGCATTTCTCTCCCACTAACACATACAACTTTTAATGAATGACAAATATCGCTAATTGAAACAAAATATAGAATAAAGTGAGCTTGATTTTGTGTTCATTTGTTCGGTAAGTGTATTGAGGTCATTACTTAATCTCAATCTGTGACAACACCCTATATATGTATATATATATATATATATATATATATATGTGTGTATATATATATATATATATATATATATATATATATATATGTGTGTGTGTGTGTATGCATGTAGGTATAAGGGTCTCTTAACAAGTTCTAGGAAAGAAGAATAAAGGATCAACCACTTCTCATAATTCAGATGTATATGCAGCTGAGGTCAATCCAACGGTGAGTGACGTGTAACAAATCTAAAATGTAATAGAATATAAAGTATTTGCAAAGAATGATGTGACACTCAATGAAATTAATCAAAACATTGTATTGATACAACTTCGATCCCTGCACAACTGTAAGCCGTGTGATACGGAAATCAAGCGGAGCAAGGCAAATAAGAAGATTATACTCAGCCCTTCGAAAGGTCAACCCTTGCAAATATATATGATATGCAGCGTATGCGTTTGAAGGATAGACATCTTACTATTCAGTTGATGGCCAATCATTAATTATGGTCTTGAACGCACTATTTTAACTTCACCGGTATTGATCGGCAAGCTATCTGCAAAATTACCATAACATTCTGACGTTTGTGCACAAGTTCTATATAGATGACATTTGTTAACAAACTTCCACCACAGATGAATAACTCGTCATGAAACCGCTGTTCGTAACTTTGAGTCGCTAGTGCTGATGAAGTTAAATCCGCAGCTTCCATTTGCGATGTCAAGTCTATTTATTCTTAAGATATAATTGTAATAGTGTATCCGGATAAGGGGAGCACTTTAATTATAATTAAGACAAGTAAATTGAAGTCAAAATGCGAAGTAAAATAGAGGGGGTCGTGTTGTTGCTCCAGGGAAAAACATCTATTTACTATGCCGCATTGCAGTCGTTTATTTTGAATTGTTATTCCTCCTTCTTATTCTCCAGAATCAGGTAAAAATGACTTATTTATGTTTTTTAAATTGGGGTCAAAATTCAATTGTAAAGAAAGTGATAATTGCCCCATGAAAAATAATTTTTAAAAACGATCTAATAAGCTACACTATACATTACTAAAAATGTGATTAATAAAAATACTACATAATCCGATGTGGCTTTGCATAAGGAAAGAGTATTATATCATTACAAAGGTCTATTAAAAAAACAACACTATACACTGTCGTGGAAAATCTTACAATGTGCCCAGGCGTGTGAATTTTAGTCGATCGATGTCGATTATTATTTGTTCGAGAAACTAGAAATATTTAAGTTAAAAGTTATAACATTTACTGAACCGTAGAAAGATAATAGGAACGAATTGCAAACGCATTTTGGGATACCCAGCTAGGAGGAAAGTAATCACTCAATATTAATTGTTTCCAAACTCTTAATAAAAGCATGAACAATCACGGGTATTATTCTCTGACTGGAAACAAAACTAAAGCATTTAATTGACAGCTATAATAGTTAGTACAAACATAATTTTTTTAACTACATTCAGAACAATAGATTCTAAGTTAAGGCCAGGATAAGTTGATTGTCTAATAGCCTTCTATTAGACAATCATATATTTCTAACCATAAGTCTGTGAATAGGAAACATCAACTAAAAGCAATAATATATAAAAGTAGTAGTCAATATAAACATTATTTGTTTATAAAAAGGATACGGAAATGGTTTTCATTGCAAGCAGCCTGAAGTAAGTTTAAAGAAGGGAAACACATAAATACTTTTCTCGAATGATGGTCATGAGTATATTTCCATATTATCATTTAGTTTTACATATTCTGTTGATAAAATAACGAAAGTAATATATCTAAATATAATATTTTATAAGAAACGTATATAATAAAAACAGTAATATATAAATATATATATATATATATATATATATATATAGTCTAGAGATAAAAGATATATATAGTCTAGAGATAAAAGATCAAAATAAAAAAATTGTAAAGACACAATATTATTAGAACATCAAAAGTTCAGAGCAATGAGTTTCATATCTTTAATCCATGGATTTTCAAAGATAAACTTTTTTCATCAGAGGATAGAGTAGAATGACAATGTAATTATAAATATTTTTTTTTTTTTAAAGAAAAATAAATATATAAAAAAAATTGATAAATGTGAAATAGATGAATCTATGAGTCAATAGATAGAATTAATTTATACAAATTTACTTCTAGGAATATTTTCCTCTTAAATTAACTATAGAAAAAAAAATAAAAAAGAAAGAAAGAAGAAAGAAAGAGTGAATGTATGAATAAATAGTACATTTTATTTTTATTTTATTTTTATTTGTTTATCTTGATTTTTGTATGTTTGTTTGTTTATTTGTCTATTTTCTATTCTTTATTTTTTATCTTATTTTTTTTTTTTCCATAGTCCTCCCCCTTCCCCATAATCTCTTCTTATTCCCCCCTTCCCCTGTTACAACGGTCCCCTCATTGGCTTTTATCCATTTCACAACTCAAATTCCTTCCTAAATTTCAAATCTCATTTCTAATTATATATATTTTTTTAAATAAGTTATCCCCCTTTGACAATAACAGCCCACACGTAAATTTAAATTTGAATTGAATAAAGAGAATAAAAGAGAAAAAAATTAATTGATGAATCATATAAAATAAAACATAATAAAATTATAAAAATTGGTATATTATTAAACAAATGTTTATAATATTTTAACTTTAGTTGCATGATTGCTTAATAGAATTTTTACAATTTCTGCGTTCCTACTTCCAATTGTTTTCTCCCGATGATCTGACACCGGTTTTTCCTGTTTTTCTTCGACCCATTCGGTCTTTTATTGTTGTCTTCTGATAATGAAGTTTTTCTTTCGAAAATTTAAGATTACCCTTTGCCTATCTGTTACTCACCGGACAGTATTTACTATTTGGTATTTAATCAGTTTTCGTGAAATTATTAATAAATCGTTTTGAGTTTCACTTTCTCCCTGCGTTTATTTCTTTTCACTTTTCCATCTTACGGCAACCACATCGCATTGCTATAGCCTCGGACGACTAATCTGCACATATATATATATATATATATATATATATATATATGCATATATATATATATATGTGTGTGTAGTGTGTGTATATGCATATATAATAGTATATAAGTACGTGTCCTCCCATGATTTTAGAACATCTAGTCCACGTTACGCGAGTTTTTTTTACTTCTATTTTCATTTCTTTTTTTTTTAATCGCATAAATATTTTGAGGTTATGTTTATCATTAATTTATAAATACGAAGAAACAAAATCAACAAAGCAAGCCAATATAGAAAGAGGAGTACTGATTACGTGAATTATACAGAGAAAGTACAATTGGCTATGTAGTGTTAGCCTTGCCTATGAGCGAAAAAGATAAGTGAGTAAATATGAACTAAGCTCGAAATAGATTTGTTTTTAAAAATTCCTTTCAATTTACGGTATTAATTTTTTTTATTTCCAAAAACATTGAATTAATGATCAATAACAAAATAATAATTCAAGGTGTTACTTTTATAGTGTGGCGGTTATCTACCCTTTTTAGTGGCTATATGGGCTCTTATAGGCATTATGTATACTGGAGCCTAGCGAAAAGGCAAATACTTTTAGGATGACCCCAAATAAGAATATTATTTTTCATGACGCTAGCAAAAGCATTGTTTTCATGGAGGATTCAAACAGTAATTGATAGATTATTGCAACCAATACGAAAACAGGATGGGAAATAAATATCACGAAGGAGCATATCCAAGTTGCAGAAAAAGTTTACTTTCGAATGTTCAAAACCAATTCTGGAGATGGAACTGATCCTCTAAACTACCGGCCAATCAGTCTACTCTAATCTTTGCTAAACTCTTTGAATCATTCATAAATCTTGCTATAGTCGTGAACCCAGCTAATGCTGAACATTTTCTAATCATCAATACGGATTTAGACAAGCACGATCTATCGCAGATATCCTAACGGTCATCGCTGAACGTATATATCATACAGTGGAAAGACCAGGGTAAGCTAGGGCTGTAGCGCTTGATATATCCTAGGCCTTTGACAAGGTCTGGCATGAAGGGATTCTCCGAAAACAGCACTCATATGGTATTACTGGACACATATTTTATATAAATAAATCCTTCCTAACAGAAAGAAAGATGCAAGTTGTCCTCGATGGCCGTTCATCTAAGCAACATGACATAAATGCTTGTGTACCCCACGGATTTTTGATTTTCATAAATAACGTCCCTGATGTAATTAAGACTGAGATAGGAATATTTGCTGGCGACACCACGCTCTACTCTCGTCATGGGGGGAAAAACTGACGTGCACATATCTAAGGCAATGGATGAATCCTTAGAAAATGACCTCCAGTCTGTAGTGGATTGGTGTCAAACATGGACGGTAAATTTTAATGCAGCAAAGACAAAACTACTTTCCTTCAATAACTACAAGAAACCTCTTCTACCACCGATGTGCATGGCAAATAATATCCTACATGAGAGTTGATTATTCAAACTCCTCGTCGTAACTTTCACAGATAACATGAATTTGAACAAATACATTTAAGACATTGCCAGGACTGCTGCAAAAAAGGTGGGCTCCCTTTATCGTACCAGTAAACTTCTCCCACCTGACATTATCCTATATCTCTACAAAGCCATCATCCGCCCATGCATGGAGTGTTGTTGCCACGTATAAGCTCGTGCATCATCCACTGGTCTCTCCCTCTAAGAAAAGTTCCTAAAAAAAGTCGCCAACTTAATAGGTCCCTCACTATCCACCAAGCCCCAGCCCCTATCACACCGCCTCAATGTTGCTTCCTTGTGCCTGTTATACAAGTACTTCAATGGACTGTGCTTTGATGAACTTGCTGCTCTGGTGCCCCACGACGCAAATTCACCCGACAACATGCCAAAGTCCATCCATTCACCGTGGAGCTCCCCAGATGCCGAAGAACTTTCTGCTCCAAAAGCTGCTTTCCTCGTACTACTGGGCTCTGGAACTCCTTCCCTGCTTTCTGTTTTTCTGACGGTACTGACATGCAGAAATTTAAAACTAATGTAAACAGACATCACGCTGCACAGCTCCCGATTTAGGTTGACCCCCCCTCCTATAAACAAACTCACACCCTTTTTCTCAATAGCCATTTACGTCTACAGTTGCGGCCTGCCCTATTTGGGGTGAACTATGTTAAAAAAATACATCCTATTGGGAAACAAGGATAGTCGATAAACGGATTGAGAACATGATTTGCATGGTAAAGGGGCTCAATTTTATCCAAAAAGGATACATAAACCAGATGAGGAAACGATATACCGATGCCGTCGAGAATTATACTCCAGAGAACGACCAATCGATGTCGTGTTATCGTTTAGAGGTAACTATCCCCCAAACAGGTTTTGAACAGCGAAGAAGAAAAAAACATTGCAGACTTTATTATAATAAACCCTAAACAAATATAGACTCCATGCAGAGCAAGGCTTAAAAGTAGATGTTATGATATGATGGTGATCTACCCTATTTCCTGACTATATGGACTCTTCTAGATATTATGGGTAAAAGGGTCTACGACGAAAGACGAACTGTGTTTCTGAAACATAATATCCTCTACTTCTATAACATACTATTATGTACTTTTCGTATGTACTTGGTTATATTTATTATTTAAGGTCACAGCAGTTATTTTAACGAGTAAAGAATACACACAAAGAGTTGAAGTTGTTTCATAATTTTATTCCTATGAATTATATGTTTGCATTCAGATACGAAACTAGTATTATGCAGATATTGATTATTAAATATATACTGTCGTGGCAGATATTTGTTCTTATTCTTTATTTATTGTGTCGTTAAAGAATAAGTATCAATTTAATGAGTGTTTGACTCTGAATACAAGCAGTGATTATGAGTCGGTCAATATCGAAAGATCATAAAAATGAGAAATCACTGGCAAAGCAATTTAAAGGAAATGTTGATTTTGTTAAGGAATTTTGTTTTAAATTTGAACTTGATTTTTCTAAATATTGAATTTATACGTTGTAATTTAGAGTTTTTATTTAAATTTAGAAGTTCAACTGTTTTAATATTATATTTAAAATGATAAACCCATGGGAGGCTCATTACATTTATATATGTATTTTATCATAATTAGAATCCATTGAATATTGATTATCTATTATTGAAAATAAATATAAATAAAAATGTTTTTCTCACCTACAAATTTACAACTGTCAAGTCCATGCCAGTTTTCGTTAGTTTAAATTCTTACCGGCCTCGAAAGAATAATAGAATCGCTATTTTCAAAGGTTCGGTAAAAATCTACGAATAATTCTATTCATCTTTCTTTGCTTACAATAGAAAGCGGTTGTTGCCACGACGATAACTCATTTATTACCTACGGCTATGTGTTCACTCTGTTAGGATTACTGTTGTTACTTATGGTCAATAACAAGCAATAAAATTAGAGTACGAAAGTTATATATATGTTTATTTCTTAGTAATATATATATATATATATATATATATATATATATAGTGCACGTATTGTATTAGTTTCTGAAGATGTAAATCCGTTGAAACTCCAGTGTTTATAAAAAGTGGTCAATAACAAGTAGAGCTGTTCTTAAAGATAAATGTTAATTTATACAAACATTATTGGTTACATATGTACATACATGTTTCGGTTGTACTCTTCACAGAGAGTCAACCACTTCAGACCAAAGAAGACAGAGAAGTGAGATGAATTTGAAAAGCTTTCCCTTTGAATAAATCTTTTTGGGGAATGAGATATTTTTAGTAATTTAGTATCGGGATACATTCTTTACTTGTTATCTCTTTCAATTCGTGTTTATTTGCTGGAATATGAAAAATCTACTCTCTAAAACATGTTATCATTTTAAATCATCGTATAATATTTCCAAGCGTTGTTTTATTCATTCATTGTTTTGTTTTATTAATTTAATTTCTGAATCAGCGAGGACTCTGGCAAAAAGATTATCAAGTCTATGTTAATAAAGGCGGAATAGACAGGACTTATGCTGAATATGTTGCTAAGGCCTCTCAATAGATAACTAGAGTGTTTTTATCGCTCCAAAAAGTACCTTACTTTTTATGAAACTTTTACCAATATTAGACTCAGGTACGTCTGAAACTGGAGTACTAATGCCATATCTAGGTAAGTGCTGCCTAAAGAACTCTTGTTTTGCTCGACAGAATATAAACTCGACTTGGCAAACTAGTCGAGATGATCTCTCACCTTTCAAAATTACATAAAAAGAAAATAGAATTATATTTTTTAAAAAATCGTTATTGTATTTGGTGTTGTGTTTCCGATGTCTAAATAAATGATTTTGTTCTGATTTTCAAGATTATATTTATATCAAATCACGTTAAGCTTATTTAATTCCATTTTAGATAGAAATATTTTAATACATATAATATATACCCAACAACACCCTGCTAAAATACACTTATCCAGATGTTGATTTGAATAATAATGTTATAAACACTCTTTAATTAATTAATATTCTACACAATTCATTTCTATTTTTGTTCTCCAATTTCCTTATATATATATATATATATATATATATATATATATATATATATATATATATATATATATAGTGTACTTTTCGTCATATATATATATTGGTATAATTAGTAGTATAAATATGAATTACAACGATTTAATGAAAAACATTTAACATTCAAAATGATTATTTTTAAATCCGAAAGATAACTGCCGTTTTTTTGTTGTTGACGACGACGACGACGACAATAACGATGATTATGATGTCATTGTTGTTGCTAACGATCATAATGATTATGATTATAGAGATAACTCTTACATTTGCCTTAAAAATAATAAAGAAAAAGGCCCACGTAAAATTTTGTAAATTACAAACAAATAGATCATATTAAAAAGAAATCGTCATTAACTTTGGTTTTATACTTCTGTCTTCTTCTTCTGAGCAAATTAGTCTCGTTTTCCCCTGTACTTTTGACTACACTCGAAAAATTACTAACTGCATCACAGGCTACAAAACTCCCCACTTCAATCACATAATTCACTCGGGCGTATCACCAGAAATTTTCCCACTTTTCCGTTACGCCTTACTCTGCCAAATAGGTCATCCCAACGGACGGTTACATTTTTACTACGACTATTTCAATTAACAACGGGGAAATTATACAACGGATACTTAAGAAACACCTGACCCTAATTGTTTTGTTAGATTCTACTAATAATGTCATACATAATACACTTCTATTATAAACAAATTAATGAACGCCCCGTCACATTCCTTTGCATTTCTAGAATATAGGATTACATATCAGATTCATTATCCGTCGTTATTTCTATCTATTACACATAGACTTCATCCCATTCTGGAATTAACGGATTTCAAAATAACGAACTGAATCACTACTATTGTACATTGATTCAAAATTGCGTCTCCAATCTACTTATCGCATCGAATGATTTTACTTGAATCACAAATCATTAGATTAATTCAAGTTTTATGTCTTTATTCATATTATACGTTTAAGTCCTTAACACTTACGCATTTTCATACATAACAATATTAAGGCTTAAAATCAACTTGCTTATAGAAATTAAATGGAAGCCCGTAATACCATTTGCTTGACGACGCTAACACTAATCATTCACACAAAATATAGGTTTCAATTTGAACCATCCATACATATATACATACATTATTACTTTATGTCAACATTCACACTTTCTCTCTCTCTCTTTATTTATATATATATATATATATATATATATATATATATATATATATATATATATATATATATATATAAGGGGATTGTAGTTGGCTTGACCTACACTTACAGGCCTACACTTATATATATATATATATATATATATATATATATATATATATATATATATATATATCCGTCTCCCTCTAGCGTTCGCTTCGGTTTTAGTTTTACATTTTTACTTTTGTTTTATTTTAGTTTTGGTTGTTTTCTTTTACGGCATATCAACCCTTTCCTGGCTAATTTAATGCCGAAATCATTTTTTTTTATGTCAGCCACTATCGCTCTCTCTTCCTCTCTGTCTTTTGCCCTATTTTTCGCTTCCTTTTTACTTTTAATTTTTTTACTTTTCTTTTTGGTTTATTTTGTTTATTATTTTACGGCGTATCAACCCTTTCTGGCTTATTTTATGCCGAATTAAGTATTTTTAATATTTATTTTTTTTAGTTTAGTTTTGTTTTGTTTTACGGCATATCAACTCTTTTAGGCTTACTTCATGCCGAATCCAGTCATTTTGGTAAAAGGTTTGTATGTTTCAAGTTATAAGTATATTCAAATGTAAACTTGTGGTGTTAATTTGGTGATTATGTTTTAAGGCATATAAACTCTTATTCTGGATTCAAACCTTTGCACTGTCTGTCCCACGTATACGGCATCGCACCGACATTTAAACGTATAAATAATATTACTGATATGTTGGGGTGGGAAAACATTTTTGTGTACGGATTTTAACAAAGGTCGAGCAGAGAAACCGATTCTAGTGTTCGAAGCTTGATAACAACGGCGTACAGTAACATGAATCGTATTAGCAAATGTTATGCTAATATTACCTAACCATATTCTGGAGGACCTACAAGTTTAGGTTTATGTGATCCACTTGTGATCCACCTCCCAATTTTTCCCATAAACTTTTCACTTGTTTTCATTTCACAACTTTAATTTTTTAATCGGAGTGCATGAATTATTCCACATATTTACTCTGATGAGTGTGGGCAGAAGCCAACTTAGTAGATGTATATATTTTTTTGTCTCGTTTTTACTCTTTTAAATTTCAGTCCAACCAAAAACAAAATTGTCACAAACGTCTATATTCCTTGCCTTAATAAAATGTTGTATCACTAGAAATGAATATATATATATATATATATATATATATATATATATATATGTGTGTGTGTGTGTGTGTGTGTATATATATATATATATATATGTTCTTCAGGTGAGATGGAGAAATCTACATATACAATAAGAGTGAGAAATGGGGAGTCAGATTGTTTGTAGTCTGACGTGCGTGATGGTGTTGGCATTGTTTTAATGTGTTGCCGCAAAGCTGTACTTGACTAAGCGACTACAAAAATGTCGACTGTATGCTGTCTCTGTGTTCGTGTACTTTTATGCTCTTGCTACGACCGCGCACAATAAATCATGAGATTTACACAAATTGTATCATTTCTACACTGTCAGCCGAAGACGTAGCAGATCAATGATAATCAAAATGATTGGTCAGAGAGAGTGGCGGCTCGTGGCTAAGATTAGTGGGAGTGCTGATTCAAAAAAGTTGTACTCATTATTTTAATATTGTGTAAAAGGAATACAAACATATAAAAAATCATACATATGCATACATATAAAAGAATACATAAACTTAATAGAATCCTAAATAGAACTAAATATGTTTATTTACTTGATACATTCATTTGAAAATAAACTCCATTCTTCTTATTTTAATTTGCGAGAAAAGATTAATAATATTTTCCTTGACCTCTGAATGACGGAGGAATTTATTTTTTCATTGAAAGCACAGCAAGTGCATTTAGTCTTTCCGAACTCATAGTGCTCCGTAGAAAAGTTTTTATTCTTTTCAAAGTTGAAAAGCAGCATTCTGCTTCTGATATAGTCATAGGAATTGTCAAGCGGATTTTTATCAGTTTTGTGATTTCACTAAGAATATCATTTAAATTATTTTCCAAGATAAATTTCAGGAGCTCAATTAATTTGCAATATTCATGAATATCTGACCTACTATAGAATATTTCTTGCTCAGTTTCAATCTTTTCTTTGTCAATCATGGGATATGCTTCAATGGTCACTAGTATCTCTTCTGTAGGAAGTTCTTTCTTAAAACTAGCGAAGCTTTTCTTGTTGAACAATTTAGCAGCTACTAAATGTTTAGTGGAAGAATATCTGTCTATTATATCAACACATATACAGTCACACACTTCTTTAGCTTCTGCCTTGAGAGTCTGTGAAGGATTCTCACAGTATTTTGAGTTTCCTATTTCTAAAATAGCAGTCTTGAAATTTGTTATGTATTCATTCACTTTATACACACTAACTTCTCGAGATTGCATTTGGTTGTAAATAATTTTAACATGAGGCCTAATCTGATGAAAAAGCTCTAACTAAAACATGAAATTATCATCATTCAAGTATTTCAGAATTTCTGTTGCTTCTGCAATGCTTTGATCTACATGTTACATTGACTGAATTTCAGTAAGGAAATTTTTTAAAGGTTGGACATATTCATGAACTGTGTTTATTGTCCGCATGTTGAAGTTCCACCTTGTAGTGGATAAACGGGAATGCTTACATCTATATGTTTCTTGAGAATGGACACACGTTGTAGTGATCTTGAGAAGAAAGTTGGAATAGCCAAAATGTTAGAAAAAATATTCTTGCATTTCGTGTAATGCTTGCTGCATTTCTCAGTATTAAATTAAGTTGATGTGCAGAACAGTGAATGAAATGCACATTACAATAAACTGCTTTTATTTTTGCTTGAACTCCAGCTTTTTGGGCTTTCATGACATTTGCACCATCAAATGTCTGCGCTATCAGTTTTGAGTCATTTCCTTGATGGATTATGCCTAATTGTTCCAGAATACGTTTGGATATACCATCAGCGGTTTAGTTTCCTGAAATAAAGAACCCCCAAATACGTTCAAATAACATTGGTTAACTAATTCATATTCCACCTTACATCACGAGCCTTTTTTTGCTCGCCTTTTGTACGTGGGGTTTATACCATACCAATGCTGTTTTTTCTTTCAACTTCATCTTGGGTAAATTCTGGGATCTTTCTATGTTAATTTCAAATATTTTGAATGTAACATTCACTATTTTTTAAATTACAGTTGCAACTGATAACAAAAAGAAAAAACGTATTTGAGATTCGTGATAAAATACAAAAATATGTTCTTTAACTGATTCCCAGTTTCATTTCAAAATAATTTAGGTTGTTAGTATTCTAAACAACACCGTATTGATAAATACTTATTTAAAAAATATTTATTTACAAATATTGGAGGATGGCATAGCCTCTTTTATCTGAAGTCCACGATTTTCAGTTATTTAAACATATTGGAGGGGGAGCTTAGCCACTAAGTGGCCAAACATTAATAATTTAAAAAAATGCTATTAATAATTATTTTTTTGTAAAAACACATTTTAAATTCCTTTAAAATAGAGTTAACAAAAAAGAAAAAAAAATATGCACTTACATTTATGTTGGTCAAAATTTCCTCTAGTCTTTCGAAGAGTAGTTTTCTCTAAGAAAATGAAAATTTAACTAAATAACAAAGATTTTTTTTATTATTATACTTTGATTCTATCTCCCAATCCACTATTTATTTATTTTGACATTTCTTTTCACTATTAGTTCACACGGACATGAAAAATCAAAATCAAAGAAATAACTGACGCCAAAGTTTTCCACTTCCACTTCTCACATATTTGTGAAAAAACATTGGATTAACTAATTCACTTCCCATCCTAAATCATAAGCCGTTTTTTGCTCGCCTCTTGTACGTGGGGTTTATACCATACCAATGCTGTTTTTCTTTCAACTTCATCTTGGGTGAAATCTGGGATTTTTTTCTATGTTAATTTCAAAAATGTGTAATGTAACATTCGCAATATTTAAATTACAGTTGCAACTGACAACAAAAAGAAAAAAACGTATTTGAGATTCGTGATAAAATACAAAAATATTTTTTAACTAATTCCTAGTTTCATTGGAAAATAATTTAGGTTGCTAGTATTCATTTCCATCTTTTGAATTAAGACAACACTTTCGTTTATAAATTTAAAAATATATTTAAAAGAAGCTGGCAGAACAACAACGTGAAATCATTTGAATTATGATTATTGAATTGATAATTTATGATATTAAATAGTGTGAATTAACAATAGTTAAAAATATATATTTGGTAAGTTGACAAAAAAAGACAGATACACTGACAATCTAGTTCACCAAGCAGAAAGAGGTGAAAAGCATCGAGCCTTTGTTTCCCTCACCACTTGATCTGAAACTAGCGAAGTTATGTTTGAGTTTGAAAATGCGTACATTTTCTTTTTTTTCTTTTTACAAGGTAACATTACTTTAAATCATATTTAGATGTTATTATGGTCAATAGATTTATTTTAACTGGTACTTTAAAATCCGTAATATTTATTATGGTATCATTAGTACCGGGAATGGAAAATCAAATTTTAAACAAAATAAAATCCAAAGAAGCGTTTTTGAAATCGGAAATTATGTTAAAATTGGTGGGAGGACCCCTCTTGGTGGGTAGCCCAGGGCCCCAGCCCCTTGGCCCCTTAATCTGGCCCTGCTGTAAAATATATTACACAAAATAAATACTGGTTCATAATAAAGAAGTATAGGTGACTACGAAATATAAGAGTATTTATATTCATGATATTTTTTGGATCACAAATTTTAGGGGGTGCAAATGTAATTGCCCCCCCTGGCCCCCTCTGACTACGTTGGGGGCATAATTTGTCAAAATATATGTTATATTTTTTAGAAAATAAATAATTCAAAGTGTAGTGTTCGTTTTGATACTACACTTAATCATTTCTGTCCTAGGTCAGTGAAGGAGAAATTTTCCTAGACTGAGGCAAGTTTTATGTTTGTCCCAACCCAGAGTACCCGATTTTTAGTACATTAAAAACCGACCTTGTGTCTAACTCTGCACTGGGGGGGGGGGGGCACAAGTAAATAGGATTACATATAATTAATAACGCCCTAAACTATTCGCCGCCAAAATGAGATTCTACTTTTGGGGGGCGATTACGAGTGAACACCCTGAAAAACTTTACAGAAAGAAAAAAGAAAAACCCAAAACAATTAATTTCGAATTCAGAGAGGAAGATCAGGTTCGTATATAAATTTAACGTGAAATGGTCTCGTTGCCGAACCATTGTACATTTTTATGGCTGTTTATTAAATTGTTTTACACCCAACCCCAATTTCGACTGGTACACTAAAATACCCCCTCCTCGACAAATTTATCGCATTTATGTTATTTTTTAACTGCCCTTAAACGTTAGAATGGCTCGGAGATGGGTGCTCATTTTACCTCAAATTTACATGTGAATCTGATCCCGCACTCTGAATTCTTAACTTATTCATTTTTTTTTATTTCCTTCCCGTCAAATTTTTCAATGTGTTCACAAATAATCGTCTAATAAAGTAGAATCTCATTTTTTTTTGTGTGTGTGTGTGTGTGGGGGGGGGCTGAGCATATTAACCTACAATTATAATGATAATAATAATCATAATAATAATAATAATAATAATAATAATAATAATCAAGACAACAAAACCGGGGAAAATAAAACCGCACGAGAGAGGCGCAAGCATAGGCTGACGCCACGAAAATTATGGACAGAGGGTCGAGGAGGGAAAGCTTTAACCAGACCTCCACTGGAAGAGCGCGGACAGCTCTGGGACCTTGGGGAGGCTTGTTGCCACTCGGGCCCCAGAGGGGACCAATGGCCTTTATCAGCGGGAAATCGGTGAGATACCGCAAGGTCATCAGCGGTGATGAACGAAAAGAGGTGGAGCATACTGGAAGTCTGAGGAGACTTGTTGTCACTCAGACTCCAGGGAATACCACAGGTTGTTGGCAGTGGGCGATCACTGACGATGACCAGTGTGATAACTCCTAGTGAGTAAATAATAATAATAATAATAATAATAATAATGCTTATAAGTGTTTATATAGTAAAAAATCTATTTAACTTCTACAAAGAAAACAATTCGAACTTTCAGATTACATTAAAATAACAGTTTATATATGAAACAAACATAAAAATTTATTTAGAAAATAATAACTACCTGAAACTAAGAAAATCAAGGGAGAAAACTCACGTCAGAATTCAACATGCACTCAACGACTCCTGCTCGCTCGGCTATCAGCTGAGCCTCGTCGCTGTGGGAATAGGCAGTTCTCCGCTGCCTTTGTATAGCTGGCCTGACTCGCGCATGCGCACAAACAGCAAACACCAAATAGGTGTAACTGTGAATCTAAAAGCACCATCCACGGTTTTTAAAATGTTTACATGAATTTGGGAATGGTTAAAAAGATTAAACTTAAGGATTCTATAATGTACACTTAAAAGGAAAGAATTAAAGAAAAACAAAGATATTCATTTTTAATTTTATCGATCCTATTGAGCAGAAATCACTAGGGGGTGCTGCAGTTCGGCAGCCCTTACATACGAGCCGCAACTGGTCAGAGATTATTTTAATGGTGAATAACGTATAATATTACGGCGGGAAGAAACATGACTCACTATACTCTCATCTAAATCTTATAAAAAGGGAGATAATTAGCACATATTTATTATCTTGTAAAGAATATGTTACAATCATGGCCATCCCTACTACAGGCCAGGCAATCGTGCAACTGGGGTCTTTTACTGGGGGCCATGTGAATTTTCTTAAATATTCGATATAGAAGTTGCAAACAAAGGTAAAATTCCTCTGTGAGATTAGTTTGATGTTTTTATGTGTTTTACATACCAAATAATAAGAACCACAATGAGCTAATTGATAAATTTTACAATTATTGACAAATTCCTATAAATGAAGAGACAGGTAATTTTGAATAAACAAAGGTAAATACATATTTCAATGAAGAATTTTTATTTCAATGTTAGATTTTTTTAGAGAATTTGTACTTATGTCAAAAGATCATTACTTGTATATTGTGGTTAAAAAGAAAAAAAAGGATCCGCACCAGTTGATGATATCAAACAGAGAAACAGTTTGTTCAAATGTGATATGTATTTTACTAACCCAAAACTTAAACTGTCCTCATTTTGATTGTTTCAAACACAACATTTTGGCTATAGTCTTCATTTCACATCATAAAATAATCCAAAAATAAAGTTCAAACTAAAATTTCAGCATCTAAATCTCTAGTGAGGTCTCGTAGTCGATTAATCTAAGCAAACAAATTCACTGAAATGGAAGATGGAATTAGAAAAAATAAACAGATTCACTGAAATGGAAGATGAAATGTGATAATACAATGTCCATTAATTAAATAGAAGGTTTAATTAAAAATCTATAGGTTATCCTATAAAATGGACAGGGTTCACAGCAATGAGTTACGATAACCAGAATGTTGTGGCAAAACAAGGAGGACACTACTTACAAACATTTCTAAGGAAAGTTCTTCACCTCAAAATCTGAAAGTAGTAATTAAAACTTCTTATTTTAATGTCTCACTAATGACTTGTTATCATCAAGAATCCACCCCAAAGAGTGTTTTTTTCTTTTTGCGGTATAGAAAAGAGAAAAAGCACTCCCCGGATCCCCATGCTCCACCATAAAAGAAAAACTCAAAAACTGAAAAAATCATTTTATTCTTCAAAAGGTTTGTACACAATGGTATTGCAGAAACAGTGAGTTCTGTGTTTCTAATGATCAATTACCATTTCTAACTGATTATAAATCACAAACAACAAACTCCTGTATTTAAAAAGAAAGTGAGTTTACCTTTTACAATAAATCAGAAAAAAAGCTTTGACATATATATTCGCACCATATCACAGAATCAACGAGTCCTTTGTTTTTTTTTTTGTTTTTTTTTTTTTTTTGGCTAAGAAAGCATACGCACAAGCCATGTAAGATAGGCAAAAATTTAATCAGTGTACAAAAATAAATCAAGTTTTCTCTTGAAAGCACTGATAGTAGGCGCTTGGATGACCTCAGCGGGAAGCCTGTTCCAGGGGTTGACAGAACGAATTGAGAAGGATGCTTGACGCCTCTGAAGCCGAAATTTACGACAGTAGAGCTTCTGGTCATGACCTCGAAGGCCTCTGTCTGGCGCACGAGTAAAGAATTCGTCAGCGGGGAGATTGATGAGCCCATTCAGGATTTTGTAAACTAGGATGAGGTCCCCTCGCATCCTTCGAATTTCGAGCGTCGGAAGTTGAAGACGGTGGAGTCTTTCTTCATACGAGAGATCGGCAAAGCCAGAAATCATTTTGGTTGCACGCCTCTGGATGCGTTCAACATGAAGTATATCCTTTCGGAGATAGGGACTGCACGCCTCAACACCGTACTCCAGCAAAGGTCGAACAAGTGTCAAATAGAGTGGACGGAACACTTCGGCCGTCAGGTTGATGAAGGAACGTCGAATTTGAAACAAGACGCCCCGGGCCTTGCTGGACATTTCAACGCAGTGACGAGACGGTTTGAAAGAGCTATCCACTCTTACACCAAGATCAGTTGCCTGAGATACTGAGGCCATTTCATGGTTGTTCGGACCGATCAATTATTTTTCACTGATCATAAAGCAAAACAACAAACATTTTTACTGATGAAAATTTAGAAATAAAAGCTTCAAAATCCATACTTATACCATACTGCAAAATAAACAAACAGATTAATTCAATAAGAAAACTATTTTGACTTCAACATGTATTTTACACCAGGCTCTTAAAGAAATAATTAGTTCCTCTGTTCTTACAGATCAATAATTATTTATAATTGATCAGACTGATAAAATTTCAAGATAATTTCAAAACCTTTAGTGCTGGTTCTTTACTTGACTTGGGAGACTGAAACAAACAATAATTCTTGAAAAATATATTTGATAATATAATTCCATGCACTCTCTCTGTATTGAAATGATACATTTCAGACACCAACATGAAAATTTTTGTTAAAGAATTTCTGCAAACCTTTGATTTGACAGCATTGAACATTATGAAACAGAAAAACACCTACTGAACAGTGGTATCCAGTGGAACTTTTAAATCACCACGATCTATTTCTTTCAAAAAACTTCCATACTCATGATAAAAAGCAGTATCATTGAATATTTCCTCCTCTGTAAGACAATCTTTTCGGGTGATATATCCTGCTATATAAAAACGCGACATTTTAATATCTTTGGGTATACCAGTTTCTAGGTCTGGCAGGTGATCAACTGTTTGGCACGCCAATTCATCCAACAGATATCCGCATTTTGAGCAAGTATGGCCTGGATCATGGCTATACTCTCTATCATCAACTTTCAACCGAAGAAGTAATTTTGTTTTATGAATATGGAATTTCTGAATAACATTTTGTACGGTAATAAAATAAGTACCACCAGAACCTTGTCTTAATTTATAAAATTCAGTTTCAAGATAGTCAGTGGTAAATTCTCCAAGAATGACAAAATTGAACCCACTGTCAAACATCAATTAAACCATTACATGTATGCTCGATAGCCATACTAGTGTCTCTTGTTAAGGATTTTATTCTCTTTCCTTGCTTTCCCCTCATTTGTTTTGCCATACTTCCAAAATTTGCAAGAAATGTCAAATTTCCATCATTTCGATCTGATAATACTCTTTTCAGTGGATCATTTGTCTTGACACTTTTATAAATACATTTTACACTCACTATTTTCCAAAATTTCAAAACTTCTTCAATGAAAGTAACAGTTTCTTTTTGTATCATCATCCTGTAATAATGGATGAGTTTTCATTGCAGTTACAGTCTCATCACAAAACACTTTCAAACAGTGGGAAGCTTTTTGTCTCTCAACTGGTTTTGGAAGAACCGCTACTTTTGTTAGTTTTGATAACTTAACAAATTGATTTTTTCATGCGCAAAAAGTTGTTTCACTATTTTCCATTTTGCTGTCATTTCTTTACCATCAGAATAAAACAGCAATTCTGAACAAGCCTCAGTTATCCAGTTATTGCGAATACTTTTAAATATATGTACATAATCGAAAAGCAAGTATATACCATTTTTAGTAACCCAAGGCTTATTTTCAACAGTATCAAATTTCTTGAATAAAGCTTGATTAGTCCGATTATTGTCACAAATAACTGCAATTACATGACCTTTAGAATGATCGACTAAATCAACAACATTTCTAACATTCTGAAACAAAAATTCCGAATTTAGTTTGGCAACTGGGATCATCTTAATCAAAAACTTTGGTCCACCATGTAAACATTTGATCATAATACCCAATACAGTTTTTGCTAATGCCTCTTCAAAATCTTTGGCACCACCAAATATGGTTCCCCCTTGGTATTGTAAACTCACTTTAACATAAACTTCATCAACTAGGATGATACATTTTTTCTGTTTATCTGAGAGTTTGCTAAACACATCACCAAGAAAATTCAGATCATCTACCTTCGAAACTTTTGAGGTCATATTCACTAGTGTTTTCATGCTGGGTAATTTGTAATGATCTCGAAGTTTGTTATAAAGAGACCGAGATGTGGCAAAATATTCGAATGCTCGGACAAGTATTTCCGACTCGTAAACTTTTTGCCAACTATTCGTGGTGACATAACTTCGATATGTTGTCTCAAAACCTGTTTCTCTTGTTCAATTTTCAAGTTACTAAGGTAACGAATTGCTTCCTCAATTTGAGACCAATGTTGAAACTTAGTTATTCTGTTTTTCAACAGGGACGAATTGTGTGTTAGTATACTTGCATGGTAACATTCAAACGTTAAATTTTCAAAGATTTTAATCAAAAACATTGGAATACTTCCAGTAAAAAAATGACAAGACTGGATGAACTGTTGATTGTTAGATTTGTAGCAGGTAACTGCTGGTACAAAATCATGATGGTCAATAACAGCACACAAATTTGTAAAATTAGCAATTCTATCTTTATCTAAGAAATGGGCAAACTCATCATTTTGTACACTTCGCACAGAAGCGGAACTTTTTTTTGTTGTCCTTGCTTTTGGTAAAGGACTTGGTATCACACTTGATGGCAAATTATTAAATATTGATGGAGGATCTTTCGGTCGTGCTTTTCCCATAACAAATACAGTTTCATAACCAGGTGGAAAATGCCTTTCACAAACAACAGTGTCTGAGTTGTTAGGAGTGTTAGCTCTTGGTATTACCTTTAACCATCTTTCTCTCTCATCTTGATCTTTGGGGAGACGAAACACTCGGACCTTATTTTTTTAATTATAATTGCCTTGACAGGCTGTCACACGGCACTTTTTTACCATTTTGAGAAATATTTAACAAATTATTTTAAACTAAAAAAAAAGTAAAAGTTATGTCGTTAATGAACAAAGCTGTTTACATGTAAATAAAACGTTTAAAACATGTGGAATATATTTCCTAAGAATATAGAAAAATTTAAAATTAATAAAGTAAGATTTATTGCCAAATGCTCAAAGACAATATTTTTTGAAACTTAAAAAAAAGTTTTGTCGTTAATGAACAAAGCTGTTTACATGTAAATAAAACGTTTAAAACATGTGGAATATATTTCCTAAGAATATAGAAAAAATTTAAAATTAATAAAGTAAGATTTATTGACAAATTCTCAAAGACAATATTTTTTTAAACTTAAAAAAAAAATGTTGTCGTTAATGAACAAAGCTGTTTACATGTAAATAAAACGTTTAAAACATGTGGAATATATTTCCTAAGAATATAGAAAAAATTTAAAATTAATAAAGTAAGATTTATTGACAAATTCTCAAAGACAATTTTTTTTAAAACTTAATAAAAAAAGTGTTGTCGTTAATGAACAAAGCTGTTTACATGTAAATAAAACGTTTAAAACATGTGGAATATATGTCCTAAGAATATAGAAAAAATTTAAAATAAATAAAGTAAGATTTATTGACAAATTCTCAAAGACAATATTTTTTTTAAACTAAAAAAAAAAAGTTTTGTCGTTAATGAACAAAGCTGTTTACATGTAAATAAAACGTTTAAAACATTAAAAATTAAATTCTTAGTTTTAACAGTATACTCACAAACTTATAATCCAAATGTAAATTATGATAAAATAACAGAACCTCAGTTGAAATAAATTTGATGAGTTAAAAGTTATTTTGGGAATGAAATTTCCTTGGAGCAGTGAAAAGAAGTGCTACCAGCTAAAAGTTTATCTGGTTACTGACTGACTGGCCCCCAGTTAAACTGTCAGATGTGCGTTTGCCTGGCCTGTAGTAGGGATGGCCATGGTTACAATGAATTAAAAAAAAATTATAAAGTTCAAATAATATTTTTCATAAGATTACGAGATAATTACCAAATTACCGTATGGGTTTTATTTCGATGACTATTTATTACCTTGGAAATACATCCGAGTTATGGGAATATTGTCGAAAGGTGATTAAATCTAAAACCATTCTGCACTTATTTCTTACAGTTGTCCATTCTTATAATAAACGCTAAAAAATGGAAAAAAGATGGAAAGCTAGTGATGACAATGGTTAGTATACAGTTATTTTTGTCGCTTGATTTGATTAACTACTTAAGTTGTTCGAACCACCAGACGCATAAATAATAACTTCACATAATTGGCTTTAATGTGTCGATCTTAAATCAAAAGATTTACCTTTTGCAATGAATAATGTCTTTTTTATCCCTCTATTTGTGACGAGGAATTCATCAAATAGAAATAATGTCATAATGTGTTTACGGCTGATTTTTTCCGAATATTATAGATGCGGTTGTATATGGATATTGAATATTTCATGTAAGCTTATTTGTGTTTTAGCTTTCAAATATGACAGCCGAGTGTAGGGCGCAATCTTGATTGCCCCTATTCGTATCAGAATCAATGTATGTACGATGTACACTAATTATGATATCGCTAGTTATCCCCATAATATCGCCCACTGGTTTATTCTTTCCTAGAATGTTCTTGCCCATCATCATCATCGTCGTCGTCGTCGTCATCGTCATCATCATCATCATCATAGTCATCGTCGTTGTCGTCATCGTCGTTGTCGTCGTCGTCATCATCATTTGTTATCACACCTGGATGGGGGAACTCCTTTCTGATTTATTTCAACATTATATATGTCTGTCATTCAGGGGTTGTGCCATGGTCGTCACCATAGGCACTGACTGTTGCCGACATTATTTGATCATAGCTAGGTGTGACACACAACGCCTGGTATTCTCAAATAGTCACCTGTCTACTACTGACCAGGCTAAACGTCGTGTAACGTCTGTTATGTAACAAGAACTGTCGTGTCAAAGTGATTATGATTTTGTATATCTCAACTCATTCCAATCTCTTACTAATTATTATCAGAATATAATATATGAAACTTACATTTTACGTTAGCCAAACGCGTTTATTGCCAATTGTTATGTACATTGTCTCTTCGTGTACGTGTATCAGCGCTGATATTTATTGTTCTTGAACCTATCGTCCGACCGAAGAATCAACACGGCACGTTCTGTAATTGGTCGCCTCTATTATCGCCTATAGTGTTGACAGGAAATCAAGTCCATAAGTAAACGCTTGATATACCAGATCCTTCTTCGCACTGCACATCAACATCGATTCAGGCAATCCCGGTCTACTGTGGATATCCTAACATTCATCTCTGAAAGCATATATCATACACTAGACAATGCATGTAAGCTAGGGCAGTAGCTCTTGATATATCCAAAGTTTTGACCAGGTCTTGCATAAAGGTGTTCTTATAAAAATGAATTCATATGATATTACTGGACAAACATTTAATATAATTAGAGCCTTCCTAATCAAAAGAAATATGTATGTTGTCCTCGATAGCTGTTCATTCAAACGACATGACACAAATGCACGTGTACCCCAGGGGTCGATTATTGGACCTCTACTGTTCCTGATTGTCATAAACAACCTCATTGATGACGTTGTCTCTGAGATGGGTATATTTGCTAACGACATTACGCTCTACTCTCGCATGTTGGGTAAAACGGGCACGCAAATATCTGAGGTAATGGCTGACTCCTTAGAAAGTGCAATTCAGTCTGTAGTGGAATTGGGTCATAAATGGATGGTAATATTTAATGCGACTAAGACAAACCTCTTTCCTTTAACAACTAAAAAAACCTCTTTTACCATCGAGTGTCATGGCAAATAAAAAAGAGACCTCCGACCCCAATGTACAAACTCCTTGGCCTAACATTCACAGGTAGCATGAATTTGAACAAATGCATAGAAGGGATTGCCAAGGCTGCTACAAAGTACGTGGGCTTCCTTTTTTGTGCTCGAAAACTTCTAACACATGACAGTATCCTATATCTCTACAAAGCCACCATCCGCCCATGCATAAAATAGTGTTACCACCTCTTGACTGGTGCCCTATCCACTAGTTTTTCCCTTTTAGACAAGGCCTCAAAAAGTGTCGCTAATCTCATAGGTCCCTCACTATCTACTAAGCTCTAGCCCCTTTCCAATCTCCGCAATGTTAAATCCTTGTGCTTGTTTTCAAATTACTTTAATGGAATGTGCTCAAATGAATTTACTGTTCTGGTGCCCCACGACGTAAATACATTCGACCAACCCGACGATAAGCTAAACTCCATCAATTCACTGTGGAGGTCCCAAGATACCGGAGAGGTTCTTACTCGAATAGCTTCTTTTCTCGTCTTAGCCTATTTTTTAACTCCGTCCGTGCTCTCTGTAACCCCGACTGTGCCGACATGCGGAAATTTCAAACTAATGTGAACAAGCATCTGGCTGCACATATCTCAATTTAGGATGGCCCTCAACACTGTCACCCTAATGTCACCTTTACGTCTGCAGTGGCAACTTGCCTTTTTTGGAGTGAACTATGTCAAAAATAAATTCTAGACTAGAAGTCTGAAAATTGGCTACTCCGTGCTGTTGACATTCAGAACTTTGAATTGTTCGATCACTGATGCTTTCGACCGCACCCCGACATTACTCGAGATGCCAGATCCCCAGACTTGAGGAAACATTTCTTAAAAGAGACTCTGGTGGTTTGGCCACTTCCTTTATCATTCATATCATGAACCTGTTTTAGAGCGAAACAGCACTGGGCTCATTACCGTGATGGCATAAAAGGAAGGGAAATCGACTTAAGACAAGACTCGCGATGGTCGAGCTGACTTCAAATTTATTGACGCCTCGCGCGTCTTCGGCATTCGACGATGGAGACATGACTGGCTTCCGTATACTAAGGAGTCAGATTGGCAGACATAGATGAGCTGGATTGACACGCAAAGCTACAAATTCTGTTGAATCGGCTCAGCTAACACCGGGTGAATTACATCATTGGTTCACAGACAGATCCAAACTTAACGTTTATTGTTCCGTTTCCAAATATAAACGTTGGTTTATGTTCACACTGAAATCCGAAAAAAAAGTTTTCAAGTTATTTTCTTCAATTTCATAAACATAACGTGATATAAAAAATCAGGTTGAGCGTGAGAGGAACGTTCTTAGAAAACGTTGCAATAACAGATGTCGATTGGGTAATAATAATGTTTATGACCGTAAGGTCCGCAAAATAAAAAAAATGAAAAAAAGCAGAATGAACGTGACAACAACTAAAAAAGACAAAACTCGTGCGTAAAAATAATAAACAGTTTTTTTTTACTTCGTATAAATAAATACTTTTTTTGCTTGTATTTCATGTTTCAGTAAATCGTTAATAGTAGTGCTACTGGCGTGGATGATGATGATGATTAATTCTTTAAACTGTATTTTATTAATCTCTTTTCCAGTGGGGTTAGACATAGCGTCAGGTGTGGGTTTGGATAAAAGTGTTTCTATAAAACGAACTTGATTCGAACCCGGCACACCCATGTTCTCAGTCCGCGTATTTAACCACTTAGCCACCGTGCCATAAGAGGTCATGTAAGAGATTTGATTGTACTGCTACTGCTGATGTTGCTGGTGCCAAGTAGATGTTGACGTAGCAGGAGAAACGGGGGTTCTGGTAGGATCACTACTGGTAGTTGTAGCAGCTGTGGGTCGCTAGGTCGCCTGACACCGATCGCGGGGGCAAGCCCCGAAGTCTCTGGTCAGTTACACAATGCGTGACTTTTGTTCAGGTTGTGTATTGCTGAAAAGGGTGTTATTTGATTGATCGACAGAAAGGAAGATGTGCGAAAAGAGGCTAAATATTTTTTTATTTCAGTCAATGCCCTGAAACTGTTGAGGAATTTACTTGCAGTTTTGTTACTAAGAGTTTTAAAATGAAAACGAGGCCTACCAATATTACGTAATGCATGAATGTTAATGAATTCAAATATAAACATCAAAATAATAAATTCTGCAGATTTAAGAAAATTTAGCTTACAATATACGTACACAATCAACAACAATCATATTGGAATACAGAAAAATACTAGTGTGAAGTAAAAACAACACAGAAGGAGGCCGGAGGAAAATCGGCCAAAACATTGTAAACAAATTGGGAGAATTGTCTGAAGAAAAACAATAGAAATTCTTAAGAATTCTTAAAATTAGTGCCCTCCCTCCAGTCTTGCCTATCAAGCGACGCTATAACTGTTATGAGATAAAGTGTGTATGCTCATGTGCCATCAAACAACTTATATTTGGCTTACCTACCAATGCATCAATGGCCACTCCTAGCTATGAATTTGATCTCATCTCACCGACAAGTTAACACCGTCAGACGATTTTGACATGAACATGGGATGAACACTGTTTGTGTTATTAGCCCGGGGAGGTCATTTGGTGCTGACATTTCTTATTTATTTCCGAAGATGTCGTTTTCTTTTTCTTATAACATAATTCCTACGCTCAATAAAACGGAAAAATCACATCGATGGAATGTTTCGGAACACAACGGAAATAATATTGTATATTAAATATGCGTGTATGCATATTGAATATGCAATACTATTTCCTTGCATGTGCATTATTCATTTCTTTTTTCTTATTTTTTATTTCTAATTTGAACGCCAGGAAGCTGTGATACGGTCGGGTTTCGCTTTGTATCATTCTCGCAACTTAGTGTATGACCTGAACTGTTAGCCTTATTTTTACCGGATCTGTTCTAGAGGTGAACAATCTCAGGTCTTATCTCCTCCGCCCTAACAGAGAAAACCAACGGATCCGTTCTCAGTTGTTTCTGTACCATTCCAATCGGGGGAGATAAGTTTCTCTAATCTCCAACCTTGCTGAAGAGGAAACCGCTAAATTATTAAACTACAGGAATTCCTGTAAAAACCTCGTTTCTCCTGCTACGTCAAAACAACGGAAAGACCGAATGATGTGATAGACAACACCGGAAATGTTACATGCGGAAATCGGATCTTTATAGATGGCAATGTATGTCGGTCGGTGAGAGTTTGAAACCGACAGTAACGATATTGTTCTGATTTTCTGTAATAAATATTATGCCATTACTTTAGAATGATCTTAATTATCTGAGAATACTGCTGGAGTTCTCTCTCACAAACCACTGAGTGATATATATATATATATATATATATATATATATATATATATATATATATAATGCCCCTTACAACAACATTGCCAAATAATCAATATACCAAGCAACAATTTCAACAAAAGAAAACCCAACACCGAAAAAAATAATATATAGGTATGACCGGTAATACCTTCAAAGAAAGATATACCGCCATAAATGTTCATTCAATAACTTTACCTACCAAAATAGAACCTCACTCTCTATATATTACTGGAAATTAACCCACAACAATCAATCACCAACAGTGATTTGGAACACCACCAGAAGAACCAGCACCTGCAGTTCCCTGAACTCACCATGTTATCTTTGCCTAACTGAAAAGCTTGAAATAATTAAATTTAGTGATAGAGGCAAACTTCTAAATAAAAACAAGAAACCTTAATTTACTGTAGGCATAATAGATTATACCTCTGAGTAATCCACTTATAACCCCTCAAAAAACACATACAAAAAACAACTTTACCCATCCACTAACAGTAATTTTACAACATAACTATCAATTTATACCATATTCTGTACTACACTTGATATAATTATTGTGTTCAATCTTATATTTAATTAGAATCATAATTAGAGTACATTACAAAGTATTACCATCGAAACCATGACTAACAATGGCATAGGAATATGTATATATATATATATATATATATATATATATATATATATATATATATATATATACATATATATGTGTGTTTTGTGTGTATGTGTGAGTGTCCCCATGTATATATATATGCATGTATTTATATGTATATAATTAATTATTATTATTACCATCATTATTGTCATTATTTAAATTAATTATTATTGTTGTTATTATTATCTTTTACAGTTCTTACTGCAATTACTACTTATAGCCACAATTATATCTATTATTAGAATAAACACCTCTACATTTATCATCAGTTTCATAAATTAATATTATTATTTTTTATTACTATTATTAATACTACTATTATTCTTATTATTATCATTATCATTATTATTACAATTATTAAGATAAGTAAAGTTACCATTGTTATCATTATTATGGCTATCATTATTATTTTTACTATCATTAATATCATTAGTATTATTACAACAGATCATTTCTCTATTATCAAATGATTTATTTTATTATCATATTTACAACTACTATGATTAATATTAATTGCCATCTTCTTTATAATTTTTATCCTCTAATATCCCCTGATTATTTTTATCTAACTATTGCTTACTGTTATAGATTAGTATTATTGATTTTTATTATCATTATTAATATTTTTACATATTAATATTTTCCATTTCGGCACCATTATCGACATCATTATTATTATTATTATTATTATTATTATTATTATTATTATTATTATTATTATTATTATTATTATTATTATTATTAATGTTCTGTTTACTATCATTATCATGATTATTATTGATTGTAGCAGTAACAATGACTATATTACCACTTTTAGTATTATTGTCAATACTATTACTATTACCGTAATTTAGCTTTTACTACTCTTGTTATTGTTTATTTTAGTAGCAATGGTGGTATTACTATGAGTGATATTGCCATTATTTATATTTTTATCATGGTTTCTATTATTATTAGTAGTAGTAGTATCATTATTATTACTATTACTACAACTATTTGTATTATTTTAATTTTTAATATTATTTATTATTATTTTATTATAATCATAACTATTGTTAGGATTATTATGATTACAATTGTGATCATTATTATTAATATAGCTATTATGGTTATTACCATTTTTAATATGATTAATATTATTGCAACTACTAATTCTACTATTATTAATACAATTATTCCTATTACCATATTTACAAGCATAATGATTAATATTATTGCTACCTTCTTCTATATTATTAGTTTTATTATTATTAATTATTAATTATTATTTATTATTATTATTACCTTCTAATATTTCCTGATTATTTTATTTTTTCCTGACTATTACTTTTTATTAATTAGTATTATTATTGATTGCTATTATTTTTATTGTTATTATTATTATTGTTATTGTTAGTATTATTAGTGGGAGTAGTAGTATTTTATAATGATTATTATTATTACTATTACTTTATTAATACTTATCAATAGTAACGTTTAGCACTTTTAAATTATAACCGATATTATTATTATAATTATTATTATTATTATTATTATTTACTCACTAGGAGTTATCACACTGGTCATCGTCAGTGGTCACCCACTGCCGACAACCTGTGGTATTCCCTGGAGTCTGAGTGACAACAAGTCTCCTCAGGCCTCCAGTATGCTCCACCTCTTTTCGTTCATCACCGCTGATGACCTTGCGGTAATCGCAACAGCCACCTACCAACGCTTTCCCGCTGATAAGGGCCATTGGTCCCCTCTGGGGCCCGAGTGGCAACAAGCCTTCCCAAGGTCCCAGAGCTGTCCGCGCTCTTTCAGTGGAGGTCTTGCTTTGCGCTTTCCCTCCTCGACCCTCTGTCCATAATTTTCGTGGCGTCAGCCTATGCTTGCGCCTCTCTCGTGCGGTTGTATTTTCCCCGGTTCTGTTGTTTTGTGCTTCCATGTGTTTGTTCTCCATTCGTTGCTTATGTGGGTTGGTTTCCGCATTCGAGGACATTTCTCAGGATTGTAGCTTTTTTGATCATGACTGTCCTTTGTATGGTCTCAGTTATCCCTTTGATTCCTTTTTCTCCTAGTCATTTCTCCATGTTTTTGGGGACTGTTCCTAGTACTCCTATGATTATTGGTGTTATACTGACTTTCTTCATGTTCCATATTCCTTTCAATTCTCTGGCAAGTTCAGTATATTTGCTTCTCTTTTCCGTCTCTTTGATCTTCACTCTGTGGTCTGTTGGAACGGCAAAGTCCACGATTTTGCAGGATTTTTCTTTCTTGTTGATTATTATCATATCCGGTCTCCTTGCTGTTATGGGTTTGTCTGTTTGTACATTCATATCCCATATGATTTTGTGTTTTTCGTTTTCTCGTACAGTTTCTGGTTTGTGTTTGTACCGTTTATTATTATTATTATTATTATTATTATTATTATTATTATTATTCAAAATATCCGGTTAGCAATACCTAAAATTGCTTAAGGAGTAGATGGGCTCAGCATATCACCCAGCATTGTACTCCTTCTCTGTCTATTAGTCAGGCGAAGAGATACAAGCTCTTGAACGCCTCAAAGGCACCCAGTGCCGGGGCTTGTTTCCTGACAAGGATAATGAATGCCGTCTCTCTTTCTCTCTATCTGGGCCACTTGCGGGAAGTGTTCTCGTCACTAAGGCTTACATGACCAGTCTGGGTCGCTCTTGTTGTGACAGGTTAAGAGTACAAGTTAGACAGCTTGTCTGGCTGCTGTTTCCGACTGACAGGACAGGAACCCAAACTCTTAGGTAACGCTTAATAAAGCTGCTCGATCATCAGTTGTATAATACCGTGTGTAGCTGTACGTGCCATGTCGCGCATGGAAATGAACCCTGCATTTATCGCCGGTGGGATTTTCCGAGGCCGCAACCCCCATGGACCAAGTCGCAACTAATAGACTGTTTGTGTGATCTGATTCGCACCTAACATTACATCACTTTGTTCGCCCCCACTCTATCAAAAACAAACATGACATTGCAATATAGAACAAATTAAAACCTAAACCAGACACCCAACACAAAACATTTTCGCCACTTCCCTTAAAGCTCGCATTCACTAATATTCGGGGACTTAGAATCCATATCAACAACGTAGAAACTCCCCGTTAAACTACCTTCAATCATCAATATCCTCTAACCACTTTGACATGACTGACTACCTCGCTCTCTACCGTAGGGAATCTGGCAAATACATGTACGGGCTAGGAGTTCATGTTCGGAACACCCTCCGCCTAACTAGAGAACATAGGTTAACATCAGATGACCAAGCCTACATATGCTTTAGGACTGTACCCTGCTAAACTCTGAAAGCATAGAGCATTCTCACTCGACTCAAATGTATTAGCTCACTCCCTCTCACAGAATGTCGCTTTCCTGCCCCGCCTCCCTGATCGAGTAGACCAGCAAGCCTCATTTCACGACCTGTTCCTGACCTCACTGCCCGAGGCTTGTGTGACTGAAGCCCATAGCCCGCTCGGGAACGCCCATCACGTCGTGGTTATGATTGCTATCACCATAAAACTTGTTCTAAAGCTGATGAGCCGTTGCTCAAAACAACAAGATACTACGAGGAGGCTGATTTTGGGTCAACCAGAGATCACATCAGCGATACCTCATGGAGGGAAACCTTCTCACTCCTTGATTATCAGTGTGCAATTGAGCTAACCGAATAGGTCGATGTCTCCATGCAAAAATTCTTCAGCAAACCCCACTTAATGGTTCACCTTGAAATGTGTAGCTGCCATTGCTGAGCGGCAGCAAGAATTTCGAAATCCGTCCGCCATAAGTCAACTGCGAATCGACAGACATTTATAGAATCAAGAAATAATTGCAATACGGTGATAGGCGAAGCGAAGAGAAGGTATACAGAGATAACAAACAAAAAAACGCATTCCGTCCCAGAAACTAGGTACTCGCGATTTCTGCAAAATCTATAATAGTGTGGTGAACAATGGACAATCAATTATTCCCCTGCTATCAAACGACAATGATGTCGTTTGCACGACAGCTGAAAAAGCTGAACTACTTGCCCAGTGTTTCGGCATTACCTCCAATTTGAACTCGCCAAACAACCATTTCCCTAAATTCCCATTGCAGACTGAAGCCCCACTTGAAAACCTGGTTATCACCCTATCTCAGGCCAAGGTCATCATAGAAAACCTCGAGACCTATAAAGCATGTGGACCTGCTCATTTACCGGTAATATTTATAAGAAAAATGCTCTGCAGAACTGACCACTGTTCTCTCCTAACTCCACAACAAATACCTTGCTGAATCTTGCTTCCATGATAACTGGAAGATTGCCTCTGTGGTACCAGTCTTCAAGAATGCTGGGGATAGAACCGATCCTCAGAACAATCGCCTAATCAGCCTACGCCCGATATTTGCTAAACTCTTTGAATCATTAACCAATCTAGCGATAGTGCCTCACCTAGTTAAAACTAAACTTTTATCTGACCACCAGTATGGATTTAGACAAGCACGATCTACTGCAGACATCGTAACGGTCATCTCTGAAAGCAAATACAATACACTGGACAAGGCAGGTGTAGCTAGGGCGGTAGCGCTTGATATATCCAAAGCATTTGACAAGGTCTGACATCAGATTCATATAGTATTAATGGTCGAATATTTATCATAATTAGATCCTTCCTAAGCAAAAGAATGATCCAGCTTGTCCTCAGCGGCCGGTAATCTAAGCAACATGACATAAATGATAACATTGAATCTGAGATTGGTATATTTGCTGACAACACCACGCTGTACACTCGTCATGTGGGCAAAACGGACGCGTACATATCCGAGGCAATGACTTAATCCTTAGAATGTGAAGTCCAGGCTGCAGACGATTAGGGTCATAAATGGTTGGTAACTTTTAATAACGCAAAGACAAAGCTTATTTTCGTTCAATAACTACAAGAAACCTCTGTAACCACTGATTGCCATGGCAAATAACACCCAACCCGAGAGTTCAACATTCAAACCAATCGGCTTAACATTAACAGGAAACAGGAATTGGAACAAATACATTGAAGACATTGCCAAGGCTGCTGCAAAGTAGGTAAACACCTCACATGTGACATTACCCTGTATCTCTACAAAGCCACCATCCGCCCATTTTTAGAGTATTGTTGTCACATCTGGGCTGATGCATCATCCACTAGTCTCTCCCTCTTAGACAAGGCCTAAAAAAGAGTCGCCAACTTAATAGGTCCTTCACTATCCACCAAGCTCCAGCCTCTGTCCCATCGCCGCAATGTTGCATCCTTGTGTTTGTTTTACAAATACTTCAATAGATTGTGATCCGATGAACTAGCTGTTCTAGTGCCCCCTCGACGCAAATACACTAGAACAGACCGACTATAAGATAGCCCTCATCTATTCACTGTGGAGGTTTCCGGATGCCGGAGAGCCTTCTACCCCAGCAGCTTCTTTCCTTGTGCTGCCGGCCTCTGGAACTCCATATCTGCTCCCTATTTCCCCGACGTTACTGACATACAGAGGTTTGAAACTAATGTAAACAGACATCCCGCTTCACAGCTCCAAACTCAGGATGACACCCTAACCCTACTCCCTAATTCTCAGTAGCCCCTTACGTCTACAGTGGCGTCCTGCCTTGTTTGAGGTGAAATATATATTTTTTTAATTACGGCTTTGTAAAACTTACTTTAAGTTCTGAATCTTGCGAGAGGCTTCGATAATTATTTATAAATAATATTTTCAAATAAACCTATATACATATGTATCCATAGAATACATCGAGAAATAGCGTTAGTATAAGCAGGACTGAAGCGAACAATGTAGCTACGATATGTGGATGACACATTCATACTCTGACCTCATCAGGAAAATGTTAAAACATTACTGGACCATGTGAACTTTATCCGTTTATCTATACAGTTCACGATGGAAAAAGAATATAATAACGGATTATCTTTCCTAGATGTGCTGATAACTCGCACTGATCAGGTGTTTAAGTCATCAGTATATCGAAAGCCAACTCTCACTGGACAGTATCTTAACTTCAACTCCCACCATCCATATAATATAAAGGAAGGAATCGTCCGCTGCCTACATCATCAAGCAAATATAATATTAGTATCAGAAATACATATCAAAAAGAAGATGGACAGTTTAGACAAACCCTCAATTACAACTACTATCCTGAGAGCATGACATCAGCTCCAAGACATATAGACCAAACACCAAGTGGCACCACCTTAAACCTCACAACAGTTGGTGTACCATATATGAAGGGATTGTCTACAGCGGCAATTGTCCTTGTTTAAGATGAACTAAGTAAAGAAAAAAGATTACGAAGCCGGTTTTCTACTTTGTCAAGGCATGGAAGAGTTATCAGAGTGGAACCTCACTATATGCGACAGAAGTACTCCATCCTAGGAAGGATCTTGCTCTGATACAGGCAGAGAATTGTGTCAGAGGTTAGGTACCCTTCGTGAACGATAGAATTGTCAAAGTATTTTTAAGCGACCGATTTCATGTAAGTCTTCCATTCTAGGTCTGAAGTAAAAATCAGACTTAGGGAAGAGATAGGCATCCATTAAAGAGATAGGCATTCATTTGAACTTAGGAGAAAGGAAGGTCCGAGCGATAGTGGTCCCAATTTTTGGTTTTGGAGGCGTTAATAGTAACAAGCCATTTGTTCCTTCATTGCACCACGTGCTGCTTCAAGTGTAAGGAGAGATATAGAGATAGAAATATATTTTTCATCATAGTTGTGTCATATGCGTAGATATCAACGAATGGTCATGGGATACGATTTCGAAGATCATTTAGAAAATCAGAAAGAGGGTAGAGTAAAGAATAGATCCTTGTTGTACGCCAACGTTGATATTATGAGCTTCGGACGTCTGCCCGTCAACAACTACTTCATAGACTTATCGGAGAGAAATGATTTGATAGTTGTGGGGGCATTTCAAGAGATTCAATATTTAGCACGTACGTGAAGCAAATCTCTGGGCCAAACCATGTCGAAGGCATCTAATATATCAAGAGCTCCTGCCCTAGAAACGAACCCCTCGTCGATAGACTCACTGATTCTGTACCATATCACAGTTAGCATGTCAGCTATAGATCTCGCAGGACAAAATTCATATTGCGTGTCAGTGAGTAGATTGTTTCTATGTAGGTGGTTGACAATTTCTAGATTTATTACAGATTCAAGCAACTATCTAATGACGCACAGAAGACTGATAGGTTTGTACTGAGATGCAAGGAATCGAGCTCCCGTATTTTAAAATACTGGGCAGGTCAGCGAAATCTTCTAACGTGACGGATAGCATTTCTCATGTGTTTGTCTTATCAAACTTTGATAATTACAGTATTTCTTCTTAAAACAACGATTAAACAGCCTTGTAAGGATAGGGCCTATTTCTGCGTTTTCAACTATTAACTAAAGCTTTAAATCACTGATGTATTACATAAAAAACGAAACGCTTTTAGGGAGATCTCATTTCTTATTAAAATGTTAGTTGGCTTAATACTATTCTATTTTTGATTTCAATAAATAGTCGTTTGATAGTAAATAAAGATTACTGAATAAATATGCAATTATCCAAAGTGTATAAGACAGACACAAGAGAAGTAGTCACGATGCTGTTCATGTAGAGATTACTGCTTCGAGATACACACTACCAACAATGCAATTCACGTAACTTAAATTATTTCCTTTCAATTTACCCAATTCCCTTATCTCCAATTTTACGACGTTATTTTCTCTCTCTGATTCTGACAAACAATCGAACACTCGTTTCAAATATAATAATGGTCGCCCGTAATCAGAGTTCTGCAATAAACCCGCCTTCCTAATTGTATCCGTTGCCCACTGATTCATATTTAATCCGAGATACACAAGTAGCCATTAATAACCAATAGAGACCGCTGACCGTAATACCCTCTTTATATAATGTCCACTTAATTATTGTTGAACCTCATAACGACGTCATAGAAAGGCTTAGCGTTAATATTAATGTAGTGCTACTTAGAACAGAGCGTTTTTGACATTAATATTTAAGTTTGAACAAACATTGACAGCAATGGGATTTGGGGACTTAACATTTTCCCGCTGATGAATATAGTGAAGAGCACATTGTATTTCTTTTCACTTAAAGATTATTTGAGAGGGGGGGGGTCAATAAAGTGTAAATGCACTAATATCTTCCAGGTCACTGAGTTCCAATGATGCATACATTTATTCACGTTTTATCCTTCTGCCTATCCCCTCTCCCGCTTTCTCAATCTACCTATCTACCGTCCTATGTCTCTATTTGTTTAATACTCTCTGTCTATTTTCCAGGCGATATTTTTTCTGTTTTCCTACTTTAACATTCTATTAATCTTTCACTTAATCCATGAATGTATATATATATATATATATATATATATATATATATATATATATGTATATATATATATATAATATATATACATTTACATATACATATGTATGTATGTATGTATGAATGTATATATATACATACACATATATATATATGCATATATATATTATATATATATATATTCATACATACATAAATACATATGTATATATATATATGTGTATATATATATATATATATATATATATATATATATATATATATATATATATATATCAATATATATATATATACATATATATATACAAGCATTGTTAAAAACAACAGAATTCGGTTGTTTAAGTATACTTTTTTATTTTTTCATTTTTTTCTGTTGTATTAAAATACAAAATAATCAATAAATCTTCAAATCAATATGTCAATAAAAACTCGTTAAACTATCATCACAAGGTATCCAAATGTATATATTCAATCTTCTCATAGTATTTATCATCATTCAACTGTCAACATTTCAATCCCATTTACAATACTCCTCGAGTCGCTTTTAGCTTTGATTAGTGGTTACTCATGAATACGTCTAAATTTTGTATTTTCATTTTTTTCTCCTCCGAATCCTCAAGTTATCAGTGTAGTTCAGAAATGTGTCCAATTCTACGGACCTTGTGTGCGTAATCAAAACACGGAGATACCCATTTTAAGTTTGCTTTAAATTAATTTTAATTTTATTATCTTTCATTTTTATTCGACGTCTACTTCCACCAAACATAACATACTTGACATTATTCCTTTCGCAACATGCATACGCTACTATTTTAGTGATATCCTATTCTGTCACGGTATGGACTCTTCCTGATTCTCTGAATAGAGTTAGTATGAGGACTCATTAGAAGTTAAAAGAAACGCGAGGAAGCGACTAGGTTCAACCCATTACTTCTGTACTGTCTGTTAATACAATTTCTTGTTACTTACCTACTATCCATGTCATTTATTCCGGTCCTTTAAAATCACCACACCTACATTGCTGTCATGTTTTTATTTGAGATCTGCTACCATCAAATAAGGCGTATCTTGTCAGTATACCTTATCTTTCACAAGTTAGCATATGAAACACTTTTAAACATCGTCTATGTAGCTGCCATGTTTGTTAGAGATTCATTTAATAATTGCCGAGTGTATAGCCGACAAACGAACCGGCATTTCATATTATTGATTAAACATATAAATTACTGGCCAAGAAAAAGTATAAATATGTTCTTATTTTAATGTAATTTTAATGTCACTTCATTTCAAACATTTATCATGACAGAAATATGAATATCTTGTCTTGCTTTGGTCTTATATTCAAATTAGTTATGACATTTAGTCATGCAAGTGAACGTGACGAACATATTTATAACCTATAATAACGATGAGAACATTGCAGTTAATTAAATCAATTATTAGTTTTAGATTAAATGGAATTCAAACTTGTATCTGCAAAACGGATGTAGCGCTGATCGGTAAAAAATGAGGAAAATAGATTTCTAAAAGCTCTCATTATTTAATGTCTAATTTCAAATAAACCATTTTAAATGGTTACAGCATTGATGAAGCTAAATATCTAGATGTAGAAATTCAACAGTTAATTAAGTTTTGGTTCATTATTTTCCTGTAGTCATGTAATAGTGTATTAGTTTCATTCATTTAAATGAAAACACTAATAAAAAAAACTGTTACGTGACGATTTTAATCTAGCTCATTTGTAGAGCTTTTGGAAATAACTTAATTATAAGCATGTGTCTAGGAGCATAGATTAGTTTATAATAATGTTAGTAGTAGCAGTAGTAGCAACAGCAGCAGTAGTAGTAGTAGTAGTGGTGGTAGCCGTATTTTAAGTCTGACCATATCAGAGTAAGCCCAGTCTGTCAAAGTATGTTCATGCTAAATTGAGAAACAAACGTATGCTTATGCACATTTTATTAAATGACTGGCAGAGAGAGAGAGAAAGAGAGAGAGAGAGAGATGGGAGAAGGATGGAGATAAACTTTGTCCTCAATTACGCTAGACTATTGCGTCGTTTCCACCAACATACTCTATTAAGGTGTGGACGAACACCCACTTTCTGCGTCCACCTGTTTTGAAAACTTTGAGGACAAGAGACCACAATTCGCTTCGTGTTAAATGAGATCAGATCTTTAAATTACGCTTATTCACTGAGGACACTTTTCTGACCACACAGCCGTCAATAATTCCTAGTTTGTCGATTTCTATCAATTTGTCATTCGCTGAACATGTAACATTAATTTATAAATATGGTATAATTCGTACAGTTTGTTCATGAGGGCATAGCTTTTTATTAGTTTTTTTAAAATTCTAGTATTGTAAGCACTTGTAATATTAGCATTTACACCAAATGTTAAACTATTAAGTAAAGTGTGGGAGCTGCTAAGTGTCCAATATATAGCCGAAAAAGAGGAAAAAAACTGAATTATTACATACAAGATGTGTCTACCAGACGTTGCTCGTTCTTTATTAATATCATTTTAGTTTCATTTAAAGAATTTTAATACATAATAATGTGTGATGCGCTTATTCACTGAGGTACTACTTCTGACCTCACAGTCGTCAATAATTCCTAGTTTGTCGCTTTAGAACAATTAATCATTCTCTAGGATTCATGATATTCATTATATAAAAAAATTAATTGCATGTTTGGTGTAATTGAAACCATAAGTTTACAAGCTTATGACTATTATTGTTTACAATCTTATAGAGTATTATTGTTTTCAAAGTTATAGTAGTATAAACACTAGTTATATTAACGTTTACGTCAATAGTTTTACTAGAGTGTTGTAGACGCTAAGGGAACACATACAGTCGAAAATACTCAATTATTATCTACTAGCAATGACTAAACGATGTAGCCATTTATTTATTAATATAATTTTAGTGTAATTATAAAAGAATCATAATAATGTGTAATGCAGGAAGAGATAGAAAAAAGCTGAAATGTAAAGGAGTTTACTTATTTTCTTGTTTACGTTAAAATAGGAATTATCACTTTTACATTTTTTAGTTTTTTAAGTCATTCTTTAAAAGTGTCTTCATTGTATTAACATTGCAGGAATAAATATTTAAAGAAAATACTGATAGGAATTACACGTTGAATACATTTAGCCAGATAATTTCCTGCGGGAATAAAATATAGACGCCTCTGTGTAGGTAACTTGCAATATATATATTTCCATACTATATAAAAAATATGTATGTATATATATATTTATATTTTTCACTTAGAAGATAGTTTATTCAGTGAAGACCGGGATTAGACCAATAAAAATAAGCTCGATGATACTCGATTACAGAGTACAGAGTATTTATATATGGTTTTTTGAAGGCTTACAAAAACATTCCGTTCAGGACTTCATTCATCATCACAAAATACTTTTTCTTTAAAAGTGTATTTATTTACTATATATATCCATCTTTAAGAGTGGTTTTCCTACACGTGTTTCCCTACCAAGCAGGTCCTTGCTTGGCAGACTATCGAGGAATTAAGTACCTGGAGTAAGAGTTTCAACAACTCACAATACACAATGTGGTGTTACGTTAATTGAGGTCACTTAAGAAGAGGAAAAAATAATTTTTTTAAAATAAATGTCTTAAAAAAGTAGCTCGTAAGATTTTCACAGTATTGTTGCTACTAAGCAAAACAGCAAAAAATTAGTCCCAAATGCATTCAAAAGAAACAGGAACAATGTGTGAGAATACATCTTCACGTCGGGCGGCACAACGATGAAAAGCATCCCCCCAAACAAAAATAAAACAGTCAAAACACAGTTCACGAGTTACCGGTCCAAGCCACTGATAGTGTGGGAATTCCACATCTATTCAATCAGAAGAAAACACAACACAAATGTCCGTTTGGAATGCATGTGGTCGTGCGAACCTTTTTTTCTAGGGCTTACTTCCCTTCATTCGAGATAAAAGCACAACGAGGCAAATGATCAATAATCATTATTTTTAAGACATTTTTTTATTTTTTATTTTTATTTTTTTTCTTCTGTCCTCTTCTTAAGTGACCTCAATTAAGGCAACACCACATTGTGTATTGTCAGTTGTTTAAACACTTACTCCAGGTACTTAATTCCCCTGATAGTCTGCCAAGCAAGGACCTGCTTGGTAGTGAAACACGTGTAGGAAAACACTCTTTAAGTTAGATATATATGATAAATTAATAAACTTTGAAAGAAAAAGTATTTTGTGGTGATGAACGATCTCCTGAACGGAATGTTTTTGTAAGCCTTCAAAGAATCACACACACACACACACACACACACACACACACACATATATATATATATATATATATATATATATATTAAATTGTTAAGCAAACAACTGAACATATAAAACAAACCAATAAAGTGCAGCAAAACATTACAAAAATGGTTCTTAATACGTACAAATGTTAAAGTAAAATACATTAACAAACATGAGTTGCCCTGGTTTACACTAACTCAGGATTGTTAAGCATTTTTATGTATTAGCATTCATCTTACGATAATGCTTTTGCGAAACCCAGTTAATGCCTGAAGCTTGAACGTAAAAACTAAAATAGCAGCCATTAATAAAATTCATTTCTAATTCAGTCAAGACGTCTTAAAATGCCTATAACTATATTACTGCACTATTAATACTATCTTTAATCTTAACTGTCCCTCCGAAACAAGAATATTAAAGTGTTCTACGGTCTTTACTCAATACACAACATCTGATGATGCCTCCCGAGCAAACTGAAAGTATTAGCGTCCACAATAACAATAGCAGATTCATCGCGAGTTTTAGTCCGCAGTTAAAACGCTTTTCACGCTATGTAAGAGGATCAGACGAAAGGGATGTACCCATATATATATATATATATATATATATATATATATATATATATATATATATATATATATATATATACATACTACTTTTATTTTCGTTTTACATGAGTTTAAAAAGTCTCAGAAATCGAAAAGCCCATTCCTGGAGTGGAGCTAACACTTCATCTCTATATAAGATACATACATATTCGAGGTCTTTATTAACGTTCTCCTTTACCTCTCAAACGTTAAGTTAGTAAAGGAGTGAACAACATTAATGTTCCTTCGCTTAATTGACCAGTTAACTATGTTATAATATATATATATATATATATATATATATATATATATATATATATATATATATATATATATAATAATGGTAATAATCCAGGTGAAATATATCCACAGGGATGTAATCCAGAGAATTTTAACCGGGTTTATAAAAAGTGCTCAATATCAAAATAGAGCTTTATATATGATAATTTTATTTACACAGACATGTACAAAATCGTCGACACTGGCATGTCGATGTTATCGATCAACAGTTACTATAAACTGAGATCTCATCAGGCAGAGTTAGAATCCGATCTTAACCTCAGATCATATTTGGAGAGAATGAAATGGAGGAATATAGAAAGAGAAAAAGAAGAAAAGATATTTAACATTTCAAAAATTGAGGCCGTTAAAAAATTAAAATTAAAAATTAAAAATCTAAAAAAATCTAAAAACAAAAAACAAAAAATCTAAAATCTAAAATCTGAAACAAACAGGGCAAATAAATAAATAAATAAATAAATAAAAATATAAGGTGGAAAGAGAGGCATATAATGAAGGGAGAGGTGATGGGAAAGTAGACACATAAAGGAAAAAAGGGAGAAAAAGAGAAAAAATACATTTATAAACTCGTCTGTTTTTTTTTGACACTTGATTCGTGCATGTCTACCTCCCTCCTTCTCTCTCGATCTGAATCAACAGACGTTCTCTTTTTCTCCCTCTTTTCCTTTATATGTCTACTTTCCCATCACCTCTCCCTTCATTATATGCCTTAATTCATCTCGTATTTAGCTAAGTTCTGTAAATTACGGTTACATCACTAAGCGAAAGTGCATCATTCCTTCGTATGAGCCAGTGTACAACATTTGTACATATTACGAACCATGTTAAGAGGATCTTATTTCGCCTTCGAATAGTGGTCATTTTCAATATTTGTAAGACCAAGTATTATCATGTACGGTTGTCCTAACAAACCCTTGTACAGAGAGACTGAAGAAACTCGGGGAAGATGTCTAGTAATTAATTAGTGATCGTGTATATTCAAATAAAGACTGCATGTTACATATCTAACCCTTCTTCTACACCAGTGGGGGTATTTCTTGTATAACTATTGAGGATGGAAAGGGGAGAGTCACACATGTTTATGTGCAAAAGACTCCTAACCAGAAGGATGTACTAACAACTAGTGTGGCAGTAAATGTAATATTAAAATAATCTAAGAGCTGCACTTTCTCTGGAAACATGGGCTCATTGTGAGTGCTCAAGTAAAATCACACTAACCCACAGCACAACATGTATGGTCAAATGAAAAATGCATGTAAGTATATCTAATCAATCTCCCACCCCATGGTGACAATATATACACTAAACATGTGACACGCCACGTAGGGCATCCATTGAGTGCGCCTTAGATAGTTTGCATCAGGGAAATGGTGAACTTTTCAAGCTAGTGGAGTAAAAGATAGATAAAAAGACAACATCAAAATAAAACCTGTGTCATGTTCCGAAAGAGAGTTAAAAAATAAACAACAAGTAAATATTATTCAAACACTCGGAATAGAAACCGCGACGTTGAGGACTGAAGACCGGGATATTTACCATGACCTAACTAAATGAAGCTGTTAAATCAATTCAAATTAACTTTATTAACCCATTTACTCACCTCGCTTGCTACTGTCCCTCTAGTGTGGAAGGAGGAGGAAGAGACGACATTTTGAGAGGGGAGAGGCAACGTCATTATTTATTTAGATTTCGACTCGCGAACCGCAAAAGAAATCATCACACGTATTGACAATCAAAGAATTGCAGAAGATTTGCTCTAAGAATAGTATGAATAGAAAGTAAAAGTACATATATAAATAAGGAATTTAACAATGAATTAATAAGTGTATGCACTTTTTTGTTCGGTGAAACATTTTAACGACTAGAGAGAGAGAGAGAAATAGAGAGAGAGAGAGAAAGATGGAGAGAGAAAGAGAGAAAGAGAGAGGGAGGGTGGGTGGGTAAAAGAGAGAACTGTGAAATACTTTCACTGGTCATGCAAGTTTAAAACATACAAAAATAACGGTAAATTCCACAAATTTAAATACAAACTGATATCTTATATATACCAATATATGTTGTTGAAATATATTTTGAATATTTTTGAATAAAACTAATGTTTGGAATACAGTGAATACTACGAGCGGTGCCAACGCGAAGACTGGCAGACGATAATTTCGGCAACGTACTTTTTCAGTTGTATTTTCAAGAAATATTGCAAATTACAAAAAAACAAACACAACACATCGTAATCACTGTTAATAAATAAAATGTGTTTTTAGTTATTTTTATAAAAAATTGAAAACAAGTGGTAATAAATACAGTGTTATTAATTTTTTTTGTATTTTTTAAAGTCAAAAGAACTTTTTTGTGTCGCTTAAAACTGAAAACTAATTTTACTTGTTTGTTTTTTTGGTTTGTGAGGGGCATTTTCTATTAAATTACATCCACTGGTTAAAAAGTAGGGTATCATTGGTATTTCTTAAAACATTAAAAACATTTATTTCCTTTCTCTTGGTTGAGGAGAGAGCCCGTGTTTTTTTCATTTTTTATGTTTCGAACAGACATTAAGCAATGTTTTTTTTCACTGATAGTTTGAATTAAAAAAACATTTTTTGAGAAGGGGGATTTTTAACTTTTAAAAGGGGGAAGACAGAGTTAGTACTGTTGCCCCAAGCAGGGGAGCGAGGGGGTGAGATGGCGATTACGGAAGACACAGATTTGCCCTGGGCAACCAAGTAATATTAATAAATATATATATATATACTTCAATCCTGTCACGCAAAAGTAAGCGAGTAAAATATGTGCATATTTCTAGCAACTGGAATATTATTAACAGTAAATTATACAAATTGATGTAGAAAACACTGTGGAATTTAACGGGGTCCTGCTAGATATAGAAACAAACATTGTTAAACATAAAGGAATTGTGTAACTGATTATACATTTATTTGTTTTTCAATTTTACAAATGTTTCTTTTTTGTGTCAAATCAAAATTTAAAAAAATGATGTATGTGGCATATGTTTCACTCACGTTTTCGCTTCTTTGTCGAATCATCTTGAGATGACGAAAAACAAAGATACAAAAAATCTTGAGAAACGAAGAGTCTTTCAGAAAGCAGACGAGACACGCACCTGAAATTTGCTAGACATCAAAAGAAGGAACTAGCTCAATTCTTGGATGAACGTTCACAATGCAAATTCAGGGTCGGGATGAATTGTATTACGTAAAGCATTTTAAAATGTTGTTACCAGTTTCACATGCCATGTTACTCATTGTATGTTGCTTAGCTTCAATAAAGATAGCTTCAGTTTAAGGTTAAGTTTAGTAAATAATGTGTCTAATTTTATTATTATTTTTAATTGGAGATATGTATCTATTTTAATCAAATGCAACCAAACTTTAGATTAGAAGAAAAGGACATCAAAATAGTGTGCACAGTAACATATTCTCAATTAAAAATAATAATAAAATTAGACTTATTATTTACTATAAGAAAGTTAAGACCCGAAATCTTGTAGTAAAAACAAATCACACCCAACCTATAAAACATTGGAACATTATAAGTACTTTGGAAGAATGCAACTCCAATAATAATAATAATAAAGCTAATAACTACATTGGTTTTACAACAACTAACATATTCTACCGACTCACCATGTACTTTGTAAACTCTAGCTCTTTACAAAAAGCATTATACTAAAAACATAACTGCCCTCTCTGATTTAAGACATATTCTGAAACCAATTACAAAAAAAAAATCCTCGAAGCTACTATGATTGAGGTCCAGTTACCTACAATAAGTAAACATTAGATGTAAAACCGGTGAGAACATTTTCAAATGTTTAACGTAATACAATTCATCTAATGAGGTTTGTTCTGCCGTGTGTTAATTTGAATTGTTGTCTTGGAATTGCAGTGGTTCGTTCTTTTGGCGTTTACCTGACTTCACCAGCGCGTTCTCTTCTTTTCTCCCACTCTTTTGCTTATTTATTTGTGTCTCCTAAAGATGATCCGATGTAGAATCGAAATGGTTAGTGATACATATGGAACCATCATTATTTTGTTTCACACACACCAGGAGAGCAGAGAGTGGACTTAAGGTTTACTTTCGGCTGCCTCGTAGCTCTCACTTCCCTTATTTTGTCCTTAAGTCCTCACAATCTATGAGCGATGTTTCTGACAAAGGGGATGAATTGCTGTTTTTAAAAAAAATTTAAAAATAGATTAAAACAGACGATTTGTTTAACAATGTGTGCCTAAATGAAAGAACGGTGAACACAATATATATGTATATTTATATATACACACACACACACGCATATATATATATATATATATATATATATATATATATATATATATATATATATATATATATATATATATACATGTTTGATTAAATAAAACTGAAGTTTCATGTTTGATTAAACAAAACTGAAATTTCATGTTTGTTCTATTTTATCCAATTTCCAAACTTGGTGGGCCAACGATCTAATGTTGTGATCAAAAAAAGAACAGACAGGAACTTTCAGTTTTGTTTAATGAAACATACATCAAAGAATGAATGCTGCTCAAATATATATACATATATACATATATATACATATATATATATATGTATATATATATATGTATATATATATGTATACACCATTTAAACCAATAATATTGTAAACAACTGTGTGACAAAACAAAGTAAGCGATCAAAGTTATACTCTTAGAGAAGACAAGTTTTAATTTGATTGCGTTAAGCCACTATTAATGCGCCACAGAATAAGCGAAACATTCTCATTTTCTTAAGAATCGTTATAATGGTACATCTATTGCTTATAGTAACGATCTAATTAAAATTAGACATAAACAAATTATTTTTTAATTCAGTAAATCGTTATAAAAATACAGCTATGGCGACAAATATATGACAATAGATTTATCGCGACTGATATTATCAACTAAGAATGGTTTACCTTCGTCAAGTTAATACCTAACTTGAACTGATCATAAATTGCTCAAATCTTGTGAATCGATTTTCTTTTGGGTAGCTTGACACTGGTTTAAATCGCATGAAAAAAAGCCGTCGACCATTTACAATAGATAGGTTGTGTACTACCCCGAGTATCCCTTTTAAAAGAAACAAGTCAATATAAACCCATGCGAATAATGTGAGATACCTGGACCTGAGCCTGGGCGTACTTTGTTCGAATCCTGTCCGTTGTCTAGTACGAATTTTACTATGTATGTTGGCAACCTTCACGTGGTATTTCCCATCAGTAGCTGATTCAAAAAAATATAGTTTTATTTGTCAATGGTTTAATCATTGTAATGTTTCGGCAGATCATCTCAACGCGTCTTGTCTTTTTGTATTTCTAAGCAGGATTATCGAAAAAGCAACCGTTACTCTCTCAACACCCTTTTGGTCTAACGTCCGGCAAAACGTAATCAATTTTGTTGTCCTATGATATAGCCTATTTTCTGAATTAAACCAGTTTAAAATATTTTGACTCCTCCTATAATATATCGTTATTTGACTATATGAAGCCACCTACACAAAACATATTCAGTTATTATTTGTACTAAATATTTACAATTCCTTTTTCAGCGTATATATGTCTCCTTCGTTTCTGTTTATTGTTCATTGATGATGTGGTTTACTTGTATTGTAATATGTCTTAGTGGATTACTGTTATTTGTCTTAGTTGAGTATTCTTATATGTCTTAGTTTATTAGTGTTCTCTGTGTTAGTTGAGTATTAGTTGATTATTGTTATATGTCTTACTTGATTATTGTTATATGTCTTACTTGATTATTGTTATATGTCTTAATTGACTATTGTTATATGTCTTAATTGACTATTGTTATATGTCTTAGTTGATTAGTGTTATCTGTCTTAGTTTATTATTGTTATCTGTCTTAGTATATTATTGTTATATGTCTTAGTTTATTATTGTTTTCTGTCTCAGTTTATTATTGGTATGTCTTAGTTGATTATTTTAATATATCATAGTTGATTATTTTAATATATCATAGTTGATTATTGTTATATATTTTAGTATAGTATTGTTATATGTCTTAGTTTATTATTGTAGATGGCATAGTTGATTATTGCTATATGTCCTAGTTTATTAATGTTATATGTCTTAGTTTATTAGTGGTATATGTCTTAGTGAATACTGTTAATGTCTTAGTTTATTATTATATGCCTTAGTTGATTACTGTTAAAGTTCTCAGTTGATAAGTGTTATATTTCTTAGTTGAGCATTGTTATATTTCTTAGTTTATTATTGTTATATGTCTCAGTTAATTACTATCATATGTTTCAGTTGATTAATGTTATATTTCTTAGATGATTACTGTTATATTTCTTAGTTTATTATTGTTATATGTTTCCGTTGTTTACTGTTATATTTCTTAGTTTATTATTGTTATATGTCTCAGTTTATTACTATTATAGTTCTTAGTTGATTACTGTTATATTTCTTAGTCGATTATTTTTTATAGTACTTACTTTACGGACTACATGTCATTCTTCTTCACTATAAATATCGGAAACACATGCCTTTCGGTATTTTCACTACCCCGGTCTAATACCCCAGTCAGACAAATGTTCAACCGCTCTCTTTATATGCTGTATTTATACTTTCTTCAATATAATTTGTTTCACTTAATCCCTAATTCGTGTCTTGTTTTTGAACCCCTAAAGGTCCACAACAACTGGCGACGAGGTACATTAATGGGTGTGTTTGAGAACTGACCAAAAGAACAAAGTGGAGAAACCAATGACAAAATTACCCGAGAAAGATATAAAAACAGGCTTTATCGGGGCACCAATCGAAAAAAATCTTGTAAGTTTAATTTTTTTAAGCCAAAGTGATTTACCTTATTTTATTTTGTCTTACGAAGAAACCAACTTATTGCTCTCTAAGAAAAGAGAAGCTCAGTGATTTCATAATCTCTATTACGGCATCGTCTTAATTTTTCACTTTGTCTCAAAGAGAAAGGGCAGTACCACGACTGAAATTATACACCTTATTTTTACTGTTGACTAAAGTGCTAACCTTTATACGGTTAGCACTTTAGTCAACAGTAAATGTGAAAAGCTTACAAAGTAGTTTATTGTGATTTTTCGTAGTTGATTATTGTTATATGTATTAGTTGATTATTGTTATATATATATATATATATATATATATATATATATATATATATATATATATATATATCAGTTGATTATTGCTATATGTCTTAGTTGATTATTGCTATATGTCTTTGTTGATTATTGTATCTATATATTAGTATTACGGCGATGTTGTGTACATAATTTCATCCGATGACCCGATGATTTTTACTTTTTATTAATTTCAAAATGAAAGTTATAAAATCATTTAATCTCACGTGCATATATATATATATAGTAAATATTAGACGAGTTAACTTAATAGTATCAAAAGCAGTTAGGAGAGAGTAAAAAAACGTGAAAGTTAAGTCGGGATCAATATACAAACTAGAGGTAAGGAATAAAAAACCTTGGGAATTAATGGAAATGGCTATGACGTAAGGTAAGAGATAGCGAGAGAGGCAGTTTGTTTCCTCGACTGATGCGACGTGTGAATATGCAAAAGTTTGATCTATCTCTGTCACCCCATCCCACCTACCAGTGATTTGGAACAAATCTCAAGTCGAATAAACCTCCTCTGTCTTCCATCAGTGTTGTCTTGATGTAGTCTTTTTGAACGTATAAATAAATACTTTTTTTATTTTAAGACGACAAGTCTTCAGTCTGGAATGAGTACATTAGGACGGGAACAAACCGCTAACCAGGTATGAATAATAATTGTGAACTTTCATACCTTTTAGTAATAATTACGGCAACTTGTTTTTTTGCCTATATGACACAAGGTTTAAATCCAGCATATAATAAACAACATAATAAATTATTAACACATCTGAAGGAGGGAGGAGGTCACATCGATGGAAACGTAGTAGAATTTAAAAAGATATTGTTGGCGAGGACAAAAAATGATATAAATAATGTTAACATCTTATCCAAAAAGTCAGAAAATTCAAAAAAGCATCTATTGGTATATATGGTATAGCGTATAAAGGTTTGTTTACCTACGGCTTTTTGGCTTGTATGTTTTAATCACATAAATGCATGCAAATATATAACTTCTTTTTGGGGTTGAGTTATGTTTAAAAATGTATATATTTGTAATCGCCTCTTTCACTCTATTCTAATTCAACAGTTGCTGTAGAGAAAACTTTCTATCGAATTTACATAGTATGTTGACAGACCTTGAACACGTATGTAAATAAGATGGCGAAATAATAATCTGCTTTACTTCTATATTATCTAGAAATAAGATAGATAAAGAGACTTATTACTTGTAGTTATGCAAGAAGAATGTCTGAACAGATATGTCACGGTTTGAGAATTGTTCAATGTAATCAAAGTAAAATAAATGATTGTAGTGAGTGTGACACAACAGGTCACGGTATGTATAGAATCTTTATAGGCTATATTTTGATACCTATATTTAGATGTTCCCCTCATAAAGTTTTAACATTAAGCTACATTGAAAATACATCACATATATCCTTAAAACTCTTGTTACATTAAGAAGACGAGGCTCTGATTGGTAAAGCTAGATCACGCGTAAAACAAAGAATTTGTTTAGAATAGTTATACTTACTTAGCAGTTTGGCGTACGGAGGTATTCTATCGCCTCTGCCTCCGTCCCCACCCATGACTAACCTATGAAAGATAAATGTTAAGATAATCTTCATCAGGGGTATATCATGAAACAATAACTCAGTTGGAAGGAAAATACCAGGAATATTCGAAGTGACTGCGTGTTTCTATCCCCAGCTACGAGGGATGAATTTACATGTGGTTACGTGTTAACGTGTTTGTCCAAATGACACAACTAGATGTTAATGAAAACATATCTGGCATTTAAAAACAATGTTGGTTGGGAATAAAGCTTGGTTTTACTTTGAAGATTAGAGCTGACCTTTACCGAAAACTTTTACTTTTAAAGGAATCGAGACGATCAAAGATCACTTAACAGACTGTAAGAAGCTCCTCTCAATATACACTTGTGTCACGTCGCTTTCATCTCGAATCAGAATACGAATATTAACAGCGTTTATAACAAAGAAACCACGAACATCACGTATATAATTTAATACGCTGAAACTTTTCTTACGTTATTGTAAGCAAATGTTATATAAGACGAATGGCAGAATGCCGAGATCTGAGTTAGTGACGTATCCTAGATTTTGCTGCAAAACGAATTGAATGAAATAAATCGTTATTATAATGGGGATTTTGTAACTTTAGTGTAATCTCTTCTCCACGGTGTAGAAAAATACCGTAACTGTAGTGGAACGTCCTCATGTTTACATGTGGCGCCATCTCAGGTCGATTATGAATGTAGTTTTTGTTTACTTCTCGTCACCCAAAATACCACATATTGACACTGAGATGTAAGGGGCTGGTGTGAATTCGGGGCCAGATTACTAAATAATGACATCATGCGTGGGGAGTTGTGCAGCTATATGTTTACTCACGTTAAATTTAAATTTCTGCGGGTTAGACAGTCGGTGAAACAAAGAGCAGAAAGAGAATACCAAAGGCAAGCGGTGCATGGAAATAAACTATTCGCGTAAAAAGTTGCCTGGAATCTGAAAACCTCTACTGTGAAAAGGTGGGATGTTGCTGTCTGACAGGTTAGTCGAGAGTATTTACATTGGGGAGGTGCAAGTGCAGTAAGTTCATCGGAGCACATTCCGTTGAAGTACTTGTATAACAAACACAACGATGCAACATTGCGGCGATGAGAAACATTAGGGAGCTTGGTAGACAGTGCGGAGCTTATTAGGTCAGATACTTTTTTGCGCTTATCCAAAACGGGGGACTAAGGGTTAGATGACCAGCCGAGATATGGCAGCAATACTCCATCCATGGGATAATTATGGCTTCATAGAGACATAGAATACTGGTAGGTGGTAGAAGTTTTCTAACTCGGTAGAAGCAAGTCTTTGCAGTATCTTCTATGTATTTAATCCAATTCATGTTACCCGTAAATAATTGACTGGTGAGTTTGGACGTTGGACTCTCGTAAACGATGCTATCAGCCATGTCAATCGATAATTGGAAAGGTTTCTCATAATTGTTATAGAAAAAGAGTTTTCCACGATGTTTTCCACATCAATCTCTATAACTTACTCTTAATTATAATATTCCTTTTCGATATAATAAGTCTCTGTAAGGGTAAACACTATAAAAATAATAACTGTGTTTTCTTCCGTATAAATAATGATCATTGTCAGGTAACTATTTTTTAAATAAATAAAACCAATAGATCTCTTCTTTATTTATGTATTTAACTTGCATCAATTCAATTCTTTTGAAGACAATATGTACTATATATTTTCTTAGTATAAAAATAAGTGTCAACTTAATGTTAGCAAAATTCGTAAATTAGTAAAAAAAATGTTGCGTAAACCTAACATTAATATTTAGTCTGTGTTGTGCATAGAAAAATCCAATCAAAATTAATAATATAAAATTCGTAAAAATCAAAATGCAAACTATTTGCTAAATAATTAGCATCAATACAATTTTACTCACAAATGTCATAAAACAAATTAGTATCACAGACATAATTTCTTTTAAAGCAAATACACATGAAATATAAGTCAAAATATGTTTGCTTTATCTATCCATTTGGGATCTATTTGTGTTTAATTAATAATTAATATTTAATAGAAGGTGTAAGTCTTTCACGAGCATTGTTAGATTGTTTATATGTTACTTACAAAACATAGTTCCATTAAATATAACACTAACCATAAGTCTATGTTGCAAAAACAACTTCCAATAAAAATGAACGATCACATTCGCATGTCTGAAGACAAAATATTCCGCTAAGACTTTTTAACCCACGACCAAAGCTTAGATATATTGATATTATTTACTTGTTCACTAAAATAATTTTCATTACATTTTTCGTTATATGTTCATATAAAAACATGTTAACTCCTATTTTAATCACCAAAATTACTTACGATAAAATGGGTTCTTTTTTTCATTTCAGAATTGTACACTACTATTTATTTTGTATATGAAATCAGTATTTTGTATTTTTCCTGGGCATTGCCGGGTCACGTGTCAATGGTTGATCCCGTTTTAACCACCTACACTACTTATAGTGAAATTGGTTCTTCACTGAATTCTGTTCACAATTGATACTCCACTTTTTTTAAAATAAAATCAGTATTTCATGTTGTTCGTAGGCAAGGCAAGGACACAGGGCCTGCTAGTTATAAAATATTTTAGTAAATGTTTAGGATTTATTTTTAATAATAATAATATATATATATATATATATATATATATATATATATATATATATATATATATATGATGTATTTTTATGTAATTATTTTTTATTGGTGATTGCAACGTTCGTTGTTATTTTGTTTACTATTATTTCGATTGTGATCCAGTGGTAGAACGCTGGACTATAGACATCAATATCGAAGGTTCGATCTCTGTCTAACAAAGCCATGCTGATTACGGCTGTGAGCCAGAAACACGTGTCCATGGATTACTTTCATGTACGTATAAAATAAATAAAAATATATATATTAACGAAAAATACGTCCTATCAAGTTAAGGGCGACTAATAATGCAATGCTATGCATCTTAATGACTTAGGAAGTGAGACAATCGAAATAATAGTAAGCAAAATAACAACGAACGCTGCAATCACCAATAAAAATAATTACATAAAAATATATTAAAGTATTTACGTGATAAAAATCGTACATATTTCTAGACAGAGTGGTAAAACGCTGGACTATATACATCAATATCGAAGGTTCGATCTCTGTCTACGTTAACCATGCTGATTACGGCTGTAAGCCAGAAACACATGTCCATGGATTACTTTAATGTACGTATCAAATAAATATATATATATACAGGGTGGGCCAAAATAAGGGTCCTATCTTTAAATTTGAATACTTTGAATTTGAATAACTTCCACAAAATAAAAGTTAAACTCACCAAACTTTATGTCTGTGTAGACTGACCCTTCCGAGATTTTTTGAAATAAACAAAACAAATTTTAGCCGAAAGACACTTCTTAAAACTTACAAAAACTAAAGTATTGTTTTTTACACTGTTTTGAGTTTTTTAAGCAAAAATAATGTTTTCTAAATGAGGGTACGTTCCTTAGGGCTAATACGGCTCATGCTTGCTTCGGAAGGGGTCCTTTACTTATTCTATAAAAAAAAAAAATCAATAAATAAAAAAGTTATGAATTTTTAAAAATAGGACCATTATTTTGGCCCACCCTGTATATATATATATATATCAATGCTACATGTATATATATATGCTATATGTATATATATATATATATCAATGCTACAACACACCACGACAAAAACCTCAGCCACCCCTCCCCTCTCTCCCACCCTAAGACAAATTCACTAACACTCCTACCCCCCTTTTTCACTCACAGTCGTGAATTTGTCTTAGGGTGGGAGAGAGGGGAGGGGTGGCTGAGGTTTTTGTCGTGGTGAGGTGTAGCATTGGTATTGAGGGGCTGGGGAAAGAGGAGAGAAGGGGGAACTCTGTGGATTTGGTATCATAGTATTATAAAAAGATTTGAAGAAATGAGGATAATTTGAAAGTAGGCGGGGTGGGTGGGTAAGAGTGTGAAACAAGTAGTCGAAAGGGTGAGATGGGTGAGGGGGAGAGGGGAGATTGTGTTGTGGTTAGGTGTTAAATTTTTGGAGGGTAGGAGTATTGACCAGCTGTGAATATAAGTGAGTTAGAATCGATGTGTTGAAATGTGCTGTGAACAAAACAATAATAGGAAAGGAAGAAAATGATATTCATTTTGTTTTGAAATAGGTAAAATGTAGTTTTGTGATGGTTTGAAATTAAATTGAGGGCAAAAGGGATTTAAATATCTAAATATTTGTGAGTGTGTCTAGATTGTGTAAATTGGTAAGGCTGCTATTTGTGGTTAAGTGGTTTTGATTCGTAGTTAAATATATATATATATATATATATATATATATATATATATATATATATATATATATATATAGTAAGCTAGCTCTACTTACGCATCGAACACTGTTGCAGTAAATACTGAAAATTGATTCATAACACATTATATCTCCTTATAAAATTCTATGCGGATACATTAAATACTAATATATATATATATATATATATATATATATATATATATATATATATATATATATATATATATATATATATAATAGGAATGTCCGTCGTTAATCGGGATTGGGTGAGGAACCCCATGTCGTTTTGTGCTCAGCCCATTATACCATATAACCTTATTTATAGTTACCTTTTACAATTTATAAGATTCAGTTTTTTAGGTGAAACTGACAGATATAATCTACTTTATCTATATATAGAAACATTGATAATGAGTGGCAACTTCATCTGTCACGCTCCATCTTTATTTTAGTTACTTAAATGCTCATCATTCTGAATGGCTCCCTCACTGTAATCGCACAGATCTCGCTGGTGAAATCTGTTTCTCTGTCTCATGACTTGTCTCAAATCATAACTTTCCCCACGCGCTTTCCCGATAATGACTTTCATAAACCATCCTTACTTAATCTTTTCCTCACTTGTGTTCCTCTTCTCATCCATTGGGTTCTTTGTATCATGTTGTTGTTGATGTTGAGGTGGACTTTTCTGTGACGTCTACTGTTGATCGTCACTTTGATAGGAAGACTGATTGGAATGGGTTACACAGCTTCCTATGTGACGTTCCAGTACGTCCTATCTTTGGTATGTCTCTGAATAAGGCTACTAAGAAGGTTACTGACTGACTTCCTGTTGGAGTTGACACCTTCATTCCTCATCGTAAGTTGTAAACAAACGATCATTCTCTTCCCTTGTTTTCATCTGTTTGTGCTTTTGCCATTGGCCATCGTAACCATTTCTTTAATCAATATCCTCGGTATGGTTCTGAGGCTTCCAGACAATCCTAGATAAGAGATAGCAATGCCTGCAAGTGAGATATCTATAAGACTTAGTCTGGCTATTCTCAAAGGATTCGTGACTCTATCTCATCTCAAAGATTTGTTCTCATTATTTTTAGAGAATCCACAATGGTTTTCTTAATAGTGGCAAGTCTGCTAATCCTCCTCTATTTATGGTTTTCATATTATGTCGTCTTCTCAGGATAAGGCTGATCTCGTTGCTCGTCTTTTTGTTTACAATTCTTATTTTGATAATTCTGGTGATGTTCTTTCTGATTTTACTTTAAAAACTAATCAATCTCCTGACTCTGTCATCATCATTTCGGGAATGGTTGCAAGGGTTCTTTCTGATCTTGACCAGTCTAAGGTTACCGGTATTGATTCCATTCATGTTGTCGTTCTCAAACTTATGCTCATGAAATGTATAGTATCCTCTCGAAATTATTCAATCTCTGTTAGCGGAAATCCCCCGTTGTCCTTATTTTAAAAAATGCTGGTGATCGGTTTTACCCAACTATTTACTGCCCTGTTTGTCACTTTAATGTTAATAGCAAAGTTTTTGAAAAGTTGGTCAACGGCAAACTTGTTCATTCTCTGGAAAATCTAGGGCTCTTTAATAATGTCCAGTATGACTTAGGTTTATTGTTGGAACAGGCCGGATCTGTCTATTTATGGATAATGCGGGAGAGGGTAGGGCCATTGCGCTCAACATTGCGAAGGCGTTCGACAGAGTGTGGCATTTTTATCTTCTACACAAATTTAAGATTGTGGTATTGGTAGTTAGGTTATTGACATTATTAAGTCTTTTCTTTCTGTTCGATGCCTGTGAGTAACTGGATAGTGTATCCCATTCTCTTTTCCTATAAATGCTGGTGCTCCTAAAAGCTCTATTTAGGCCACACACCATTTATCTATATATAAATTATATTTCTGGGAATATTATTCAGAAGATTACAATCTACCATGTACCACTCTCTATTCTGTAGCTGCTTTCGCTCATCTCCCTGAGATCAGTTGAAATATTCAGCTGATCTAGAAGCTGATCATAATCGGTTTCGATTGGGGTACGAAATGGCTTGTTTAGTTTAAGCCTGTTAATACTCAGCTCATGTTTTTACATCGTAAGCTTGTTCATCTTCTCCTGAAAGTCTCATAGATGCCTCTGCGTTATAGGAGAAATTGAATCTGAAACTTCATGGTCTTTCTTTTTCATCAAATCTTTATTGGAGTGCATACATTAGATACATTGCTCTTTCTGTTGGATATTGCTTAACTTCGCGAGTGTATGAAATTATACACTTGGGAATTTTCTGTTTGGTTTTAAAAGTGTTATTTAACAGGACAGAAAATGACACGCGTATGTACGAGAGAGAGAGAGGGAAAGAGAGAGAGGGAGGGAGAAAGAGAGAGAAAGAAAGAGAGAGAGAGAAAGAAAATGAAGTAATTGGAGGGAGAGATACCAATTACATACCGAGGGCAGGCCGACTGTCAGCTACTTGTACGCCACTGTCCCCACGTAACTGTCAGAGCTGGCTTAGACACTACGTGTTGCGTCTGTTCGGGTTAGCTGTGGCAGAAATCACGTGATTTTTCCACTACTGCCTTTCGGCCCCCACCTTTAGGGAGCACTTGCTCCGAACCCCCTCCGCTATCTTACACAAAGCGAGCAAAAACGCAAACATTAGCATACAATGGTTTGGTATCCGTATGTTTACATTCACAAAGTAGGTAGTTCATTGATTACATTGAGAAAGGGAGAACAACCTAAAAGGAATATTATTTACCATTTAACTTTTGTTGCTTACCGACAACGAGGAAGGCGGAGCGAGGATTCGCCGTCATGGCAACTAACATTCACCGCTAGATTTCTTGAATTACACTACTTAAACACATTTGTTATAAGGGCATCCGAAGGCGCTCGGCATCGCACACATCGAAAGCAAAAATAGGCAGTGGCGGCTAAGATGTTGTTTTTTTGTTTTTGTTTTAACATAGTTAACCCAAAACAAGGAAGACATCCACTGTAGACGTCAGGGGCTACTGAGAAAAAGAGTCTGAGTTTGTTGGGGGTTTAGGGGGTGTCAACCTTAATTGAGAGCTGTGCAACGAAACGTGTGTTTACATTAGTTTTACATTTCCGCATGTCAGTAACATAAAAAACAGAAAGCAGTGAAGGAGTTCCAGAGTCCAGCAGCACGCGGAAAGAAGCTTTTGAAGTAGAAAGCTATTCGGAATCTGGGATTCTCCAAAGTGAATAGATAAGATTTGTCAGATTGTTGGGTTGGTCTAGTAAATATACGTCGTTGAGGCACCAGAGCAAGTTCATCAGAGCACAATCCATTAAAGTACTTTTAAAACAGGAACAAGGAAGCAATATTACGGTGGTGAGAAAGGGGCTAGAGCTTGGTAGATAGTGAGGGACCTATTAAATAATCGACTATGTTTTGGACCTTGTCTAAGAAGGAGAGACTAGTGGATGATGCACCAGCCCATATATGGCAACAATACTCCATGCATGGGCGGATGGTGGCTTTGTAGAGATACAGAATAATGTCAGGTGTGGGAAGTTTTCTAGCACGTTAGAGGGGACCCACCTTCGTTGCAGCAGTCCTGGCAATGTCTTCAATGTATTTGTTCCAATTCGTGTTATCTGTGAAAGTTAGGTCGAAGGGTTAGAATGATGAACTCTCTGGTAGGGTTTCATTTCCCATGACAATCGGTTGTTGACGAGGTTTCTTGTAGTTTTTGAAGAAAAGTATCTTTGTTTTTGCGGCAATAAAAGTTACCATCCATTTTTCATTGCAATCCACTACAGACTAAAGGTAATTTCCAAAAGATTCAGCCATTGCCTCAGATATGTACGCGTAGGTTTTGCCCACATGACGAGAGTAGAGCGTGGTGCCGTCATCAAATATTCCTATCTCAATTACATCAGGGAGGTCATCTCTGAACATCAGGACAGTAGAAGTCCTAGTATGGATCTTTGAGGTACACCAGCATTTATGTTGTGTTGCTTAGATAGAAATGGGTCTTTCTTTTTGTTAGAAAGGAGTTAATTATATTAAATATTTGTCCAGTAATAACATATGCGTGCAGTTATATGAGAAGCCCTTAATGCCAGACCTTGTGAAAGGCCTTGGATATATCAAGCTCTACCGCCCTAGCTTTACCTGCCTTGTCCAGTTTATGATATATGCGTTCGGCGATGAGCGTTAGGAAATCTGCGGTAGATCGTCCTTGTCTAAATTGGTATTGATGATCAGAGAGAAGTTTAGCATTAACTAATGCCGGACTATAACAAGATTGATTAATGATTCAAAGGGTTTAGCAAAGCTCGGGAGTAGACTGATTGGGCGGTAGTTTAGAGGATCAGTTCTATCTCCAGAATTATAGAATACTGGTACCACGGAGGCAATTTCCCAACTATCAGGGAAATAAGATTCAGAAATGCATTTGTTGTATAGTTTGGAGAGGGCAGGGGCCAGCAGAGAATTTATTTATTACTATTACTGGTATAAGATCAGGCCTACAGGCTTTGGAAGTGGCAATGTTTTTTATGATGAATTTGACCTGAGATGGGGTGATGATACGTTCTCAAGTGTCCGCAATGGGAATTTAGGGAGAGGGTGGTTTGCTAAGTCCAAAGTGGAGTTTGAGGCGAAACGCTGGGCCAGTAGTTCAGCCTGATCAGTTGCCCTGCAAACAACATCGTTGTGATTTGATAGCGGGAGAATTGTCGATTGTCCATTGTACATCACACTATTGTTGATTTTGGTTATCTCTGTATACCTTCATCTATCACTACTTTGTAATCATTTCTTGCCTCTACAGAGTTTTGTCTGTTCGCAGTTGACTTATGGTGGCCGAATTTTCGGAATGCTTTCTGCCTCTGAGCAATAGCAGCTGCACATTCTGAAGTAAACAATTGAAGAAAGTGGGGTTTACTGAAGAATTTTCCCGTGGGGACATAAGCATCAATGCCTGCTTTGACGAATTCGGTTAGCTCATTTGCACATTGATCAGCAGGGAGTGAGAAGGATTCACCCCATGGTGCGTCGTGTATGTGATTCCTGATGGATTCAAAATCAATCTGCTCATAGTTTCTCGTCGTTTTGAGCAACGGTTCTTCAGCATTTGGACGAGTTTTTAACGTGATCAGAGTTTCCAAGCGGATTATGGGCATTCGCCACACAAGCATCGAGTAGTGAGGTCAGGAACAGGTCGAGAAGTGAGGCTTGCTCGTCCGCACGATTAGAAAGGCGGGTCGGAAAAGTGACAGGCTGTGAGAGATCGTGAGCTGAGGAGAAATTTAACGTATGGTTCTCAGCTGCATCAGTAACGCTAGGGAATCCCTACTAGTCACGGTTGTGTGTATTAAAATCCCCCAAATACATGCATTTGGGCATTTGAGTCGAGTAAGAGTGGTTTATCTTAACTTTCAGAGACAAAGTCAAGCAGGGGACAGTCCTGGGTTCAAAGAGGACGGTCTAAAGAAATATAAGTAACTAAGTCTGTTATGTTAGGTCAGTCTAAAGCACATGTATTCGTCATCTGATTCTCACCTACGTTCTATAGTCAAGGGGAGGGTGTTCCGAACATAAACTCCTAGCCCATGCATATGTTTGTCAGAGTCTTTACGGTAGAGTGGAACGTAATCAGTCATGTCAAAGTGGTGAGAGGGAATTGAGGATTGAAGGTTTGTTTCACTTAGCGCTAAAATATCCGAGAAGTTTACCAAGAGAAAGTTTTCTAGTACGGTAATGTTGCTTCTAGATCCCCGGGTATTTGTGAATGCGAGCCTCAAGGGCGGAGGCGAAGATGTGTTGTGTTGGGTGTCTGGTTTAGATTTGATTTTTTTTATTTTGTAAATTCATGTTTGTTTTGAGTTAGAGTGGGGAGGGCTAAGTGGGTAATTGTTTTGTGCCAATAAGCTTACACAACCAGTATATTAGTTTTTATTTGGTCTATTGAGGTTGTGGCTTCGGGAAAGCCCACCGGCAATAACTGCAGTTGTTTTTTATGCGCGACATGACACATACAGTTACCTACGATATTATATTATATATTAACGGGTCAGCCGTTCTACCTAACAGTTAGGGCTCCTAACTACCAGTCGGAGACAGCAGCCAGACAAGCTGTCTAAGCTGTACCCTCAACAAGTCGAAATAAGAGCGACCCAGACTAGTCATGTAGGACTTAGTGACAAACACCTTTCCCCAAGTTGCCGAGATAAAGAGAAAGTGAGACGGCGTTCATTGCCCTTGTCAGGAAACAAGGCCAAGCACTAGGTGTCTTTAGAGGCGTTCCAGTGCTTGTACCTCTACGCCTGGCTAATATACAGAGAATGAGTGTCAAGGCCGGGCGATAGGCAGAGTCATCTACCCCTTAAGCAAGTATAGGTTTGCAAACCGGATACTTTGTTCGAGATTCCAGCTCTAGGAATGTTGTCGATCAAGACTACGGAGGTTTCTCTCCCCAACGGTTTTTTGCCAATAGGTAAGTAGTTAGTAGCAATGTTTTATTATCAGAGTTTTCTTTCTCTTAGGTTGAGGACCTGACAAGTTCTCCGGGTCCAACACTCCGAGAGAGGATAGCTTGCGCCCGTGTACTAGTTGGGTATTTTCCATCCTCAGCAGGTAAAAAAATAAAAAAATAACAACATTCCATCCACATATGCATATATATATATATATATATATATATATATATATATATATATATATATATATATATATACATGTACATATGTAGATAATATGTTCACTGTATACTTAACAGAGGTAACAGAAATTTCAAGATATGTTTCACTGTCACAAGTTAATACAAAAAAGTAACAGACAGCTAGTAGGGTAGCAACTGAGAACAACTAGTTAACTATTAATACAATGAAGGCTACAGAGAAAAAGGTTTAAAATTGAAACTCAAAATTAAATTTAAGAAACAGAGTAAATACAAGTAAATTTGGTAGCATGATTAGTAATTAGTAAAAATGCCAAATATATTAAAGATAGTTAAAAGACCGAAAATTCAACTGAAAACTTTGAGGAGTCTTTTTCATTTCGGCAGCCATGTAGTTGGCATTAATTGAAGTCGGGCTACTTTGCAAATGACCCCTTCAAGAAAATCATATCGTGTACATCTCAGAGGAAAGTGAACGGAGGTGAGAGGTTGGTTGCATATCGAGATGTAATAACGACATTGTCGCGTAACTTACTCATTCATTAGAAGTTATCGGGAAGCGACCGAGGGAAAACTGATGATGATGATAGTGGCAGTCGCCCTGTACAAATATATATGTAAAACTTAATAATAGAGAGTTACTTTCCATAGTCATGTAAGAAAGTCAGTAAAGCATATAAAGTAAGTAAAGTGGTCGATCATAGTCGACGGCAACCTGAAGGCTCACTTTTCATTACTTACTGGGAGGTGACGGTAGTTAAGTGGATATAGACGAAGACTGATGACCAAGGTGTGCCAAGTTCCAATCCAGTTGATTCCATAGAATCACATTGACTTAAGGATGTTAGTAACCATTAAGGTGTCCCATCTGCAAAAATGCCAACAACATAATGAAGCCGGTCAACAAAATTGTAACGTGTTTATTATACGAATTTACTTACTTTATTTGTTACTTGTACTAATGAGTTATCGCACATCAAGGTTAAAATACCACTAAATTACACGGTGGTGTAGGGGAGGACGCCACTTAAACTTAAATGTCACATTATAATGCTGAGTTTTTAGACATAAATCACTATTTTTGAGTCCGTTTGTATGACACTACAAGGGATAAACCCCTTCTTTCTGGGTGCATTAAAAAACCCTCTCACCAGTATGCCAAATATGAATAAGATATTTTATTGTAATTAACTTATGACGACTCAACACAATTCCACAATGACCGCGTTTGGGAAAGAAAGTACTGGATATGTAAGGTATTGTTTTTAGGCAGCACGCTTCATTGGCTCAATTTCTGAAGGGAGACTTCAACGACGCAAGGTTTATATCCGTTCAATGACGCGCATTAATAAATCGTACTTGACAGAACATCTCCCGAAATGCAAGCCAATTGTTCTAACACTAAAAACTTTCATTTCAATCTCAGTAGCGTCGTTCAGCGTTTGTTCCAAAAAATAACAAAATATACGAATGATATATATATGTTTTGAATAAAAATTAGCGACTCAAGCCATATGTAACCATTTTTGAGCAGCCATTTCTATTTCTGTCCTGATCAGGAAATAAAAACAAAATTGCGGAAAACTAAATTTTAGACTTTCGAAACTATAATTTAACAGGAATTCGAGCAATCGTCCATTTTATTTCGAGATATCGATCCGTCTATTATCGAAGAAAATGGTGGTGGCAATCATAGCGAGTTGTTCATTGTTCTGTATCACAACAATGACAACGAAGAACCGAAGTTTTTCTACAGCTCATTAAATTATTGATTGATTCTAACATTGACCTTCGTTCAGGAACTGGAGAATACTGGCATTTGTTCCACTTCAGGAACACCCGCATTTTGTATTGTTCAAAGAGAACTGTGTCTTTGTAATAATCATTTAGTTAAGTACAGTCTATTTGCATGTAGTCAATGTGAAAAACAAACAATAGTAAACGATCAGACAAAATGTCTTATGTAATAGTTAGTACCGGTTAAACCGCCTACACACGCTGTGTTATAGAATATGAATAAAATATAAAGTATTACATTCATTGAATCTCTGTGCATATTGTTTTCGTTTCGTGATCTGTAACAATATACATTAGGCCTACAAAATTAAAATATCTGATATGCCATGTTATCGTTTTAACAGTCTCTCATTCATACGTGCGCTTCTATGTTGAATATGTTGCCTTATTTCGGATAACATGAGGTCGAAATATAAAGAGCCTAAACGCCAGTGATAATTAATCAACGTGTGAATTATATATTGTTGTGAAGTTGTTCCACAGTAAATAATAAATAAAGGAAGTCAAGTCGAGGGTTGGTTTAACAAGTGTATTAACAAAGTAAGAAACTGACTAGCTTTTGGCTAGACAGTTACAAGACTGTGCTTTGTCTTCAGTGTCTCTGGTGACTCGCACTATTTATAGTGACAACCGGTGTAGTTTCTCCTGTGTAAGAACGGCCGGTGTAACACCCCCATTTGAAAATATCCCCTCTGGGGATTAAGAACGTTTTTGTTGTTTTTTTCGTTCGTGCTTATGATAAATTCGTCCACTTCTGCCTTACTCTTAATTTCATCAAGCGTTACTGGAAGTTCTCTTATTGTGTCACATAACGTATTTTTTACTTCGACTTCCGCTTGAATGGATGCTATCACCATATCCTCCAATGATTCTGTCTGCTTAGGTATCAACCTTGATAACTCGTCTGCATGACGAAATTTCTTAGATGGTACATACTCCATTTGAAAATTGTAGTTAAGAAGAATGGTACCCCATCTTTGGAGTCTATTCGCAGTGTGTTGTGGTAGTCTTTTTTTTCGATCCGAAAATCGTTAATAAGGGTTTGTGGTCTGTTTGCAACAGAACTTGTCTACCGTGCAGGAAACGATGAAATTTCTTTACCGCGAATATAATGCTTAGAGCCTCTTTCTCAATTTGAGAGTAGTTTTTTTTTCGGCTGGCAGAAGTGTTCGGGATAAATGGGCTATGGGTTTTAATTTTCCATCATCCATTTTGTGCAATATGCATGTTCCTATACCATAGTTGCTGGCATCGCTTGCAACTACAATATCGCGCTTGGGATTATAATGTGCCAGAAACAAGTCAGACGTTAAGATATCTTATATTTTCTGAAACGCTTCTTCGCACTCTTGCGCCCAGACCCATTTTTTGTCCTTCTTTAACAGTTCATTTAAGGGTGATCTTAGTTTATGTATGTTTGGTACGAACACATTGTAGTAATTCACCAACCCTAAAAACTTGGTAGAGACGCAATATTTTCTGGAGAAGGCATGTTCCGTATCGCCATTGCCCAAGGTGGGTCTGGCCTTCTTCCTTGTTCATCGATGATTTGCCCTAAGTATTTTATTTTTTTCATGAAAAAAGTACATTTCTCATTTTTGATTTTAAACCCATAATCCTGGATTTTTTTGAATACTTGGTTTACATGAGTCTTGTGTTGTTCTTTGCTAACGCTATTTATTAACACATCGTCCAGGTACCCTACTGCGAAGTCCATCCCATTTAACAGCAGGGGCGACCTTTACTCCAAAAGGAAGTCGGTTAAATTTGTATAATACCTTATGGGTATTGATACATAGCAGTTTTGAACACTCTTCATCAACAGAGATTTGATGATAAGCGTCGCTGAGATCGATTTTAGAAAAATATTTTCCTTCACTCAGTTTCGCAAATATTTCTTCAGGGCTTGGAAGAGGGTAATGGTGATCTTTTAATGCCTTGTTAAAGCCTGTGGAAAAGTCGGCACAAACCCGAATCTCCTTGTTCTTTTTCTTAACATAAACTGTAGGTGAAGCCCACTCACTGTGATCAATTTTTTAAATGACAGCCATGTTCTCGAGTCTTTCTAATTCACCGTCTATTTGCTCTATAGCGGCGTATGGAACATTTCTTTTCTTTCTGAACACAGGTAGTTTATTTGTTTTAACTTCAAACTTTGCTACCGCTTTTGTACACCTTCCAAGACCGCCTGAAAATACGTCTGGAAAATTTTCTTTTAATTCCGTCTTGAGTTTTTCTGCCTCCACATTCGAACCCTCAACTTTTTGGCAAAAGGAGCTTAAAGGCAGATCCCATAGGCTAAACTTTTCAATCAGATCAGTTCCAAAAAGGTTATTAGATTTTCGCATAACAAAAATTTTGGCTTTTACGGTCTTATTCTGGAAAGAAATATTCGTCAATAATTCCCCTTCGAAGGTTATTTTTTCACCACTGACGCTTCTCGCCGTTTTTTTGTGATTTGATCATAGTGGGTCTCCCAAGCTTCTTCCATATCTGTACATTAATGATGGAAATGTCAGACCCACTATCAAGCTGTAGTCTTACTTTTTTTTAAAGCATTTTGACCTGTACATATTTCCAGATATTTTGTTCTTCAGGTTCAATTTCTGTCAGTTTAATGGCTGTCTTCCTACCAGATTTTTTTCTACAACGTGATGCCTTATGTCCTTTCTGGTGGCAGTTGTCACATTGTTTGAATATGTAGGGACACTCATTGTACCAATGGTTATCTCCACACCTCCAACACGGCCCAGGTGGATCTATTCCATGTTTTTTCTCTGGTTATTCATTGAAGTCTATTTTTTCTTCTGATGGATTTTTTTAATGTGCGACACTCCGTTTTCCTCTATGTCACGACTGTCCTGTTTCAACGCAACAAAACGTTCACAGTCTTCTGCTAAGTTTTGTATTGTTAGACATGGCTCATTTTCGAGTGTATTTAAAACACGACGTCTGATATCAGATTCTTTATTTAAGACCAGACCTTGCAAGAATATTAAACATTTAAAATTATCCGATGATAATTCCTCTAATTTAAAATCGTCGCAAAAGTTATTTACTATACTTGCATACGTAATGTAGTCGTCTTCCTCTCTTCTAGTGACATTCATACACTTATATCTCCTGTGGAAAAGAGAAGTTTTTGTAGAAAACAGTTCTGTTAGTAAAGTAACTGCCTCCTGGAAGTTCAACTCACTGGTCTTTTTTGGAAGAATAAAATTCACGAACTTTGTATGCTCGGCAGCTCCCAATTTACTTAGCAAAAATCTAACTTTTTTAGAGTCTGTCCATGTACTGAAGTCCGATACAAAAATATCCTCATATCTTCTATAGAAGTGAGCAAAAGTGACATCGTCTTCTGGATTATAATTGAAAATTTCGATAGCGCTCCACACAGCCGTCTGGGAGAATGCATTATGATTCTCGTTTGCTTTCGTTAACTGTGTTGCCTCCAGAAATTTTCTCTGTTCCTCCTGTGTTTTCATCAAGAGTTCTTCGAAGTGTTTCTGCTGTTGTAGCAGTTTTTCTTGGAATCTTTCTTCTCGTGCTGTCGCCAGCTCTTTTTGTTCAGCATGCATTTTTCTTTGGGCTTTTTGCTGTTTCAACAACTCTCTTTTAAATTTCCCTCAATTTCAACTTGTTTTCTTTGAAGTTCCATTTGTTGTTCAACTTGCTGTCTTTGTAACGCAACATTTTGTTCCGTTTGGAATTTAAGTAATTGAAAAAGAGAATCTTTGAATTCAGTGTCCATCATTCACGAATTCAAGTTATGCACCACACAATTTACACTTGTAAGAATAAATCAGTTTTCCCCACAACGTGCTTAATATAATTAATTTGCTCAACTAATACACAAAACAAGAAATATATTATTTCTTAATAAAAAAAATTCAATCCCAGTTCTTTTGTTTGAAAAACAAAACTAAATTTTTTTTTTTTTAATGTGTACGTAGTTTTACAAAACCAAGCCCGTCGCTATAAGTCTAATAAGACTAGTTGTATGGGAAATCTTTTTAACCCCTTTTCATTTTGCAAAAATGCGACTCGCTTATTTAACAGTTCTTTGTTAGAAGCACAAATGACTTACGCGAATATATTTTTTTTAATGTCCGTCCTTTGCTCTCGACAATTCTGTGGTACACCGTTTTAATAAATAGTCAATCCGGATTTTGCTCAAATATCAGATGTTGTCCTAATAATAACGACAAACTTACACAATATCTGTAATAGTTGACGCGGATAACATTTATTTTAACGAGTCAGTGAAACTTGAAGAGAAAAAAATAAATGTATCAGTGTATTCAATTATTTCAATAATAGAAAAGGTCTTACGCGTTTTTTAGTTTTCGAGTTTTGGTAGCAAATTTTGAATTTGTGTTTTTTTTTCGCTTATCTACTCAGTAGTTAATTTGCGAATCCAAATATCTGACTAAGATGGGTTTTTTTCCGTGAAGATCTTGCGAATCACTTTGGGTGATTTTTTTTTTGCAGTGAAATCGTTCCGATTCCTCGTCGCCAATCTGTTGTGAAGTTGTTCCACAGTAAATAATAAATAACGGAAGTCAAGTCGAGGGTTGGTTTAACAAGTGTATTAACAAAGTAAGAAACTGACTAGCTCTTGGCTAGACAGTTACAAGACTGTGATTTGTCTTCAGTGTCTCTGGTGACTCGCACTATTTATAGTGACAACCGGTGTAGTTTCTCCTGTGTAAGAACGGCCGGTGTAACATATATATATATATATATATATATATATATATATATATATATATATATTTATTTATTAATTTATCAGAGTGGAGCGTTGTTCGAGTCAAACGTACAGTTAGTACACAATTTAAGATGATAAATCAAAGGGTTGAAAATAACGGATATAACTTGGTAAGTAGTTATAAATAATATAATAACCCAGAGCGTTAATGTCTTAATATAGTATTGTTCATTCCAACGAGCATATCTTGTACAAACAATAGTAACTACAGGTAATCAAATAGTATTTAACAAAATACAATCAAATCCCCTATACTACTGTTCGTAGTCGTATTTATTGTCCAGACTAGTTCACTTATTAAGTGATTGAAGGGAGTCCGGTATCCCATCACAATACCTCCATCCGAAGCTGAAAATGTCCCTTTAAATTTCTGCTTCCAACATTTACTCCTTTTCGGAACCAGGGCTGAAGCACTCCACTGGTTTTCTTTAACGTGTGACATGTCTTTTATTCTGAACTAATTGAATTTGTTCCTTTCCAGTTTAGTGCGAAGACAATTTTTGTTCAGCTCGTAAAGCATGCCCAGTAGATGTATACATAGGTTCGTGTGCAATATTGGGTAGTGGCATGTCAAATACCATCTCCATTGAGACTTTTTTCTCGCTTCTTTCGTTATTCTGAGCATATTGTGGTCTGTAGCATTGTCGCTTTGAATTTGAGAGTTGTCTCCCCTGAACCATTTTTGTCATGTAAATAAAAGACTCGGTTTGCAACGTGTCGTTCTAAGTACGCATTCAGAGAGCAACGAAGTAAGAACGTGTTTGTGTCTCTCTTTTGAGCTTTCCTTTTGCTTGGTATTGTTTCTACGTTTCAGGAATAATCAATTCACAAAAAGAGTATTCGAACATACGAGCTAACGCTTTTATTTAAAAAAACGAAGAAATATCCACGAGACAAAAACAAAACAGAATGTCTTACAATTTTCCAAGTTTTAGCGTCCACTAAAATCCGAGCGCTAATGTAAATCGCTGGCAAAAGTAGTTGGACAAACTTGAGAATCTATTCGTAGCTTTAGATATTCAAGATGACGGTAAGAAGAAAGCGTGTCTACTTCAAGTATTTGATATTTTTCATAATTTTACGGAGATACAAAAAGCCGTCGCTGCAACCGTCGAATCGGATGGATAAAAAATACCAAACACCTACGAAATAGCAAAGAAGTCACTGATCGACTATTTCACACTGCAAAGAACTATGTCTTATGAGATATTCAAATTTCGACGCGCATCCCAGAATGTTGACGAAAGTCTAGACTCATTCTATGTGAGATTGAGGACCCTAGCGTCCACGTGTGATTTCGTGGATTCAGATCGGAAAATACACGCACAGATCGTCCAGGGCTGTTTATCTTCTAAGGTCAGACGAAGGGCACTACAAGACAACTCCACACTCAAACAAGTGTTAGACGATGTCAGAGCAATTGAATTAGCTCACACACGAGCCGCGGACATCGAGCAAGAAGAGGCGGTTCGTGCCCTGTCGTCCCATAATAATAAACGAGACCGCAGGCTGTACACACGCAGTGAAAAAGAAATACCGACGAAAAACGCAACTACGGACACACACAAGGCAGTAATCGCCAGTTTACTCCGAGGACCCAGCCACGTGGCAAAGACGCCGGACATGTCTGCCACGACTGTGGATACTCAGCAACACATGTGACGTGTCCTGCTAAGGGACAAGAATGTAGGAACTGCCGGATAAAGAACCACTTCGCAAAAGTGTGCAATTCAAAACCGGTAAGAACAATTTCTTACTCATATCGAAATGATATTGAATCCCTTTCTACGTCGAGTGATGAGTCTGTCTACACAGTAAAAACTCCCACGTCGACAAAAACACCCACAGCCACTATCCTCGTTAATGACTCCCCAGTTACCTTTGTTTTGGATACCGGTGCCAGAGTAAATAAAATGTATGGGCGCACATACGACGGTCTTCAGTCCAGGGCGAAAATACACAGCACTGCTGCACAGATATTTGCGTATCGGTCCAGGAAAGCCATGGCAGTCCGTGGATTCATCACTACCCCCATCGAATTTAAAGGAAGACGCTGCAAAGCAAAAATGTTCGTAATCGACAATTAAAACTCCTTGTTCTACAAAATATACTCAGTGCCCACTCTGCTGAGGCACTGGGTTTGATATCCTTTAATTTTACGTTCAATGTGACAACATCTATCCCAGAAGAATTCACCTCATTATTCGACGGTAAGATGGGAAAGCTGCACATTGATACTTCAGTCCCACCGGTGACACAGAGACAACAGAGAATACCATTCCACGTGAGGAAGGACGTTGAGTCAGAACTATTACGCCTCAAAGAGATAGACGTGATTGAGGATGTTACTGGGTCTACCCCCTGGGTAAGTCCCGGGGTGATAGTCCCCAAAAAAACGAGTGGCGTGCGAATCTGCATAGATATGCGAAAAGCAAACGAAGCTATTCAAAGAGTCAAATATTCCATGCCGACCGGGGATGACTTGTTTCCAGATTTAAACCACTCAAGCGTGTTCAGCAAGCTAGACATGTCGAGCGCGTACCACCAATTTGAGCTGGAGGAGTCCAGCAGATACATCACCACGTTCACCACACATGCTGAACTATCCCGATACAAAAGACTATTGTTCTGAGTAAATGCAGCCTCTGAAATATTTCAAACGGCCATTGCGGATCTTTTGAGGGGCATTCCAGGGGTCAAAAACCTCTCAGCCGACATTATCGTCTACAGACGTGACCAAGCCTCACATGATGCCAGTTTGAGGTCCACGCTAGAACGTCTACAAAATGCCGGGACCAGGTTAAACAGGAAAAAAATTTCCACAATGTTACAAATTATTATGATCTTAATAGTTAAGCACTTCAATTCTTGTAACATCATTAACATCATACCATGTATTTCCAGTAAAATTCACCTTATTATAATATCACGTATTTCCTTACATAATAATTCATATTATAGAATCAAAGATCTGGACAGCTCAAATATGCGTGCATTTATATACGATCCAATATCACGCTTAATAATAACGAGGCGCGTTATCAAAATTATAAAATTAGACGAAATAGCTTTCAGTACGGGCTGATAAGTTATCCTGAACAATAATCTTTCGACACATTCGGCGATTCAAATTGTATTACTTTGTATCAAATATACTCGATGTCCATTCCGCTCGTTAGTCAACAAGCATCGGTGATATAATCAAGCCCAAAAGAGTTATTCAAGGAGTAACGTCCAGGGTGCACATTAAGTGTATGTTAAATCGACCAATACCACAAGGAACTTCATGACAATATGCAACTATAACTACTTGTTTTTGAGAATGTAAGAATAAAGTCACATTGTATGTTGGTAAACAATGGGTGGATGCTCACTCTGTAGAATATGTTTCAACCATTAAAAATTGTATGAAATAGACTAAAAATGAATTGTCTGCATACATTAAATCACACAAGGAAACATAATTCACGCTGAACAAAGCGAATAAAAAACCAAGAGAAATTAAGTAAAATTCTTTTGTTAACCATTTGAAGGCTAAAAACCGTTTATTCATTGCCCCAGACCTACTATCGATAAAGTTACAACTAAAAGAGTTTTCAGAAGAGCTAAGAACTTTGAAAGATAATATGACTTGTCTTGAAGTTTCATGTCGAAAGAACAGACGACATTTTTTCACATTTAAAAAGTGTGCATGAAATTCAGACGTCTAAAATAAAAAAAAAACTGGACGAAATCAGAAGTGAATTTGATTGAAGGCATCAGTTCTCTCATAAAGAGACCCATCAACTAAATTAGAGAATGACTATCGGAAAACACCGACAGTACTACAAAAGAAGAAGTTATGCTTACCAGAAACAACACTTTCGACATACGGCTATTTCAAGCGACCTCAGAAAAATATCAACTCAAACAAGAAAACGATACCAGATTCTTGAGGAGGTATTACTTAGGCGGAGGGGTGTTATTGTACCTTACCTATAAAGAACATTATAACTCTTGCATTCTCAATAAATACTGGAATCATCTGCTGCTCAGTGTTTAGTCAACCACAGTCTATAAAGGCAGTCAAGACGTATTATACTTGTTTTATCTAAACCCACAGGTCGTGTGTTCATGTCGGACCTTACACAAGACCACAATAAAAAAGAGAAACATCAAAAATTATATTTAATTGCAGACACGAAAATAAATTCCAACAAAGATACGTAAAAGGTAAAGATTCGAAAAACTCAAATGAATTAATGATAAAAATAAATCAAACGAAATGAAAATCAAGAATATATGATTTAATGAAAATGGAAAACATCATTGACAGTTTCCATTCGATTTGATCTGGGGTCATGAACGCCAATTATCGGTTAGATCCATTAAAATAAGTGTTGTATATTTGAACGTACAGATACTAAATTTATTTTTAAATCTATTTTTCGTCGTCTCACAAAACAATAATGAATTCAAGTATAGTATATGTGAGTGTAGAATGTATTTTTTTTAAATTAACAGGTAAAAAAATATGTTATTGCCATTTTTAATATATATGCAAGTAAATAGATGAATTAAGATATTTAAATTAAACACAGCTCTCAAATATCAATACGCTTTTAAAAGGGAAGTTAAATTAAATAACGACTGATTATAAAATACAATGGCAACCCACCTGAGAGCAAAACACAGCCTGAAGAACGCGAGGTAAGAAGCTATCATTCATCATACTTTGTTGACCCTACATCAACAACCTTAGGTTTGTCTATTTTCTCACAGAAACTTACACTCTCTTCATTTGTTTGTTATTTCATAATTTTATCATTTTATAATTTTGTGATTTTATAACGCGTTTCGAGCTTTTCTTGCTTGATCTCTTCAGATATATACTCCATTTGGAAAACTGGTTCATATTTAACAGTTCCATGTTTTTGCGCATGTGCAAGGAACAATATCAAGTGTTGCCATGTTGTGTCTGCAGAGTAAAAAAGGGGTAGTATCTATAAGTTAAAACATATATATATATATATATATATACTTGCGATTGCTTGCAACCACCATTTCTGCACTGATGAGGGTAAAAGGTCCGACACAATATCGTCTGTAGGTAAAAAAGAGTGTAATATTTATAGTGTGTGTATATATATATATATATATATATATATATATATATATATAACATAACGATATATATTTTTGACCGGTTTATTCGGCTCGTTATATGTCATATTTAACAGGGTAGCACGCAAAAGAAAATAAAAACATACCGACAAGTAGACAATGATCAGGAGAAAAATAAACACGTTTATTTGTGACAATAAAGAGGAACACTCACCAACAGGAAAATATGAAGTGCTTCGTATGTCGTGTCTGCAGAGTAAAAACGGGGTTATCTCGATGAGTGCAAACATGAATAGTGGAGTCTGATTTGTATATATGGGCATCAGATGATATAAGTGAGCAGGGCAGCTGGTAAGCTAGGAGCGATTTTCATTGTGCAGAGAGAAAAGTAGCCCGAAATTGGTTGTACTAAAATCGGTTGGAAGTTGGATTGCTGTTAAAACTTTTCTTTAATTATTTCTTCGCATAGTTAAGGAACAAGCTACTTCGGCTTAAAATGGGAAGTCGTTTAAACCTAGAGATTATCTATGAGTTCGATGGGGCTGGGGCAGTTGTTAAATGGATTGAGAAGGTGGAATTGTTGTGTGACTTATCTGGGAGAACATTCGCAGTTTACCAGCAACTGTCTGAAGAAGAGAAATTCGATACAACACATTTTTAGGAAACACCATATACCCAGCGTATGAGATGTTCGAGACACGTGTGTTGCGTCCAGGTGAGACCGTAGACGTGTATTTGGCAGATTTACGGAAGCTGTCAGTTGTTTTGTGGTTACCAGAGTATGTGCTAGTGTATGTTTTTGTACGGGGGCTTCTTGACCCTGTGAAAATTGTGTCGTGGTCCCTCTCCAGGGTAGATGATATGACTTTAGACGATTAGTTGACTCTAGTGCTTGCATTGATTAAAGACAATGCTGAAGTGGGAAACAATGCATGGCTACGACACAGCCTGCCCGAATTTCTCAACTACCTATGATCATGAAGCGATCTGATTATACATGTTACAAATGCAATGGCCTTGATTATTTCGCGAGAGACTGCATGTAAAGAACGCAGACCACCCTAAACGATGTTATCGGTGCAAGCAGACGGGTCATCTGGTAAGAGAAGTTGGAGACGAGATATAAGCGCCAGCCTATTCCCAGTCATAATGTGAACGGTGCTATTTGGCATTGCCATTGATGATGACCTACGCTTGGGTCTACTCAAAACTGACTGTTCACCTTCTATGTTGAGCGGAAATCGATGTCAGTCTCGGTTAAAACAGAAGATGGAGGTAACTACATTGACTGATGCTGCACTGGCCTGCTACGAAAATTACAATATTTGGATTCATACAGAGACTGGTAACGTTTGTACAATCAACGTGCTGATTATGCAAGGGTATTTTTTTTTCATTTCGATATGTTGCTTGGCATTGAAGTTAGTAAGGCACTCGTTAGCGTTCGATTTCACAGTCTCGAAATGTGGAGTTTGGAGAGTCACAACCCATCTGTGCACTGCTTCGCATTGATGTAGCTGATTTTATTGAAAAATTTGACGAGCGGAAGGGAGTGTAGGTTGCAGCATTGAAATGGTCAGCCGACTGTGCACCAGAGAAAATTGAAACTCGAATTTATGAATATCCAATGTCAAATGAATTAAGGGAAGATTATGAACGCGTGTTGCAGACCTGGATAAGCAACGGTTGCTTGCTGCCAAACAATCTAGAAGAATTTGACCCACCTAAAGGACTAATACCACTGATGGCTGTACTGCAGACCAATAGAAATAAGGCGCGTCCTATAATGGACTAATGTGAATTAAACACCTACGCTGATACATTTACTGGCGATACAGATCTGCGCAGAGAAAATGCGAGAGTTGAGACAGCAAGGAACGAATTCATCAAACGTCCTTGTGGATTTTTCAACCAAATCTATGAAGTGTAGTTATCTTATGGTGAGGTGGATGAAGCACAGTATAGGCCCCTTTCCCTCTCATCTGGTATGAGTGCAGTAAATTATCAGGTACTGATGATGCGGACACATCATCCTTGGCAGTAACGTTGTACTATTGCACAGCCTCTATAACAGGGCGGCTCTTTCGTGCAGAAATCCGCTTCACATTTCTACAATATCACTCCCTGATAGCCTGCAAAATGATTCGTTATTTCGCTCGTGTACTCTGTAACTTTATATCACTACCTGGTTCTGAAATTCAATCTTATGTTGTTTTATCTTTCGTTCGCAAGTGTACTAGTGTGACAACAAAGTGCCGTCTTCTGACCCCTCTTCTGTGCATGTATTTCATACCAAATACGTTTTCCCGGGATATGCACGTGTAGATTAAAGAAGAACCCTGAATAAACAATTCCATATTACGCGTTGTCATCCATTGAACCACTTACGACTTCTTACCAAGTAGAAGCTAATAGTCATATAATAACGGTTTGATGAACATTTCTGCTGCAGTTTAATTACCATGCAATTTTCTCAGTCAGCGATCGCACATAATTAGACGATTACTGTAATGTGCTAAATTACAAGCAAATACGGTTAATTGGTGCTTACTTCAAGTCTATGTAAAGCGAGTGATAAAAGATGGAGGCAATTTTCAGTAAACCCGTCGAGGAAAATAGAGGATGTCGAACACTATTAAAAGGTTATCGCCATTACAATTGGGTGGACTATGCTTTGCTTTCATCGTTGTATCCTTACAAAACAATAATTAACTTGTCTATCATTTAGCGATTAGCGTCTGGAGGTTTGATTACATGTTGATACTTATATAAAATTAAAATTCGAAGGTAAATATAATAGGTAATGCGAATTGTTTATAAAGTACTAATTAAATTTATCTTACAGTTAAAATAGGTGTTACTTCTTCGACGAACCATTTGAAAATGTTTACTTACATAACAAGAAAGAACAAGTAAGAAAAATACGATACATACATTGTATGATTTTACCATGTAAAGCGTGTTTTGTGTTTTTAATGTCAAGAAACATGATTTATTATAATAAATTCACTTTGTACGATTGCCTGAAAAAATACTATTTTATCAATACTTTTCCCAACTATATATATATAGTTGGGGAAAGTATTGATTAAATAGTATTTATATATATATATATTTATATATATATATTTATATATATATATATATATATATATATATATATATATATATATATATATATATTCTGGTATAGAACATTTAGTACAACATTCGTACCGTCGGTTTCAAGCACATAAGAACTGAGTTACCCGGCTATCTTCAGCTTCTGTTGCCATCAGATGATAACAGAAGCTGAAGAGAGCCGGATAACTAAGTCCTTATGCGCTTAAAACCGACGGTACAAATGTTGTACTAATTTTTCTGTGCAAAAATAAATAAATATTACGCTGTTCATTTTTAATTTGTAACTTTAATTATCAATTAATCGGGCACCTTTCTGAAATTTTTCCTGCTATATTACTAAGACGTATATGCATCTATATATATATATATATATATATATATATATATATATATATATATATATATATGTGTGTGTGTGTGTGTGTGTGTGTGTGTTTCTTTGTGTAGTCTAAATAATGGGTAACTCTATGTTTACACGTGCCTGCTTGGATTTCTATTTTAGATTTTAGTTTAGTCTAGTTTTTTAAATTTATTTATTTGTTCATTTGTGGATTTATCTATTATGTATTGTTAGCCTAAGGTAAACTTTATTCTGTGTAAGCAGTTGTTTGCTATTCCACTTCCAGAGTTTAATAGGTTTTGGGGATATTTAAAGTTTAGGATTTCAAATTTCTCATTCAAACATAATCTGCACGGGTCGTCTAAGTTTTTACCTGTCGTATTATTTTCCATTCGATTATTGGTGAGCGTCCGCTTTCTTAGAGATTCCAATAATTGTTCGCTAGTGCTGTTTTTGATTCGTCTGCTTTTGTTGTAATATCTGTTTTTTAAATCTAGGGAGATCATACCCATTATTTTGACACAACAAAAAAACAGGGATGTATAGAAAACGGAACAATATAATTGGAAGTAAAATCTACCGAACCTTTTTTGTGGGAAGCCCATCAATTGGCTAAGAGAATGACAAATAATATTATTGGTTATCCAGCTTGGCTAACGACCATGTGTATAAATAAACACACCCGGCAAAAAAACTCCATGCATTTCAGCCTAACTATTCCTTATCGGGGTGAAACGCTTAAGCCTCTGTGTAGCTTGATTGTCATATACATTTTCATGACTTAATACTAAGCTCTACTCACGTATTGAGCACTGTTGAAGTAAATACTGAAAATTGATACATAAAAGATTATATACTCTTATAACATTTTATGATGATAATGAAATAATATATATATATATATATATATATATATATATATATATATATATATATATATATATATATATATATATA